>CM063718.1:8398950-9094545 GCA_032441835.1 Slavum lentiscoides | reverse complement strand
AAAGAATTACACAGTAATATTTCGATTCTAAGTTATTATCGTCGTTTTACAGAAATATTTATATTTTAACCATAACATTTTTCAATTATTTGTATAATTTTTTTCCCCATACAGGATTATTGTGGTACTCTGCGTACGTTTAAAAAATGGAGTTCGCAGTCGAAGCACGTGCCTCTCGACGTGTTTATGCTCGGAAAAGAAATAAATAAATTTATCAAAAACGACGTGAGTTTGTGTGGATTTTGAAAGAAAAACGATGGCGAACAAACCGATTTCGTGTTATTTGTCCAATACGATTACAATAATCGTACCATTTTTTTTTTATGTTTTATTTTAGCGAGTGGGCGCATTAATATTGGCCATGGCCATGTTCGACATTACGAGGATGATCGGTGACGATAAGTCGTTAAACGACATAACGCACAAATGGATATGCGTAAGTTCATAAAATATTATTTTATAGGCGTTTCGCGAAATTTAATAAATTGTAATTCAGTCGACACTTTTGGTATTGAAAAAAAAAATGGTGTTTTTTTTTTCACAACGAATTTTTTTTAGAAATTCAAAGCGTCTAAACGTACTCGCGTTCTTCCGTACTACGGAATCCGTACTTTCATAAGTAAAATATATCGAAATAAAAATAAAAACTCGATTTAATTTCTTATAAAAACTGGTTTATGCGATTAGATTTTTAACAGGGTGTGTACGCATAATTTTTCTTCGGTAATCTGTGTATTTTGCTGAACGCCGTCGGTCTTTAAATGACGTACGAAAATTCTATCATTAAACTTTTAAAATTACGTGTATGCTGTACTCACACGTTATGTCCACTATATGCGTATTGAATTGGTTACATTTTAAAATTACAAAATATAGCCAGGCACGTTTACTTATAATTTTCTTAATTCCACTTTAGAAACATATTGACGCGGAGATAATTAAAAAACCTCGTTTTGTGCGGACTTTGTGTATAGCCACCGTCATTGCGTGCACGAACCGTAAGTATTCTATCAGTTTTCTCAAAACGTTGGAGTAAATTTACCTCGAGTAAAACGAATACTGTGAATATAATTTTTTTAAATATATATATTATTATTATCGTCATATCAGCTCACATACTTTTGCCGTACTCGTAAACTGATAAAAATCATTATAAAATATCGTCATCGTAATCATTTGGGAAATACAATACTTTTAAATACACGTAGTTTTCAATCACAACGCTCTATATATGTTCTTGGTTCCTCTATTGTAATTTCTAAAACGATTGTGACGTAAAAGGGTAAAAAATATCTTCTAATCCCTTTCTAGGACCAAAAAGCCAAGCAAACGAGGATTTAGTCGATCGCGGACGTGGGGAATTGTTGGATCGCTATGTACGGCACGAGTTTCCCGCGGCCGAAATCCGTTCAAGAGAAGTCGAATGTGTTGAAGGCTGTGTAATAATATCCACTGCAATCGGAGAAAATGAAAATTACGGAGGCTAGTTTTTTTCTATTATTAGAAAGCACGCGCGTATTTTTTCCCCGAAATTACGTTTTCTCTCTTATCCAGTGGTCGGAGTTGGCGGGATAAAAGGGGACGCCATCCCTCCACTTCTTCTTTAGTTAGCATATTCCATCCCCAAACTTATTTTGTTTAAAATTATTCATCCCTCCTGGATTTAAAATTTTTTTTTATATAATTTGTAATTTTTATGTGTTGCCTTTTTTTTTTTTACGAAAAATATCTTCGAACTATTTTTTTTTTATTCTTTGTAAGAACTATTTCGTTTTTCAAAAATTTTAACATTCAGTAGATTTAAACGTCATTTAATTACAATAATAAAAAAAAATATATAGTTTACCATCAAGATTTTTGTTTTCAAAAAAGATTTTTATTTTGCTCATTTTTCAACAATATGGACCTGTTCACAACTTTGCCCCCCTCTCCTTTCAAAACTTGAAGTGACGACACTGCTCCCAACCCCCCACTTATTTTGATCCACTTTATCAACTGTTCTTATCCGTTTACTCTGTAAAGGTATTGTCGTCGTGTCTAATTAATATAATAATTATTGTTTTTCCGCTACAATTGCCCATTATTACAATCCGTCTTCGTATTGACTATATAACCGATATTTTTGTTGTTTTTTTCCCCTCCCCCATTTCAGGAATGTCATATAGAGTGTTCTTTCAACTCTATCGCGACGGCACAATATGCGCGAAGTCGTTGAAGGCCTGGGGGAACAAAGGAAAAACATCTACTAGAACCGCGACGGCCGCGGTTTTAAGATCGTTTTTCGACGGGATCGACTGTTGGAAATCAATTAAAATCTCATCTTAATGCCAGTGGTCAGTGGAATTATCGGTGCAACAATACACGGCCATTATTATATCAAAGACGTTCTAATCGACTAAAACAAACATTAACTTGAAAGATTTTCTTTGTACTATCGCTAAAACACTATTGTTGGGTACTGCAAATTCGCTAAAAAGACCTTTTACTACCATTTTGGTGAAAAAATCGTTAAAGAAATATTTACAGAATCAAAAAACCAAAAGTCGTCACAACACTGGACAACATTGACTATTTTTCAAATTTTATAAAAAGAGGCGGCAGATGTGTACATTGCAAAGATAGACAAATGTTATTTAATTGTATTATTAATAATGATTATTCATATAAAAATATAGAAATTGTTTTTTGACTTATAATGGAATAAAATAAAAATTATTATCTGTATTTATTGTTGATGTATTTTATGAAAAACAATTAAGATTTATAAGTGCAGGTATTATTAAGGTATTTTTAAATATAATTTTAAAAAGCAAAACATGTGTACACTTTTTTAAAGTTAATAATAAATATAATTAAAAAAATCGTTTTAATGAAAAACGAAAAATAGAATTAACGTTATTTTAATATTTGTATCCAATTCACTACGGAAAATATAAGCATATGGTGTAGGTTTATTATAAGTTCTATAATAAGGCTGGGTTCACACGGACGCGTAAAAATTGTTCAAAGATACTTGTCTGAGAAAATGTCGGCTAGTCAGAAAAGTTTCTATTGGTAATATAATCAACATTTTAAGAAAAATATTCTGCGTTGGAATATAAAATCAAAAATAAACCAAGGTTCTCACTGAAAAAATGTATGAAATCAAAAAATTAGGACTCCTATAATTAATGAAGTTTAATGAAGTACGTTACGTTTATGAGATTTGAAAACGTGTTACTATAGTCTATGGAATATGAATGGATTTATTTATTTGGAAAAAAAAATCGATATCAAACCGAATAACGTTAAAATACCGATAAACGTAAAACGTAAATATTATATAACAATAAAACTTTCTTTAACGTTGAACACAAATAATCCATAACGCTAAAATATACCATAACGATAAACGCAAAAGGTAAATAACGGTAAAAACCGTTAAAACCGTTAAACACTATTTTAATTTTTTCAAATGAGAGCCCTGAATTTTAAACCCGTACAATATATTACGGGCGCGCGCGCGCGCGTTATTTTCTATTAAAAGTTAATAATATATTAAATTTATAATATCGGCGAGTGCATAATAAGCGGATACGGGTTAATATACAGAGCAAGGTGAACTAATATACGTTTTTAAGGAAGTGTTTGGTGCGTGTTTTTCTATCACAGGTCGAAAACCTTGAAACTGACGCAATTTATTTGTGAATATGCCAGTAGCTGAATCGAAAGTTTTTAATAGGAAGTGCGTTATAGTCCGCGCGTATATGGCGTAACAAAACAAATACTTGGGCGTGGTATTGTTAACCGTCCATAAGGAACTCGTAAAACGCTCACAAGTTTTGTACGCGTCACGGTTTTTTTATAAATATTGTGCCATATACATACCGGGGTGGTTTTTTTTGTTTTGTTTTTTTTGTTTTACAACAAATACAGATATTAAATGAATTGACGTTTGGCGCGTGCAATTATTATTAATATTATATTTATTATATATTATTTACCGATTTGTATAAACGTTTATGTTTAATAACGTAAATATTGCACGGGTTATTAATTATTGTATTACTTATTTCGAGGCGACCTTGAATTCGAATTTTTTTTTTGACGATATCTATATATCAAAACAATTATTATACGATCTTACACTAAAAAAAAAAAAAAATAAATAAAATAAATAATAATAATAATAATTGTAACGCGCGCCCGTTCACTATTAAAAACGTACCAATTATTTTCCGGTTTTAAAATGGTATATATATAAGGAATTCGTACCGTTTCGGGTGAATACGCGTTTTCACTTCTATTCGATTGAAATAAATACATTTTGAAATTTCGTGCTTATATATTAATCAGTTTCGGGCGTTTGATTTATATTATGGTAAAATTATATGAACGAGTTCTGTAAGTCTTATACAGTTGTTTTCTCGGTGAACTGCAGTATTTTATTGCGGAAAACGGTGATTTTCCGTCCCGGCAATCGTGCCAGGTCAAACTGAGTTGACTTTCTACACACTGAATATTCTATCTGCCTACGCGCCATAGGCGTGTCTAGAATTTATTCACAGATGTGGCCAATAAAAATTTCATGGGAAATAACCAATGAAGTCAGCTCCCGGGGCGTTGATCGAGAGAGAGACATATATATTTTTTAAAATTAAACTCAAAATTAAATTAAAATAATTAATTCATGCCGATTCCTGAACTCTTTTTATGAATAAAATAATTAATACATTTTACGTTGTCAATATTTTATTATTTTATTTTTATTGTTAGAGAGTCGAAAATGGCTCTTGAACAAACCAAAGGTGAACGGTATGAGTATAGTTAGGACTAGCTTACACCAGAGACCTGACGCCATTACCGGCGAAAAATCTCGGTGGCAACCCTCGGGAATCAAACTGTGGACCTCGTGTGTTAAAAAACATACGTTAAACATTTTAATTAAATAGTTGCTGTAAATTATATTTATTAATAAACTAAAAGTTTTATTTGACAACAGAAATCGTAGAACGGCTGATAACGTTAGACCGTGTGAGCACGAATTAACAGCGTTTTCCATCTATTTTATTTTAATAGGTATCTTACACTACTCGTCCAGACAATTCTTTTAGTATGGTCGAATTATGGTCGAAATTCTCGGTATCATTTTTCTGCACTCGTGTAGATAATAAATACACCGTACCATGGTTATTACCTAGCTCTGTACTTTCATATGAAATTTGCATTATCTACTGTACTATTAATACCAGTTAATACTGATCAGTAATCATTATCACACAAAAAGTGACCACGACTACACGAGTATAGGGTAAACGGAAAACGCCGTAAGATAGTAGGTATAGCAAACGGTTGCCCATTAACTTATGGGCTACGATAAGATGTCTAGCCCCTGATCCGAAAAACTGATTCGTCAGCGTTGCCGCTGTATGCGGATAAATATTTTACTATTTTTATTAGCATAACGATATTTATGTTATTGACGTTATCTCAAAATTCTGTGTGAGAGGCTGATATCGCAGGTATGGCCATGGCCATATTGGCCGTATCCGTAAACACGCCTATGCTATACGCGCTGCAACGAAATGAATTCAACGAGTATTTGGAGTTGTTTAGAGAACCAGTCAATATTATGTACTCAATACGTTTGCGATTTGAAACGAGCTCAAATTCGTTTTCAGACACCTTATCGCATCGCGATTTCCTTTCCATTCCGCTTAGACGGCTTAACCTTTCTTCTTAAGTGGCGATAGCAACTCTGAACTCTTTTATCTATAGTTTTCTTGTGCACGTCGTTATCGCAAATGTACGCAGATTTTTGTGCCAATCGGTTAAAAGCAATATGAGTTTTTATAAATAAAAAAACTTCATACACATAAGTATATAAATTACAATAAATAAATTGACTTTGAAATCTAAACGTCGTCATAATATATCGAGACACTGGAATTCTTAATCATCAAGTGTAGTGTTACGAGTTTTGAATATTGATTAGACGATTAGACACAGATCAAGTGTAAATGTTAATTAACTACACTGAATTCAATAAATTATTCTCAAACGTGGTGCATATACATAATACTATATTACAAAACCTTGACAGCTATATTGCTGTGTACGATAGTCGATAATAAAATCAGATAATAAAAAATATTTAAATTACTTATATATATATATATATATATATATATATATATATATATACGGGTGTTATAATATTTAATTTATTATAAAGTTTTAAACAATTATTTAAGTCCGTACTCGAAGTGTTTTTACGTTTTACATGTACTATATATATAAATAAATTCGTCTATAGAAACCAACGGTTGATCGAGATTTCTATTATAATTATTTCGAAAGTTATTTGTAAACACTTACAAGTGTACGTATACATTTTTGTATAACGCTGGTAATTGATAGCAACCGAAAAAAATATATCAAAACGTGCGAGTTCAACTTGAAATAAATTCGTAGTCAATATATTTGTTATTTTTTGTAATTCGATATAGAATTAACTAATCTAATATGTCCATTCTAGAAACAATGGTATTTTCACATTTCGTCATATAACTTTATTTATGATCGTTTTATAGTAAATGCCTGTTGTATACATATTACATGCTTATATTAGTTTCAACATTTACATTTATAACTAATTATAGTAAAACTAATAAATATAACTATTAATACAAGGCAATGAAACGTTTTCGATAAATTAGAAAACAGAACAGAATTTTCTGAAATATTAACGTATTATTTTGCAACGGTGCATTTCGAAATGTGTATGATAACAATTTATGTGGACCGCGGGTGTCCGATAATTGTATATAATATTTTTTTATTGCTTGTTATAAATTACGTTAAAATTCTATTAAAACATAGTATTTGATTTCTTTCTCGGGTCTTCTAATTTCTATACGTATTCTCGAAATGAATTATACAATAATAATAACTCTAAGTGCTTTTAGTGACCTAAGTACCTATAGGCTATAAGTATATATCATCACGTATATTATATATACATTTAATTGTGGGATCGTGTGAAATTCAGCGTTATACAATTATACCTATTTGGTATTATTAAATAACAAATGTACGTATTGAAATATATACTTCTAGAAATTAACTATAAATACAGATAAAAATTATAACTAAATTATTGTATAAAAACGCGCGTTTGTGTAAAACTATTGCTAATTACTCAATATTATCGAATAATATCTATTATTATAATAATATAATTAATAATTATTGATTAATAATCAAACCTGGATGGGTCATGGGTATTGGGTATAGATTTGGTAAGTTATAATGAAATAAATAATATTGTACTTTATTACTTACACTCGTATAATAATATAAAGTTATGTAGCCTATCCTAAATTTAGTTGTTAAGCGTCGTTATATTCGTTTGCATTTTAGATAGGTAATATTAGATAAACATTATATTATGGCACTACGCAGTTTGCTGGAAGACAGTGGCGGCGCCAGGTTATTTTTCCAGGGCGGGCCAAAGGGAGGCCAACATATATTATAGGGCAGGCACAGATGCAGTCACACAGTAGGGTCACAATTGGGGAGGAAGTGAGTTACAGTAACGACCACGGTCTGGACCCCCTCTCAGTCTTGGACTCTCCACGTATAAATACGGTACCTTTTTTTAAATATAACGGTAAGGTGTCAATGAACATGTAGGTACTATTTTAATTTTTCTAATGTATATTTTTAATGGATCTATTATCGCAGTAACCAAATTATTTTAAAAATTCAATCTAATACTAGAGACTTAATTGGTAGACAATAAGTTATCATATTATTTAAGATAATTACTAACAAAACTAGTGATTTTTCTTTGAGTTATAAAAATAAAACGAAAACATGACCTCATTCTGAAAGCGAAATCATTATAACCGGCACCCGTTTATTGTAATATAGATCATTTGATATGTGTTTATATTCATATTAATGACAACTGAACTGTAGTAGGGCAGGTTGATAGGTAACGCTGTAACAGAAGTTGATCGTGCCTCTAAAACAAGCGCAGATACTCTAGGTAGCCTATTCGTCTTTTGACCTTTTTTTAGTTTTTCTATATATACCTAACAACATTCTATATTTCTATTCTATTCGGTAATTATTAGTTTTTTCTTTTAATTTCATATCAATTTTTATATTTCACAATTTACTTTTTTTTTATGAGTTCCAGGATTACTTCGACGATTTGGTAACTTCCGCCAAGGTTAAAACAGAATAAAGGGTTATACTGCGCAGTCAATTGGATATCATTATACCTATTTGTACTCCAATCCATTCTCCAGGATCTGACTACGTGCTAAAATATCTGTAATATTCCAACCACTCCCATGCCATAAAACAAAAACCAAGGCTCCGCGAAGGCAATGGACATATTATAATATTCCCAAGAAAATCGTTATTTGAATACACTTAATCTAAGAGATCAAGGGTTAAAGTTGATTTATTGATGTAGACATAAGCTATTTATTATTTTATTGTTATATTATTATATTTTAATCTGAGCAAGTGTTTATAACTTTCTACACATGTGACATATATTTAGTATGCACAAAAGCCACAAAGATTGAATTATAAACTACATTTTTTTATTTGTTTTATCAGAGGATATAGGTAATAGGTAAGTGAGTCATAACTTGTGACTAATGAATAATGACGTTTATTATATAGTTCAATATTATATTTGTTTCATACGATACCTATAATTACATAAGAATATAAATGCACACCGTAGGCGATTAGACCTCTCATTCGCTTTAAAAATATTTTTCAATGAATAAGCATGTTGATCTTGTTTATTATTGAAAATATAGTGGTCGTCTTACAAAGAAAATCGATAAGCGAATAAATAATTCACGAGCTTTTACGGTCCATGAATGACTTTCACTTCCTCTACCTATATTCCTCCGTCTGTCTCTATCGACGCCATTTGTTATTCACCGAGTATATTTAATTTTATCTGCCTGACGCTGATTAAAGCGGACCCCTTAATCTTTTCCCACTTATTTTTCTTATCAGGGCTTTCTTTAAAATACCGCTCTACCTCCAGATATGGCTTGCCTACTCGAGTCGTTTGCTCATAAGGTAAATATTTATCCCAGGTTTTTGGTAAATTTGTTGCACTTCTCTATATTTTCCTCCTTCTATACACTTCACTGTTTAAAATTGGTCTATAAATCCGTAAAATTATGCAATATAATCACTAATATTACTTTATTTTGTTAATAACAATTTTAAATACTTTTTTAATTACTTTAAAAATCTATTTGTTATTAGTAAATAGTAATTGGTAGTAAATAGTAATTATATAAACAGATTCATTATTCAACTGTTCAAGTATATAATATCCAAACATAAGAAACACAAATTTCAATTAAAAACAATTTTTTCAACGAACATTAATCCTGTTTACAATAGATGACATCATTTCGATTTCATTTTACATATTATTGTATTGATTTATTAGATATTTGAAATCTTTCACTTGTTGAAATCTCTAATTTTCTACTGCCAGATCTGAGTCGGCTCTTGTTCTTCTAGAGTCTAAAGCATAGACATAATTCAATACTTTGTTTAGTGCTGGTTTACTTCCAGGCCCATTGGATTAGATGTTTTTAATAAATCGTCTATTCTCATCACTATTTTGTGTCACGTGTTGCTTATTATAATGATATCATCCACATAATCAAGTAGCATACTATAAACCAATATCTCCATGCCTTGACATATTGTCATTGATTTGACTGCCTTCTCGAGTGCTAAAATAAAAAGCATAGGTGACTGCGCGTCACAAAGTACGGGTATTGCATTTTTTTATCGCAATTATAGTTTCGTGTTTATAATTGCTGTGGTGTGCGGATCGGCTAAGATATATCAGAATACCCATTCGCCTAATCATACAGTAATAGTTTTAAATTAATAGAAAGCACAAAGGTAATAATTGAATTAAGATAATTTTATTTAAAATGACACGAGATGAATAATAATACGAGTAAGTAACCTCGTATAATTTAGAAAAATTGTAATAATAATAAAGTATAGATAATGCTCCTGGTAAATAATCGTTTACCCGCGGTGGACCCGCAGTACATGACCGTATCAAAATTATCTGCGCGGAACGCCGTGCCAATATAAATTTTTAATAATTTTCCGGATTATTATTATACGGTATTTATTTTTATAATTGTCAGTGTAAACAAAGGAAAAAATAATAAATTCCCTAATTGTGTGAAATAAATATTTTATATTTTTCTTCTTGGTGTTCCTCTTCTATCGAAAGCTGGAAACCATCATGGTTATGTGATGTCGGTTTTTGGCAGCTTTGAATAAGTCCCTGGCACTATACTCGAACCACTCTGTCAGATTGTACAACCAGGTTGTCTTAGGCCTTCCTCTCCTTTTTTACCACATATCTTTCCTTGCAAAATAAGATTTAATAGTTGATATTTTTCTCCTTCTAACATGTGTCCAAATTACTGCAAATTCCTCGACTTGATAATATTCATAACTTCTTGTTCTTTACCCATTATTCTCAATATCTCTTGATCTGTGACATTATCTACCCTCGACATATTTAAAATTCTAAAGTAGCAGCACATTTGAAATGCTTGTATCTTTTTAACATATGTTTTCTTGAGTGTCCAGGCCTCTATTCCATACAATAGGGTTGATAGCTAAATATGAATATACATTTATGAATAAAATTTACCAAATATGCAAAATAAAATTTTAAAAATATAAACTTATTGTTATGAAACATATTTGTCACTTAGCTATGTTTTTGATTTTTAATTAAAAACATGCAAACGCGCTAAGTCCCTGGCCTTAAAAATAACTAAATAAATGATAGTAAATAATAATGATATATAAATAATATATATATATATATAATGAAATATAATATAACAAGTAATAATGTATTTTATATAAGAATTAATAGTTATTAACGTGCTAAAAAAAGCCCCCGTGACCATTATTTGACTGCGACCCCGTTCGGAATTGCCGACTAGCGTTCCGGGCCAGTCTGACCCTGATCACTGGATTACACTGAGTCAATGGAGCCCGTGCTTATTGCGCTGACTCGACACAGCTCACACAACAGTCTTGATTTCCAGAATAATATCTATATATAAGTACCTAAGTATATACATTTATAATTTAAAGCGGGATCGTGTAATTTTCCGCACCACCTTAGATATTATTGAATAACAAATATCGTTCTAGAATTGAACTGTGTGTTATTCAAAATCATTGAGGTATTACACCAGGCGCGTTTTTTTTATAGTGGTATCCCCAGTAGGCCTAATCCACTTTTCTTTATTTACGCATAAACATCAAACGTACAAGAGGTGCAATTAATACTATACAAACACGAATACTTAAAATTATTCTTAACTATCTACTTAATTATAAATAATTATATGAAAATAAATAAATAAAATATAAAATTATACACTATAATGTGATATGGACTATGCTGATTCGATTTCCTTCATCTTCGTCACAGTTGAACTGTAAATCGTGCACAACGTGTGCTGCAGTATACTGAAAATTAAAAACTAAAGACATAAAAAAAAATGTTAGGAATAGAAAGCATGTGTTTCTCTTCACAACCGACAAACTCCCTCGGATGGCACTTGCAATCGTCGCCACGTTTCGTACGGCATACTCGCTGAAATCCGCACTGAATTCGGCCAGTTTTAGCAACGGTGAATGCATTGATCCGTTTAAACGGGTCGTTGTAGCTGGCTGATGGACCAAAAAAACGAAGGCGCCGATGCTGACACGGAAATGGGCGTACCAGAATCCGGTGTTTTGGGTGGGCGGTTACATCGCGTCATACTTGTCGTTCGTCCTGTTCAACACCTTGAAATCATCTCGGTCTCACACCCAGACTCACGTTACCCAAGTGGTCAGGAGAGCTGCTAACGCAGCGACATCTCACGGATACCTGATTCTCAACGCAGTCGGACCTGCGCAGTACAAAAGATTATTCCTCACGTCGGTTTTAAACAGCAGGGTGATTTACGCCTTTCAAGTCCGGCAGAAAAGAGGACGAAGACGCCAAATAACGGGCAGGTTATCGACAGAAAAAACACTTCACAACGCTTCGGAAGATCCGCGTCTACCGGTTGGACGCGTCGGATGCCGTTTTGGTTCTGTCAATGAAGTTGATCAATATTATGTGCGCTCGTTAAACGAGTCAATGGAACCCGTGCTTATTGCACCGACTCGACACAGCTCGCACAACAGTCTTGATTTCCACAATTCCATATCTGATAAAACAAAAAAACCAATCGTTAAGATATGTAATTGACGAGATCGAAATTTTGAAAAAGCTGGATTAAGAAGAATAAGGGGCATGTAGGGGATTAATTATGGATCATCCATCCATACTATATTTTAATACCAAATATTTAACGAGCACACAATATGTGTCTTATAAATCATAAAATTGTATATTTAAAAAATATCAATTAATAGAATATACCGTGGAAGTCGTGTTGTTTAAAACGCATAAACAACAATAAAAAATTAACTAACCTCCTGATTTATGTTTTTCTTGGAGTGCAGCGGATATATCTCGACTGCCCTGAATACAGTGGAATTCTCTTTCCTGGATTTCGTCTTTCGTGAAATCACATTCCGAAACGACGTAATTTTTAATCAATTTTGATCGATCCCGATCAAAAAAGTCCACGTTCGGATCGTCATCTATAGTTATTTTCAACAATTTCAATTATAACATATATGCTAGATTTTTATCACACATAATTCGGTTTAATGATGAAGTAATGAAAAATTTCAGATAACTCGATATATATAAATATGTGTGTGTGTGTTTAATTTACATACGTTAAGTTTACCTTCTATAATTAGGGAAATTTAGATTAATATGATAATATTTTTATAATTTCGTAAAAAATGTAAGTGTTCTAAAAAAATTACAGAAAAATAATATTTAAATTATATAATTGAATGAACTTATATAAAAGTATATTTCATTATTTGTACCTAAATATTAATTTATTCGAAAATATAAAATGCGACCACTGTACAAGATTCACTTACTGTTCGAACATACGATAGCCGTAGCTACGGTCAACGACCGTACAAAATCTGCGACTTTTACGGTATCCGCATCTATATTTTTCTAAAATAAAATAAATAAATCATTCGATTAATCATATGATAAATATTTATTCGTCAAGGGTTGTTTTTATAAGTCAAAAACATTACTATAACGAAGTGAGAGGACAAATATAGGTCCAGGGACAATAGGATCACAACTTACCTTAATCCACTTATGAATGGCGCTGTATAAGGACTTGTCGCCTTGGACTATTACTGTAGTTTTATGCATCGACATTGCCAATAACAATACACCCAGTTGCTAAAAATCAAAACGGAAAACCATTTATTTAATACGCATCATGTAATTCACAGTTAATGTCAAAAATAATAAAAAACACTTAAACTACTGTCTGTGTTTAATTTTTCCACTTACGTCGTTTTTGAAAAACTTATTAATTTGGTTGTCTGGCATGAACACGTCAAGCGGCACGTGTTTCGCTTGCCCTCTCCACATATCATACGTTCGTAAAGCACCGCTGAATTCCTGTATAAACATTACGAAAATCATTATATTGTACGGTAGAAAAATATTTGTAATAACAATAAAAATGTAACTTACATGTGCTGAATCATTGTGGACGTTCACAGCTTCTTCGGAACGGAGAATCGTACGCATAATTTCAACAAAAAATGCGCTGGAATTATTTGGGCGTATGGAGGAGCAAGCTTGTTTTAAATTCCAGAAACCAAATGAAGCAGTTTTTGCAGTCAATAATGGAGCTATATAAATCGTATTTAATAAAATATATAAAAACTGTATCGTTTAGCTTATAAATTATATGCAAAAATATAATAAATATATGTTTTAACTCACCGACAATTGCTGCGACGTAGGAGAAGAAGTGAGGATAATCTATGAGATAATCATCCCATTCCTTTAGAACCGCGTCGATCCTATAGGTACGAAAGATTCGATTTAGTACGCGATATTGATACCATAGGAATCATATTGGTGTACAACGATACGTTTAATTGTTAAAAGTAGAATCATTTAAATATTTTTCTAAGGAGGTTTTTACAAGAAAAGCAGGACACTCGGGGGATTAGCTGAAACTTTGGACAGTTTTTTAACAAAAAATGTAAAATATATCCTAAATATCTTATAAATGAAAATTTCAAACTCAAAAAATTGAGATAAAACGAATATACCATAAAACAGCTAGTGGGGATAAGGGACAATTATGATGAAAATTCTTTTCTAGGATATTCTAATCAAGGTCCGCCAATTTGTGATAGTGTGCGTCATCGTTATTTGTCCATTCAAAAAGGCTTACCCTCGAGTAATATCCGTCATGTTCAGCACATTTTTGGACAAAAGTTGCGCGAACATTTTACCCGCCTCGGTTCGGGTGTTCGGACTGTCGTCCAAGGTCATGAGTGACGTTGACGTCACGAATTCTTGATGTCTCGTTCGAAGAACCGACGTTTTATCCTCGACTAGCGAATAAATTACGTCCTGCGTACATATATTATTATTTTGTAATTACTTTGTATAAGAAAAAGAATCAAAACAAAACGACGAAGTACTAACGGTGGTAACAGGGTTACAAAGGAGATAAGAGTGGATCAAAAAGACATGATAAATACGAATCGGTAGTTATAAATTTTAATTTCTAAGAAGAAACTGGATTATAGTTGAGTAAGTATTGATATCAGACAATGTAATTGCTATAAAGGTATGCGTACTAGAAAGTTAAAGACCTACGGCAACAATGATGGAAAATTGAAAGACGCCGACGAATAACTGTTAGCAAATCAATTCTGACAACGACCTCATAGTTACGATCCTAACTTATAAGCACTTAACTTTAAACGGATACGTACGTCCAAATTATGCAATTGCTCGTATTCCTTAATCACGCCACTACACAGCCTCCGGATTTTATCGTTCAACTCCGCAGGATCCACTTCGTTTTTTACTGCACCGTCAGTCTTTTCCTTACTCGTTCTAGATGTTTTGGAACACGTAGGTTGTTGCGTCTGCCTACGTCCGTCAGTCTCCGTCACTTTTTCTACGACGTCTGCAGCTGTTTATAATAGAAAATATATAAAATGCTGAGAAATTATTCTGCATATCCATATATAGCGTATTAATAACACTTACGACGATTTTGTTTATCGCAATCGCTAATGTTTTCTTTTTTATCCGTCACCTCTGATTTGTCGCCCAAAATTTTTGGTGTCCATTTATTATTTCTCATGTCCAAAACATCTCGCATCATGAATCGCGTTCTCATAGAGATGCTTTTCACAGCTATTAAATCTACAATTTTGCTAATCGTACTACTCAAATCGCAGGACTGTAAAAATAATGATATACAGCGTAGAAAAAAATATCGGTCCATGTAGATTTTTACGAATGTCATCGATTTATACCAAGGTTATAAATACGTACTTGTTCTAATTTTTTCCCCGCAACCTTCAACAGATTACACAAGCACTCCAACGATTCCTCGGTACGCTTAGATATCAAGTTCGTGATATAAAACTGTGTTATGTTGATATTAATAATTTCTTTGTTAAACAACTCTCCGATGAAACTAAAGAATGTGGAAAGAGAATATCAAAAATTGGCCAGAGAAGACGTCATTGGGAAAAGTGACTGTTATTATATGAACTTATTTTTAAGTAGTACTTATACATAACAGGAATATCCTAATTAAAAATTGAAAAGGAGTTCTTATATATATATATATTTATATATATTTTTTTTTTTTTGTAGTGAAGAACAGTGTAGAAATCTCTATATGATGTATTATAGTTTACCAGCAATTTCCGATTGAACGTCTACGCAGGCTTCTTTCGGTTTCTTCAAATTCTATTTGAAGTTCTTTCTTCTTTTCCTGTATATTGAATGTGATAATATATACGTTTGTAAAAATTATCATAACAGTCGCACGTAATAATATCGATCGTGATATGAATTGGTGAGGATTAATATATAAATATATATATATATATACACGTGTGTGTGTATCATAATTAAAATAAATTACGGGATCTGTGCACGATTCGATGTTCTCGGATTTCTTCTTTAAATTCGTTTGGTTGTTCGATTCGAACAAACTCTGGCATTTCTTGACCAACAGCGTCTTGAACGATTTCGTCGTCCTGTTACTTCCCTCACAAGTCACTTGTACGGAATGTAGTGCCGAACACAGGACCGCGTAATGTGACGCGAAACATGGTTCTTCGATCGCCTAATGTATGTGAAAATACAAAAATGAATGCGTTTATAATATTTACACACCTATTAAATAACTTAAATTTGATAAATATCGATAAATACATTTATTAACTGAACACGTGAAATCGTGAAATTTAACCGCAACTAAAATATTCGAGTTATTCTTTCTGCGTCTTTGTCAAATATATATATATATACATACATACAGCAGTTACTTTTAAATCGTTTTATCTAAATCGATTACTATAGCCATTAAATCATGTTACTTTTTCAAAAACCAAATCGACGACGTTCTGCAGACGTTCAATCGTATTTATAGGCAATGCCACGAAATCCTTGATCATTATATCAATGTTTTCCGGCGTGATCTTATTCAGTATCGATTGGACTGTTTTGTTTAATTCCTGTTTGGACAATATAACACGTATGCAATGAATGGATAATAAGCACGACAGTTTAGCTCGAACACTAATCTTTTTTTTTTTTTTGAATGTTAATTCATATGATATAATATAATATATACCTCGTTTTCGTTAGATTCTATATTTTTCACCGTTTTTGTCGTCGCTATTGCCGGAACCCACGCTTTCTCGGCCTTGTCCAATTTGATTTCATGATGTGCCAAATCCATGTGCACGATTCGTTTGCCTTGCTTATTAAATTGTACCGAAATGTACGGACGACCCTTCAAAACGTTTTTGGCATTTAATATACCGAGCTTCATAACAATGATATAGGAGGAATATACGAGAAATTATTTTTCCTTTAAATAACGATTTTTGGGATTTTTAAGAGAAATTTTATCGATTTTTCTATATTGTGTAATATTCGAGATGCATTTTATCATACATTTTTCTTGTAAGCACAAAATTTAATACACGTCTTATTGTTAACGGCGTTTTAATAATACCGTTTTCAAACGATAATGGAGTAAAAATAATCATTCGCATTCCCATAAATCTCTGCCTATGATTACAATAGATCTCGATTGTTATAATATATTATGAAATCTATACCCTTTGTCGTGTAGCGAAATTATTATAATTCTTTTTGATGATTTTGTTCACTTTGGAGTTTTCGGTCTTATTGCAAACGCTCTGCCGAAGACTCGAAGGAGCATTAGACTCCGCAGTCTCCTAAAATCATAGGATACAAATTGTATTCACTAGTAATTAACAGGGTTTAATAATAATAGAACTTCAAATAATATAATAATTTAAAATTTTTTACCACGCACGTCACACTTTGCTTTGTTATAGTAAACCAGTGTCCTCTAGTGCACGAAGTTTAAGGAGCTGGACTGTAACGATATCATAATATATGTACTTACTTCTAATGCACTGCGCGGGGTCTGAACCAACGATTTCGATTCGTCGTTTTTAACAATCTTTTTGCCATACCCTTCTTCTTGTAACGTCTGTGTCGCTTCTTGCGATTTCGCGTTTATACGACGTTCCGCTTTATTTCTCTTCTGATGTATGTATGTAACAAATATTCGTTATAATTAATTATAATCATAATTGATGTTGAAATATTCGTTTTAAATGTCGTACCATTATATTATCCGTCGCGTCGTCAGATGTCTCGACTGTACATTTGGTCGCTTTCGGCGATTCACTACGTCGACCATTTTTGAAGCACGACAGTAAACAGTTCTTTTTTACTGATTTCCACACTCTTTTTCCGCGTTTATTCACAGCAGAAAATACTCTTCGAATCGCATCCATAACGGCGTCAATATAGTTTTATTGTTTTGACTAAAAATCAAAATTTTAATAAAAGTCAAAAATATTAACTCGTTCGACGTTATGAAGCGACTGTCGGTATTATTATGGCAATATTTATTTTACCGTTTTTGACAATCAACTGTTTACATACGCGTTTCTGCGTAACCACGATTGATTATATTATGTATTTATTTTCATATCGGCCAAAATAATATAATATTTCATGTGTTTTACTGGTTTAGGTCTCTCTTCTTGAGATGAACAAAAACAAACTAAAATTAATTTTTGAAAAATAAACTATACTATATAGTAGAAAATAAACACTACTTATTGACGTTAAAACTCAAGGGACCTCGAAAATAACGATATTCTTGAACGCTCGAGCTTCAGAAACTTAAAAAATACAGTACCATTGAGAAAGATTTCTCTTGTATTTTTATACGAGCACACGGCGGCGGTTACCTCGTGCAATACATTTAATATTGTTAAACAAAGCATGAGGTTCTAAAAAATCTTTTTTTTTTCATGTTAAATTCGTTGATTTTCTATGAAGCGTTTAATTACGTTTGTAAATTTAGTTCTTTAACGTCTCGTCTGTTACTTAAAATATGTTTACACAATAAAAAAATGACTTTATTTGTACAACGTGTATGTTATTTATTTGGAATAATGGCGCTGTAAGGATGAGGGGGATTTGACAGAATGGCACGAAAAACGTTTCTCTCCCCTTACGAAAAACGTAAAATTATCTAAGAATTAATGATTTGCGTGTATTTTGTCACGTGATATGCCCGTTCAAAAATTGTAAAAACGTCGAAAATCGCAATCATTTGCGTTATAAAATTAAATAGGAAGACACTGTAGTTAGTCTGATTCGTGTACATATTTGATCTGAAGATGAGTAATAACTATTAAATCCATTCTTTAATTATAAAGTATATGATTTTTCGCTATCGTTTCAAACCAATCGAACGCAAAAATGAATGTAGTCAAAAATCAATATCGCGATTTGTTTTAAAAAGTGTTTTACCGTTTTTAGGAGACGCAACGAGGGATTGGTTTTAAAAAGGTGTTTTTTTAGAATCCGTGCAAGGGATAAGAAAGATATTCGACGGAAAAGACGAGTTTTTTTTTTTGGTCGTTGTTTTCAATACTATATAATAACAGTATTATAGAAATGCCGGTTTTAAAACCTCTATCTCCGCCGATACTCCACCGGGTACTCCGCCGCCACTTCATCGGGCACCCCACCGACACACCACTGACACTTCCCCCAACTCCACTGCCACCGAGGTGTTATAACGCAATCGCCCAAAAATCAATCACTTGTTATCAACATGTAATTTTCTTATCATTAACCAAACTTGATATAACCAAACTTGTTATCAGCGGTTAATGATTTTTATCATTAAAAATAACTTGTTATCAATCTTTATCACTAACATATTATTTACACGTATATATTAAATGTCAACATAATATCTATCTATTTCAACCCTATACTCCACTTACACTTTCCCACCTCCACCGCCACCGATGATATATTTAACCCCCTTTTCCCTTCCTTGTTACTTGTATATTAAACGCGTTATTTAAAAAAATTATATTTCCATACGAATAAGACTATAATACACGTACGTGTTGGTAACGATTATCGGCGTGTTTATACGTTAATAGTAGAAAAAGTGAAATTATCGATCGGTATACGATCATATACGAATATGTAGGTACGTACGTGTGTGTTAATGAGTAATTATTGATTCGTGGAAAATAATAATATTCTGGGTGAGAACCGAACGTACATTTTTTTCCAATCGGGCTCTCAAGCCATTGCTAATAATATATGTGGAAAGTAATGTATATCATACAATAACGTTTAAAATTAATATAATGACACACGTATATTATATTATGTAATAATAATCGTTAGGTTAGATCAAATATATACACCGAGAAATATACACGGAATACATTTATAAAATATTTCTCCACCAGACATAATTAAAACTATTTTTGAGTTTGTGAAAAAGCAAACGGTGTGCTTTTTTTTGAGCAAATTAAATTAAATTAATATTTTGTCTGCGAACACATTTTCACGTAGAAATAGTACTCAAAGTATAGACAAATGTATCTAGTTATTATTTCATTTCACACGTGTTTCCGTTTTCTCAATAAATTAATTAAGCGGCAGACAAAATCAAAAGGTAAGTCATATGTACATTTTGTTGAAATAAAAGTTTTTAACGCATAAAGCGCTGCTTATATTTATTATTTAAAAATGATATTTGGCACAAATACACTAACTAACCAAAACCGCCATTATACAAAAACAATCTCCTTATCAACGGTATTTGTCGAACAATATTATATTTTTTTACAAATATAATTCAGTGTTAAACGAGCTAGCGGAAAGTTCACATTATTAAATCTATATAAAAAAAACGATTATTGTTAATTATCTCAAGAAAAAATTAAACATGTCTTTTTTCCTTCCTAAGTTTTTCAAATATTCAACAACCGGATATTTCAAAGAAAATCAGAAGTTGAGAAACTCCGGACCGATGAACAAGGAAAAACAGCGGTAAAAGATCAAATCATTTGGACTTCTTATGGATATGTGCAGTTAATAACACAACTGACATGTTGTAACATAAAATTTAAAATTTATAATAATTTTGTGTAACTACCTAAAAACAAACAAAAATAATATTTAACGAACAAACGTGAGACATTCGACTGTAATATGATATTGTAATTCGTATTGTCTTTTCATAATTTCAGACATACGCACAGTGTCAACAGTGTTTTTGCGCGATGGCGAACAGCAACGAAAACGAGATCGGACAACTTTCCGACTGTGTGCGACAAGCGTTACGAAAATAACGATATTCTTGAACGCTCGAGCTTCAGAAACTTAAAAATACAGTACCATTGAGAAAGATTTCTCTTGTATTTTATACGAGCACACGGCGGCGGTTACCTCGTGCAATACATTTAATATTGTTAAACAAAGCATGAGGTTCTAAAAAATCTTTTTTTTTCATGTTAAATTCGTTGATTCTCTATGAAGCGTTTAATTACGTTTGTAAATTTAGTTCTTTAACGTCTCGTCTGTTACTTAAAATATGTTTATACAATAAAAAAATGACTTTATTTGTACAACGTGTATGTTATTTATTTGGAATAATGGCGCTGTAAGGATGAGGGGGATTTGACAGAATGGCACGAAAAACGTTTCTCTCCCATTACGAAAAACGAAAAATTATCTAAGAATTAATGATTTGCGTGTATTTTGTCACGTGATATGCCCGTTCAAAAATTGTAAAAACGTCGAAAATCGCAATAATTTGCGTTATAAAATTAAATAGGAAGACACTGTAGTTAGTCTGATTCGTGTACATATTTGATCTGAAGATGAGTAATAACTATTAAATCCATTCTTTAATTATACAGTATATGATTTTTCGCTATCGTTTCAAACCAATCGAACGCAAAAATGAATGTAGTCAAAAATCAATATCGCGATTTGTTTTAAAAAGTGTTTTACCGTTTTTAGGAGACGCAACGAGGGATTGGTTTTAAAAAGGTGTTTTTTTTTTAGAATCCGTGCAAGGGATAAGAAAGATATTCGACGGAAAAGACGAGTTTTTTTTTTTTTTGGTCGTTGTTTTCAATACTATATAATAACAGTATTATAGAAATGCCGGTTTTAAAACCTCTATCTCCGCCGATACTCCACCGGGTACTCCGCCGCCACTTCATCGGGCACCCCACCGACACACCACTGACACTTCCCCCAACTCCACTGCCACCGAGGTGTTATAACGCAATCGCCCAAAAATCAATCACTTGTTATCAACATGTAATTTTCTTATCATTAACCAAACTTGATATAACCAAACTTGTTATCAGCGGTTAATGATTTTTATCATTAAAAATAACTTGTTATCAATCTTTATCACTAACATATTATTTACACGTATATATTATAAATGTCAACATAATATCTATCTATTAAGTAACCCATTTATTTCAACCCTATACTCCACTTACACTTTCCCACCTCCACCGCCACCGATGATATATTTAACCCCCTTTTCCCTTCCTTGTTACTTGTATATTAAACGCGACTCCCAAGCCATTACTAATATATGTGGAAAATAATGTATATAAATATATTATATAATACTATAATGTTTAAAATTAATGTAATGACACACGTATATTATATGTAATAATCGTTAGGTTAAGTCAAATATACACCGAGAAATACCTGTATACTCGTAATACATTTATATTCATAAAATATTTCTCCACCAGACATAATTCAGAACTGTTTTTGAGTTTGTGAAAAAGCAAACGATGTGCTTTATTTAAGCGAATTAAATTAAATTAATATTTTGTCTGCGAACACACTTCCACGTAAAAAGAGTGCTCAAAGTATCGAAAAATGTGTTTAGTTATTATTTCACTTCACACGTGTTTCCATTTTCTCGATAAATTAATTAAGCGGCAGACAAAATCAAAAGATAAATCATATTCAAAAAAAATCTTTAACGCATAAAGCGCTGTTTACATTTATTATTTAAAAATGACATTTGGCTGAAATATACTTACTAACCAACACCGTCATTAAACAAAAACAATCTCCTTACCAACGGCATTTGTCGAACAATATTATATTTTTTTACAAATATAATTCAGTGATAAACAAGCTAGCGGAAAGTTCACATTATTAAATCTATGTAAAAAAACTTCATTGATTATTGTTAATTAACTCAAGAAAGAATTAAAGATGTCTTTTTTCCTTCCAAAGTTTTTCAAAATATTCAATAACCGGATATTTCAAAGAAAATCAGAAGTTGAGAAACTCCGGACCGATGAACAAGGAAAAACAGTGGTAAAAGATCAACTATAGTTTGGACTTCTAATAGATATTATGTGTTAATAACACAATTGAAATGTTGTAACATAAAATTTAATATTTATAATAATTTTGTGTAACTACTAAAAACAAACAAAAATAATATTTAACTAACAAACGTGAGACATTCGACTATAATATAATATGTATTGTAATTGTTATCGTTTTTTCATAATTTCAGACATTCGCACAAGGTCAACAGTGTTTATGTCCGGTAGCGAGCAGCAACGAATACGAGATCAGACAACTTTCCGACTGTGTGCGACGAGCGTTACAGTGTCCGGTATGTATGGAACTGTGTTGTTCCATAACAATGTGTTGCGAAAACGGACACGGCACGTGTGACGATTGTTGCTACAAGTTGTTGGAGTCGGACGAGAACTGCACGCCCACGTGTCCTGTATGCCGGTCGGAGTTCGCCCGTCCGGACACGATCCGGCAACTACCGCCGCCCAACGTCCGGAAACTGTACGAATTGATGTCCGAGACGAATGTGGCTTGCGCATTCCAGCCGAACGGTTGCCCGAAGCTGGTGTACGTGCCGATGGTGTCCAAACACGAGAGTGTTTGTCGGTACTCACCTCATGTACGATGTTTGGTCTCCGAGTGCCGTTGGACGGGCGCTTACGACGACTTGTTCCAACACGTGTCCGAGGAACACCATTTATCCGCCTACGACGTATCGGTAAAGTTATTAAGTTTTTCTCGTATACTTTCGGTGGTTAGAGATCGAGTGCGATAGGAGGGCAGCTGAAAGGCCCCACGTTTATTTAAGTTTCGGGGCACACAGAACGTGGTCTGATTTTACGCCAGGAAAGTCGATAATGAAACCGTTTATTTTGTGTGAGACAGATTGTGGAGATGTACAGAGAGGAAAGGGAATTGTTTTGCAGTATTTATAGATTTTGATAAGGTAAATTATAGAGTTCCAAGAAAGGTTTTGAGGTGGACGGTAAAGGAAAAACCGAGTAGGTACCTACCGAGAATATATGTTAAAATAATAGAGGACACGTATGAAGGGGCAAGGACGATAATATACAGTGAGAATTGTGTATAAAGAAATAGATTTGAATGTAAGTGTAGATGTTCACCAAAGTTCAGAAAGAAGCCCTTATTCGTGCTATTTAGTAATGGATGAGATTGTCAGTTTGTCACATTTTAAGGTATTTCATTCTGATGGACTGGGTCGAGAAAGGGAACGAAGAAATTCTATACGACGAAAAAAATTGTCGTTTTGCCCTATATATTGTTGTTTGTCTTCGAGTAATGACCGAAGACACTATAATTATATAACAGTTTGAAATGTTTTGGCTGTAGGGCAACCGATTTTACATGCCCGATCTTACGTTCGGTCTACGGGACACTGCACGCCGAATGTATTTAATTCGAAACATACAAGATGAAAACCGTCTGTATTGGATCGGCGTGGCCAGGCCTACGGAGTTGTCCACCCAAATAGCGGTGCTGGAAGTTGTTGATCCATCCGCCGCCATCCAATCCCTCACTGCTTCCCCAGGCACGAATTTCCGGGTAAAGACGGCCGACTTAAGTGGATTGTATCAATTTAGAGACCAACCACGGCCAGTATCTTGGGACCGGGCGATGCTGGACTGGTTGGCGAAAGAGATTGAGGGTGGCGTGGACAGGATTACTAATGAATCCGCACTTCACTTGCCGGAATCGCACATCGCGTCCGTGCAAAATAATGAAGAATATGATGCGATCATCGTGTGGAATGCACAGTAATTGCGCAGGGTTGTCGTCACTGCGAGTCATAACGAAGCAACCGGATTATTTAATTATTTTTTTTATTTACGCACTCGTAATTTTTGCGAATCATTTCTTTGGGAGAAACTTTTGTCATGTACGACTGTACAATTATTTATGTAAAAGGGAATTCAGAAGTGTAGATTTGATTCTTTATTTATTATTACTTTTTGTTATCGAAATGAACGATGTTGTAAAACATTTTTTCTGCATCAACTGCTACAGGGGTTTTTTTTTTAAATTTGATCAAATACGTCTAATAAATCTAATGTTTTGTAAATAAACGACAATTACAATTATTCTTGATTCAGTTTCGTCCTATTTTTATGGGTGTAATAAAAAATGATACCTAATTGAAAAATGTAATATTCTAAGTATTATAATGAGATGACAATAAAAACGCTTGCTTATAATTATTTTTGTTTTTCTTTCATTTTTATTCCTTTGCGCTTAATTGTTCAACTCCGGGAAAATTTACCACTCTTGAGTATTAAAATTGTTCGTTTTTCAATCAATAACGTTAAAACTACCTGTACGTGGTATAATTTTTTTGAAAATGTTTATTTGAATACGTTTCATTCTGTTATGTGGGTACAGTTAATTACAACAAAGCGCGTCACTACATATTCATGCAAAAACTAATTACTTAAAAATATCTTTAGTCTTATAAATCCGTTAAATCCAAAAAATTTTTATTTTTTAAATGTATTTCACAGTACATACATTTATGTTTGACATTAAAAAATTAATTTGCGAAATTCAGAATTGTCCGTGTCTCTGGGACATGAGTTCTACTGAATATTTATAGTAATATAGAGAACAAAAAATATCATGTTGGCGAAAAGTGGCCGAGTATTTGTTTCCAACCATTATATTTATCCATTTTCGGTCATAATTGTACATTTTGTTGAAATAAAAAAGAAGTTTATTTATATTTTATATTAGGTAAAATAATATTTCAAGTTATAGAGGATTCGAGCGCTTTTTACACCGGACGCTAGGCATTCGGTAACTGATAAAACGCATAGTATGATCGGTAATCCCGATTGCGGATTGTCTGGATTGAATTTTTTGGTAACCCACAAAACGCATAGTGTGGCCCCAGCCTCATATTTTGTTGGTGTGTACAATTTTTGTTCAACTTTTCGAAGTAGGCACGTAATAAAATATATTTTACTATACGTTACACCACCACCACCTCTAAATTATGGTCTGGTCATGACCATACTTGAACCCCGTATTCGGCGCCACAGTATTACACTGTGATTTCGAATAGCGATTTGTTAAATATTACCTTATGTTCAATAAAGCATCAATACACTCTTAAATAATAAATTATCTATGATAGATCATAGATATCATATAATTTTTATAGAAAACTACACCGCTAAAATCCTAGGGGGGCGATCAACCATCGCCTCCCCCACTTTCATACGCGCCGCTGTATTGCACATAATTTTAGCCCCTGCGAGAAGACTGAAACCCTATTTGAAGTCAACAGTGACCCAAATTATCCACTTTATCAAAACAACATCACTGTAGTTGGTGAAATAATATTGCTTTTACCCAGCTGTAAATTAAACTCTATAGACATTTAATTACATTTTTTTTTATCCTTTAGATAAAATTTATATTCGTAGAGATATGTATATTTAATTAAAATTGCGCGTCATAAAAATATAATAAATCACATAGAAATTTTAACAAGTCGTTTGAAGAGCACCAAGAAACCATGGGTTTTTTTTTTGTGACTACATTTAAATTTAAATTTGAAATCTATTGCGTCGTTTAAATGCAATTTACTCAACTTTATTTTTAAGCACTCTTCATAGTTCATTTTACTTATAATTATTCCATTTATTCGTATAATATGTAATGCTTGAGCACTAGGTCCGACTGGTAATCACGAATTTTAAACAAAGAAGATAATTAAAAATGCTTTTATCTTAATTAAGAAAAATAATAACTGTACAAGTGGCAGCGGACCGTTGTCGGTTTTAAATTACCCGTTTATAAATATTGCACTTTCTTTAATTTATAATAAAAATAAAGGATACGTATGTTAATTTGGCTTCAAAGACAGTTACGAGCATTACAAACGTTCTCAGAATTGGGTATTTGTGTAATAAAATGTATTAAATGAAAAAAGCAAGCTCTGTTATGGATTTCAGTTCAAGTGGATTACTCGAGAGTGTGATTTTGTATTATTATTATTATACATTTGAAGGTAAAAATATATTATTCCATTAAAAAAAATAAACAGAATCTAATATTAGTTAGCTATAAACATTGCATTGTTTTTATTTATTTCTATGAAAAGATAATGTGCTTCACCGAGTTTGTAAATTAACTCGTTCACAAACTGCAATAAAATAATTAATGTTTAATGCAAGTATATTATATATATTTATAGATTTCTTTTTTGAACATGTATATATAAGAATTTTTTTTTAGTTTTTTATGGGCGAATCGTACAGAAATGATATAAAATAATCGTCTAGTAAAATATCAATTATACTTGTGAGGTTTTTTTTTATAACAAATACCAAGGTTTTGTATTAAAAAAATACTTTATTATAAAATAAGCATTTATCTTTGAACAAACTTGAAAAAATCTGTGTATGTTAATAAAATAGTAAAAATGTATGCGTTTTGCATGTTAGTATAAAAATCCAGACGTAATAAATACATTCAAGTATGACGACAAACAAGTATTCCAATTGTTAGATACTTAAAATAATATTTTATACTAAAACATAAAGTATATATATATATATAAATAATAGGTACAGAGTATTCAGTATTTGCTAATTTTGACAAATAAACCCAATAAATCTAGAATAATATCATGCAACATTAATTGACGTAATCAACAATTTTTGGTAGTTTTATAGATTATATTAGTTAATAATAAAATATAAATGTAATAAATGTTTATAAACAAATTACAACAATAATTAACATAAAAAGACAATTTTTTTTTTTTTTTTATAAAGTTAAATGTATAAATAATTGTAAATTGTAATTATTTAGTTTTTGAGTATCAACTAAAGCTTAAAAGCGAAATTTTAAACTTTTCTTTTATAGCTTCTGTATTATATAACATTAAATACGAAAATAATGTGCAAAACTCTTATTGTGAATGCAAATCTATTTACATTTTATGTCATGGATTTTAAATCTCACTCATAATTACAATTTTAACGATCGGCCAATCAGCAAAGTCCAATACCATCGCTTTCCGAATTTCCTCGTTTCTCGTAAAACATAACATCCTGTAACAAATTAAATAACGATTAATGAAAATTCATAATGTATAATGTTACATTTTAAACGGGAGATTTCTGAATTCAAACAAGACAAAATGTCTATTTCATGAATTAATGAACAATTGCTAGTTTAGAATAACACAGATAATACAACCGAGTACTTTAAACATAATTTTTGTGTATAACTGTATATGATATTCCTTATTTTTACTTCATATGCAAAGATTAATTCATTATAATTTGTTAAAAACTGGAATAAAATTTCACATCCAAGACTTAAGTCTAACATATTAATATGTATACACATATTCAACTTACAATCAAAAAACAAGCGCCTAACATAACTGCTTTCATACGGACATCGAGATCCATGGGAAAAGTTATACCAAAGTAGTCAGCATCAGTAAATGCTTCCCTCAAGAGTCCTGACCATTGCTTTGATATACGACCAACTACAGTAGTTTTGTCTTTAGATAATATCTGAAAAAAATTATTATTGACTAAAATCTGTTTATGAATACAAACATTTATAGTGCTTGCAAAACATTTAAGTAAAAGTTTTAAAAATATTACCTTGAATTCAACATCACCACACATGCTAAACCGACAAATTGGTCCTTCGATTTTCAATACTTCTTCATTAGCTGCATTACGAATAGTGAAAATTGGCGTCAAAATAGACCAATCTTGTTCAACAACTCCAACCAAGCATCCAGGTGGTGAGAATACTTCAATTCTCTATAATAAACATATAAATACAATTTTATTTTAACTTATATTAATAATTGTTAAATGTAACTTTTTTTTTACCTGCAAACAACAAGGAAAAAAACAAGACTGACAAGCTAATGGTCTTGATAAATGGATTATTTCATTTTTAAAGTTATCTAAGATTTTCATTTCAAATGGTCGTATTGGTCCACAGCAATTTCGCGTACAACAATCATTTTCTTCTATGGCATAAAATACTTTTTGACCAACACTATTTTTGATTGTATATTTGTTGTTTGTCTCAAAACCCAATACAGCTGTAACATATAGACAATACTGAATACAATTTACGACAAGCATGAAGCAATATTTTTTGCAAAACAGTTAAGACAATTATTTCAGATAAGAATACAATATTGTGAGCCAATATTTTTAAAATAGTTTTTTCTTAGATTTTTGCAAAAAAAAAAAATCACTGAATATTTGCAAAACTGCTAAGTGTTAAATATGATTACTTAAAATGTAGTGATATTTTAAAAACATTTTACTATACAAAATGTGTTTTGCAAAAAAAAAAATAAAATAAATAATAGTAATAATAAAAATTATTGGGAAACTTATAGTTTTCATAGAAACTAAAACAGAGTAAAACTTCAATTGCTTTATTTACCTTCTAAAAGTTCTACTTTTTGTTTAACGAGCAACTGATTAATTGTTGAAAGGTACTGAAGTCCATTTGGGCAATTTTGAGGTATAGCTTGAGGAATTGGCATCCAACCATCTATGAAAATATGAAACGAAGAAGATAAATCATTAATTCATTTATATTTAAATACAAAGTATTCGTATTTATTAAAAATACATTTTAATAAAAGATTACCAAAGACTACTTTAAATTGTTTTTTAAATAACATACCGGCTGCAACATGAGGAGCTTGTTGATAAGCATTGGGTTGTTGTTGTATAACTGGTCCATAACCAGGCTGTGAATATGGTGGTGGGTAGTTTGGATTCTGAACGGCGGAATACCCTTGATTTTGTTGTGTTGGTTGCTGCTGATGATGGTACATGTTATATTGATCATGTTGATAGGGTTGAATTTGATTACCCGTTGGTGGATATTGATTTTGATTAGCGGCTGGTGGATAATGACCGTGGTTACCAGCTGGTGGATATTGATTTTGAGGTTGTGGATACTGAGAAAAACCTAAAAAAAAAATATGTTATACCAATAACACACAATTATGTAATACCATAAATCCAGTGTTCACATGGACAACGTGTAAGGAAATTCGAGGCATTATTTTTAAATGTACCTTTGTAACAACGTGTTTAGGCTTCTGGCAAATCAAAGAAACTGTGTAATAAAAATTATAAATATAACTATAGTCATTATTAACAGGGCTCGGATTTTATAGTACTATGAAGTACTGAAATATGAGCTATAATTATACCCTACAACATAAAAAATAGCAAAATAAAAAAATAATTGTAATCAAAATTTTTTTTATATTTATTACCTATAACGACTATTATTGATAGTCTATTTTATAGAAAGAAAAATTGCAGGCAAAAACATATAAATATACTCAATGCGGGATGACCTCATCGAAGGTATACAATTGATAAGAATTAGTCATATATATAACTGATCGACGGGCCACTATGCCAAGATATCTGAAGAATAAAGGTAGATCATATTATGAAATATTTAATAAACCAAAAATGTGGGTATCTTTTCTAATTGTTTTAACACTGATTATATAATAGTCTATTATATAATCAATGGTTTTACATAACTGATATAACGTTTTTCTATTATTTTCATTCAATTCAAAGAAGATTTATAAAAACCACAAAATAAGTCATGTTTAATGCATATTAGTAAAACATAGTACCAAAACTGGGAAAATAGCACTAAAAATCTAAAATATTCCAAATATGCAATATTATAAATCTGTATATTCAGAATCCTTGATGCATAAAACAAATTTATTGCTCACTCTGCTACTTATATCTGTATTTCATAATAATTAGCGGATGTTACAGAATCCGAGCCCTGGTTATTAAAATTCAAATTATACCAATAAAGCCCGAGTAACGGACGTTTTAATCAAAATAAATGTTAAAATACGCCTATCCACTGTAAACACGTATTAACATTTTAATGGGAAAGTTTCAATCATTTTAATGGAATGTTTAAATAAATGTGAAATTATAGCGCACGCTGTAATTTTCCATTATATTATCTACACGTGGTTAAGAATATTGTAATAAAAAAATCGTATAGAAATAATTCTACAAATAATCAAACTGGCAATCGTAATAATAATTATGATTTCAATCCCAATAATAAGGACTTAATGATAAATAATAATCAGAAAAAATATGCTGATGAAGGTACATCGCAACATTTTTAAGCTATCGTAAATAGAATTAATTCTCAAACAAACAAAATACGGCTGACACTGACACGACAAATTCGTTGTATACTAACGTGACACAAAACTATAAAAAAAAAAAATATATTTTTAAACAGAAAGCAATAATAACATTTATAATATAATTTGATGCATGTATCAGTTTTAAAAATGATTAATACGATTGTAAATATTACACTTTTTGATTTATACAATTTTCCTTTTTTATTTTTATTATGTTGTAAATTTGTTGATAAAGCGAATTCATTAACTATAGAAATAATTTTATTATCTCTTGAGATAATCTTTAAAACAGTTAATTTTGTGTAATATTCGTACAAATTTTATTAAATGCATGTGCCGATTAGTACTGATGTAAGTAAAATTAAAATTGTTTACGTAACAATAAAGTGTATTATATTATTTATGCGCCTACTTTAAAACGCAATAATTGTATTTTATAAAGATTAGCAATCGATCAGGCTAAAAAAACGGCAATGTGAATTATTTTTTTAAATATTAATAAAATATACCTGGTGGCGCTGGTGACGAATTGGGATTTGGATACATTTTAATATTTTTTCTGGGTACGATTCAAACAGGAAATAATCTGAAAACCGTTTTTATAATATTAGATAATCACTATGGTATTAAATTATAATAAAATACATATTATAATTTTATGTGTCTTAAAATAATTAAAAATAGAACATTTATAATATAATAAACTATGTATAAATATAGAATAAAAATGGTATTTTAGTTTATATATTTTGTTTATAGTGTTTGTAAATGTTCTTGCTATGACTACAAAAATCAAAATGATTATTGTTGTCATGGTAATCAATAATAATGCATTTACACTATGTGATTACATGACTCATAATTCTATTGTATTGTAATTAATTAAAGGATACAATATTACAAGATTTTTTTTTTTTATAAGGTCGAAGGACAATATTGTTAATTTATATTTAGGAAATAACATAGAACGAAATAATATTTGGCCAATAACGTATTGCTCAATAATTTGTAATGAACTATATAATGTTTTCTACGACTTCACCAATGAAACATTAACACTTAACGATCCACTTTAAAGATTATTATTTTACTTTTATTACTCTTGGGCAGTGGTTCTCAACCGGTTTTGTACGACGACACACTAACTTAGATCCGTAAAAATGGATTATTAAATAAAATGGAAAATTATTACATTTAATGGATATTTGAAAAAAATAACAATTATAAACCTATTGTAAATTATTACATTTATACGCTACCATTTTATTTAATAAAACGAATATTTTAAATTTACATAGTTAAAATTTAAACAGTTTAAGGTAGGTATTTAAATTTAAAAAAATTATTAGTTTATATAAGTAAATCAGTGTGATACTTGTTACTGGCGAACTGAACGTAGGTCTTCAATTCGTGGGCGAACGGTCGAAAAACTTACGTGTAATTCACTTTCAATATCTTTAAGCGTAGATCTTTTTTTGTTTTGGTTTTTGTTATTTCCAATGTTGAAAACGCTGATTCACACATGTATGAAATTGATAAAGGAAACAAAATTTGTAATGTTATTTTTTTTTTGCTCAATCCGGAGTACTCGCGTTTCGCAAAGAAATCCAAAACGAATCGATTTGGGACATATAAATAAATATACAAATAATTTTTTTGGCGACACACATCGCGGTAATACACTAGTGTGTCGTGACATACCGGTTAAGAATCACTGCTCTAGGGTTTAGTGTGAATAAAAATGTGTTCACTTAACCATTTGTTTGAAATAACCTGGCCAGACCCATTAAAACATACCTACAAGACATCAGGCGAACAATAAACGTTTAAACGATTATGAGTACAATAAATTAGATTTATGAAATCACGTTTTTCGTTGTACCCACTTAGAATTACTTAAAAATCACATTATTCTTATTATCGTTATGAAATAGTATAACTGCTAGCGAGTTTCTATTATGTCCGAAGAGAGTTAAAATAAATATTGACGCGACAAAAACAAATAGCTACCTTCTTATATACATTATATATGGACATGAAAAGCGATTGAACTAGGCGTACCGATCCCATATTATTATCTGAGATTCGTCTATAAAGACAGTAGAAAGACGTATAAACATATTAAGCGATACAAAACACGTCATTATATTCTGTACTTAAAAAAAAAGGAAGTACGATTGGTCTTTGAATCGATTGAAAATCGAGAACAGTTCGAACGGAGTAAATCGTTTTCTTTTTTAAATTCGACGCGAGTATCAACTATACGTACTGAACGAGACAGTCGCGGGCGTTGTACGACACGAGTCGTACGCGATCAATACAATAAACGATACGCGTATGGAACAATAACGTGTCGCTCGACACCTTCAAAAGTGCCGGAGTCAATAGTGCAATATTATCCAACGGAAATCGTCCCGTTCTACTGCAGGTACGACTGGCAAGCGCCGTGTAACGAACGATAAATCCACAAGACGCAAAGCGAAACGACCGACTGCGCGTAACAGGAATTTGAAATTTTATCGGTTTTATAATTTTTTTTTCGTTTCGTTTCTGGCACCGCGCCCGTATTATAAATAAACCGTTCGATACTACGGAACGCTATAAAAAAAAAAAAAAAAAAATTCAACAGACGTCTCCGCCGGACCGGACATTATTATTATGTCGCGTGAAAAACGACGCGTTCGTAGTCACGCACCGGGGCAAAAGTTTTATACAAGCGCGTATACGTTTTATCGTACACACACGAGATACAATCTCATTATAAACACGACTACAAGCCGAATACGAAAACGAATGAAACAGAAAATTTCTCTGGCTTTTAATACTTATTACAAGCACGCACAAAGTCGACGGACTTACTTGTGTACCGGAGGAGGGGTTGGTTTTTTTTCTACGCGCTTTGAGAGTCCGCTGAAACGGTTCTGAGACGATTATTGACGGAGCTCGGACGAAAGCGCAACACGAAATCAAACGAAAAACACGATAAATCGTCGTGGGCGTGCGACGACACACCGCAAAACCCGACAGCCGCAGTCGACAAGACCGTACGCAGCACGCACTGGCCCCTATCGTTTTGCTACGGTCGACCGTCACCGTCAGTGCGGCGCAACAGCTGCGATACTACTACTACTCGGGCACTGGGTCGTCGGCTGTTGGCACCACAGACGCGCGCGCGACGCATTGAAACCTTTTTTTTTTTTATTATAATTTTATACGTCCACAAAGTTCTCCACGTAGAAGATAACATTATCAGCTTCTAAAGCCGTGATAACCACCCATAGACATATGTTAATAGGTCTATGGTAACCACCATACACGATATAATATCACAGAATTTTGGCAAATCCATAGAAAACGGAGAGAATATCCCCCATGAGAACACGTGTAACACATCTTGAAAAGTGTTTAAGTGTCCCTTCTGGTTGTTCTGTGATAATATTATCGTAAGTGGTGGCGGTCGTGCCGTGATTTTTGCGGGGCGGATGGCAGTTTACCGAAAAATGATAAGGGTTCGAAGGTTGATAAAGATTTTAATTTTAGAAAAGTGTTTTCTATTTCTATAAAAAGTACCAATGTCTGTCACGGCCTTATCTAAAATTAGATGACCAAACAATTGATCAGGTGCAACAATACAAGTATTTGGGAAATACATTAACTATAGTGACAGCAGATCTTCGGAGGAAATAAGGCATCGAATAGCCACGGCAATTCATAAGCCTTCACACAAAAAAGGCATTTACTCACAAACAAAAATCTTAGTGTAAAGACAAGAAAAACTTTGCCAAAAGTTATGTTTGGAGTATATTATTATAATGTGGTGTGAAACTTGGACCCTAACAATACAAGACAAAAAGAAATTGGAAACATAATAGAATAATGTGGACTTGAAGGAGAATACTTCGTAATAAGTTGGATTGAAAGGAAGAACGACGAAGAAATTCTACAAAAAAATAGGGGAAAAGAGAATATTACTGTCTACTATTATGTCAAAATGCGGAAAACTAATTGGATACTTAATGATACAAAACAATTTCATATAACCAACATAATAGAAGGAAGAATTAATGGACGCAAAGGAAGGGGAAAACCGAGGAAAACATTCATGGGAGAGATGATAGAAATTGCTGGGTGCAATGGATATTCACATATGAAGACCCTAGCACAGAACAGGGAGGATTGGAAATCGATTTTCGCTACGACAAGGCTTTGCCTTTAGTAAAAGAAGAAGAAGAAGTCTGTCACGACCTCCCCCCCCCCAGGGGCGCCGATCACCTAATTTATCTATGGCATATGTCATAGTAGATTTTGTAGCTGGGGGCCCACAAAATCCAAATCCAATCATAAGTATAGGATTTAAATAGTTGTTCAGCTAAAAGATAAAAAAGTAAATGGCTTATACATTGCATAATGTGGGTGCTCTCATTCGCATCCAGTTATCAAATGGAAAAAAATTGGGGGGGGGGGCTCTTGATGTATGATGTCATAGTGTTTTTTAAACACGTCAGCGCCACTGCCCCCCCCCATGTGTCTAAAATAACACACCACTGCGACGTTTGGATCGTTTGAAGGCCGTCGATGTCGTGCGATTATAAACCAGAGAAGTGTAGGGGAATATGTCATTATCGTTTTGAGGATTCCATTTTCGGCATGAGGTTTTTCGTTGAAAGTGTGTATAACATAAAATATACGGATTGTAAATATAGACCTACTATATAATTATTGCTTTTGAATAAAATAAAAATGTCGATAATTATTAGTGGCACTGTGAAATGTTAAACGGACTACACACACGATTTGGTCGGCCCGACAGTCGGGTTGGTTGTATTATCAGGTCGTGTGTATAGATGTGTCGTATATGTAGACTATTATAGTAGGTACAATTTATTTATAATCTTAAAAAAAAAAATTAAATATAAAAAATCGATATAGCAAAAAAACTGAATTTATAATTTAAGGGCCCCAAAATTCCCAAGTCGGGCTCTGGATCCACCTGAAGTGCAGATTCTTTGTGATAAACCGGAGGATATTTTTTCATTTCAGTTCCGACCCAAGTTCGCGCGAATAGAGCGAGTGGAGGTGAGTCATCTCAATCGGGTGACCGTAGCGACTGAAGACGTCATGGCATAATGACGTCGTGGAACATTGGAAATAATTTCAGCGATGAGACATATACGCGCGTACACGCAGAATGCGGCTTCGCGCGGCCAACTGATTACGCCGGATTGAAACGCGCCAAAAATCCTAAATACACTTCTTTGTAAATTCGAAATAAATCGCTTATTTTATACAGTTGGGTTTATTATTATTACACTGTTGAATTTTATAGGTACGTGTACCGTGTAGGGTTTAAAATTAAATATATGTAATAATAATTAGGGAACGGATTTGAATGAAAATCGCTTTTTTTTTCTGAACGTCCGAAAACATTGCTTTTTAAGCGCAAAGTTCATTTCATACATCAAGGAATTAAAAAATGTAACTTTATTAATTGTTTTTCTTTTTTCAACAAAAAGACTTCGTTTAAAAACACCCGAGTAACAGCAAAATTAAAACATAATATATATACTCAAGTATGACTTGCAGTGGCGTTGGAGAAGAGGGAGCAGTTGTCCTCCTCTCCCCATATAACTAGCACTAAATTTTAGGGATGGCTAAAAAGTAAAAATTAATAAGCAAAAAAAAAAAACAAAGGTCATCAACTTTCAATTACCCAATAACTAGGAATATTAGAAAAATATATATATATAGAAAATACTGTACACATTTTTAATGTAGTTTATTAAATTGTATCGTAATGATCATTAGGTACTCTATACTGGCTCTGAATTTTTGATGAAATAAAATATTCGCATTATTTCGACGAGGATGCGCGAGCAAAAATAGAAACGAAAAATATTTCATATACCCGCATAACGTAGTGTACATATGTCATTAGTTTTTTTTTGGGGGGTGAGGGCTTAGCCGTATTTGCGCCTAAGACGAGAGGGCAAAATTATACTTTTGTCCCCTCGGACGATATGTCAAACGGTACCGGTCCACCTCGCTGTCGCCACAAGCGAACGGTCGGAGTGCGGCGCGGTGGCGGCCGTGGAGGGGTTTACGACGACGTCTGCCGAGTGATTACGATTTTGACCCCTCCCACCGACAACCGAACGCGCACAAACGATATTTTTATTCAATACTTCTTTATCACGTTCACAAATAATCTTGGCAATATCGTTCGTAGGCCGTGATAAAGACGCAATTCGCTGTGGGGAAAAAAGGAGAGAAAAAAAAAGAAAACGCATCGTTTACTATTGACTTTACGCTGTACGACGATGTCGAATTGTTGTTGTACGCTTTTGTGATCAATTGCGTTTTTACATTAGCACACGCGCGCGCGCGCGCACGCACGCCTACCAGGTAGATTCGTTTTTTTTTTTTTTTTTCATATAATTCCCGTTACGTCGCGTTTATTTATTGTCTCGTTTTCGCTTAGTGTGTGACGACGACGACTGCGCGTTATTCTCAGTGTTAGGCGTCCCGCGTCCTGCCGTTTCGTCCTCAAAGCACGCGCGTTCACCGCCGTTGGCCATGTCGTACGCGTACTTGTTCAAGTACATCATAATCGGAGACACAGGTTAGTCGTGCAATGGTTTCCGCTCGACCCGTGTATTTTGTTTGATTAAAAAAAAAAAAAACACTGGCCATATGTTACAGGAGTGGGAAAATCGTGTCTCCTGTTGCAGTTCACCGACAAGAGGTTCCAGCCCGTTCACGATCTGACCATAGGTGTTATATCGAGACGCCCGCCATATGTGTGTGTGCGTATATATATAGATTTTTTCTTTAATCTCCGTCCGTATGATTTCAGGCGTCGAATTCGGCGCGCGTCTGGTCGCCATCGAGACCAAGCCCATCAAGTTGCAGATATGGGATACGGCCGGCCAAGAAGCTTTTCGATCCATCACCCGGTCCTATTATCGCGGGGCGGCGGGCGCTCTGCTGGTGTATGACATCACTCGCCGCGATACGTTCAATCATCTGACTACGTGGTTGGAAGACGCCAGGCAACATTCCAATTCTAACATGGTCATCATGCTCATCGGCAACAAAAGGTAAACTTTCGTCATCGATCGCCGCCACCGCCTCTGTTTGGTTTTTCCCGTAGTGTGTTAACCGATTGTCGTTGATTGCGTAGCGATTTGGAAGCAAAGCGAGAAGTGAAGAAAGAAGAAGGCGAAGCGTTCGCCCGGGAACACGGGCTAGTGTTTATGGAGACGTCGGCTAAAACTTCCGACAACGTAGAAGAAGCGTTCATCAACACCGCCAAGGAGATATATGAAAAAATCCAAGAGGGAGTGTTTGACATCAACAACGAAGTCTGTTACATTTTTGACAATCCCATTTATTCGCAGTGAATATATCGTGTTACATTTCATTTTTAGGCAAACGGTATTAAAATCGGACCTCAACACTCGACCGGCAACAGCAGTACACCCGGCGGCAATAATCGATCCAGTGGAAACGGTTGTTGTTAACTCGTTTCGTGAAAGCAGATCAACTTACCGATCGCGTGTCATTTGCAATTCTGATATTTCACCTTTTTTTTCCACGTGGGTTAATATTTCTTTTTTTCTTTCTTTCAACGAATCGTTTTGTTTACACAATATTTATACCAAGTGACCAATATTACATCGGAAATAGCGATGCAAATGATTTAATTGTGTTACTCGTCGGAATTTATATGTGATCGGGTTGTAAAATATTATAAATGTCATGTATAACCGTTTAAAATTAAAACGATTGAAAAATAATAATAATTCTTATACACTTTACTTCTATATACATACATATATTTATTATCTCGTATCGTTTTGTGTTTATCTTTAGGTATATAGGAACCTAATTTATTTATTCCTAAACGTTTTTGTTTGTTAGAATATAATTGTTTTACTATATTTATAATTGATATATATGCGATCAGTATTAAAAGTTTTACAAGCGTGCAGTAAATACATTTAATTACACAAAAAATACATCTTTTTATACTCGAAAATTTAAAATCGTTAACACGGCGCATTGTCATACGATTTTTTTGTTTATTTTTATGTTGACATTGTAATTTTTATCATAAGAATTAATTTTTTTTTTTTTAAAATTCAAATTCTACCTTTTGATACTGAACGCGTAGTTATTACCATGGTTTTAACATTAATAAAATCGATAACATTATTAAAAAAAAAAAACCCCATTATTTATGTAAATACTGGATAATGTATTGTTAACCATTTAAATGCCTTGGATCTTATAATTTAATATGCCTCGTTAATCATTATATTTATTTGATTAATGTTAGTCACAATAAAACTTTGTCTCTGCGATATTTCCATTGAATTAAAATGTCTGTTATTTTTATAATTTTAATATTTCCAATATATACAAATAACAATCAAAATAATTAATATTTTCATAAATTAAGATTTTTATATCGATCGACTATTAAAAATTGGGTTTTATACTAAGAAATTAAGAATGCAAGCCATAACTCCTGGTATTTTTTTAACCTAACAGAATTATACTATCACTTTTTTTGTGGGTCGGGGGAAGTGCTGGATTTTTATCATTATTTTTTAGTTGTGCTGATGTATTTTTTTTTATGTATACATATAATTTTTCTTTTGATATGTAGATAACGGTAGAACAATAAAACTATTCGAATAAATAAAAACACGAGTTCTGAAAATCGTAAAAACGAATACATTAACAAATTACACGCCTGCATAACATGGCTAGTAACTACAATTACATTATGTAAATAGCAGTGTGTGTGTGTGTGTGTGTGCTACAACCGTTGCCGTCATGAGACTTTCTTTCCACCCATGCGGCGTCCCCTATTTTCATAAGTGTTGCGATTCGCAAGTCCTGTAGTCTGTAATTAATTTTGTAATTACGACTTTCACGAATTAAGCCAAACGACAGTATGGACAAACAGCTTATGGTTTACAAATCAAACAAAAAAAGTTTAAATTAAAAACAATTTTGGAATGGGAACATCCTTATTAATGGCTACAACAGTGTTCTAAATCTGCGTTTTCCCACCTAAGAATTGATCAGGAAAATTGTTGATCGGTTGCATATCTCGTTAATGAATTGCAAATGAACACGTCTTATTAGAAACAAATTAGGTTTATTATTTACGAAATGTAGTGTGTACATAGTATTATGTAATAATAAAGAAATATGGCTATATACAAGTAATTGTAATTTTTAAGTGTACAAAGATACATTTATGTCAATAATTAGTTATATCGATTACGACGTATGTAATATTATTTGTACATAATGGATAATTGTATTAGAACGAAATGTTACACAATTAGATATTTACAAATTGTTAAGAAATCAACTTAATAAGCTACATGAGTTTTTACAGTCAACATTAAAAGTTCCAAACACGATTTAAACTATATAATTAGTAAATCCAATATTTATAAATTATTAAATAATTAATAAAAATAAATATTTTAACATAATTGACATTATAACATGTATAAATATTATTATGCGCTAGAATTTGTAACAAAAGGAGGTAAAATTTCACATCATAATTTTTATAAGTTTCAATACGTACATTTGTTGTTTTCTAATTCCATGATGAATTTTAACATTAGATCCATCAGACTAGACGACAAAACTTTTATCTGAAATAAAGACGTCTCCGTTATCTAACGGACAATAAGCAAAATATTAAAACGCTTCAATTATGGCAGTTACGAAAAACTTGTTACAACATTTGAAAAGAGTGTTTTCAAGATTACGGACAACCTTTCAGTACAATATTGTTTAATGACGAAATTTAAATCTTTTAAAAGAAGGCAAATGCTGCAATTTCTTTATCACGTATTTTACAAAATGAACATGATTACTTTTCGTCCAATACGTCTTCAAAGTTCAAAAATTTATATTGCAATTGAAAAGCAGTGTAGAGCGTTTTTCGTACTACACCAGTGGTTTTCAACCGAGGTGATATGTCACCCTTGGGTGACATGGATCCAATGTAGGGGTGACAAGAAAACCTTGGGGAAAAGTTTAAAAATATAGAATTTTTTTGTTAGGGAGACGTAGTGTTGGGCTATCGTGGATGAGGGTGACACGAATCCAAAAAGGTTGAGAACCACTGTACTACACGTTTAGTAAGAAAGACAGTACATGTGTGTACGACAATGTCAATTAGTTTTAAATAATCAATAAAATAACTTACTTTTCCAGAAACATTAAATGAAGCCACTTTGGGAGCTTCAAACGCTTTCAGTTTTAATTTTGATATGTTTATTCCACTTGCCACGTTAAAACGATCTTCGATTTCGGACTGAACATTTATCAAATCTGAATAATGAAATGAAGTAGCTTCAGACGTTGACCGATTTAATGAGAGTCTGTGAAATTAAATTAAAGTCATACATTTTTAGACATTTATCAAATTCACAATGTCAAACAAAAAAATAATAGACACACTATTATTTTTATATTACTAACTTGGCCAAAATCAATCGAAGAATCTCCGATTCGATAAAAAATGTTATATCCATCTGACCATTTGATAATTCGTATTTATACAGATATTGATATAAAACGATTTCATTATATGATTGTCCTGCATCGCCCATTGATATAGCAATAAGCAACAGAAAATGGTATCGCGCAAATTCGTAAGGCCGAATGACACAATCAAAACGACTAGTTATCCAATTGTGTACAGATATAATCATTGTTTTATTTCCTTGTACCATTAACACAGGCATATCAGACAGATTATTTTTATTGTAATTCATTGTATAATTTGGCGATTTTAATAACAAACCAGTGTAAAGTTGAGTGTTTGTTTCTTTATTAATAACCTGAATCTGTAATAAAAATATAATTTAACGTACATCAATAAAATTCTGTAAAACATAAATCAATATTATTTTTATATATTTGTGAAACTCTTATGGTTCTGTGATGTTCCATTCGTAATACAATGCTTTCAGTCAGTCTCAAATGCCTCGTGGCAGAATCATATTTAACATTTTCATAATTTTAAATCTATTAAAAATAAATCGCTTACAAATAAGATTCGATTTATGAGGATGTTATATAATAATTAATATTATCGATTTAAGCCAGTGTAAATTTAGTGTACCACGTCGAATTTGAAATGGACAGGGGAAATATATTTGCCAATGAAAATCTACTTTAATACGATACCCACAGTCACCTCTACTACTTTATCTATTTATAGCAAAAAATTAATAATAATATTGTGAAATTTTTAAAATATAGCAATAGAAATATAATAATGTTATTACGTAATAACGTTGTTACTTTTAAAAATACTCTCCTGTAGTTTAAATAAAAACTAAACATTAATTTCAATGTATGTATACTTGTACATTTTATTTACCTTTAACGCTATATACTCGTGATGAGCTTCTTTTGCTTCTATCTCTGCCGAAATTTGTGAGAAAGAATTATTTTGGTTATTTAAATTTGTGGTATTATGTTTTATTAAATAATCATTCAATTGTTTGGATAACAATTTTAAGTGGCTTGCATCAAATTTGAAATTCCATAATGGAGAAACTCGAAATATTGACCATTTCTTACCGACAAGACCTAGAATAAAATACCATTAATACACATTAAACAATATTAAATTTAATTCTATAATAGTCTTACCAAGTATGTCAGATATTTCTATAAAAGAAGTTGGATCATAAGAAGAATCATCCGCTACTGAACCTGTCATGTAAATAAAATGAATATTTAATAAATTTAAAGAATACCTTTCCCCAATATCAAATACTAAAAATGGATCGAACTTTTATAATTTCAAATTGAACTGAATCAAACCTCGGGTGCTGGGTTTGAAAATTTAACTAAATTATTAAAGTACTTGATTTGGTTAAAATTGATTGATTCATGATTTATGGTTTTATATTATATATAAACCATAGAGCACTGGGGCGAATTTCAGATTTTTTCATAAGAATGAAAAATATAGAATATTTATCATACCATAAAGAACAAATTGTACAATTATATTTATAAGTATTAACTATTATTACTGTCCGCTTATATGAATTTATTTTAAAGCACAGTTGAATAAATAATCTGTAACTGAAAAAACTATATCCACTCGAAAATCAATACTTAAGTCGTTGAAATTAATATTTACTTATTTTTATTTTCAAATGAATAAATTATCGGTTTTGCAGCGTAGTTTGACACTTTATATACATTATTCGTTTTACTAATATTTAAAATTGTGAAAAGTAATGTTGTAAAACATTACTTTTGTATTTAAATAACATTAAAAGTAATATAGTTACCTTTTTTATTGTAACTCGTAACTTAAGTTATTTTTAATAGTTATTTACTTAAATAGTATTAAATTTCAGATTACTTGATTTAGTAACTATACAGAGTTATAAATGAGATATCTATAATTTCTAGGCGTGTAAAAAATATTTATAATCAAATAATTTTTATTTTGAAATATTATTAAGACTTAATAAAGCAAATAGAGATAATAATCACACAATAATGTATTAAGAATACTTAATACAAAGAAAAATACTAACTTTCTTCAGGAGATTCATCACTTTCAATTTCATGTGAATTTTCATCTTTATTTTCTCCACTGTCATCTATAATAATAAAATAATATTTTTAATGCAAGTATATGGGTCCGAGGATTAAGATTTTTTTGTTGTATTTAAATTAGTTATAAATAGATAATTTCTAGTTAAAAATCTTATATGAGAATAGCGCTAAATAATGTTCTTTTGAAGTTTCCTTTATATAAAAAATGAAGTGTTATATTAGGGATCATTATTTTGCATGTGTCAAATACGCTCATCAGTAAAATGAATGTTTTCCCTCTTCTATGTGACTGAATATCATCAACGACAATGATCAATAACAATCTAAATATTAAATAATACACAGAGCAGTGGGTGCAGCAGTTACAACAACAAACGAGTAGGGTTCATTGGGTATGGTTATGGCAGAGAAATGCGCAAAGCCAATTGATTTTCGTCTACTTGTGAATCTTTGAATACCGGGTTTAAATTTTTTAAGTAAATTTTATAAATTATATTACTTAAATTTAACCATTTAGGTTTACAATATACATAAACGCAAAATGGAGACAACACATTTTGTATTTAAGTCTTCTTCATCAGATCCTGATTGTGACATGAATACATAACAAAGTAGTAAAAACTAACCTTCAGATATACGAGATATGTCTCCAAATGATTCTGAACATTCTTTTAATGCATCTAAAAAAAAAAAAGAAAGAAAAAATAATAATAGTAGTAGTAGTATTAGTAGTATTAGTAGTAGTACTACTACTACTACTAATAATAATAATAATAACAATAACAATAACTAAGTAAAAGGCCATAAATAACTTGATGCCCTAGCTTTGCTCAGAGCTAGTTTGATTTATTAAATTTTTTGTGATTGTGAAAAAAACTTTCGGAGGAAACTGTAAATGTTTGAATTAGATGGTCAAGTCAGATACGATCACAAGTTTTGGAAGCTTTATAAATCTGGGTTTCTAGAAGGGGCTAATGTTTAATTTGCACTAACCCTCTCAAAAAATCTGAGAAGATTTTTTTCACTTATTAAAGACACCTAAGTTTTCCATTCTTTCTAATTTTCAGGATTCCTGTAACTATGGACATTTCTTGCATGGCGAGTTTTTTTTTATATTTGGATTATTGGATTTTATAAAATATAATTACAATATTGCAATTCTTTGTTTAACAAATTACAAATATTTTCACACTTCTAAAGTAAAGTACTCTGCCTGGCATATAAATTATAACTACAAAATAATAAATAATATTAATAATATTATTGTAAAATAGATTTTATTTATATCTGAGATTATTTGTTGTCACTTATCGTGGATACTGGCACATGGTCACAAAACTACCATTTTTGTGTTTTGTCTAACTGATGATGATGAGATAATGAAATGAGAAGTAGCCTATATCACTCAAATATCTGTGATAATTTCACAAAAATCATTTAAAAAGTTCCTAAATGTTCATTTAACAATTTTTCTTATACTATTTTCAGAGAGACATGAAAATTGTTGGACTCATTTAATTTCAAGGTTATAGCGATTTAAAGTTTTTTTTTAATTATCTAAAACAATATATTTTAAGCTACATTTTCATATCAAAAAAATAAAATAAAATTATACAAAAACTATGAATTTTAATCAATATGTGTAATATAGACTACAGAGTTATGAACTTCCCGGCGATAATATTTCAAATTTATTATACGTATATATGTATCGATTTGATGTGAAAAACAAAAAAAGTATTGTTAACTAAAAACGTAGGCATTTTAGTGAAACGAGGAATGGAGAATAAATGTTGGCTCGCGAATGTCGTAAATTAAAACGAAAATATTCCCCTATCTATGAAAAGCCATGTCGAGTAGGTAACAGTACAATGTGAATGCGTTTTGGGTGTAATTATTACTGCATATCTTAGATATTTGTTTTATCATATAATAAACGGGCACTGTCCGTCTATTGTAAAAAACAACTCTTTCGATACGAAAATGAAACGTAAAATATGTGGATTCAGATAATATAAAAAAACTTCTTAAATTTCAACACCAAGTCCGTCCGATCAATTTTGATTTTACCGTAGTTATTTATCGGTTAAAAGACATAGGTCCACGAAAATGAAACAAAAATACATATAAAAATCACTTGGGAGCTGAACTAAATTCGACACTTTATTTGATTGATAATCACAACGATCTCGTCTAGGTGACGTACGCTCACCCGATTCTATGTCACTGATGTCTTCGTCCATTTCCATCCTTGTCGAGCAGGCGGTAGATATAATAATGTGAAATTTTCGATGCACGACAAAATCTGTAAAGAAAAACGTTTGCAATGTTCGAAAAACCGATCAGTTAAAGAGTCGTTCAGTCGTCGACTTGCGCGTAAACAGCGAACGACAAACGTATAGCGTTAAAAAAATTAAAGAGCTTGTGAATTTCAAATGAATCAAAAATGATAACGGTCGTATTGAACGCTAGTACGTTATCAGCGATCGGACCAATCGCAATGACGGAATACAAATGCGCGGTAAAAAACGAAACTTGCCGTTAATAACAATGAAATATTAAAGAACTGTACAAGCGAATGGGTAAGGTTTAATTTACTTATATAGTTTATCAAATATCGGTGTTTATCTATTATTTAAATATGCAAATTTTTTTTTATTAAAATAATTAATCGAATTATTAATATGTGTGGCGTAGATGCAATTTTTTTCCTTGAGGGGGAGTGGGGGTTCGAAGAAACTCTCGAAATAAAAATATTTCGTTATTTATTAAGTATAAATTTTAATGAAAGAATTACAAAACAATGTCAACTCGCCGATTGTTGTACGTCTAAAACCTCTTCTGCATTACAATCGTTATTATAAACAGTTTTTTTTTTTATGAAGAGTATATTTTTCAATAGATATAATCGACTCGGTTTAAGAAACTACCGAATTTTCTCGTAGAAAATTTTTTCGTTTTCTAATAGCATCAAGTAAAAACAATCAGTATTTCTTATCGATTATTTATGTCTTATTGTTCACATATTATTATAGCATTTTAATATACCTACCTACTAATATATATGATTTTGAAATTCATATAATTAGAGCAGGGCCTAAAATAAATGAAACTTCTTACTATACTATTTTATAATTTCACTTAATTTAATATGAGTCCTCCCTCTCTAAAAAGACACAAACTAACACACTTTTTCATTTTGTACTGCACTATTCCGATTTCGTACTACACTAACAGTGTCGTACTGCACACTATTTTAGGCCGTGAATTACAATGATATTGTTATAATATGCACTGAAATTCGCTATTACTTTCACAATTAACAATTTTAACGTTTTAAATAGCGAGAACAATTTTTTGGTGGGGGTTTAGGGCGGAAACCACTTCTTGCACCTTCCCCCTGTATCTACTACACTGATTAATATTAAAAAAAAAAAAACAATACAACTCGGTTAAATGGAAAGATTTAGAGAGAAAAAAAAAATTCTCATTTATCATATTATGGAAACGAAAAATTGTATCACATTATTATTATGTAAAATGTATAGTAACTATTTAATATGTAATATTGTTTTGTTGTATACCTATACTGTACGGTTTAGAAATATTTTTCGTGTTTATTTTTATAATTTTATATAGTTATTATAGGTATACGTTGTGAAATAAAATAGAAATAGCTGCAGTCAACATATATATATTTTAAACATTTTGTAATGAAAACTCTTTCATAGGTACCATACTTGTTATCATATTTGTTTTCGAATGATTTCGTTAGTATGTACGTCATGTCGATTGACAATTGCCAGTACTTTTTTTCTATAGATTTTTGTATGATTGAAACATTTGTTGCGGTCGAGTTCGTTTTATTTAAATACATGTATTATTATTGTAATTACCTATACTATAGTTATTGATTTTTCATTTATAACATCGTCGTTGTTATAAATTTATAAGTGTGATGAGACTTAGATGGCGACCGAAAAACAATACATTTTATACATATAATAATTACTATAATACACGCGATTACTGATTAAACTGCGGCTATTCTCACTAGTCGCCACAATAATATTATGACAGTTAATAATTCACCGAACGATTATTATTGTTTAATATTTTCGAATGGAATGCCGATTGTACGCGTCGTTTTCTCTCTTAAAATCGATTCGTCGCGTTATTCCTCCTATAGCGGTAATGGTAATTTCGCAAATAGTCAAAATACACGTCATAATAATTAATAATCTAAAAACTACGATAAAACAAATTTATCGTGTTAAAACCTTGGTTCATTATTATTATTATTATTATTTTATTATCATCATTATACGCAAATGACGAGCGCAACAAAAATCATACGACTCGAAAACAAACGTGTATTTTTTTGTAAATATGTATTTAATATTAATTATAATACAAATATTATAAATTCACATATTTATTATATTATGTTATTGTCAAACACAATAATACACAGACCGAGAAGATTCTTATCAATTCGCGTAGAATGAATTCAGCAAGGCGCACCGAACAAACCGCCGCCACCGATCGTTCGGCGCGTTCCCGTCGACGTTTCGATACGTTGTGAAAAACGCGACGGTAAAACGTTCCGCTTATCACGACGACGGGTGAGCTTCGCGTTCGTTTCGATAACAAAATTTCTTACAAAAATTTTGAATTCTTCAAAACACTTATCATAACTGTTAAATTTTGTTTCTGTTGTTTACTTTGTAATACTCCGAAACGCGTTTGTTTCGATTCGATTCGATTAATTTCTAAACGTCAGTTCGTCCGGCGTGTTTTTTATTACAATACACAGACGGGTCTCGTTTTCCGGACATGAAGTACGAAGCTTCTTCGTTATTGCGCTTCTTAATATTTCCGAATCGATACGCTTACTGTTAATATAATAAATCGATTGGATTTAACATGTGTTGTTGTTGTTGTTGTTGTTGTTATTATTGTAGTGTTTGAGTGTAACAGATTAGTGGAGAGACGATGACGGAAACGATTTTTGTGAAACTTCCGACGTCCGACAAGAAGGCGACGCTAATAAAATGGCGAGTGAAAGAGGGCACTCTGGTGAACAGCACCGTTGTAGTGCTCCTGTATCAAGAGGACGGCGATAAAGATCGGAAAAGTTTTCGCACCAATCACGTCGGAGTTGTTAAGAAAATTTTGATACACGAAGGCCAAGAAGTTCCTGCTGGGTATTGTTATTGCTGACTAGATTTCCATATACCGATCGTTTTTTTTTTTTTAATTTATCAACTTCCTCTAATCCTTTTTGTTTTTACACGTTTTAGATGTCCGGTGTTTGAGTTGGAGCCTGGATGCAGCCACAGTACGGTAGTCAGCGATTTATGTGCTGATTGTGGTGCCGATTTAAGAATCGATAACGCGTCTAAACCAACCGCTTCTGTTTCTATGATACACAGTGTACCCGATCTTAAAGTCAGCGAGCAGGTACGTAATATTTTTTTTATATACATCTTGTACACTAAAATCTGATACAAATAGGAAAGTTTCAGTGTGGATTATTTCTGCTTTCAGAGTGCTTTGTTGTTGGGTAAAGCCGATGAAAAGCGATTGCTTGACGATAGAAAACTGGTGTTACTCGTAGATTTGGATCAAACGCTTATACACACGACAAACGATAATATTCCTAATAACATAAAAGTACGTTGTAAGTTGTTCCGTTGATTCAGTTTATTAATGACACGTGCATTTTTGCAGGACATTCATCATTTTCAATTGTACGGACCCAGTTCACCTTGGTATCACACGAGACTCAGGCCTGGAACATACAAATTTTTATCCTCTATTAGTGAATTGTACGAACTTCACATATGTACATTTGGCGCACGAAATTATGCTCATACCATAACTAATATACTAGATCCAAAAGGAAAACTGTTTTCTCATCGAGTTTTATCACGAGACGAGTGTTTCAATCCAAACAGTAAAACAGGAAATCTCAAGTTTGTTTATTTTTTAAATATTTTAGTATAACGCTGTAGATGTTTTTATTCTAAAAAAAAAAAAACTAAATAAAATACTAATATAAATATTATAAATAAGCATTTTATTTTTTTTTTACATCATCATTTGTGTCTACTTTAAATTGTTTTTATTTACCTCAGTGATAAATTTTCTGTTTTATTATTATTATCTTATAAATAATATTTCATTTTAATTAATATATTTATTTTAGGGGATTGTTTCCATGTGGTGATAATATGGTGTGCATAATTGACGATCGTGAAGATGTTTGGGACTATGCATTAAACTTGATACATGTTAAACCATATCATTTTTTTCAACACACTGGTGATATCAATGCGCCTCCAAATTTACAAAAAAATTGTGATAATTCCTCGCAACAGGATAATAGAGTGGATTTTACTCATTTGGTTCAAGGTAATTTAAACAAAAAAGTAATTAACGTTTTTTTACATTTTTGCTTATTGTCCGAAATAAATTAGATATACGAATTTCGTATCAATAATTTGTCAATTGTTAGGTTTTTCAGTATAATAATTAAAATTAAAATTTTTATTTTTGCAGGTATTACTGTTAAGAAGAAAGACAAACTAAAAGCTGATGTACAGATAGAAGACGGAGAAGTTTTGTCTGATGATGATTCTCGAAATGTACCAGACTCTGAAGAAAAAAATAAAAAGGAGGTGGCAGTTGATAGTAATGATGGTCAAGTTGAAGTTGAAGAAGAAGATGATTACTTGTTGTACCTGGAAGATATTTTAAAAAATTTGCATAAAGAGTACTTTAAAGAATTCGATCAGAAATGTGCATTATATGGAAAGGATGCTGAAGTTCCTGACATGAAACGTATTATACCAACATACCGTTCAAAAATATTAGCTGGTAAAAAGCTAGTATTCAGTGGTTTGGTACCTACTCCTGTACCATTGACGGAAAGTAGAGCTTATAAAGTTGCTAAGTTATTGGGCGCAGAAGTGACAGAAAATTTTGAGCCTGATACAACTCATTTGGTCGCTGTTCGTCAGGGCACACTTAAAGCTAGTGCTGCCCGCAAACGTCCTGATATCATAACAGTAACACCAGAATGGTTATGGCTCTGTGCTGAACGTTGGGAACATGTCGAGGAAAGGTTATTTCCTCTTCGATCAGAAGGTTGTGGTGGCTCTACTAGTCGTGATCCACCAGCACATTGTGGCAGTCCAGAACATTCACCACCTTCTCCTATGATAAATAATCAACCTTCTAATATTAATGAGCAGGATAAATTTGCAGATACTCTTAATCCACTACTTTCATTTACTTATGATGACATCAAACGTATGACTGGAGAAGTGGAAGATATGACTGACGATGACGAAAGTTTTGATGGTGATGATGAGCCTAAGACTTCAAAAAAAGATGGAAATTCTAGTTCAGAAGAATCATTAGCCGGTAAGAGTTTTATTTTTAAAATTATATACCTACCATTAAATTTCCTTTCTAGATTTCTAGTGGCCTTACAACTTTAATATTTAAAAAAAAAGTGCCTACGTAGTTTTGAAACCTATAATTACTATGTCTTTTCTGTACTTGGATTTTGGAGTAAGATGTAAACAGTAATCCAAAGTTGGCCTCAGTGATCATATAAAATGTACGCTTCTTCTGATTTCTGTTAGATGTTATGCGTAGTCCTTCAATTCCTTCTTCTGTTCACCTTAACGTTTACTCAAAATTTCCCACAGTATCTGCTAATATGTTTTATACTTATTTTCCTCCATTTTTAATCCGCCCAAATCTCTTGCAACTTATATTTTTTCATATAATTTTTTTACCTACCCGAAAACTAAAAAATTGCCATCAGGCATTAATAAATGAATAAAATATAATGACTAGTATAAAATATTATACTCATATAATGTGTAAACAAGTATAATTCAAGAACTATTTTTAATTATAGATCACTATTCCATATGATTATGTTATGATCTCTTTGTGTGAATAAAATTAATTGATATTTTTAAGAATTTCAGGAGTGAAATTATCATAAATTAAAATATTATATTTAACGCATATACAACTATTGTACTAGCTAAATAAGTATATATTAGTGACTACCACAAATAATTTAAAATAAATGTATAAAATATTAAGGAGAACTAATTGTTTTATGGTTGTACTTATGTCTGTTTCATAACACTATGATTGACTGGTGCCATTTATGGACAGTTTTCGATATTGTTTTACAAATATGTTTAAATTTGAAATATATAGTGCCACATTTTACTACAACATTTGGCTGGGGACTGTATAATGCGATTAGTTGTAAAAGACATTTTAATAACCAACGTTTATATACAAATTTACTTCAACACAAGTGGGTCACTCGTAGCCAGAAATGAAAAATGTTTTTAAATTTGGTGTGCGTTTAGCATATTTAAGAATCGAAGAAATGTTGAAAATTGCCTATGGGTCTTGCCACAAACAAGTATCTAGTGTCGTGAAACAGACTAGTATATAGACAATAACTATTTGGAATATTTTTAATCGTTTTTAAATTGTTATCGATGACTACTAATACAATGATTCTTATCTCAGGTTCCAGCAGAGGACATAAACGTCGTCAAAGTTCATCAGAATCATCAGTTGACGAAGACAAATTTTGCCGAGGTAATGATTTAGATAAATTATTATTGTAGAAGTAGGTTAATAATAATGAAAATAGTGATGGAAGAGTACTTTATGAGAACAGCTTAGAATGAGAGACAGAAAACAAATTTTTGAAAAATTAGTAACAGAAGTATCAGTATTACAGTGTCGTAGTCAGGAGGGAGGGCATTAGAGGTGCGTGCCCTCCCCCCAAAGTGTTATATATATATAAATTTAAGCCACTAACTAATCCATGTTATCGTCAACGATAATGCATTTTAAAACAACTAAAATAGTGATAAGAAAAATCTAGTGTCCCCCCAAATAAATTTCTGGCTATGGCATTGCAGTATTAGGTGTTTAAAAACAATATGTATTTTAGTTTATGATTTTGGATGAACCTATACTGTTATAGTTGAAAATTTTAAGTTTTAAATTATCATACTAGATAAATGTTTTAAATTTTCAAATTTATGAAGAACAAATATTTAATGATTATTCTGTTGAATCATTTTGATATGTTAACTATGTTCTGAGATGAGATTTGTTAAAATAAAATAACTATATAAACTTTCTTAGAATGTGGTATGTCGTTGAGGCTTTAAGTTAATACTTAATATGATATTGTGGATAATCTTTTTTTTTCTTGTGAACTACTAACAAGAAACAATGTAAATAAATAGTTTCTAGAAAAAAAATGTTTTAATAGTTTTTGTAGGTATGATATTTGGTTGTATTTATAACAATTAATATTATAATCATTCTTATTTTAGGTACTGGCAAAGGACAAAAGCGTCGATATAGTTCATCGGAATCGACAGGTGACGACGAAAATGAAACATTAAATGAGCAATTTCGCAGAGGTAAAGATTTGAATGAATTGGGTGTGGACTGGGGTGAAAATAGTGAAAATGGTGAAAATAGTGTTGATCCACCTGACGAGATGAACGACTCGGAATGGAATATGTTGGGCGCTGCTTTAGAAAAGGAATTTTTGCAAGATTAGTAATAAAAGCATAGACATTTTTTTCATGTACATATAAACTGTAAAAACATTTTTTTACTGAATTTGATTGAAAAATGAATATCATCTGTATGATAGTCCCATTTGGTTTGTTGCCATAATATTATATTTGGATGTTAATTATTTGTGAAGTATAAATTTTGTGAAATTAATAGATATGTATTAAAAACCACTGAACAAAACAAAATTTTAATAGGTTATATAAGTTTAACGTTTATAATTTAAATATTATAATATATTTATGTCTTTCTGTAATATCAAAGTCGAATAATTAATGTGTTGTATTCGTAAAAAAATAAAATCTTTTAAAAACTGTCCGTAAAAATAGTATTCTAAATACTTATTTGTTGTTGTTTCAATAAAAACTACGAATAAAGTTAAATTAAACAATAAAAAAAATAATGACATCATTTTAATTGTTTGTATTTATATTATCATGTTGTGCGTGATTTTCTCAGTAACTATACTGAACAGATTTTACTCCGGCTTTCATTAATCCGGACAGATAATGCGTATAATTTGTAGCATATAATATATGGACAATTTTATGATTAATTAATTAATTAATCAATAACTTACCGTGGTGACCAATCAAATTTAAATTAATGTTTGTCGTAATAAATATAATAAAGGTAGGTTTTTTTTTTTAATACAGGGTGTTTCCCAAAAGTAATGCAATTGAGTTCGTACAAGAAAATGTATTGATCGTAAGTGGTACAAACGACTAGAAATCTTCAAAATAGTCCCCTTCACCCCTTTAGCAGCGATGCACTTCTTCCAGTGATTCGCCCATGCCCGGTACGCTTCCTGGAAAGTGGTGACTGGAACTGCTGTCGTCCTCATTCTTTGGATGGCCTCAACGCTGTTAAACCGGGTCCCTTTCAGCTGGCTATTAATGCGCGGGAACAACAAGAAGAAGTCCAATGGTGCCATGTCTGGGCTGCTAGAAACTCCCGGATAAGTTAAGCATTGTCATGATGCAGCACCCAGTTTGCGGAGATCTCTTTCCTGATGCGCGTGACCCGGTTTGCCAATCTTTTCAGCACTTTAAGGTAGTAAGCTGCGTTTATAGTCTGCCCGTCGTCAGACGCACACTTGGTTGAGTACCGTTGCTCCAACGATGCCTCCATTTTGAGCGATGACACAAGCACAAAACGATGGTTCACAAAAACAAAGGTAGCGATGCTACCAGAGCTCGGAGCGGACTGCGAGAGGCAGCGTTGGAATGCTGAGATCTCCACCCAAAATCCTTTACCATCAGAGATGCGCTCGGACCAATAGAATAGTGTCAGAAAAAGAACATGTGCATTACTTTCGGGACACACTCTGCAGTAATACGAGATTGCGAATAAAATCGTTGAAAAATTTAAATTATTAGCGTTTACAGGTGTATAATTTGTGTACGTTTCTATCTTTCTAAAGTGTTTTTATTCACATTCAATTGTTATAAGCGAAATACAGTGGTCGTGCCTCGAATTAATTATTTAAATAACATTTTTTTTTGTTCAATATAAGTACGCCTACGTTTTTAAAACGGACAAAAAGTATAAAATAATTTCTCCGAGCACCATACTGCAGATTTACACAACCCAAACAGATTTCTAACACCGCGTATAGCGTGTCCTGAAAATTTGTGATCGTGGATTTTTTAATATCTATGCAAATGTTTGTAAGATTTAAAACGAAAAACGTGGGACGCATGCAATAGGTAAGGAGCTGTGTAGAGAGAAGCTGCGTCGTTGAGAAAATTTACACGACATTTCTTATCATTTGCAGCGCATTAAAATTTTTAGTGACTTAGGTGAACTGTATTCATGTGTCAGTTATTATCGATTGCACGTGCTCCACGTTTTATACCTTGCAAGTATTTTCGTAGCAATTATAAATTCACAATCACAATTAATTGTATCAGAACAATCTGTTCGCGGTATAAATCTGTATGGGGGGCTAGGAGAAATTATTTTATACTTTTTACTCGGTTTTAAAAACGTGGTGTGGTAAAAAAAAAATTGTAATCGTAATGAAATAATTTTCAAAAGTTCCTTTCAACCCCCCTCTCTAGCAGTGGCGCTGATCTGTTTTTGAACCCCTGGGGTAAAATATTTTTATATGTACCCAACTACCCCACGGTGTTCTAAAAATCAACTATTATTTTATAATATTACATTTAATTATAATATAAATACAAATATTTCTTTCCTACTGTCTGTCTTCGTAGTCACCCACCCACTCACCATTTAATTTCTCTGTGGTATTTTAATTTACCCCACTTATTACTCATAGTGTTCGGCACCACTGCTCCCTAGAAAAAAAATCGTGTCTACGCCACTAAATATAATATGTTGCCGTAGAAATGTATATATAGGTACATAATCATATTTTATAACAATTACAATCCCAGAATATAAACAAAACTACCACTATCACTGCGAATAACTGCAATCAGTATAGCACGAATAGCTAAAAAAAAAAAGTATCACGGCCAGTGGGGGGGGGGCTATAGCCCCCTTAGTCCCCCCTTGATTACGCCACTGTAGGATTGGGCATTTTTTTTCACCTCGTTTATGTGTATATATATATATATATATATATATATATAATAATTGTTAAAAGTCAATAGCAATCAAAATTTAAAAGTATATTTTTTACACGCTGACGTTTTATTTATATAGAATAGTTAACGTTTTTGTAGTGTAAATATATGTAATGTGTATAAAATGAAAATTCAAAATCGTATATAATCATATTTTTCACTGTAAATATCTGCGGAGTGTATATAATTATATATTTGCGTAAATTATTGTAAATATTTAGATTATTTCAATTCGGGTAAATGACTATTGCTCGAACTAGACCAAAATAAATAAAAACAAACGTGTCATTTTTTTTTTTAAACAACACGCGTAAACGCGTGTAAATACAGACGTATGTGTATATATATAATTATTTGATGTCCAGGTAAGGTCAAATATTTTATGAAGGGTTTTTCTAAATAATAGGGTTCTTCTATAAACAGAAATTTTCATCGGTTTATATTTATTTGGTATGTAATTAAATATATAGAAAATATAGAAACGTGTTGAATGAAACAAACAAATCATCAATCTTTACGACGTGCCTATTGTACGAAAAATCAACGATGACTGTCTGTATGTGGCTCCCACGAAACTTTTTCGGTTATTATTATTTTCAAAACGGTAGGTATGCGAGACGATAACAAACAGACCATTCTTTTTAACAGCGATAAGGTGTGGAGAGGGGGGAGGGCCGAGGAATAGTAGATATTGGTATACGGAGACGTTTGTACGATACCGAGGCGATAATATATCATTTTCCAAAAAACAATTGTCTGGAAAGTAACTCAAAGAAGTCCGTAGAAATTATGAATATTTTTTTTGTTTTGTTTTGTTTATTTTTACTGTAAAGGAGAAAAAAAAAATATGTTTTTTTTTTTTTGTTCTACCGGCGCGTTTTATAGAGTTCCAAATAATAATGATAATAAAAAAAAAAAACGTTTTAGTGATTAAAACCGGTACCTATACCGCAACAGTCTATATTATATAATAAAATAAAAGTATACAATTTCATAAGAAGGTCTAACAGATTGCGAGTTGAATTTTAGTGTGCATATACGCAAACTGCGTATAATATATGTATACCTATACTCGTTAACAGTGGCGTAGCCAGGAATTTCGTATGGGGGGGGGGGAGGAGCCAAGATCCAATATTACCCACGTGATAATGTCAGTGACGTAGTTACAGGGGTGCAAGGGATTCCGTCCCAAAAAAATCCTAAAAAAAACCTAATCCTTGTCATTCGAAATCGTTGAAATTTCATTTTGTTATAATTGAGCACGCTAAGCCGAAATTTAATGTTGACAAATTTATTGCAGTCTATAAAAACAATAAAAAATTTCAGCAGAACAAAAATATGGTTATTTTATGACCACGTTTTTATATATTCGCATTTTTCTCTGTGTTTGTCTGCCCGGTACAAATGTTGTGCGCGATTTTCTCAGTAACCGTAGGTAAACTGAACAGATTTGAATTCGGTTTTCACTAATGCGCGGATAGAATTTATAATATGGACAATTTTTTACTAATAATTAATTAATTAATCAATGAGTTGTGATTCAAGGCTGATACCATTCAGTTGGCTTCTTTATTTTTAATAAAGTTCGTATTCGAAAATGTTGATGTAAGTACCTACGTAGATCCAAATACGGTCAAAATTCCGAAAACGATCGTCATTAATTGGCTGAAGCTTTCGGCAAGAGACTGTTCCATACGTAAAATATAATCGAAATTTTACTTATATTTTACGGTTCTCGACATTGATGCGGCGTGCCTACTTCAAAGAGCCACAGATTTCATGTTAATAAGGAGCCATATGCGGCTCCGGAGCCGCAGGTTCTCGACCCCCTGTCCTATACGATAAAGATGACAAGAAACATTTCGAAGAGATGATATTGAATTCGATTCTGGTTTCGACATCAAAATACAAATTTCCGAAATATTTCTAATGTAATGGTCTTTTTCTGCACGAGAAAAAAAAACATTTGATGGGAAATCTTATTTTCGAAAGTATAAGCTTGGATTGATGTACGTATTTTCAGTGATCAATACGTTCTAATACAATTTATCCATCTTGAAAATTAGGGAAAAAGAACGAGAAAAAATTTGGATTTCTATAGCCTACGCTTTGATCAAATTTTTTAATATTTTTTCAATATGATTTCGAATTTGAAAAAAAAAAAGAAATATAGTGTATTTCGTATAACGCGTAGAATACGCGTGTTCGTACGAACGTAATATATAATAATGTTATATTATACAGGCATGTTGAAGTCGACGAAACCATTTAAACCACAAAGTTAAAAACTACTGTTGGTAAGTATATAGTGAGTATTTAAGTGAAGTCTTGTTCTGCGATGGCAAAAAAAAAAAAAAAATTCCCAGTTTTTCATTATTTCGAGTGGCTTTTTTTACATTATGCTCTACACAGCAAAACTGATTCAAACAGCCATAAAAAAGTCCATTCGAGTTTTTAAATAGGTATTATTAATATCGTCGAGGGTATATAAAGTGGATATTTAATGTCTTTTTTTTTTTTTGTCAAACAGAACTTCATAAAGAACGAATGGAATGATACAGAAACGTGCCAATTGCGATTTTTTTATTTTTTTTTTTTTTTTTGTGTGTTCTTAGTAATAATGCAAAGCGTTCTGTAATGAATGACAGTTGGATACATTTTTGCGAACAATGAAATTCTTCGAATTAAATATATAGGTATTGTATAATGTGTATATATATATATATATATTGGTTGTTCAGAATTAGGCGATTGAGAAATTATCTCGGAAAATATGATAAATGTTTTGTTTGAACGTGTTTTTATTTCGAAACGCCTCTAATAATATTAAAGTTACATTTCTTTTATTTTTATTCGCGTTTCGACCGATTTTTATTCATATCAGCTCTTTTGAAATTCAAATGGGAACACATATTACAATAATAGTGTACTACGTATAATTTTAAAATGCATTTCGGTGGTCGGAAAACAATTTTCTATTCAATATTCTTAAATTAAATAATAGTTGTTTCTAAAAAAAGTGTTGTATTTATTACATTGACAAAACGTAAATGCCTATTAGTTAATATGTGCAATGAATACACTATAGTGGAAAACAAGATGGACATTTATAATCACACCTGACTGTAGACTGCTGATATATCTTTGATGAGTTAGTTATTAATTACAGTATTTAGAAATTAGCGGAACAACTTTAACAGACGATTTTTTATTTATTTTTTTAATTATGATAAATTTAAGTGGTTTTGTGTATATACCAAGCACGTACACAAAATAAAATTTCGAGGGAGGGGTTTACAAAATACAGCAATACAAATTGTACAGCAACATAATAAAACAATTTCTTCCTCTTTACTCATTATTTTTCAATGTGACAAGAAATTATTTCGGGGGGGGGTTTGAACCCCAAAACCCCCCCTGTGCCTGGTATATACATATATATATATATATATATATATATACAGATTTAAGGTTGACGGTATGTAATAGATTATAAATTATAATCTATATTGTGTGTTCATTAAATTGTCAATGAAATAAAACTGCACCGGACCATACCGGCTGTATTTCTAGCTGAAATATACTGGAAAAACTCACGCCTTGTAGAATGATCCGATTTCGATATTTTTTTTTTGTTGAAAGAGGAAAACATTTTGCAGGGCGCAAAAAAAAAATAAAGTATAAGAACCGTCATGACCGCGCACAGCAGTAAATGCACTTTTCTCGTTAAAAAAAAAAGGAAACCGAGTATACGATGCAATTATAAATACGTGTGTACCTACTGTAGGGCCCGTAGCCAGGAATTTTTTTCGGGGGGAGTTTAAAAGTAAAAAATTAATCAAGTCTTTTACAAATTTTAAGCAGTTTAATTATTAGATTCGTCGTATGAAAAACAATGGTCGTAAATGATATTGTAAAGAGATCGCTTATATCGCTTTGGTTTCATATAATATATTATAAAATATATATAATTATAAAATACAATTCTGGATTCAAATGAATCTTCAAAATTCGAAGAATGAAAATCATGTACAATAATAATAATTGAATGATTATTCCAAATTAGAGCAGTTTTTTGGACATAACATGTAAAACACAGGGTTATTCGATCCTCAACGTTTCTCGACTGTAATATTGTTATTGTATGATAGCGGCGGCACATGTAAAATGTTTTTGGTAAATAAGCACGTATAATTAAAGAATGGATATAAGCTATTGTTGCCAATAGAAATTTCACATTCGTTGTAATGGAAGTGTATTTAAAAATGCTTTCTCATAGGAAAGCACAGATTTGTCTAGAATTTGTGAAATTTCGGGTTGGGGAGGCCCTTGAGCCCTTCGAGCTCTGCCTCCGGCTACGTGCCTGCATACTACAGTACCTACTACACATATCTCGAAAACGAAGCCGCATTGAACCAAACCGTTTCACGTGTTCCGTCGCTCTTATATACATATATGTGTATACGTAACATAATAATAACCGCATTTTATGACCATACATGTTGGTTTTAACTATTTCAGTCACGTGTCTGAATAGCGATTGCGTGAGGAACTATATAATTTCTGATATCAAGATTCGACTACTTGATTATTCTGTTTCTAAGTAGGGTAGGCCCCCCATGGGGGAGAAGAGGGGAGGTGTGACGAAGGAGGTCGTGTTGGCGGCGAGTCGGGTAGGAGGATTGAAAATACCAAAAATGTTATTACAGCAATGGGTATGGAAATGCGTGTGGGGAAAGGAGAATTCCTCGGGATTTTTCGCGATACTAAAACATATTTTGATACAAAAAAAAAAAAAAAGGAACGCCGACCACAATAGCATATAGTGATAGTATAGCTGCAGAATAATATGATTTTTAATTAGTCCTGGCGATGATCCCGCGCGTAGTAATTATAGGTATCTACCTACGGTTATATGTATACACACCGCCGCACCTCGTCGCCGCACCAATAATAACTTTCTGTTCGACAGTCATCGAAAAACATCATGTGATACGGATCCTGCTAACTGTTCGGTTGCACGCGATGACGTGTGCACAGTTTTCGTCGGCAATAATTATACCGCCCCATAACATTATGTATAAAAAAAAAAAAAACATAAAACGATAAAAAAAAAAGAAAAAATAGAAAAAGGGCAAGGACCAAAAAATAAATATAAAAACTATAAATGTGTTCCGTATAGAAAAGGAATATATACATAAGGTTTCAATTCTTATTTATTTTTATTTTTTAAAAAATAAACGTTTTAATAGTTACTGCATATATACGAGTGACGTAGAAATCATAAGTACGCTCTTGTTTCTCGACTGAAATAAAGTAAGTCTTTTCTGAAGCTATCCGAAGATCTGTCAGAAGCGCCCCCTAGCAAAGTAGAGTATCGACTAACGGGCATGACCGGTAAAAGGTGGTTGGAACCATCAGAACAACTCAGATTGGCCGACACGGAGGATACTGAATAGATCGCGAGTGGGACGATCAAAAGGAAATATGCGAAACTGGGCTTATGGCGACCGAGATACAACCGAGACGATAGCAGACAACGTCACACCTACTTGTATGTCCAGCAGGACCGAGTTCGTGTACGCGCAAGATGACCTGATCACAAGCAAACCAAAGCAGCCCAATACTGGGCAAAAGAAAATATATGACCGATATATCTTATATCGCACTACGTATTTACACGTTTAATTAGTTAATCAGTATTTTAATTCGTTCTATAGTTATCGTACGTTATTAAATGCTTCTAGTCTAACTGATCGTAAACATATGTAGGTATCGTATATTGTTGCCTGACACGAGAAAAAAAAATAACGCGACGTGCATTACATACGCTCACTGCACAATATAATATTTACGTACATAATAATACGTGCACATCCCCCTTCAAGTAATATAGTCTGAATCTCGACGAAACTGCTGGTTACAGAAGTATTTATTTCATGTGTATTCGGATAAAAACTATTGACTATTGACACCCTATTGGACCTCGGGTGTAGGCGGTTGTCAATTATTATTTGTGTCACAAAATAATAATAACCAATAATAATGGTCGCCGATTAAAATAGACATTCCTGTCTATACATTATTGTATTACAATATAATATGCAGTAGTATGTTACCTGTGTCGAAAAAGTTTTTTTATTATCGGTTAGATCGAAAAACGTTTTCTATTCCTACATAAATTCCGGTGTTTTCATGTATAACGTGGCTGGTATAGCGGGCGGGATAGGTGCTAAATTTAAGTTTCTGCCTCAAGCGCGAAAAATGTACGGCACGCCACTGCTGCATACATTTATTTTATAATAAATAAAATCGTTTTTTTTTTTTGTTATGTTTTACGATTTTTCTTCGAGTATTAAGTAAGAAAGTGTTATATAATATGAACATATGTGTATAAATATTATACAACGTATACGTACCTACTGTGCTTGTGTGCAATTAACTCGAGGCTAATACTTTTATTAATCTTATTTCGACAATCTACTTGTTTTTGTTTTTCATTCAACATTATGAAATACATTACGTAGTTTATTTAAAACAGTAACTTTGTAACGTTTATATTTAAAGCGCACAAGAGTATTTTGTGTACATACAGGAGTGTTTTTTGTAAAACTCATGTTGACGGCTGAGAGTTAATGTAGATGTATTTTTTATTAGACGTGTATAAACTAATTTGGTCATGAACTAATAAATTATAGATTTAATTGTACATTTGTGTAATTTTATAAATAAATTTATTAGATTTTTTTTTTATAAGATACATATATAATTACAAATGACACGGTAAAGTACTTAGTGCTATAAAAGTAAGTTTGGATTTTGAAGCCTAATAGAAAGTATGGAATACATTAAAAATATTGTAAAAAAAGTAATGTTTTTTTTTTTTATTGTTATGATAACCTTAAGTTATACATTTTAATTTATAAGGCATTAAACACCAGTTATTTTGGTTGTGCATTTTCTTTAAAGTGTAAAAGATTTTAAAATATGTTATTTATTTCGAAAAGATCGACATAAACAATTGAATATTACTCATAAACGAAAATAAAATGAAAATAAAGTTTCTTTTGGAATAGAATCAGAACTATATAATAATAAAAAAAGCAAATTAATTTTATCAATAAAATACTCTAAAGTCAGACGATACTTATTTAAATATCCGAAATTTAGTTTTTATCATTATAACATTAATTAAAAAAAAAAAGACGAATAAATTAATACAAACTGATTTAAGTATTTTGTTTAAAAAAAAATATTATTTTATCAATATGAAGTTCACTAATTACGTTATATTCAATGGTGTTTAAAGAAATGTATTGGTATTTAAGACACGCACTTCGCCGTATTAGTTTCAGTGTAATAATAAACGGTTTTGTAGTGGGATGAATAATATCGATTGGTATTATTATTTATCTTAATAATGCATAAAAAATAATATTGAAATATTGAAGTAAATTAATCTACAAAAAAAAAAAAAAAAATGTAAAATAAAATGCTGTACATCATCGTGACGATCTGTCTACCCTTGTCGGTTTTGTCCATATAATTGTACGCCTCTGGTTCTCTAACTGTCAACTCCCGTGACTAACACGAATAGGTCGGATATACGTTCTATTGTATAGTTTTCGTGGCATTTATTTTCCGAGTCTATCAAAATTGAATAGTGTCAGATTTAATAAGTGGACCGTAAAATCCCTTCACGGTGGCGGTCTTTTTTCCAAAAATTATTTTTCACCCCAATAATATTGCAAAAATGGGGACGTTTAATTGAAAAAAAAATACCGGCTTTACGCTATCGCAAATAAGTTGGGGTGTTTTTTTTTTCGATCAAAATTAATTCGATTTTTCCCCATAATATTGCGATCAATATAAATGCAATTTAGATTACTCTTTTACTACTATTTCGCAATTTATCAAGCGAAAAATGTAACGATACTTATTGTTAAAAATCAATTGTTTGTTTTTATTCTCTATTTTTTTTCTTTGTGAAAATTTTTAAAGTTTAAACAATAAGTTTAATTCGTAACATTTAATAATTTTATAATTTTAATAAGTGTATAGAAGTTAAAATACCTCATATTTCATCAGTTTGTAAAAAGTACGATACAACGTGTAAATGGATTGGGAGTCGAGAATTTATTTTGCTTCACCCACGTCGGCGCATTATTATTTGAAATTTGAAAACACCTAAAGATAAGGCGTGTCTTTATTGGATGACCGATTCTAAGTGAAAATTGAAATTAGTTCACTGTAAGAGTTTTGACGTTTTAAGCGATATATATATATATATATATATATATATATATATATATATCATAGGCTTGTCTAGAATTTATTCACAGATGTGGCCGACAAAAATTTCGTGGGAAATAACCAATGAAGTCAGCTCCAGTGAGCGTTGATCGAGAGAGAGACGCATATATTTTTTTAGAAATTTTTGCCTATACATGTATAAAATGCCTCTCTCTCAAAAAATTACATAAATTCATGCTGATTCCTGAACTCTTTTTAAGAACAAAATAATTAATACATTTTACATTGTCAATATTTTATTATTTTATTTTTATTGTTAGAGAGTCGAAAATGGCTCTTGAACAAACCAAAGGTGAACGGGATGAGTATAGTTAGGACTAGCTTGCACCAGAGACCTGATGCCATTAACGCGAAAAATCTCATTACTCGTCCAGACAGTACTGTATTCATACAGAATTTACATAAAAAATTTATATACCATTATTGTATAAAGATATGGTGACTATAGGGTGGCACGACTCATGTCACATTTTATTTTTCTAATTTAAATCAATAATATGTATAGGTATATTATGTTTTTTTCCCCGGGCCCCGGGACCATAGTACTCACTGACCCCCCTCCCTCCTTTGTGGGGGTCCTGGGCGCTTGTAGGTTTTAAGGTACGTTTTGCTAAAAATCAAAACGAAAATTCCACATTTTCCTACGAAAATAGTTTTCACTGCAGCGTGTAATCGATTTTGTTCCGAGTAAACGTTGCAGGTTAAAAAAGTACATCGATATTTTTCGCCGTCTGCAGTCGTCGAATTAAAAAATAACAATTTAATTAATCTACGCGCGATTTTCGTCTCATTATATTTCGAAGGGTTTTCTTCGTCTCACCGGTGTTATTATTTCGTCGGTTCAAAAAAAAAAGAAAATCGACATTTCAAACGTTTATAATTACGTTCGAAAAACGCAACGGGCGAAGACGGCCGTGTTATCCAATATCTTATTTATGTTTATGATAGAGTAGAGGAGTTTTTATTTTCTTCGACCCCCCTGGCACACTTCTTCTCCTGAGTCTACACACACACACCAACACACACGCGAACACATACAATTGGACGTCATGCAATCAAGACATAAAACCAAAATTAATCTCAACCCGTTACAAAGGGGGTTTGTTTTATTTTATTTTTAATTTTTTGCTTTTTTAAGAATTTTATTTTCACAGTCAGCTTTTATAGGTATTACGGGTCGTTAGCGGTTTTTTTTTTCCATCGGCAAATTACTTTGGTCCCGAAGAACCGTTATTACTCTATAACGGTCGACGTCTGTGTGTGTGCAGTGCGCGCCTGTGTATATATTGTTCGCCGTGACCGCTGCAATAATATTATAACACTATTTATCAAAGAGATTTATTTTTTAAAAAGTGTACATTTTTTTTTTTAATTCTTATTATTATTTACAAATATTTATTCTTAATATTTATGGAATGGAAAGTGTTTCATTGGAAACAGAACGTTTGTTGTTTATATAGTATCGACATCTGTCAGCTATTCACACAAGTCAATAGTCGTCCATAAATCGATGGAAGATAATAAAATAATAATATGTCATGCAACATTTTTAATATTTTATGAACATGTGTATCAAAACAAATAAACGTTAATAATCAGTTATTCCGCCGTTATTTTAAAAGTCGTATCTATACGGGGGGGGGGAAAGAGAAATGCTTGTTTTTGGAAATTATTAAGCGGTAAAATTACAATACATTATGTGTACAATTTATTCAATAATCGGTACCTTCGAACTGCAGCATTAAAGAAACGTTTATCGACTCAAAGTCCGATCATTTTGAAGAACAACAAATATCGAGTAGATTCGGGCCACTGGAAAATTAGACCTCATACAAAAAAAAAAAAAATACAAATTTCCCATTTAATTTTTATGGTAATAAATATATATTTTAAATTTAAAACCACAGTTGATTCTAAACAGATAATAATACAGCGTTTTAGTGGTGCGAAAAAAAAAACACGATTACCTGCAGCTACGATTTAAATTATTATTTTTACAAATTGTTTTATAGTGTAAGAGATGGCCAAGATAATATTTCAGTCCGATTGGAAAGAACGGTTTAAATACTATAAAATACGTAGCATTTTTTTTAAAGTTTCATTAATTTTTCGGTCTTGAAACCGTTTTTAAACGACCGTTCTCTATATTTAGTTCTGTTAAATATGTATAGGTACATATATGTATTTGAGAAAAAAACGCTAAAAAGTATCCGTGTGTCAGCGTTTCATCGATTACGATTTTTAAGTTATTATTATTTTTTCAACAAAGAGTTGATATACTTACGTAAAATTAAATGGATATGAAAAAAAAAAAATATAAAATTACAGGTCAAATATAATTTTCGAATAAGAGGAACGTATAATTACCTAGAATAAAAAAAAAAAATGTCGAGTTTTCTATATAAATATAATAGAGTTAAAAAAACAAATAAGTACCATACAATTGTTGATATACGTGTCTAATTATAGATTATACGTACTGACTTATGGTAATAATATATTTTAAATACACTGCACAGCCTGTAGAGTTTTGTTTTAATGTATGTTAAGACAGTAATAATATCTTTAAAAAAAAAACTACGCGGAAATGTAGTTTTTATTTTATTTACAATGGTATGTAAAACAGTGTATAGGTAATAAATATTAACGGTACAGTATGTAATGCCAATGGCCGAACATTAACAATATTGATGACAATCATGAAGTAATCAACGAAATCCACACACACTACGCACGCTGTTATAATATTATTTAGCGGGGAAATGGATTAATGAAAGACAAGGGTGTTGACGAGTTAACGGTGAAAAAGTTCATTTTAATTTACTATTAACTCGATAAGTTATTATTGTTTTTTTTTTTTGAAACTTGACGTGTTAAGTTTAATTTATAGCAACGTTTTTTTTTTTTTTTTTATTATGAGTTCTTAGCCAGAAGCTATTACAACTCAACAATTAACTTTTAAAGTATACAGAAAATAGATACTTAATAATAATAGGATTATAGCAACGTTATAGGTAAAGTCAATTAAAATCGTAGTCACATAATACTGTTTGACGACATAAAACTAAAAGCGTTGTGTGTAAGACGTAGTATTGGAAGAGGTCTTTTATCATTTATAACGATACACTTTTTTTTTTATTTTTAACGCTAATTAGACGATTTTAACTTTTAACCGAGTTATTTTTTTTAAACGCAAAAATGTAAGTAACTCTTAACAACTCAATTTGTTACGTTTTTATGCTAAGCGGTTAGTTTAACGAGTAAAAATGAAAATGAAATTAAAAATATAAAATATTGTACACAAGAATATTGAACGTGCAGAAATAGCCGTACGTATACCGGGGACTCGGTGCAATTCAATTACGATATTTTTTTTTAATATTATACTTTAATGTTGTATCACGTTAAAAAAACGAAGGAAAGTAAAATAAAGAAAGAAAACGTAAACAACACGTTTGCTTTACACTATTGAGGGCAGAACGGTTTTTAATTTTATTTCCATTATCTATACAGTCAAACTATATATGTTTATTAACTTCGATAATAACGGTATTCTGAATTTTACTGTTTCGCATATATTATATACCAGCCATTTTATCCCGACAGACCGCGTAGCAGATTTTATTATTTTATTTCGTCTTGTATATAGTTTTAGAAAAATTTTCCTACTGCCCTAAACCGATCAATTATTCGTAAACAATATTCATTCTAATAACAAGAACGTTCTCATTATCCATACGAACCGTTGTAATATTTATACAAATTCGTATGCAAATTTTACTTTAAATAGTTAACAATTCAAAAGATGTGCGGCAGTGGCGTAGCGTGGGTTTCTATACACTGAAAATGTTCAGTACCCAAACTCTTGGGGACCCCGCCACAAAACATCCCGTTGGCAAAAATTGTATTTTCAATTAATCCTACTTATGTCGCACTAAAATAAACTATAAATAATTATTCACAATTTAATAAGTACTACGCTATTTTAAATCATTAATAATATTGTGGTTTATTAATTGATAAATTACTATAAATAAATAAAAAAATGTATCTTTTATTCTTTACAAATACATATATGGCATTCGGACGTTGTAATATATAAACGTATAAATTATGAAAAATAATAATGAACAAATAAATAATATAAAAGATAAAAATAAATTATTATAAATAACAATAAATAATATAAAGTATAGCGTGATCCTTGTAATACGCTAAGCAAAACCATGTCTCATACAACAATATCTTTCGTATTATATTGTTAGTTTGTACGTATAAAATAATATATAAATTCACATTTTTAATTTGCAAAACTAAAGATAAATCATTTGATTTATTTTGAAGTGTATTTTTTTAAACGTTATAGAGGAGCTCCGTTTCCTCGCGTTCCCCTCGCCAAATTCGAGCACTGCGCGTTATGATATTGTTGTCCAAGGCCTATACAGCCCAACAGGCAGCCAAAATATTGAGCAGCCATTTGTAAGCGGCCAGTCGACGGTTGTCTATGTGTGGCTATGTGTGGCTGCTTCGACCAGTGTGCGGAGACTGACGGCGGCAGCCGTGTACATTTCATACACATTACTGGTCTCGTTCCGGCTGCCCTGCAATCGTGCTCGTTCTAACGGCTGCCGCAGCCAGAAATTCTACAATAATAGCCGTCATCAGGGGCGGCGGATTGGGCCGCCGGGAATTCGGGAGTTTTCCCGGCGGGCCGGCCTGCTACATACAACGAAAAAAATCATTTTTTGGTATGCTGTTTTGGCTCCATAAAAAATGTATGCGGTACTCTTTAAAAATACATATTATTAATATTATTATATAAACGCTCGTGATATCCATGATACTATATGCAGTAATTTTTGTGCTGTATCAGAGTAAAATTTAAAAATAAACGTAAAAAGATGAAGATTTATATACTTTGAGGTTATTTCAGCACTGAATACTGTAACAGATTTGGATCGATTTGTGCATCTGAAGCAAAATTTTAAATTTAATTATTAAAATAATATTTAAAAAAAAAAAAACATGTTTATGTTATTCAACAATATTAACTGCATTTAAATAATATGTTCGAAATATCTTTAAAAAAAAGGAATTGACTTACTTGAGTGTCAAGAAATGGTTAGTGGATTAATTTGGGATTTAAAACAAATTCGATAGGATTTCAATGGAGTTAAAATAATTTCTAAAATTTTTAGATATTGTATTCGAAAAATTATAACAATTTTGTTCTAGCAAAATGTTACATGAGATTGAAATTGAATTTCCTGTTTTAAGATCTCGGAAGCGTAAAATATTAGATGGAGAGAAAAAAGCTGATGGTGATTATCAAATTATGGATTATGAAACAAAGTTTATTATTGAAGTACATAATTTAATCACGTATATGATGTTTCTAGCGTAGAAAAAAGTTTTTAGGGATTTTTACCTATCACGGATTTTGCATGTTTGTATCCATAAAGATATTCTATAATGTTCAAATATTAAAAGTATTTTTTGCAAATATTCAATATGTGGGCCGCTAATTTTTATTTTCCCGGGCCGAAATCTCTCGCCAATCCGCCCCTGGCCGTCATATGCCGAATCGGCTGCCTAGCGGGTTATAGGCCTTAAAATCGATTTTATTATTTCGGTATTCGTTTTGAAATACATCGTCGTTTCGTTAAAAACACTATACGACGCAAACAAAATACAATTAATTCTCGTTTCAAAACGATATATATATATATATTTTTTTTTTCGACTCGTCAAACGTTCGGTTCGATAACTATTACAGACACTGCGAGCACAACGTTCCTGTATATGTGACGTTTTTTCGATTATTTTCAATAATAATTATTAGCAACGACGAGAAGAGCTGCCCGATGGCGGGCAAAATTGATCGGTGACCAGGTATCGAGGAACAGAAGAAGAAGAAAAAAAAAGTTTTTGTTTTTCGTTTCTCATTTCGACGTAACCATTGCGGCATAAAGATCCGCGCGCGCGCGGGGGATGGGGTGGACCTCCGTGGGCCCCGGGGCTGCAGATATTGTTAGTTTACAAAGTAAACCAATTCGGTCAAACAAACTTACAGGCGCAGTGAACGCGAGCGTGGTGGTCGCCGAGCCCGGAGCGAAAACGAATCTCTAAATAAGTAGAGGGAAATAGGAGAACCCGATATAATATACGCTTGTGCGTTTTGTATACGCGAATGAATGATGTGCAACGCGGTCGGCAGACGACGGTCCCTATTGATATGCATGAGACGCGTAGATTGTAACTACACTGAAACCCCGTTCCACGTTTCTCCTTATTCGCTCGAAACTCCTTTTCGATCCTTCGTGGGTCAGTCCTGCAAAAACCGCACAATACGTCATAGTCGGGCGTCGTGTCGCGGGTGCGGCAATAATAGCGTCCGCGAGACGGACGAAATCACGTGGTTTTACGTGCAACGTCTGACCCGCGGCCGTCGTTGTCATTTTATTTTCAGTTTATAATAATAATTAATAATACAGTACGACGGTTGTCACGCGTACTGTACGGTATTGCATTACCTAATGTGGACGGAAGAAGGAAATAACGGAAACGCGCGTCCAGACAAATAATAACGTTAAAGTACTTATGTAGGCTTTTTTATTTTTGATAAAAAAAAAAAAAAGGTAAAATTTAAAAAGAAAGACGTTTTAGCGAGATCGCTGAAGAAGATCGTGAATCGAGGATGTTTTTTGAAAGTGTGCGCGCGTGTGAGAATTAATAACTGCACGCTAATAACTAATCGAAGAAATTTCGATTACTGAACGTATACTGGTTATGTGTTTACAGACTCGGGTAAAATACTTTTTAAAAGTATTTGCAACGCATATTCCGAATGCTTAAAAGAAAAAAAGTATTCGAATATTTCATGACAATAGTATTCCTAATTTCGAATATTTTTTTTTTTTTTTACTAGTTTTCATTAATACGAATATCGAATATATAGTAATTATATTATTACGACATAATTATATAAACAGTTATAAATAGAATATAAACGGTTATCAGCAGTGGCGCACACTGAACTGCTCATTGATGGGTCTAACGATATTTTACACGCCTGGCCACCACCAAATAGACAAATAGTAGACACCCAATGCCAACCTTGCATGCACTATTTTATTAATTATGATTAAAAATATATAATTATTTACATTTTTAGCTCCATAACACCAACATTACCCCACCCACCCTTTTGAATAGTGAGGTCGATCGACCCCATTGACCCTTAACGTGTGCGCCACTGGTTATCAGTATATATATATATATATATTTGGGAGGTTTAATAATATTTTTTTTTAAATTCTGTGTTTATAAATTAACACAATAACTAATAAGTAAATTAACAATACCGATTGGTTATAAAATATAACACAATTATTATAACACAGTGTAATAAAATATATTTGGTTATTTGAATAAGGTTGGGATCAAACATCAAACAAAGCGAGGTTATCGATAAAATAATTGATGTTGTTTTAAATACCAACTATTGATAGTTACTATTACTAAATTTTTTTCTGAAACAATTACTTTTTACGTTTAAGTAGGTAATAATAGCTGTCATTTTTATGTACGTGCTAATATACTCGGAATACTTTTAAGAAGTATCCGAAATACTGCAATAAATACTTTTGAAAAAAGTATTTAAAAAGTATTCAGAATACTTCGAAAGTATCCCGGATACTACCCAAGTCTGTGTTTTTAAATGATAGGCGACGAACGATTGGCTTCGAATTCGATTTTCGGAAGGAGGGCCAAACAATATACACTGGAAACTTACACAACCAACGGTGAGGAGAACTAATTCTTTTCTTTGCAACTACGGGCGCACGCCTTTTTAGTCGAATTCTTTTCAGTTAACAAACTGAACTGGTATTTAAATGTCGGATTTTAAATTTAAAAAAAAGCGTAGCGTATTGTATAAGAACAATATTCACAAATACGTAATGTTATGATGAACGGTGTTTCAATAAACGCGGACTTGCACAGCTCACCGCCATAGGCGCCGACTGCATGGGGGCTCCGGGGCCAAAGCTCCCAAAGAAAAGATTGAGTCAGGGCTCAGCTCCCAAAGGAGTTACTGATGCAAAATATTTTTCTTCCTAAAAAAAAGCATTTTCCCAAAGATAACAGTACCAACAGTTGTGGAAAGTCGTTTAAAATTAATTAGGTACCGAATTAGGCAGAGTACATTTTTATGTTAATAAATGATAAGTTTAAAAAAATATATTCATTGTAATTGTTGGTGTATAACGGGGGTGGCCAACATGAATAAGTTCGCGAGCCACACGGGGAAATACAATAATATCGAGAGAGCCAAAATGTTTATAAATACATTTTATAATTTAATCTAAGTAATAAAGATAATTTTTGGATCGACATATTCGTGTGAATCGCTTTATTCAACAACGAAGATCATTAAGTCGAAATATTGTTCAAATTTAACTGACAATCATCTCATCGAATTACTTAGAACTGCTCTTACGTCAATGCAACCAAATCTTAAGAAGCTCACGAAAAAAATACCGCACAAATAAATTTATATTTTAGGTACTCATTTTTTATATTTATTTATTATATTTTGTTTGTTTATAATGTTTATATATCTGTATTCTATAAAATAAAATATTGTTTTTATTAATGTACGCCAAAAAATAAAAATCATAATAATAAGTAAATTTTGGTTTTTGCTAATAAGACGCGAGCCGCATATATGATCGACGCGAGCCGCAAGTTGGCCACCCCTGATATATAATATTATGGTATTTTAATAATTCGATGAAAATGAATGGTTAGGGAGGTGTGAATAGCCCCCCACGTGTCACGTTGAGTTTAATCATTGTAAAAGACGCTAATTTTGTTAAAGTCTTGGAGTCCCCTATCTTTTATTTTTTCAATTCGAGCACTGCGTATATAACGTTAGGTTTTCCAGACATCTAATACTCTGTAACAACAAATTCAGGTAGGTTTGTTGCACGATCGAATATCCAGTACTGTTACTAATTTTTTTTTTTTTTTTGATGTGTAAACGTCTATTACGTCGGTATAAGGGTAAATCTCGGGAAACGGGACGGAAACGCATAGGCTGTTTTCATGACAACTAATAATAATATTTATTATCGAAATTACTTTGAATAAAGATACTAATATTCACAAATCCCAATCACAATTCCGTTCCATTTTTCATTTTACATCAGTGTCTCGAGTACTAGCAGACTCGTTATTTATTTATTTTTTATATATACTAATAAAGTATAATGTGCGATGTACGCATTTCGTCGTTACACCACAGCACACCCAACCGATGCGTTCAAACGAGGTTGGCTCCGTATTTGTTGCTCGGGTTCCGCGGAATAATCAGCGAAAAAAAAAAGATCCTTCACGTCGAAGCGCATATTATTTTAAAAAAAAATGAAACATTTTCACACGAAAATACACTGTGCCGAAATATTAGACGGCCGGAGTAAGAAGACAAAGCAGAGGGTAAAGTTTCGACGAGGCATAACCGAGCAGATGTTTCTGTTTCGTTTGACGAGAGAGACGAGGGGGAGATGACCGTTTATACGTTGTCGAGCTCACTGCCAGAGAGCTAAAAAGTTCGGTGCAGTAAATCCGAAGATGGGATTTCGTTCGGGGTACTCGTTCGGCTTCGTCGTTGTTGTTCGACCGAATTAAATTGTTTTTCCTGTCCGTCCGTCGACCGCCTCGACTGCATAGTTTTGTTGCACTGCACCCGGAGAACCCTCTCGGGAAAGTCTTTGGAATAATAAAATCGTTTATTGTTAGTTTAAACGCAACGTTATTTATTTTATTTTTTCCACTACCGTCCATCCGGTGATCGTCGGATGGTCCGGATAATAATCGGCCAATTTCATTGTTGTTTTACGCGCACGGGCGGCGATTCACTTCCCATACGCTCGCGTGTACAACTTGCAAATGTTGTAATAATACGGTGTTTAGCGAAACGTCCGGTCGGTCCGACCGACGAAGGGGGTAGCCGCGATTTTAATATTTTTTTTTTTTAATTACCGCGATGATGACGTTGATTGGCCGGCGCACGAAAACAATGAGGACGTATTTGATTTTAATTACGTGTACGCATTCTCTACTGGTACGGCGGTACTGCGTTTCGCGGTCCTGTGTATAGTTATAAAAAAAAAAGAAATAAAAAAAAGGGGTGTATTTCGTGGATACACTTGCGGTACGACCAAATATTTGATTTCAGGCAATACACACGTTGGATACGGTTTATCGTATGTTTCGTTATTATAACGGTTCAATATTATAATTATTATAATGCGTATGTACGAATAATAATGTTAATATACGATTTAGAATATGTTAAAAATATTTAAATTTTTTAGATTTTACTATGATGTGTTTATTTTATTTTTTGTTTTATGTTTGTGCCCAAAAAATCTACCAGAAGTAGTGCTCTGATCTTTACGGTCACGGTTTCTTACAAGTAGCAAATTCCATCTGGTTGGTACTTTAGAGAGGTCATTTTTCGATTTTCTCAAAAGCGCCTAAAAATATAATTAAAAAATTACGAAAAATTACATAATAACGGTGAAAACGCGATTTCGTCGAAATCAATTTATTATCGTTATTTCTTCGTAATTCTGAAACTAATGGGTATAGATAAAACTATGGGTAAATATAAAACTCTGTACTACTTACCTTCGTCCAGTCTTCATGTATGGATGTGAAACGTGGTCAACAACAAAGGGTGACGAAGGAAAAGTGTTGAGGTTCGAGAGAAGAATCTATGGACCTATACGAAACCCGGATAATGGAGAGTATGAGCGGAGGAAAAACGCAGACATTGAAAGCCTATTCAACAAACCAAACATTCAACGTTTCCTACTATCAAAAAGATTAGAATGGGCTGGGCGTGATCGGTGATATCAGGACTGCTGGTGTGTGCGTGGAAGATGTGGGAGATCGCATCAAGTATAGAGGTTTAGGACAAAGGTGGCCGACCCCAAATAGTTGGGATAGAGGCGAGGAAGAAGAATACACCTACGTATATACAATTTATAGCGGGATTGTGTAATTTTCCGCACCACCTTAGATATTATTAAATAACAAATATGGTTCTAGAAATGAACTACATATGTTATTCAAAATCATTGAGGTATTACACCAGGCGCGTTTTTTTATAGTGGTATCCCCAGTAGGCCTAATCCACTTTTCTTTATTTGCACGTAAACATCAAACATACAATACGTAAAATCAATACTATAGTTATTACTACTTGTATAAGTAAAAACTACTTAACCAACACTAATATTTAAAATTATTGCTAACTATCTAACTCAATTATAAGTAATATTGAATATAAATAAATTAAACATCATTTTGTGGTATATACAACGCTAGCTCGATTTCTTTCTTTTTCATCGCAGTTGAATTTTACACCATGTATGATATGTGCAGTATACTGAAAAATAAAAACTAAAAGACAAAAACAAAAAAATTACGAATAGAGGTCATGAGCGTCTACTCACAAACCTTGAACTTCCTCGTATGGCGCTTGCGATCGTCGCTACGGCTCCTACGTCACACTTGCTGCAATCCGCAATGAATTCGGCCAGTCTTAGCAACGGTGAATTCTTGGATCTGTTTGAACGGGTCTGTGTATCTGGTTGGCGTACCAAAAAACGAAGGCGTCGATGCTGATATGGAAGTGGGCGTACCAAAATCCGAAGTTTCGGGTGGGTCACATCGTACTTGTCCTTAGTCCTGTTCGGTACCTAGAAGCCATCCTGGTTTCACATCCAGACTCGCGTTACCTTGATGAGCAGGGAAGCTGCCAAGTCGGCGACATTCCTAACGTGGTCGAAACTGCTCAGTGCAAAAAAGTGTTCTTCATGTCGGCATAAACAGCAGGGTGTTCTACGTTGCTCCAGTCTGGCGGAAAAGAGTATGAAGATGCCGAAAAACAGGCAGGCTAACTTCAGGAATGGCCATTGAGTGTGTTGAAATCACGAAGACCCAGGCGCCTCCATCACTAACTGTGGTGCATGTAGAGTGCCTATAATCTACGGAGCCGGTATTGTGCAACATACCCAAAAGACTGCATTGCCGAACATATGCTGATTGAGTCTATTCACTGAGTACAACACTACCGGCTACACGAGACACCGTGATTTTCGACCTGAGGATCTTATGGACCTCTTGTGTGGGTCAATGGACATTTCAAAAGCTGGCGACGACGAATGATGACCCCTAGTGACAGAAATTCGATTAGACAAAATGATTCTTGGTGAAAAAGTGGCTGATAAAAGAGTCCTGGAAATGAAAGTGACGTCGGTGACGGGAGAACGGATTGGTCCGATAGAATAGAAGCGAAGAATTAAGATGTATCACAATTGGCTGCATACGTAAGGGTCGTAATTCTCGTCACCCAGAACATCTATGTACCGGAATCAATCAATTGGCGGCCGGTTGATCCTTGAAGATGCACACTGTGCTTAGTTTCAGATAGAATTTAGTTTATAGACCATTCATTTGCTTCGAGATGTGTATTTTATGGCGTTCGCAATTTGTAAATTAAAATGTATAAATAATAATTTTGAACAATAAACGACGCGGGGCCAAGGTGTCGTTCGCCGACTTTTTTGGTATTGCGTTTATAACTGAAAAAAAATCTAAATAAAGTCAAATAAAATAAGAATAATAACAATAATAATAAAGTAATAACAATACACAGAGAAAAAATTAAGAGAAGTCAAAATAATAGTAAAACGAGTTTAATATCGAATGACGTTTTGAAACGAACAAATTCGTTTCCAAACACGAAATGTTTTCTTGTAAAAAGATATGGATTGTGTCTGGCCAGTATATTATATGCGATATTAGTCATTTACAGTGTATATTAGCCAGGGACGAAAAACGTTTTTGTTTATCAATAAAATATAAAATATATCGTATTATAATCTATAAAAAATTTAAAAAAATGCACTAAAAAGTAATAAATAATTTCTTATAAAATATACAAATATTCTTATACAAAATTATTTTAGATTTTGAGCGGAGCGAGGAATCTATTGGTTTTACAAAGCTGTGTTTTTTTTTTATGTCTGTACCCAAAAATTCTACCAGACGGAGCGCTCCGATCTTTATGGCCACAATTTCTTTCCGGTAGCAAATTGCATCTTGTTGATACGTTAAAGAGGTCATTTTTTGATTTTCTCAAAAGCGCCTAAAAATATAGCACAAAAACTGCAGAAAACATTTTTTTTTTTATATCTGTACCCAAAAATTATACCAAAAATTATTCATGGATTTACAAATAATGATAACGTATTTTGTTATTATAAATTACGTTGATAACGGTGTTATTAAAACTAAAAAATGGCAGTATAATTCACGTTTCTACACGTATAAAAAATTACTCGAGTTATTATTATTTTTTTTTGAAATTATACAGATAGAATAATATTGCATTGTAATATTATACTTTTGCGTTTAGTACTTTTACGAAGCGAAATAAAAAAAAAAGAATAATTTATTATTTAGTAAAATGTCAATACGTCCATTTTTACATTAGTCACTATTTTAAACTCGTTAATCAATATTTCAACAGCAGAAATTTTTTAACTGTCAATTGAATTGACTGTTACTGTGTTGTTTTGAAATTTTAAACGTTCATAATCGTGTAGGTGTACGCAGTTCACCATTTTTATAAATCTAGTATCGGAAAATGCGTGTTTTAAAAAAAAATATTTTAAGAGCACGAGTGAGATTAAGTTAAACCGTTATCGTTTCTATTATCCGCAGCTAATAACTTCTTACATCATATTAAATCATATTTTTTTAGACTAATATTTAATCTTTTTTCTTTTCTTTTCTAAATTTGGTCAAAAATAATTAAAGGCAAACAAATTAATTTCATTTAATGCTTTTGAAAATTGTCTTTAAAACGTCTATAAAAGTTTAATTTTTACAAACTTATATATTTGAAAATTGTTTAAAAACCAACGATTTAAATTTGAGAAGAGTTCAAAAGAGAATAATTGGGAAACAAACTGCGTGCTAACAAGATAAAAGTAAAAATAAATTACTTTTATACGGTGAACTTAAGGCCAGTTCAGATGCACTCGAGGCAATATACAAAATCGATGTACCTATATTTACGTGGAAAAAAAAAGCAAGTGCTGCGAAAGTCTATAGCTAGGTATTTTAATTGGATAAAACTGTTGAAAACTGCAACAATAGGCGACAAATTTTATTTCATAATTTGTATGTTTAAAGGTCGGTCGACGAACAGCTGGTGTCGGTACAGCAATGGACGGATGCGCTCGACGGTTTCGTGATGCGTGTAAAAAAAAAAAAAAAAGAAAAGGAGAAATTGATTTCGTGAGTTTTTAAATTCGCCGTTAATTGTGAGTGTATTTTGACATAATTGTTGTTGTCATTCATTTATTGTAATTTGTAATTATCATTCCTATTAGCTACGTTAAAATTTTTCACGATAAATGATGCGGCGGTGGCCTCGAAGAATATTTTCCGCTTCAAAGATAATTGTAACGTCATATAGAAGAAAGAAAAAACTCGTATAATATATAAATTTTAAATTATTTTCGAAAGTGTTTCTATATGATGAACATAGAATCAGGTAGGTACCAGTTACTATAAAATAATATTTATTGTCTAAATACGCAATATTGCTCCATTGAAATTGATCGAGTGCTCGAGTAATAATTTGGTTTTTCACATTTTTCACGCGTTCACATCTAAGACAGTAGTTTTCTTCGCCGAAAACCAATGAAACGATTCCGGTCGAACACGTAAACGTATAATTTAAAATGTAAAAAACAGAAAACAGAATTAAATCTACGTTATTTCTAGCAAAAAATATAAATTCCACGTAACTGTAATCATAATCATCGCTATATGCGTATACCGAAATATTCGGCCGATTATTATATATAATAGACCAAAGAGTTATCGGCACGAGCGTCGATATAATCACATCAGTTTTCCGACTTTCTCGCGGGGTAAAATTATCACTCAAAACGTACTCGGTCCTGCAAATAATTAAGTCGTCCACCGGTGAAATTTAATTACGAGAAAATAATCTTCTTACACGAAACATTACAGTAATGGTAAAATTATACGAATACGCCGTGCATTTGTTTTGATGAAACGTGTGGGGCTATAAAGTATCCGAAAATATTTTGTCCGAACCATATTTAAGCCGAAAAATATTTTATCCGAACAATATTTAGGTCGAAAAATATACACACCGAAAGCATTACTGTAGAAAATATTTTTTCCGAAAAATATATCATAAGAAAATGTTTTATCCGAAACGTATTTTAGTAGAAAAATATTTCATCCGAACCGGGCCTACGAAACTCAACAGTTCACGGCCAACATACAGTGTCTATGACCTTGAAATTTTAGTGGTTCAAAACATACAACATCAGTGGTTAGAAAACATGAATATTTGATAACATTTTCATTGTTATCATAATATCGCATATAAAAACAGAGCGCGAAAAAATGCCAGTATAAACAGCATGAACAGACCGTTAAATGGCCGACCAATCACAGACAGCCTATACCATCACGTCTCCGTTTCTGCATTTCCGTAATCAATTCTCCGGTTCTACGTTCATGGTCAATTTCCGTTTAGAGTTTTCCAGCTCATACATCTAGTTAAATTCTCCAAAAACTCGATCAGCCGATCGAGTTTCGCTTCTCTGATGTTCTCTGATCCGAACCGTATTTCATCCGAAAATTTATGAACATAAGTTTGACCAACTGTTCAGATAGCGTTGATAAGAATGGATCACTAACTATTTGCACCACAAAATTGTTGTTTCAAAATATATATGGTCCAAAAGCTCTTTATCCGAATTTTACTTTTTGTTCCAAAAAACCCCTTTATTCAAAACAGTGGCGTCATTTCGGGTTTTATTAGAAGGGGGCAAAATTTTTGACGGGTCCCAAGGCCAGAGCTAAGAAATATTTGTGGGTGGGGGGGTGGCGGGTATCAAAAAAGTAATTTATATTAAAAAAAAATCCCTTTTTAGCGTTTTTCGTAATTTGTACAAAAAATAAAATAAAATTACAATTTCTTTATAATTAATTGATAACAACATCGTACCACCAATATTCTGTGATACCACCAAGGTGAATTTTATATTGGTCACACTTATGTTTATAAATTTTCGGCTTAAGTACGGTTCGGAAAAAAATACTTTTCCGTTGTTACGTTTTTCGAATAAAATATTTTTCGTCCAAAATACTGTTCGGAAAAAAATATTTTCGGACATTTTACGATGAAACGCGTGTGGCTTCGGGTAGCCAGTGGCGTATTTACGTGGGAGGGGTACTGGACCCCCAGAACCAAAAAAAAAAAAAAAATTACCAAAGAGTATAAAGATACTGAAATATATGCCGAGATAATAGTTATATAAAATACAAAATTAAAAATTTTTTAAATAAAATGTACTCATTTGTTAAAAGTATCCAAAGGTATTTTTTATTAAATACACCTTATATCAATATATCCTGTTGGAATTTTCAAGAAAAAAAATTTCGACCCCCCCAGAAAAAAGTTGAAAATACGCCACTGCGGGTAGCTGTTATAATAATAGATTCGAATTCAAGTGTTATCGAAACGCACGCTATATATAACTACATTGAACTACGTATAAAATATTATCTCGGAGAATCACGGGCAACCGTATCTGATTAAATGAGCACTTAAAATTGAAAGTATAAATCGGTTTTCGAATGCGATTATTTGTATCGTTCAGATTTAAAATTATAATACAGCCGCGCACAGAGCCGCAGATTGTCGTCGAGTCGAGCGAAACGAAGTGGGAAACAAAGTCCCGACTTTTTAAACCGTATTAAAATGTATTATTACTGCAGACTCTCGTCGTCGTGGACTGTTCCAAGAGGTCCGAAGCGATTGTATTGTCGTTAAAAATTATTGTTTACGAACAGGGGCGCAATTTCACTGAAAAAACTGGGGGTGCTGAAGCTCCTCGATTTTTCATGTTATTTTATAGAGTTATCGATATCTGTAACCCTTCAATGACCGTTAAACAATTACATATTCAAGTAATGGCTATGATGCTTTGTGAAGTATATTATTATTTAAATTTAAATTTGAGTTTACACTTTATTACTTATTATAATAAAAACATTTTCCTTTCACTTTGAGCAAAAATATTTATTACTTTGTTTATATCAATTTGATTGGTAAGGTCTTTTTCAATAACGATGATAATCCGTGGTAAAACTAAAATAGTACTTTGAATGTTGTCACACTGCGATGTTTTTGCCGAACGTCGAACAGTCGGAACGATTTTATCTCCAGTCGCCACACTAATCAAATTGATATACTATTTTATCAATAGCATATTATTATATTATAAATTTATAAAATCATCTGAATTTAAATTGTTTTCTTTGGATTTTTTTGACCAGTCTGTAAGACAACATATTTTCAGTCATCACACGATTATTCATTTAAATAATATCATAGAACAAAACTGTTGTTATACATGTATTGTGTACATAAGAACTACTAAAACTTATATAAATACGAAAAAAAATTGGGGGTGTTAATTTTAAGACTGGGGGTGCTAAGCACACCCAAGCCCCCAAATTGCGCCTATGTTTACGAAATAATTTTATTTTTTTTTTTTTTACAAACGAAAAAATTCGTATAAAATCGTAATCCGTTACCGACGTTTGACAGCCGTTATCCTGTTAAAATCCACTGTCCGATTTTGTAGCGTACATTTTTACACGGATTCTTGTTATTCGGTGTTCTGTATATATACGCGTACCGCTCGAGAACGGTATAAGCGAATTCGTCTCGGCGATAACGTGCAATAGGGTAAGGGGCGACCCGTCTCTCGATCGGCATTTCGAGGGGACGTTTCGGCCGTGCGGTACTGTTTTGCCAAAGGCTATTAAAAACAATAAATCAAAACGAATATGTTTCGTTAGTATACGCCCGAACAAAACCCGAACCTCTAAACCCTAAGTCGACGAGTGACGTTTAAAAAAAAAAAAAATCACTTTTTTTTTTCTTCTTTCCTGTCCAATACGTTCACCGCGAAACCGGACAGACGGCAGATCGTGCAGAAATCGGTTGTTGTATCTCATATTTTTCGCGAGCGCTCGTAGAAAAAAAATTATAATCCCGTTATCGCGCTGTGTATACATGTAAATAACACTAATGTCAGCAAGACGTGCCGAAAACGACATAATCTGTGATGTTCTAAGCTTTATTTAAAGAAATAAGGGTCAAGCGCTCTGCCCGAGTCGGGACGCCAATTGAATCGGTCATTTCAAAAAACAACATCGAATCGAAATTTTACACAAACCACAAATAACTTCATAACTCCAGAAATTCAACTTTTTTTGTACTTTTACCTCTTTACGCATTTATTTTTAAGGTTTATTACATTCATAATTTGTGGTTTTAAATTGTCTATCTTTCACTATATTTCACTAAAATAATATAAAACTTATTTGACTTATGTTGTTTTTGAAATGACCGATTCAATTTTTTTCAAATTTCAAATAGTTTGCACGAATCGTTACGATTGAAATGGTAAATATTAGACACGCGCCTTTAAAACGGCATGCATGTCAACCAGATTTTTTTTATCTCTCAAAAATATTTCAATTTTTCTATAAATCTCAATCTCGTTTATCTATTTATATATATACTAAAACGTCTTACTACTAACCTACCTGTAAGATGTCGGGATTTAAAAAAAATTAATTTTTACTTTACATTTTAATATACGCACACGTACGCATATCCCCATATTATAATTTACGCATATATATAATTTGTTTAAAAAATAATGAGTTTTTTTTTTTTTACAATGAATTATAAATTGAGAACTAAACGTATATCCAATTCAAATGACTTAACACAAAACAGGCTAATTAATTTCCGTAATTATTCTATTACAAATTAAATTTTTTTTTCTATATATGTTTACTTTCGTTAATGTATTCGAAAATATGTATGGGATTTTAATAGTTATTTTACAATAGTAAATCAATGACCGTATGATGCCTAGCCTTTTCCAAATAAATATCCTCCGCAATTAATAAAATGTTTCAACGTACAATTGGTCAAGTCTTAATTATTACAGTTGAGCGTGTAAAGTCGATTTTTCGAAAAACGTACAATTATTATTTATGAATTTACATCAGTCGAATTGAGTTCAAACATTCAAACAACATCAGTTGTGTTAGGCCCGTTTTGTCAGTTGTTTATTATTCTTCAATTGAAATAGATTTAACTGGCGTGGTTAATCTCGATCAGGAAATACAGTTGTTTATCAGTACATTAATTTTTTTTAAAGATTAACCGTCAAGATAACTTAATCGGCGCTTTTACTGGCAATTAAGCACTAATATTGTCAGTTTATAGCATCGAATTACTGCTTATACATTACCTCTTATAAAGTATACGGACGTCCATTTGTAATAATATTTAATATAGTGTTTTGGCATATTTGGTATATTTTTTGTTATGTCGAAAACCATACACTCCTGCAATGCTTCTCAAAGTTTGCTTATGATTTTTGTATTGCGCGTAATTCAAGTGCATAGTTTTAAATTAATAAATATATATTATATAGGTATATGCATATAAATACATATTTCCATACTTTTTAATGTACAAATTGCCAGCTTTTAGTGCATAAATTCATGCTTGTTTACACGATTTTTATAGTGCGTGAACTTACGAGCCCTGGTTATTACGTATACGGTTTTTATGAAGAGCAGGTTTTTCGAGAGACACAGTACTCGACTCGGTTTAAAACAACTATTATGTATCGAATTTTCTCGTACAGGATTTTGTCGCGTTTTCTACAATTACGTATAAACAAAAATCAATATTTCTTATCGATTATTTATATCTTGTATGTATACATATATGTAGCGTTGTACAGTGGCGTAGACAAAGGTGTTTAAGGGTTCAACCCCATCCCTTTGACTTTTTTTTTTATATAGTAATAGTAAGTTGATAATATTTTATTGATTACTGTTTTGTACTATTGTTTGTTATGTCTTGAAATACTTTTTATTTTATTTTATTTTACAGTCAAATACTTTAGTTCTACAATTTAATAATAATAATAATAATAATAATAATAATAATAATAATATTATAATAATAATAACGCGAGCGCGACAAAATAAATTCATTTGACTGACGCACAAATGTACAATAATTTTATTGTCTTCGCGGTATTTAATACCGCGATAGTGATATGATATAATCAATAATAGACTAAAACCGAAAATAACGCCATGCTCATATTTTAGTATATTACACCGTCCGCATGACGCAACTTTCTTACATGGTTTGCTGTATACTTTTACACAATAAAGCACCGAAAAATGTATGAATATAATACTTAAGCTAATCGACGGTCAGATATTATCAATTATCGCAAATGAAATTGTGTCGTTTAACTGTTCTATATGGTATTATTATTTAGGGCGAGGAAATTGTACCTATTCGCTGTAATTCGCATATTAGGCCAACCAGGCCGGTGGTTAGGGGGACGTGAAGACCCTTCCACTCATTTGTAACACATTTTTTCGGCAGTCGTAATTATCGAGAATGTGTCGTCAATTTCATTGAACACGGCCCCGTCCTCCACGAATATTACGTAGCGCCTGTCCTGGGTACCCGTACGTTTTCCCGAATGATCATTTTTCCCGAAAGACCATTTCACGAAAACCAAATTCCCGAATCTAGTTCCCCGAATACGTTTTCCTGAAAGACCGTTTCACGAAAACTATTTTCCCAAAATCAATAAAATATAAATTCAGTGGATAATATTATATATGCACTACCTACGTTTGTATTCATTAATGGTACCGTGAGTATTAAATTTATTTATCGTACTCTATATGGATTTTTCACGTGTAAGCCGAAAACGGGGAATTTGTATATTAGTCGGTAATTTGTACTGTTGGGTCAAAAGGGCCGTAAACGATAAAATTCGTAAAAATATTATTATCATTTTAATTCGTATAATTTCACATAAAAAAAAAATAAATAAATAATATTATAATATTTAAAATTCAAGAGACAGTAACTGATTAATTGTTATGTGTCTAGGGCCGTAGACACGGGGGGTTAGCGGGTTCAAACCCCCCTTGAACATCGGAAAAGTAGAAATTTCAATTTTTTTTTTTTTACGCACAACAGCATTGCAGATGTTACAGTAAAATGTATGTTCATATTTAGATTTTACCAACATCTTGATGTTAAGTAGATTTGTAGATTTTATGAAAAATAAGTACCTAATAACAATGTGTATAATGACATTATGTATAAATGTTTAATTTGGTCTATGCCATTATAAACATTGATAAACATGATTATAGATTTTTGTGCTGATAAATCATTACGATACACGATTATAATGTGAGATCGTATCAATATAATTGATATATTGTTATAAATTAATTAATAATGCATTATAGTATATAAAAATAATATAAATCGTTCACGCTTTCTTGACGTTTAACTCAATATTATAACTAATAACGACCTCACATAGGCCATATTAAATTTCTATCTATAGTACTGAACCCCCCGTATAAAAACCCTATATACGGCACTGTATGTGTCTGTACACGTAATAAATTCGACAACCATTGTGTTTATTTATTATTTTCAATATCTACCTGTAATACGCGTCGAAAAAAAAAATGTCCTTGTTACACGGAATGGTATCAGTTTAATATTGGTATTTTTTTTTTTAAATTACTAAAATAATTATTATTTTAGTGAATACTAATAATACCATTCGCGAAAAAAGTTTTCGGGAAAACGGATTCGAGATTTCGGTCATTCGGGAAAACGGTCATTCGGGAAAACGGTGCGACGTCTCGATCCAAGCTTTTCGGATGAGCGCCGCGTGTGACGACTATACGTAATTTAATAATTTGGGTCGCCAACCCGTGACCGAGGTTCGGAAACCGGAGCACACGGGATTTTTTTACAATAAACGAATAAAACAAGAGTAAATGTCATAATAAAATATATATTTATACGGTGTACCGGCCACACAAAACCTTATATTTTAAATATAATTAAATACAATTACACGTATTACCCTGTGTTCGCGCTGAGGCGCGAACACATCCATCCATCAAATATCGCCGTGGGCGATTTCCGCCCCGGAGAACGAGTATAATACTACTACTCCGTGATTGAAGGAGTTACAGATTAATTAATAAAATAAAAAATTACAATAAGAAAAATTATAGCAGAGAATTAAACGGATGACAGTGGTGTGCGTCGTGTTACAATATTTGCGACGAATATGAATAATTACCGTATGTAATAATAATATCGGTGGCCGGCAGCATTAGGAGGCTTCTGGCGATTAACGCGAGACGTCGTCAACGTTTGATAGAGACGGGACACTCATTTAAATATGACGTCACAACCAAAGCCGTCTTAAGGTTATGTGAGGCTCAAGGGCCCAAAATATTTTGGGGGCCTTTGAATAATTAAATTATGATATATTCATATATATATATATATTTGTTAACACGTAATATAATACTATATTAGATATTAAAAATTATACTTAATTAATAAAAAATAAAACGCAAATTTTTTTTTTTAGAATATCTCTGTTACTTTTTTGTTTATCACGATAATTTCAAAATGTTAATATTTTAAAATTAATTTTTTTTTTATCATTCGAGATTTATTTATTTTATTAAATATCTAAGTAAAAAAAAAAAAAAATGAATATGTTATTTTGTAAATAAATTGGGGGCCCCGGGCCCGGGCCCTCCAGGCCCATGCCTTAAGGCGGCACTGACTCACAACGGTCATTCGGGAAAACGTATACGGGTATTCCGGGCCTGTGAGGCCAACGTGAACTCTCGGCTCTCGCCGTCAAGTAAGTGTGCTTCCGATAATAATCCGAAGCGCGCGCGCGCGCACGTCTGGAAGTGAAACTCCGACGTGATCGGACGTTACGACGACTTCATTATCGCGGCCGCGGAGTACCTACGGCGAGGGATCGCGCTACAGTAAAGGGGTATTATTATTATTGTTATTATTATTATTATTATTATTATAGGCGGTATAGAGCAACAACCCTCGGCCGTCGCTGCTGCTGTAGGGTAGGGATTGTGGGGGATGGCGAGTTACTACGCGCGCGTACAACGCCGGCCGAGACACGCGACCGTTTTCGGCGCCGACAGACCGCCTCTCCGCGTCGCCGTCATTCAGTTCGCGTCTGTTTTGCTGTGGGTGCGGACCTGCACGACCGTCATGTACGCCGGCCCGGAGCATGTGCTCGGCGCGATCGCGCTCGTAGCCGTCGTCGTACTGCCGCCGTCTCACGGGGAACCCGCCGCCGTCGGTAAGAAGACGATGATTTTCGCTTATTATTATTGATTTATTTATTTTTTTTCGTTTTTATAGATTCCGAGAGGAATATGTATTACCAGGGTTCGGATTTTATGGTATTCGCTATATACTTATTATTGGATATAGATAAAAAAATATCAGAGTTAGGTATGAATTTGTTTTATGAACCAGGGACTCCAAATATGAAATTTTGTTTCGTTATTTTTCGCATATTCGAAGTATTTTAGACTTTTAGCGCTAGTTTCGAAGTTTCAGCGCTATTTTTTTGCTAATACACACGGTTTAATGCTTTATTTCGTATTTTTCATAAATCTCGTTTATATGTATATATTATTTACACAGATAATTTCTGAATACAGTTGCGTACAAACGACGTTATCATTCAAGGTAAAACATAGGTATATCAGTATACGTATAAGTTTTTTGAAACCGTAACAGAAGATATAGTCTTAGTTAGTTTTTTTTTTGTAAAAGTATAATTTCATAAAATTATTTAATATAAATTTAATAAAATTTTGATTTAAATTTTTTGCTATTTTTGATTTTTTTTTAGGGCGTATTTATAGAGCGTATTTTAAGGTTTTTTTTTTTGGTCATATTATACCCCGCATATTTTAGTATTTTCGGTTCTATAAAATCCGAACCCTGGTTATTACAAAGTTGTGTTTTTTTTTTATATTTGCGTAACCAAAAATTCTACCAAAAAGAGTGTTCCGATCTTTACCGGTCACGGTCTGTTTCCGGTGTAGTAAATCGCATCTATTTGGCGCATTGAGCAGAGGTCGTTTTTAACGATTTTCTCAAAAGCGCACGAAAATATAACGGAAAAACTATCGAAAAAACAAAAAAAAATATTTATTTTTTTATATATTCGTAGTCGAAAATTCTACCAGAAGTAGTGCTCCGATCTTTACGTGTAGCACTATTTTCCGGTAGTAAATTGCATCTAGTTGGTACCTACTTTAAAGACGCAGTTTTCTCTCAATACTTTTTATAATAATCGGCCGAAAAAAACTACTGAAAAATCACGTAAAAAAGCGATTTCGTCAAAATCGATTATCATTTTTTAATTTTTTTTGTAATTTTGAAACTAATTGTCGTAGAAACCTGAAATGTTCATCGAATACGCAACTATTTGCACCGTATTAACGAAACACATTTTTCAAAAAAAAATTTCTTTTAATTTTCGGCTATCGTAGATTTTCAAATATTTATAATAATTCATAAAAGAGATAATTTTTGGTTTTAAGGCTTACAAATTTAAAACAATGTCAGACGTCTTTTACTTCGACTATATTAAAAAAAAAAAAAAAAATCTTGAAAATCTGTAAGTCGCAATTTCTTTTCATAACCATTTCAAATTGTTCGGCAAAGTGTATTGCACCGAAGCTTCGTTCAGAATCGTTTTATCGAACGCAACGATTCATCATTTCTTTCAAATTTATACATTATAGTGATAACAATACAGTCTAAAATCATTATCTAAGTAATTCACTTAACCGTCGTTCACAACACCCCGCGGCTCGTTACTTTTTTTCTTTTAGACAATACACAAACTGCGAGGTGTGATGCTTACTATATTTTACTAGGTAGTTAAAAAAAAAAACATTTTACAACGGTACGAATTGTTTTCAACGAGAAAGAAAAATGGGTGTTGCGGATGCCGCTCAGAGTCAAATGCTTAGATTTTAAGATTTTTAGAGTTTTTTTTTGAAATCGTTGCATTCGATAAAACGATTCTGATCGGAGCTTCGCCGTGTAATATAATTTATTTTTTAATACTGTTTTTTAATGCGTTTATATTGTGTATAATAACCTACGATCAACCTTACAGCACATCATTTTAACAACTAACCTTGGTAGCTAAAAATGTTAATTGTCTTCTGCCATCACTTTGACGAAAAACTTGAATGATTACAGAAAAAAAGAAAAAATTGTGGTTAACTGTTTTCAAGATTTTTTTTTGAATATAGTTAAAGTAGGTAACGTATATCCCGTGAAATCGTATTATATTTTTAAGCCTCGAAACTAAAAATTACCTAGACATCTATAATTGCTACAGCCCAAAATCGAAAGAAATGTTTTGAAAGATGTGTTTTCTTTAATAAATTATATAATGTCACATACTTTTGTGAATATTTCAAGTTTCTGTGACCATTAGTTTCAAAATCACGAAGAAATACCGACAATCGATTGTGCCGAGATCGCGTTTATACCGCTTTTATGTAATTTTTCGGTAGTTTTTTTCTTTACTCATGAAAAAAGTACTGAGGAAATCGAAAAATCACCTGTCTAGATGCAATTCTCTACCGGAAGCCAGGAATAATTTTAAATATCGGAGCACTTCTTCTGGAAGAATTTTTGGTTACAGACAAAAAAAACACATCATTGTAAAACCAATAAATTGCACACTTCGTTCAGAATCTAAAATTATTATGTCTAATTTTGCACGTTATCCTTTTCCTCCATAATCATACGTTTCCCTTAATTTCTAATCGTCTACAGTTTAGAAAGAGTCGACTTATATGTACTCACGAAAACCGTCTAGATGCATACGATTTAGGAGGATTAATTATTTTAATTACTAATATACGAATACTCGAGTGGAAATGGTAGATTTTTTTTTTGTTTGCCCGAAAATGGAATTGACTTTAAAAAAAAATCTTGTGTAAGAGGGAAAGGTACGATTTTGGCGAAAAAACACTATTGCCCCTACAAATTTGATCAGAAACCGAGCGGTATTATATTTTATTCGGACACGATAAGTAAATTTAATTTAAACAAGTAAATCCATCAAAATACTTTGCTGATTTATTTCTCGTAGTTCTATTCAATTCAGCGGTCGTTAACGAATCAAAATCTTACTAGAATTACACGACACTAAACGATCCGTAGTATTTTTGTCTTTAATTATAAAAACTCTTTATTCGATTATAAGAAAAAAAGTTCTATTTTTCGTAGTTGCGTATCGGTAAAGTCATCGGTATTATTTTCTACGAATATTATTCGGTATTTTTAATACGACCGCATATTTCGACATTTATTCGCGAACAGAAAAATTTTGTGATAAAATCTTAGAAATTTTCAGCGAGAAATCGAAAGTATATGACATGACCAAAACACACAAGAAAACAACGATTTTCCCCATACGCTATGTGGTTTGCGATTTTTCTGCGCGCGTTCTTTTATAACTGTAGTAATCATTTTACAGAGTAATTTTTTTTCTCGTAATTTATAACGATTTAGTTATATTTTAGTACGTATTGCAGTGAAACGAACGAGTTATCGGTTTTTTTTGTTATTGAGTGTCTAGGTGTTTTCTTCGGAAAATCCTTAATAATAATCATTGAGAAATGCGATCGGAACATTATTATCTACCGATTGAAATCAAACGGTAGACAAATTCACATATTATTATTGAAAAAGCGGCGAACGATTCTCAATTATTATAATAGTCAAATCATAATATTCGGCTTAAAATCGATTTTATAATGTAAATGTTTATGTGTGTAATTAATGTGTCGTGTACGTTTTAACAAAACTTCGGACGAAAACAGATTGCGATTGTTCGTTTTCGAACCATTTCGTTAATTTAGAACGATTACTAATATATATTATTGGATATAAGTAATTGATATTTGTGTGTACTGTTATAACGCGAGTACTGTCCGTTTAAAGAGTTAAAAGTGCAAATGAAACGAGGTAATCTAGCTAAAAATGTTATTATTTAACGAAATACGATTAGTGAACGTATAACGGGTTTGGTGACATAACGGAAATGCAAAGTAATAGAAAGAACGGTGTTTATATGTATATATTATAGGATTGAAAATATTGTTTGTAATAAGTTATTGTCGTTGTATGAATGTTAACTTTGTAAACTCGTTGTTTCGATTTAAACTTATAATAATTATCAAAACGTGTTTATTGAGGAGGAGTGGGATGAAATAAATTTCTTTTGAAAAAAATGTTTTCGAAGGTTTTTCGAAGTAATAAGTGAGTTGGTAAATTTTGTACTCGACAAAATTTGTTATTGTTCGTAAAAACAAGTGTTTTTGACGTAATTTACATTGGAAACGTTTGTATAACAATATTTTATTTACGACCGACCGCGGCTTCTCCAATATTTGGAATACATAACTAAATTGTTGAATGTACAATTAAACGTTACAAGTACATGCGATTATAGGTACTTGTACTGAAATTCCCGATTTTAAATTATTAGTGTCCGAACACGGTGAAAACTTTTCGGATATTACTCGTATAATATCACGTCGGTCGTATTAAAATCAATAATAATGAATATAACATTTTAAATGTCTAGATACTCTATTGGATAGCTGAATTGATATTTTCGCAATAATTGCAAACGAAATCTGTTTTTGTGTAAATCGGTAAATTCGTCGAAAATTTACGGTATAGTTTTACGTTCCGAGCAACAAAACGATCACTTTTGCTTGTAAACACATATACGGGGTTAATAATTAAGGGTTAGTCGTATAATTTTCAATTTACAGGGAAGTTGTATTACATTTTTGAAGCATTCCAACTATTCGAAAATGTGATTACATACATACGCATATAAAACCACATCATTGTAAAATCAGCACACATTCACTGTAAAACATATATTATTAGGTACTAAAATACAGTATTCAAAATTTTGATTCCATTGACTTTTTTACAAATTCATTCGGCCGCTTCGCTCCAGAATTTTATAATAAATGTATGTGTATTATAGTGACGTTTGAATTCCTTATTTATCTTATTAAAGTAGTAAAAATATAGTGTATTAAACACGTCATTTATATTATAAATGGTTCTGTGAATTGCGATAGTATTATCGCAAAATGTGGAATAAAAAATATAATTTTCGACATATATATATATATTTTTTTTTACTGCTGACCCGATTGTCTACAATGTACCTCAAATTATATAAATAATCATTCCGACATTCGTAGCTTAATGATCAGTCGCTAATAAAAATATAGTAAATACTTCAATATTGATTACTATTATTAATATTGACGATAAAATCGTATTCTTTTTAAAAAAATTTAATTTCAATGGTTTTGTATCGAAATAAAGACACTGTGTATTATTTAATGTATAAAAAAAAATAATAATAATACGTTTATTTCAAGAAAAGAAAATTCCGACAAAGTTATTTATTTATGTAAATAAAAATTTTTAAATCATATTTTCATAACTTTTTGGAAGGTGCGGATAGACCGGGTGGATAAAGGTTATAATATACTTCATAGAAGGGGACCAGATTATTTATTAATGCATTTTAAATTATTGTTATTTTTCTTTTTTCAAACAAATTCGTGTAATTTTCAAAATGTTATTTAGTGTTTAAAAATAACTGAATTGTTTTGAAAATAATACAGATTCCATAAAGCTTATTAAAGTAAATTATAATCATGGTCATATTAAACCTAGATTTCCAGAATTAAATCAGATCGGTTAAAATTATTTATAGCTAGTATGCCATAAAATCTTCGTTGTTTTTTATTTATACGTTAATATAGAGTACTAAAATTAGAAGAAATAAAAGTTTAAATCACATTGGTCGGTAAATATTATATTAAGTATTTTTGTATTAGGTACTTAAGATCAAAAATGTCATCGATAATAATTTATTAATTTAAATACGAAGAACGTATATATATATATATTTTTTTTTTGCGTACAGGGTCATAATTTTTATACTTTATAGAATGGCCGGGTGGTAATTGAGTCAGTATTATATATATATAAATGTATAGGTACAAGAATAATAAATGTTAAAAGTCTCCTCGTAATTTTTATTTACTACGACTTAAAACGATGACAAAGCAATTTATGCAGAATGATTTAAGTCTTTTGGTAAAAAAAAAAAACTCAATTTTCTTTTTCTTTTATTTTTTGCCGTACATATTGGTTTTATACCTTATAACTCACATTTTTACATTTTTTAATATACCTACGTCATATTCGTAATGTTTGGTGTAAAATGTTAAAAATTGCATGTTCAGGAATTCTAAATATTTCAAAATAGTATTTGTTAGATGATAAATATTAATGAATGTTTTTGTGGTTTTGAATACGTCTTTGGCTATAATAATAGTATAACACCACACATTATATTATTTTATTTTATTAAAATGATTTATTATTATTATTATTATTATTATTATTATTATTATTATTATTATTATTATTATTATTATTATTATTATTATTACCAGTATTATTTCATGGTTAATTGAACAATATTTCTGTAAATAATACTGTACATGTTTAAAAACAGTTCCTATTTACTTTTGTTATAAATTCTGCAAAATTATATTACTTTGTTGAAAATCGTCTTCGTTATTCTGTATACTTACCACACTTAAGAAAACAATTGTAACATTATTTTACGAAATACCTAATATTTACTCCGTTTTCAATCATAAATACAACAATATTTATTGTATAATAACTACAGAATAAAAAATTCGTTATACCTATTCCTTTTTTTTTTTTATATATAATTATGTGTTTTACTATCTATCATTTTTGCACTACAGTTTTTGTTTCGATAACAAAATGAATAGAAATGGAGTTTTACATAAATACATAAAAATTTGATATGCAGTGCAAGAAGATATTATATATAATTGAATTACCAATAATAGTTTTAAACGATATACGATCATTAAAATCAATGATTTTATTCACATACGTACGTATAATATTATACTTATTGGTTGATTAGTAATTATTTGGTATTTATATGACAAATAAATTTAAAATAATGTTGTTTAAAATAGATTCCTTATAAATTTTTATTTTAGAAAATTTTAATGAAAAAAAAAATAATAATAAAATTCATTATACATATAATATAAAAATAAGCGAGGAGTAACCAATATAACTGATGGATTATAATTATTTTAATTGTAATAACTGCTCTCAGTAATAATTTACATCATTCGTAACTTATAAATTACCACTTTTGTCATTAGAATTCATATCTGAATATAATTCAGTATATATACATTTAAAAAAGAAAATTTCATAAAATTAAAAAGTAAAGCTATTAATAAAAGCTTAAATTATCAATTAATAATTAGCATAAAAAGCTGAAATGTGTTTCAATTATGTTAAATAAATTATATATCAACTTTTTACAAGTTAAATTTTAATTTATTTTTATTTTTAAGAATCGTGAGTTTGTTTTCAACAAATTGTTAGAATAGTCTTTTCATACGTATTAGACTAACTGTTAAAAAGTAAAAATAAAAATACTGTAAAATGTTCACTACTGATTTATTAATCTATACTTTTACAGATATTTTATTTTATTTCAATATTTTAATATTGATTTAAATGTATTAAATATAAATGTTTAGAACTTTTGAATTAAATAATTTAATTCGTTTTCATGATTTATAATAATATAATTTCATTATAAAATATGTAAAATAAATTTGACTAATAGAAGGACGGTATATAAATTATACATTATTATTGTACATTGATTTTTGTAATTTTTAATACAAAAATATTATTTTTGACATTAACAAGTTGAAGATTTCTAAATTAATTATATGTATTTGATATGTTAAAAAGATTTATCATATAATTTTCGTTTATTTGCTGATAGTTGAAGATAATAATATATTGAGTTTGGATGTGGAGGAGAGGAGTGACTTCACTCATTTCGTTTCACTCATTTCGGAAAGTGTTAATTTTGTATTATTATTATATTATGTTTGATACCAATAACAAATAATCGCATTTTAAAACGATTTTGAGTGTAATCCAATTTAATATGATGTCATGTTTTCATGTTTTGAGTGTAAATAAAAGAAATAAAATTTTTAGACTAATGTACTAAATTCTTACGAAAACCACTCGTTAGAATCCAGTTAGAAAATTGTATAAATTAAGATTTAATATTTTTAAATGTATTAGTTTTATTGCCATTTCGACTAAATTAGCAGTTACCGAACATTATCAAAATAATATTGAGGTCATCGACATATAATATAATGAATTATTGATGTTTAACTTTACATTAAAACGACACGTTTAAATTATTATAAATGTACCTAATAAAAAGAAATTATGTGAAAATAATAATATATTTACCTCATCTTCTGTATGATTACGGTATATTCATTATATCACATCGTTAATATATTTCGAAAATATTCTCTTTTGAATTATATATATATATACATATTTTTTCATTATACTCTACGAAAAAAATATTTTCTACAAAAAGTGTTTTCCAACGAAAAAATACATTTTTACCTATTGTAAAAACAATAGCGTCGTTGCTAAACTCAGAATGTAAAGCGAGATATATATATATATATATATATATATATATATAAAATACTTGTTTAGTTATTATTTTAACCAAAATGTTTAAAAAAGAAAGAAAACTAATCAAACTTTTTTCATCGTTGATACGTTTTTCCTTTAACTGCAACATTTCTACTGCAGGTTCTTAAAATTTCTTCAATTAATTCGAAGCCCGATATTATGTAGTTCAATCAATCCGAGTTGTACGTATTATTTATCAAAAACATTTTATCTCGGTCATATTATATTCCTCATGTATTTAGAATTCAAATTAAACTTTATGCGAAGAACTTTGTTTAGAATTTTAAGATTTAACTCGAAAAATGTGACCCAAAATAACGTTATGTATAATACAGTTTTCAATAATACAAGGTAAGAAAAACGAACACGTAAAAAAAATTCTTTTGGGTATGTTAAATTTATCAACTCGAAATGATATTATTACAAATCCGAATACACAAACAATTAATATAATTTAATTAGAAAAAAAAAACCGTACGTTTTACAATAATTTTTTATGTACCTAGTTCTTCGTATTTATCAGTTTAAATTTTAGACTCGTATATTTTTTAACTCTGAAATGAATTATAAAAACCGACGTTATATTGTCGAATAAAATGCAATATGTTCAAATCGGCATCACTAAAACCCATCTATAAACAACACGTGCATATTAATACCGACAGTGCTACATTACGAAAGTGAATATAAACACGGTGGATTCACGAGTTAACCGTACACGATTTAATATTAATTTAACGTCAATGAAACGATATCATATTATTATAGGAAACAGTAGCTATTTTCATAAACGCAAATGCCATATAGTATTTGTACCTATGACGGACGAAAACCTCGACGGACGAACGGACCCTACGAGATTATAAAGCATATTATTCTATTTGACTCTCTGGCCCTTTCCAAGAAAATCCGGTTATAAGTCAAAAAGCTATATAAAATCCAACGTAGAACAGTCTTTTCGTGTGCGAATATCATAATAGCACGTGTTTAAAAGGTCGAAATTAGTGTGTTTTCTTGTTCAGAAATCACTATTTCAACGTCCCGTAGTCCAATATATGCTCGTTTATCAACTCTTTATACATTATATAATATAGATGTAGATATAATATTACATTTATATCACATTATAAGTATTAAATTTAATTTCAATACCTATACTTGTAAATATCTAATATGTTTTCTGAAATATGTTTTGGTATTATAATAGATTTTGTATTATAAAGAATAAAAATTGTATTGAATATTGTATTATTATTATTATTATTATTTTTTAATATTGAAATTATTAAAATTATTATTGAATGTCAAAATGAGGGGGGGGTGTAGGCCCAGAGCTCCCCACATATTTTTCTAGAAATTATTCCAACCCCCCGCCCATTTGAAAATTTCTGAGAACGTCATTGGCACTGCCTAATCTCTAACCCTCTAAAATCTTTACCTCCGAGTGTTTCACTAGAGCGACGTCCATAACAGTCCGCGGCTCGCTATTTTTGTTTTTCTTCCAAAGAACCATGGAACGTGAACGCGTTCGACGATACAAGCCGCGCGCATATAGTGCAGTAAACACCACGACGTGTTTTTTTTTTTTTTTAGTGCACTGTTATTATAACGCCGCTAAATGCTAAATACAATAATATTATACAATGTATCGGCTTGTAAAATCTCGTCCCCGTCCCTGCAGACACGCCATCATCGAAACCGCCTAACCTAACCTAACCTATAACACACACACCTTCCTCCCCATTACCACCGGCTCGTTAACGCTCCGATCACGCTATACACCTTATATTATTATAGAGATACACACATATTCCGCTGGTATACACATAACAATAAGCGGTATGTATAGGTACCTACGCCGCCGCCGGTGCACGTCCGTACCAGGGCCGAAAATCTACTGGTATATAAACGCGAATTTACCGAGTGTTAACATAACGCGGGCCCGGCCGTTGTTGTAATAATATTATTAAACACACACGCGTATTATACCGCCGCGTTTGCTCGGTGATTTTTTTACCATATTTTTTTTCTTTTTTTTTTTTTAACGAGGTGCTGTTTGCCGATGTGTTGTTTAAAATAAACGCGTGTACTATTATTATAACACCGCGATTATTATAATATAAAACTGGTTAGGGTTCGGATTTTGTAACCAAATTTGTTTTTCCGCGGTAATGGTGGGCGAGGAGCGAGGCCGGGCCGAGCAACTGCAGTAGCGCTCCAGGCATAGTCATCCCAAGGGGAGGGGGGCAAATGGGGCAAGTGCCCTAGGGCGTCCAAAGTATTATGAATGCAGGGGGCGTCAAAAAAATGAATGACGAAAAGAAAAAATTTGTTGTTTTATTTTAGATATTAATTTCCCTTGTATCTATATGTTGATTTCTAGGATGAGTGTATTTACTATTAAAATATATAAAATTATGTAATTAGATATTACGTTAGTTGTACATTTTTTTTTTGGGGGTGTCAAATATTATTGGCCTAGGGCATTATTGGTGGTTAGGACGGCACTGTCTCCAGGCAAGATAACAATTTTGCATCCTCGCCCCTTCAAAAACGTGTACTAATTATGACTAAAAATGTTTAAATGCCGAAAACATGTCCGGGCGACAATTTACAAAATTATTTCCATCAGTAATAATCAATTATCAATTTTTGACGTCGACATATGACTTTTGAGTACATATTAAATTTGATAATTAATATGTCAAATTTTACGCTCCTCCACTCACTCGATACGTTGCGCTATTGGGCACGCGTCACCTTGCCAGGCCCTCGGCCCGGCCCCGGCGAGGAGAGAATTACACGAAAGATATACTTATTTTTCTTTTATAGCTTTTACAGCCCATTCAGCGCCTTCGCTGCTTCAACTATTTCCCGCCCACCTCTACCCGTTTTCGCTATATATTCTAGCTCCGTTCCACGTGCAACTTTTACCAGGTCTGCTTTCAATGTGTCCTTTCTTCTTTGCCTGGGGCGGCCTCTATGTCTTCTACCGTCGATTTCGCCTATCAGTACTTGTTCACAGAAACCGTTATCTCTCCACAAGCGTCCTTTTTTAAATAATACTGCAGATTTTTAATGTGCTATAAATAATATTAAACATTTTCTATTGCTCAATAAGTATATATTTTTTTCAAATTTCCAATTTAAAATCCGAATTTGTTTAATAAATCATTATTGTAATTATGCCGAATGATAAAAAATGTGTTACATGGAGTGAGGGGTATTCACTTAAACCCTCCTTTCCGCCGGCCCTGCATACGTTGTGTTATTATTTTGTACATAAGTGTGTGCGTATACCACTGAACTCAATACGTGGAACGCGTACATCAATCGAAACGTAACCCCAGATAGAAGGTCGCCATATGCATTCCGTAAAATACGCAAGTCACGGAGGACACGATGGAATATCATTTTTTTCCGCGATATTCATCATGTTTTAATGGTTACTTTGAGGTAACAGGACACAAAACGACGAATTATCATATTTTATTAATTACTTTTAGATACAGAACAGGGCACAGAATAATGTGTTCGTAGTATCGATGTTGGCACCAAAATCGGTTATTTTTACAAAACGAAGTTGGTAACAAAAACAGAAAAATAGAAACGGAATGCGTATGGCGGCTCACTGTAGAGTTCCATATTTTCGTATACGAGAATTATACAGAATGCGCATTCCATGCGTATCGAGTTAAGTGGCGCGTAAGGAACGGTTAGCGGTAGGTAACGAAAGAAAAAAAAAATTGTTTTCTCTCCTCCACACGCAGAGATCGCGGCGTTTATTACGTTAACTCGTCCCCCGACGGATTCTACCCCGGTCTCGAGAGACGTTTCCAAAATCCTGCGTCCTCAATCGCCATCCTTCCTGCCATTATTCCACGGGGCCGTGCAGATTTCTCAGACTTTTCTCCGCGGCAATAATCGTCCGTCCCGCCGGTTTTATCGCCATAAATTATTTATTATCATACGCGCTAAGCGCACGTGCGCGTTTTCCTCGAGTTTCCGAAGTCACGCGTTTGTGGCGGAGCGTTTTTTTTTTTCTATCCTTTTTAATTGGCTACGTTTTTACCGCGTTAAATGTCGCCGCCTCGTCACTGTCGTCGTAAAAAAAAGCTTGCCGCCGCCTCGATAATATTTTCTTCTCACGATCCAGTCTATTATTTATTGCGTTCATGTTTTCATAGCGCAATAGCAACAAACAAATAAGCAGTTGTCATACACCCGGCGTTCGTAAGTGACGATCGTTCACAGACTAAATTTGAAAAATGCTCGGAATACCGTGTACAGCGCTCCTGTGCGTGTATACGCACTGATACGCGTGAATTAAAGCTCATAAAATCTATAGCAAAAAAAGCCGATGGATCGGCGATTGAGTCGAGCTGATATCAATCGAGCAACGCCATAATGACGTATTGAGTTTTCAAAACAAATTTTAATTTTCTACAGTAACGTTGAGCTTTTATTCGTAAAGAAAATAAAAAATATTCTAATATTGACGCGCCGGGTTGCACGAAAACAGTTCTGTAAACTGTTTACACGATAAAAGTATCGGTTCTGTACATTTACAAATTACAGAACGGATTGCGGCGTTTAACGAAAGAACGTTGTGAACAGTGTCTATTAACGAGTGTGGTTATGTTATCGATAAAGATAAGATATTTTAACCTATCGTAATTTAAATTTCATTGTTTGTTATAACATTGCAGTTCGCAATTTTAAATACCTATTATAAATACGGAGAACGAAACAAAGAGAAGGGACAAGAAAGTAAAATAAATTGATGGTTTTTCGTGATAACAAAATTATGACAAGGACAAAAACAGCGGTGCAAATTTCACAGAAGGAACCGGAACGGGATTTAGAACTTATCGATTCGATAACCTTGTATATTTGATGTAATCTATTTATTTTACAAAACGGTTTTTAATTTTGCAAAACTCATAAAGACAATTATCGGTTCTGTACATTTTCACGCAAACCAGCATTAACAATTTTCCAGTTTTACAACGAGATAATTAAAAAATATTGATAACAGTTATAAAAAAAAAATAAACAATTAAAATATACGGGGAAAAAAGTAAGAATATTAAAGCAGACTAAAATGTTATCGACCGTATACGGATGGGGAATTATAATAATGATATAAAAAAAAAAAAAAAGAAGACAATATTCACGTGAAAAACAATAAAATACTATTAATCAATAACGTAAGTGTTTTAAAATTTCGTGGTCAAATCCGGAGGAAACATATTTACACGACAATGGTTTATAATACGAATATTTTCTGTATGAATACAGCGCAGTTTGTTAAATGGGAGAACGATAATATTGGTTAGAAAAACTATACTCTAGTAACAATTTTATTACATAAATATGGAAACGACAACGCAACAATATGATGGTACGCGCTTCGTAAAAAATATTAAAACCCAGAAACTAACATCGCGAAATTTCCTACGAGCCCACAACAAACGCCATTGATGTATTATCAAAGTACTCTTGATCGTTTAATATATACATATATATATATATATATATACAGGTACGTGCATATTAATTATTATCTTGATAAACTTTTAAGTAAAGCAAATGTGTGGTATTCGGTTTAAAAATAAATTAGTTTCGCAAAACTTTTACTAGACTTCTTAATTATTTTTAATCCAGTATCCGTTATTATTGGTCTAACTTTAACACACTCCTCAGACTTCGGTATATATATATATATATATATATATATACTTCAGGTAACAACAACGAACAATTCTATCGGACTACTTTATAATGAACCTTTAAATTATTACGTTATTGTTTTACATCTTTGATGGATAATTGCCAGTCATTTTTTTTTCTTTTTCTCTATTTTTTTTTTTTGTGATATACCGTAATCGTACCTCTCTTCACCTGGTACAAAGTTTGTTCAAAAGCGATAATAATTACTGAGAATTGTTACAAACTCGATAAATAATTAACCGGGAAATATACGTTTGTTTTATTAATTTTTAATGTACTCGAAGATTATTATTATAATATTATAATTTAATTGGAAATAAATATTACACAAATAAGCATACTCTCTTTTTGAAATAACTAAAAGTAATTTCCAGTGTATTGAGGATAAGACGCGCACACGGTAAATTGAGCGTTGAAACAATAAACAAATTAAAAGTAAAGACACACGTCGTGTTTAAAGTGTTATTTACACGTATATTAAGGGAAAAACGCAAAAAAAAAAAAATAATAATAATATTTTGAAAAACTTTGCATGTAAATAAATATAAATATCTGAAATATTATAAACGCAAACTTTTCAACTGGAAATTCGACAAAACGTTTACGGCATTTCCTATTTTGAAAATGGAAACGATTTTGAATTCAATCGCAAAATGTTATTCGTTTTGTTTTCTCCATCCATTGCGGATCGGTGAAATTGAGGTAAGAAAACCAACTTAACTCGTCCAATATATGTACGGGTTCAAATAGCGACTTTAAAAGCGGGTGTATGGAGGGGAAAAAAATGAAAACGACGTTTCGAATAAAACTTTGTCAAAAACTGCATGAACACGTAATTGAATATCGTCTCCAGAGATTCGAAATCTGCGAAAGTGAAAATTATTTCGATACACTCGTTTCGTACATCCATATAATAGTTAACCGTGTCTTTCGATTATTATTGCACAAAGCGAGTAGTAAGTAACTTATAAACATTTACTCGTAGTTTAGATACAGTAAACGGAATTTTAAAATTTTAACGGTTAGAATTTTTTTTTCTCTACCCAATCGCTTTCATAGGTTTACAAGTTATCACTACTTCTCAACCAAACATTGCGAACCGACTACAAAGTAATATCCACTTACAGTTAACAGTGCGGTCGCTGTAACAAATCAAATGCATCTATTTTCACTGTTTAACGATTAATTGCTGAAATATAATAATTACGCGGAGATTTATCGATTCCGTGGAAACTTCTGGTTTCAAAATTAGCTGGTATATATCGATTTCACCGCACACTCAATCTGTACTTAGTACTATGGAAGTATACCGGTAGCGAATTCGCACGAGTATATCACGAGCCGTACGAATATTTTATCGTATTAAACCAGCGCATATTTTAAGGAATTTTCACTGGGCGACATTAAAAAAAAAACATAGAGACATCCTCTTTTCAGTCGTGCCTCTTCTGAACGCAATACTGGCATAAGCGCAAAACAGGAAGTTCGAGGGCGCTTCTTCCTCCCCAAAAAAAACAGTATTAACTCTTCAAATCGTTGAAAAATTTTATGGAACACCATTCTCCGGGGGGCTATACATTAAAATTAGTTCCGGCAAAATTTTTTATTTTGGTTCTCTAAATCGCATTTGTGGCTATATATTTTTATCAACGTTATGAACCTAAAAAAGAAAATTAATTCAATTAAAATACACTTTCGGGTTAATTTGTATGCTACAACTAGTTTTTCGAATACTTTATTGTTGTAATTACTACATTACTTGACGCGTACGTGACTCCGAAAACTTAATATTTTCAAATGAAGATTTTATTTCTTAATAAATTAATACCTACCAAAAATAATCTAACAATACCAAAAAGTGAAATGGTTAACATGAAACACATCGATGAGTACGAGTCAAATAATATTATAATTTATCAGTTACACACATTACACAAAAAAATAAACATTACACTGAATTTGAAAACGATTAGTCTGGATAGTTATAACCGATAAAACGTATGCGGTTACATATTATCTGGCTGACGACGAATGTCTTGTGTGGTTTACACATATTATACTGTTTTAGACATTGGGAGTTTTCAATAGTCAATAAACGCTCACGTTGTACATCATTAAAAAAAAAACTTTTCTTTACGTTTCATATTATTATATGAAATGATTATTAAATAATTTCAAACATTAAATTTTATAAATTACTGTTACATATAAAATAATAATAATTAAATGATTACAAATATCGTAATTTTTGTTGAAACGCCTGTGTCGCCCAGTAATTGAAATATACACCTGCAGTCAATAGGCGACAGCAAATTTTTTACTGAGCGACAATTTTGTGGCCCAGAGTTAAAATACGCACTGGTATACATACACATACGTTTTCGCGTGCGATTCAAATGATAGAGAATTCAATGATAAAAAAACATCCCCGAGAATATTTTTTATAATGTACGGTTTTAATAATTATCGTTTCTAGGTTGTTTTATTTTTAAAAATCTTTGTCGCAAGTGTAATAATGAGTATACGGTAAAATATTCTTATGACTTGTGATATTATATGCTCGTGCTTGTGCAGATTAGTCAGAAAAAAAAAATATATATATAGTAGAGGGGGTGTGAGGGCTTGTCCCTACAGGTCAGGTAAAAATAATATTACCCCTCCCCCTAAGAATTTTGGTCTAGTTGCGCCAATGGACTAATATAATTACGTATAATCAATATTAATATGTTGATATGATTTTTTTTTGATTTAATATGCGTTGTTGACGACGACACAACGCGTTTTACACGTTCCGTTGAATAACGTACGTGTATTATTATATTATGTTACCGTATACATTATTGGTAATAATTCGCGGAAGGGTTAATTAACGCGTCAGTTTCGCGGTGAAAACCTGATGTACCATGTTCGACACGGTAAAAGGTAAAAGGTATGTACACACGGTGCCGGCGAAAACGAGGTAGGTCGTCGACACCGGTTTCACACGGAAACGCGAATCATAATAATAATAATAATAATGATAATAATAATAATATCGGTAATAACAGAGAACATTAGAGAAGCGAAACTCGATCGGCTTATCGAGTTTTTGGAGAATTTAACTATAGATGTATAAGCTGGAAAACACTAAACGGAAATTGACCATGAACATATAGTACCGGAGAATTGATTACGGAAATATAGAAACGGAGACGTGATGGTATAGGCTCTCTGTGATCGGTCGGCCATTTAACGGTCTGTTCATGCTGTTTATACTGGCATATTTTCGCGCTCTGTTTTTATATGATAACAATGAAAATGTTATCAAATATTCATGTTTTCTAACCACTGATGTTGTATGTTTTGAACCACTAAAATTTCAAGGTCATAGACACTGTTGGTCGTTAACTGTAGAATTTCGTAGGCCTGGTAACAATAATAATTATAATAAAAATAATGATAATAATGATAATAATAATAATAATAATGATAATAATGATGGGCGGATGGCAGTATATCGAAAAATGATAAGAGTTCGAAGAGTGATAAAGATTTTGATTTTAAAAAGTGCTGCCAACCATTGCCAACAAAAATCTTACTAGATATAGTACAAATTACCGAGTACAATGTACAAAGTACTTTTTTCTCGTGGCGTTTGTAGGGAGTGTTTGCGCACCTTATAGATCCACCTTGGTCGAATCTATACTCATAATATGATTTCTGTTGGTTAGTGCCACAGACAAGAACACAGTATTTGTCTATACGTTCACCGTACAAATTTCAAATATTACATATATACAGTGTAACCTATATAAAACAAATATAAATTATTTTCATATAATTTTTCGATAATTCTAAGTTGGCAACTGATTCGACGAGCCATTTTCACGGCCGATGCTCTTATCATTTTTCGGTAAACCGCCCCCGACCCAATAATGATAATAATTATAGGCGTGTTTTCGCGATTAACCAAATGTAACCAGGTTACTGTTGTTTATAAACAAGCCGTTTTCGCGGTTTTGGTTATAATTTTGGTAATAACTTTTGGTTATAGGTTACTGATATTTTATAACCGATCAAATGTTATGGTTATGTTATTTGGTTATTGATATAGGAAATGTGATAATGGGATATATTAATAAATTAAATATTTTAACATTATTTTTTATTATATTTTGCTGTACTATACATATTACATTACATTTGAACACATTTGTATATATTCATTGTTTAATTCATTTCATTGACTTATTATAATAATATGAACTATTTTCTGTTATCTCTAATAACTGTGTATAACCACAAACACATTGTTTTCGCGGATCTTTAACCAATAACCAAAATTGTCTAAACATGACTGATAATAAATATAACCAGGTTAATCGCGAATAATAATAATGATAATAATGATAATAATTAGACGGCGTCGAAATACCTCGCCGAACCGATACGCGCGCGTACCTCCGGCGTATTGTTTTAACCCCACCACCCCATGTCTTCTCGCGAAATAAGCGCGGCGATGCAATTTCGTCGAAACGGAAACACGTGCAAATAACACCGCCACCCACAGCACCTACCCACCGGTCACCGTGTACCGTGTACAAATGTTTGTACACAAACACACACACACACGCACAACACGGCAATAATGGGCGATAATAATATCAATAATAACAGCAGCAGTAGCGCGTACAAAACGTATGCGAAAGCGAAATTTTCCGGACGGAACGGCGTCCATTATCTGCACGCCCCCCCCACCCACCGCAGGTCGCCGGCGGTAGGGGGCTGATAGGTCATCCGGATAATCCGGTCGGGTCATCCGGTGCAAGCGACGTACGGCGGCAGTTAACGCGCCGCCGATTATTCCCTTAATCCCGCGCGCGCGTTAACACCTCGTCACGCGTATTGTATCGTTTTCGATTACACACACACACACACACACACACACACACACACACACACACCAGTGGCGTAATCACGATTGCGGGGAAATATGGAAGTCGATCCCCTTGGCATTTTTTTTTTTTATTAGTTGGAATGAAATTTTGAAATGAAGTATTACAGTGTTTTTGAGCGAATTCTTGTGTTTTCTAGATTCTGAGAGAGGAATCTATTGGTTTTACAAAGCTGTATTATATATATATATAGGTAGAATATAATATTGATACAAGGTTAGTTTAGAGCCAGAATAGCCCCTGAAACCAATAGAATAATAATTAATTAATCATAATTACTAATAATAATAAATAATTCATACAAAAAAATGTGTAGAAATGTGTGTAAAAATGTGTGAACATTTTTTATTATTCTTTTATTTTTTATTAATTTTTATATTGGTTTTGTACAAATTCGTGTTTTTTTTTTACGTCTGTACCCAACAATTTTTTACCAAAAGTAGTGCTCCGATCTTTACAATCACAGTTTGTTTCCGGTAGCAAATCGCGTCTAGTTGGTCTATTGGAGAGGTCATTTTTCGACTTTCGCAAAAGCGCCCCTGAAAATATAACTCAAAAGCTGCCGAAAAGTTACGTGAAAACGGTAAAAAGGCGATTTCGTCGAAATCGATTATCGTAATTTTGTAACTAATGGGTATATAGAAATTTGAAATATTCATCTAATGCGTGTGTCGTATTAAGGAAAAAATTTTTTCAAAGACTTTCTTTTAATTTTGGAATAAATTTACAGCAATTACAGATTTTGTGGTATTTAATTCATAAAAAGAGTTTGTTTTTGTTATACAGCTAAAATATTACCCCGCAGCTCCGATCAGGATCGTTTTATCTAACGCAATGGATTTATCATTGCTTTCAAATTTATATCATCAGCATCTAAAGGCTAGGTTAGGTTTCGGTCTATTAATTTCACAAATATAGGTTTGATAAAAATAGTTAACGAGTTCTTCTGGCACAACATTTTCAATATGATATTCATTCTAGCCAGAACGTCTTTTATAGGCGAAAAGCTAGAGCAACAATTTTTCTGCAGCAAAATACACTACAATTTTAGCATATACAAACAATCTTTGATAAGATTATTTAATTTATTTCGAAATTTTGATTATCGCTATGATGTCGACTGACCGCTTCATTATTAATTGTTCGCCAATACAGCTCTTAACAAATTTTCCGTTCGTAACGATGCAATATTTTACTCGTGACAAATGTTAAATAAAAATTAAATTAATTTTATGCAATGATATAGTGTGTATAATTTTTTATTTGTCCTTTTTTTGCTGTTAGTTTTTAAAAAAATTTTCCTAGTTCTAGATTTATCATCAGTAAATCGTGTAATGGTAGAAGGTATTTACGCGTACGTAAAACACTCTGGTGATGAAACATTTTTACATTTTATTTTCAAATCATTTCATTATAATAAATCTACAAAACCACGAAATTATCGTACCAATTAAATTTTCTTTCAATTTCCCGTAACTGTTTTTATTGTATTGTGTAACATTTTGTTATTGCGTATTCGTTTTACTCCTTAATATTTTGATTCAATAATTGCGTGTTACAATACATGATATATTGTGTAATATTTTTTGTAACGATTTTGTACATAAATAATTTTATTTGTCAATAAGTGATGTTAAACATGTAATCCAAATGATATACAAATACACACACACGAGTATTCGAGTTGTGGATTAGATATACCGATCACCTATGTCCTATTATTATATACACGTGTGTACAGTGAAAACAAATATACTTTTCTTATTTTGAAAATGAAAACAAATTATAAAATCTTATACGAGTAAACAAACACTTAATTTTAAGAACAAATATACTGCTTCTACCTTACACGTAGAGGGGTGTTTGTTTGTTAGGGCTTTGAGGTGAAAAATTCACGTCTGTTTCTGGAAGAGAATACTATTAACTAATCCACTGTTCGTGCTATTGTCACTGGATTAGAAGCAGGAAGTCCATTTCGTTTTTAGAAAACTCAACTTTTACGTACAGACAGTGGCGGCGCCAGAGGCGGGCCCGAGCCCTTTTTAACTCAAAAGTCCGAATTCGTAATCCTTATACCTAGTTATGATTTGCTAATATTTAAATTATATAATTTTGAAATAAATGATATTTAAAATGTATAATGTATTACTTAAATTAAGAAAATATATTAGTTTATATTGTATTTATTACACTTAGATACTTATTTAAACTTTATTTATTTATTTTTAAATAAGTACCTCTAAATAACTAACCTGACCCCCTCTCCGAAACTCCTGGTCACTGATACTCAGTGCTGCAACCAGAATTAAAGACCTTAAGAGATTAAATAAATAATTTTTCATTACAAAAGTACCGTATATATATATACATATATGAGGAGACCAAGGTTTGGGGGGGGGAGGGTCCAGACCGTGGGCGCTTCTGTGGCTCACTCCCCCCTCCCCCATTGTGACCCTACTGTGTTACTGCGACTGTGCCTGCCCTAATATAATATGTTGGCTTCGCCTTTTGGCTCGCCCTGTACAAATAACCTGGCCCGCCACTGCGTTCAGGGTTGTAAATATATTCCTATTATATCATCTTGATTGAATAAATTTCTTTTCAAAAACAATATTTTCACGAAAAAAAAAACCGAGAGAAATTAATAGATGAGAGGTAAATAAAACGACGAATGAGATTGAAATGTAAAAATATGATAAGTATTTATACGTTAAAAAAAAAAAAAAAAAAAATACAATTATTTTTGAATCAATCGCTTTCCGTTTAAAACGAAAACGTTTTTTTTGTACCGGATCATTTAAAAAAAATTCTTTACGAATAAGAGTAGATTTTATAAACAATTCTGTTTATCCTTAAGCAATAAAAATATACGCGTATTCATTTTCTTCTTAAATGCAAATAATTCCTTTTTTAAAGACATAAATATCGAGGGTTTTTTCTTTTATTATAATTTCTTTTACAAGACGTCCAATAATAATAATAATTAATCGATTCCACGTTATATATGTTAGCGATGAAACGTATATGTAAAATACACACAACCGTCATTTCGCACTATAAAGCACTTGGACATTAAATATACCACGAAGATGAAATATATAATACAAGAATAATTTGGATTCTTCTTTATAATATTTGTTGTTCCTATGTGTAATATGATGAAAAATATTTAATATAATAACGTTTATATATATATATATTTGTTAATATAAAAGCCAACCTTTTAATAAAAGCTGTATTTACATATTCTTCCTAAATTTGGTGAATTTATCACTTATGTGCGGAATTCAGTGGTGAGTTAAAAACAAATCATTATTACATTGTTACTCCAGACAAAAAGTACCAATTAAATGCATAACCATAAACGTAACAATATGATTTTATTCCGTTACTATACGTATGATAAGTGGAAATAAACCGAATTGTTCGTTTGCATAACACTTGTTAATTGTACATTGTTTAATGTAAACGCGACTGTTAATTTTCTATTGTAACGAGCATTATTTGAATATTCTCTAAATATACCAAAGAAAATGTACGTGGAAAGTAGGAAATTCGCGTATACTTATGTAATATTCTAGACGTAGGAAAATTTTCTATTATAATGTGAAATACAATAACAACGGTTTTACTATTTTAGATACTTTGTAATATCTCATAGTTTAATATATAAATATCTGTAAGCGACGGAGTCCCACAAAGTAAAAATAACTCGCATTATATTCGAGCAATATTAAAAATATTTCTGGAACATAAAATTTTTGATTTTAGGTATTCTTAAAAACTGTCTCCCGAGATCGATGCGGTTTTGTTTTAGTTGAAATTTCATTTATTTCTAAAAATTAAATTATATTACGTAGGTACGTGCTTAAAATAGAGCCAGTGATTCAGATATCGAATGAACTTTTCTCGCATTTGTTAAACCCGATGCAAATTGTTTGATTATTATTAAGCATTAAATGATTCGAAGTAAACCTTGGTTTACCATAGAGTTTTGAAATTATAAGTGTTCATATAAATAAGATATTCGCGATAATTGAAATATTTTATGTATATAGTCAAACGAGATCGATTAACATTAAAATAACAAGTCAAATAAAGTGCTCAAAACGTCAATTTTTTTTTTTTTGTAATAAATCTAAATTAACATTGTTGAAAAATTTTAACTAACCGCTGTGATTAAAACTTAAAACGTGTATAAAAGCAAATTGTGGCCAACAATTTTTAATGTCTTTGAAGCTCAGTGTTTAAATAACGTGAGTTTTGCGTTTAATTTTCAGAACTCCGAAGAAATAACTGAACATAATATACATCATAAAAATTAGAAAATATTTATTTCCAAAATTCAATATTTATCCTACAAACGATTAAAACGGATTGAAAGTTAAATTACATTTATAAAATAATATGAATCTGTGAAAATTCAACATTTATACAGGATTTTTATTTCACGAATTACAAAAAAAAATAATTAAAATCTATTGTGTTGAAGAACCGGTGTGTCGTAAAAAAATGTTAACCCTATACAGTGTAATGTACAGATATGATTATCAAATTTTTTTTTATCTATAGATTGACTGAGCTAATTTTGAAGCATTCCAAATATCACAAATATTGCCATTCATGTATGTGACAAGCAATAAACACATGGTTGTGTACACGAGTATATTCCAATAATTATTCAACACGTCTTAGTTTTCACATCAAAATATTTGTTGTTTGACACGTTGTAACGTCCTCACTTTTACTTTCTTTTACTCCAGAATATTTTACAATACTTTCTGTATTCAAAAATTATTTAAATCAATATCGCTTATGGTGTGTATTAAAAATCGATATTATCGATATTATCCCGAACGTGAAAATTCTTTAAATGAATTGTTTGTATGATTGTTCGAGTACGAAGCGCTGTTTGTAAATAAAAACCGTTTTCGTGATTTCACGATATATTATGTCGATCGGTTTGAAATAAAATTATGTAGTCACACGTTTAAACCGTACGGATTTATGTACTGTAAAGCATTTAAAAACACAATGTGTTTTAATCGTATGAAAGCTGATTAACGACGGACGAGCTAGTAAGGGATTAGGGGCAGTATAGAGTGTATTATAGCGTTTATGACCGTCTCGTTAAAACGAATTTATAATGGATGGGGAGCAGTAGCGTATCTAGGATTCTTCCACGGGAGGGGATATGCAAATTTTAATAGATATTTTTATTGTATTCATTATGCACATATATCGATATTATTATATACATGTTGTATGTAAACAAACATTTGTCATTTGTGTACACAATTTGATTTATTTTTTATTTTTTCAAAATTGAATTAAATATCATTCTTTTTCGTTCATACAATTATTAAAATATTATTTTAAATAACCTCTCGGGGGATATGACCCCCATATCCTCCCGTAAATACGCCACTGATGGGGGTGGGCGGGGGTGACCAAGTTATTATATTTTATTGTAAAATTTTTGATATAATTATAATAATTTTATTATAAAGTTTTCGGTTTGGTTTTTTGAGATCGCCAGGCTAATGTGTTACGACATTACCAAATAAAATAAGTATTTAAGTGATCATGATACATATATATATACACAGACACGTCATACAACAATTTTGACCCTTTAAAAAGTTATAAAGCTATTACTATTTGTTATTTATTATAATTTTAGCAAAACCAAACTACAATTTGTGTAATTATATATAATTTCACCTTCTACAAAAAAATATTATTATTTCAACAGATTTTATATGATTTTACAGTATTAAATCAATTATTATTATTATTATTATTATTTATTTTTTTTGGACAATTCATTGAGCGTATTATTTGGAGTGATTTCAATGAAACTCTTCAATGAACCGCCATCATTGTTCAACCATCGAGACAACACTACATGTAAAATAAATTACTGAAATAGGTAGTGTCACAAATCACAATATACTCATACATAATATATTTGAATTAAATTATTCTATCATAATCTTTCTTAATTATCTACGTTTTTTACGTAGATTACATTGTTTTAACCGACGAAGTGACAAGTAAAATTTGATACAAAAAAAAAACCCACCAATATATACATATTCTTGCGCAAGGCTACATCTGCCATTTCTGGGATGACGGGACGTTCTTTAATGATATAACTATATAGGATATATTAGTAGCTTGTTGAAAAAAAGTTTTGTTTTACATTATACGAGAGAGAGTTTATTTGTATTTTGAATATCGGTTAAATAATATAAAAAATGTTTTGAGAAATTCAGATTTTAAACGTTCTTAGAAGTGTTCCAAATGGCACATCAACAAAATCAGTATATAATTGGCTGGATTTTTTAAAAGAAAATTTAAAGGGAGAACTTTTCTAAATTTAAAAAAAAGTCTTAGTAGATTTTTCTACCACACCTGTCACTAGCTGCAGCTGTGAGAGGGCATTTTCGAAATTAACCGCAGACTAGTATTATCACTGAACTCAATAAACGCGTTTTTGTATAATTCTCGTAACGAAATATGGACCCCTATAATGAGCCGCCATATGCATTCCGTTTCTATTTTTCTGTTTTTGTTACCAACTTCATTATGTAAAAATAACCGATTTCGGTATTAACATCGATACTACGAGCACGTCGTTTTGTGTCCTGTTATCTCAAAGTAAATAATAAAAACGCGATAAATATCATGGAAAAAATCATATTTCATCGTATCCTCCACGATTTTTATATCTTATAGAATGCATGTGGCGGCCTCCTACCTGGGGTCATATATTTCTCGATTGATAAACGCGTTCCGTGTATTGAGTTCAGTGAGTATTATATACGTTTAAAATCTATATACAATTATAATAAATACGTGAAAATATTTTTGTTTTTGTTAAGATTTCGGTGTATTTGTATATAATTTGTTTTTTTTTCCGGTATATACGGTTCTATTGCTTGTAAACAATGTTATTTTCCTTACAAAAAATAAACTTATCGGGACGGATAAAAAATGCGTGCTGTTGCACCTGCAAATGAGGTGAAGAACTCCGCGCACGCCTACGAATCATAGGCGTGCGCACAGGGTGTGCCGGGTGTGTCGTGGCACACCCCGTGGCCCGTGGCTTTTTGTACAACTTTCATTCATTCGGCGGGGACTTTGTTTGAATTTTAAACTATAAATAATAAAAATTAGAGAAAATAAATTAGGCGCTCTAGCAAAATTTTTTAATATTCTATTGTAGGTTACTAACCACCAGGTATATAGGTATATACTATATTGTAAAAATATATCTAAATGTTGTGAAGCACAACATTTAATCAATAAGTTTTTATGAATTGATATTTTGCATTAAATTTATCCTTTTTTTTAGGTTGAGAGTTAGGTTAGATTTGCTTTTGGCTCATATAAGGGAAAGCGGCGCAATTTTCTTCATGGCACACCCATACAAAATTCCTGCGCACGCCTATGCTACGAATATATCTCTAATAAACGTTTATATTTTGTATTCGGTCGTTGAAATACGCGAAATATTCGTCGAAACGGTTTTCTGGAGACTGGATATCGTAAGGCGCTTTTCAAGAAATGTAAGCGTAAAAAAGGTGTCCGGCCGAGGAATAATCTTTTACGAAACTATTATCGACGACACGCCGGTTGTTACAGGATTCCGCGTGTTACGTTCACCCGCAGTAGTTGCCAGGATTGAGGCGTCACACAAAGTTTTCACAACACGTCATCCTCGACACGTCGTCACTTACTCAGTCGTCGGCCGTTTGGCTCCGGGCTAGCGCCATAATATAAGACCGTTCAATCCTGCCCCGAGACTGCAGGATACGTATTGTACAACACGTGTTGTGTTATCGTGTCAACGTGCATTTTGCCGGCGGCGAACGAGTAAATTTTGTGTACAAATCGCGTCCTGTGTAGCGTGTCAGACGTCGACGACGGGCATGACTCCTAAATTTCTTGTCGGTATATAATCCGCGCACACAGGTACTTGTTTACCGAACGCCATCGATGAAAATGTCTACACAATCCGTTTACGCGGAGATGGTTGTGACAACCAGGGCGTTTTGAACTCGAGTCCACTTTCCCACCGCGAAATTCGTCTTCGTCGTCCTCGTCGGCAGTGATGTAATCCTAAAATAATTTATGGGCATGCGCGAAATCCTGAAAAAATAAATAAAACCCCACACCCCCTTCCATTGTCCATAAGTAATTATCGTGTATTCGATACTTGAAAATAAAATATAAACTAAATTTTTAAACATATCAATACAATTTTGATAAAAGGAGTTTAAAATGTTATTTTTCGTGTTTTTGAAATTGAATGCACAAGGGAAAACTATCAATGAATAGTTTTATTTTCTCGTGATTTCGATAAAATATGTCTGGAATTTTTCTCAATGGTCACAAAGTTTGTATTTTACTATTACACACAAATCGTGTATATTTCAAAATATTTTTATGACATAAAACTAAAAAAATATGGCTTTACCAGTGGCGTAGTACGCGGGTGGGGACATCCCTCCACACACCGAAATACGTAACCCGAAAGTGTATAGAAAAAAATTGATTTGAAAAAAGATTTTGTAAGATATTTTGTATAGATATTATATTATACAGGTAGCATTTTGATTTAAACACAAATTACAGCATATATTAGCTTTAATAATATAACTTGTATAACTTATACGTATACTAAGTATAAAGATATATAAAGTGATATTATTTTAGAAAAAAATGGGATAACAATCCCCCTCTCCCGTCCCGAAAATTTTTATTACTACGCCACTTGGCCTCACCCCTTGCCTCCTTCAAGCACACCGACCATGTTCTTTAACATGAGTATACGCACATTTTAACTGGGTCTACGCACATTTTCTCACGCATACCCGTGGTCTTAATTTTTTTTTTTTTTTTTTTTGGTGCGTACACTTCTTAAGATTTGGGAAGTGGGTATAATATTTTTACAATGTTTTCCGGTTTTAGTGAGTGAAAATCTATAAGAAACAAAAAAAAAAAATCGTATGCAGTTTTTTGGTAGCAGACCCCTGTAATCGTTGAAATTATTTTATCATCAAATTATTGGCGACGAGTTTTAGAATATTATCGCAGTGTTGTGTACATATATCACAGTCGTGTTTTGCACTTTTCCGATTCTCATAATTTGTTGACACGGATCGTAGCGTTTAAAAAGAGTAAACATTGCAAACAGTGCGAGTTTTCTCCGAACAAGAATACAAACGGCAGTACTGTTTCGCGCGGTGAGTGGAGGAAAAACGCTTTATGTTTGTTTAAGTACACGATCATTAACGTAATGGAATAGAAACAAACATATAATATATGTTTGTCATATAATGTTTGTATGGATGTAATTGAGAAATTAAAGACATACACACACATATAACAGTATAATAATATATATTATATATATATGATCAGTCATCGAAGAGGATCAAAATAAGTGTGGGGATGGAAGCAGTGTCGTCATTTTTTCAAGTTTTGGAAGAGGAGGGGAGCAAAATTGTGAAAAAAGTTTTTTGACAAAACGCTCTAATCTTGAATTATATTTTTTACGATTGTGATTATGTGACGTTTAGACCTGTTGAATGTTCAAATTTTAGAAAACAAAATAGTTTTTACAAAGAAAAAAAACGATTCAAAGACATTTTTCAAAAAAAAAAAAAATTATGCAAAATAATAACCACAAATTATATAAAAAAAATTTTTTTAAATCCTAGAGGGACGAATAATTTTGTACAAAATAAGTGGGGGGATGGAATATGCTAACTAAAATAAGTGGAGGGATGGCATCTCCCATATTCCCACACTTCGACCACTGCAGTATATGACTTGTATAATAATAATAATTATTTCCATTCGATCCGATCAAAAACGAAATACGAAATGTTATTTCGAGTATAAAGTCGAAACTATATAGTTGTTAAAATATAAATAATATATATATTATTGTACTAATACTTGTACACTTTGCTTATGCACACTGTACACACAATGTGAAAGGAACTTTGCGTGCTTTAGGGTGTTGACATGAGAACGAGGAGTTTACATATAATAATAATAATAATATATACTTATACACCACGAACGCGTTGCAGTGAGCTGCTGACATTTACTCCTTTATCCAACAGCCGGAAGCGTAATCACCTTGCCTACATTATATAGGTTTCCGGAAACGGACGACAACAAAACAAATCTTTTCGAACCACGGGTGTATATGAAGATTAAATCGTACTAATAATACAACTTGCAAAAACTCGAGCTAAAATAAAGTAAAATTATGAAATAATTTTTAAAATAAGTACTCACAAATTGTTAAATGTCGATATTTCGAATTTTTAGTAGTAAAATGAAAACAATTTTTTTTTTTTTTTTGAAATCTTAAAAGAACGCAGTGCGTTCAGTGCGAAACGAAAGCATATTCTATATTTTTGGATCTCAATATATATGAGAAAGTAGATTGTGTTAGTTTCCTAGGCATAAACTCTACATTGATATTAAATAATCGTATCTGGTATGCTCGAAGTGAGATTATATTTTGCAATGTACAGTAAAATAATTTTTAACCGTTTTTACTTTTAATATATTGGATATTCTGCGTAGTACAATCGGTTCTTTTTTAGGATTATTTTGAAAATTTTATTTTGTATTTTTCTTTCAATTGGTCATATAAGTGATAATAGATTTTTAAAATATTGGTTCATACTGTTACTATTCTAATTTTCTTATATTTTAATGTATCTGATAGATTTTAATTACATTATTTTATTAGTTATTGATATGATATGGTTATTTGGTTTAAGTTTATGACGCATTTTCTACACATAGATACTTACAATTGTTACCGATTCTATAGAAGTTTAACAAACATACGTGTTCTGATTTATGCATTTGTTATTGTATAAACACAAACTTGTTATATTTGAAAGATTAGAATTTACTATGCGTATTGTGTAATGTCGTAAAATATAAGTATTTTGATAGTTATGGAATAGATTGTTTGAATATATAGACATGTTTTTGGATTTTTCTAAAGTCATATTATACACGTTCCACGAATTATCCTCGAAAATAATGTACTGTACCATTTGCATAACAAACTAGGATCATCAGTTAATACGTTCGATTGATTTATACATTTAATCGTGTAGGCTGTGGGAGATACAGAGTTATACTAGTACACCACATAATATTAAACTTTCTTGACTTAATGATAACTATTTATTCTAATATGTTATTTTATATTTGTGAAATATGAGCTAAATAAATAGTAGTCTGTTCATTTAATACCGAATATTTGAAAATGGTGTCAAATTATTTTGCCAAAACCAAAATGAACAGATTACAGTAGCACATTTTTGTTTAGTTTCGAACGAGTTATAATTATTTGTATCCGATACTGTTGCAAATCGCTTGTTTTGTATTTACACCAGGCATGAAGCCGAATTGTGTATCCGATAATAATTTGTTTATTCGTATTTAATTATTTTTTCAAAGGAATTAGGAATATTCGATGTTTCTGAGACGGGACAGTAATTTTCTGCGTTAGATTTGTCCCCTCTTTTTTATGTGTAGATGTTATTACCGGAATCTTAAATCCATCTGGGAGCCTGGAACAGTAGGTAAGTTGAAATGACCTGATCCAGGCGAAGATTTGCCTGTAAGTGCCTTAATTGCTTTGTTATTAATACAATTAATTTTATTCGCAAGTTCAATATGCGTATAAAATATAAACAATTACCTATTATATTGTATAATGCGAATTTTCGATCAATTCAATTAAGGGGAACTGTTGACAAATCGAAATTACTTTTTAGATAATTAACTTCATTGGAATAAGTTATAATTTATTAACACGTACGAAAAAAAAAATTCCCGATCAGCTTAATTTCGTAGTAGGAATAATAATGTGTTTGAATAATGGTTTTTATTGTTCTTAAGTAATTTTCAAACGGAGAAGGATCGAACCTAATCTCTTCTGATCTACGATCGTTTTAATTATTTATTAATATAATATGTTATGTTAGGTACGTTAAAGCCTATTAATCATTTTTATACTATCGATTAAAAATCGGCTTAAAAGTTAAACGTATCAAATATAATACGAGAATAAAACATATATTTTATGGATAATTTAATAATATAATACGCAAACCACGATAATTTACGATTCGAATAATACGTTGTCTTTTGAACACTACTCTCCAGGGAATATCATCATCGACAATAGTTACATTTTTAGACTTGTTTTTAATCCCTACCGACGATTTGTATTTATATATATATATATTGATCGTTTACACCATTGAAAAGTTTTCGTTTATTCATCAGACTATTTTACAATTTTCCACCGAAATAACCGTTAATGATAATAATAAATAGTTACTCGGAGTTTACAAAAAAAAATTTGTTTTCGTTGAAAATAATAAAATATTGAATCACTACGAGTATAGAATAATAGGTATTTCGTAAATTATATCCTTTCTGATATTTATTTGCACATAATAATGTCTTATTATATACGTAATATAAATTATTTAACTGTATGCATTATATAAATGATTATTACGCGGGATCTTAATACATGCAGATCGTACAAGTTGTAGACGTTTAGAGTAGTTTAAGAAGTAATAACGTTTTATGTAAAGTATTTGTAGTTATATAGTCCTGAACGATTAATAGTTTTGTATGAAATAATATTCCTAACGGATATTCTGCATATTACATTTTCCAGTAATTATTTATTAAATATTAATCGCGTTCTTCTTAAATTTGCTATTTTAGGAATTAAATTACTCGGATATAATACTGTATTATTAATACATGTATATATTATGTGGTTTTATACTTGCTGTACTGTACTTCACTAACTATAATGTATATTTTACCTGCAGACATCATTCCACCGTGAAGAGGCGCTTCATATATTAAGCATTCATATTTGATAACCATGCATCGGATTTTATATAGACGAGCCGTGTAAGCTTCAAATTAATTTGATCGGCGGTATAATTTCATTAACATAAATTACATTTCGAAATAAAGTCAAAACTGATGAAACAATGATCATTTACAATTTCGTATTGTGATATTATATTTCTGTACCACGACTTTTACTTCGAGTATTTGAGATTCTGAACAGTCTGAGAAATGCATTAGGTTTTTTTGGTTTTATAATCTAAATAAGAATATTCACTATATTAAAAATATTGTAGACCGAATAGATATCCAATACAAATAAAAAAAAAAGAATTTTTACAAATACATTTAATTTGAAAACAATAATAAATGATATAAATGTATAAATTAATGAAAACCGCAAATAAAATAAAATTTAAAAACAAAATAATATTTCAAAAGATAAATTTATATCGAAAACGCGAGTTATGTTATTAAATATCCACACCGATAATGTATTATTTATGATTGAATTGTAAATTTATAAATTAGTGTTAAATTTTCGAACGAGAATATTAGAGCTGCATTTCGTTTTTAAATAACGTTAAATAATTTTTGCAATTCAAGCCTTATGCACTATTATAATATTTATAATATTTACTATTATTATATATTCTGTATAATTTGTTCACAATATTTTCAATATCGACAGTATTATTATTATTATACGTTATTTTCGATACGCTATTTTCTGTTCTGAAGGTATTTGTTTTTATCAAAATATAGTAATACAATTTTAGTTCTAATTCGTGCGAAAAAGAAATTCCTGTGAACATTTATCAAGCGAATGTAATTCAGTTGACTATAGTTGCTGTTTTTTTTTATACACATAAAATAGTAATGCTGAAAACGTAAATAAATGCCTGCAGGTGATAATATGTGTTCTTGCAATTAAATACAGCACTATCTGTGTCATACGTATTATATATGTATAGAGTGGTATAAGTGTTTCATATAATTTGCACAGTTCCGTTTGACTCGAGGCTCGCTAAGTCAAATGAGACCTAGACTATTCATTCAGTCACTAGTTTATTAAATTTTCACGATACTTTGATCTCGTCGGATTAAACGTGAATTCGAATTACACAATTAGGATACTTCCGGTGTACGGGGGACACTTTACATTAATCGCGTATCGTGTTCGTTACTGACATTTGTGCGAATAAAAAAATATTTGAATAAAACGAGAGGAATATTAAAAAAAAACCGTTTTAATCACAGTCCGTAAACTGTGCGCGTGGAAATCGTTTTGAATTGTTTTTTTTTTTTTTTGTCGTCAAAATTGAAATCTGAATATATAGCTAAAGTCCCGCTAGCACCCCGCTATAGTCACAGATTAGATGAATACAGATGGATCACTCGGCCCGAGAACAAAAGAATTGCAAATACGCTCTTCTGATTGGTCCCCCGCATATCAATGTAGGCGCACACGACGATATAAATTATTGTGTCGGTATTTTACAATATTATAGTACAACTTCTTTATTATCTCAAATAATGTTATCGTAATAATGGTTATCACGTGCCGGTAAAAATTTAACGCAGATTAAGCACCGATTTTTTTTCAACTGTGTGTGTGTGTGAAACGATTATATTTAACATGAGACATTATACGACACGATCGCCAAACCAGAATCACTATGTAAACACAGTGGCGTAATTACGAATGTTACATGGGAGGGGATAGACAATTTAGCATTATTGGATAATCCATAATAACTGTAACGACTAACGACCCTTTAAACGTTAATCAATCGAAATTAATAAAGTAATTGCGATACTCGTATTTTTATTATTTTCTTTAATAAAAATGACATATTTTATAATAAAATTTCTAATTTTCTTCGTTTTTTTACCTAATTTATTGAGTACTTCATCCAATTTTACTTAAAAATCTGAATATGAATAGACTTTTCTTCAGTGACTTAACCTAACCGTATCATACCAGTAACTAGTCAATAAACTGAGGAATCCTATGAATTATGATAAATACTAACAAATTTTGTTAACGCAAAAAAAGTATTATTTTTAATTATTACATTTTTTTGTACATTAGACGATATGTTATGTAAAAAAAGAAAGCCCATGGGAGGGGATCCATCCCCATATCCCCCCCCGTAATTACGCCCCTGTGTAAACAACACAAATAGATTACCTTACGGGAGTAATGTTTAAATTTTAGGTAAATATATTGTGCTACCATGCGGTAACACTGATATGGGGGGATTCGAATGACGTAATTTTTTTTGTTTACATCGCGAGTGATCCATCTGTATTCATCTAATCTGTGCTGTAGTTGCGACGCCTATGGTCGATATGCGACGTGAAAGAATGATAATTCCAATTTCGACATTAGAATATCGCGTGTTTTGCACTCGCGTCGGAAAACGGACTTTTTTTTTTTCTTTTTTTTCTATACGAATAAAAACGTTACAACAAAGTCCGGGTGTTTTAAATTTTTTTTTTTTTGGCTTTGGGCCTCCGTTTAAAAATAATACCAGAGAGCCGCCGATTCCGCCACGAACGGCGATTATTCGTCGTATATCGTCGAATGGAAGTGGGAAAATTAGCGAAGGAAATCCTTTTTTTTTTTCCGCCTCTGCAGCCGTCCTGCGTAAATCGCGCGGAAGGCTAACACACACACACACACACAAAGACGACCGCGACGACGATAAAGGTCGGACGTCGTGCACCGGCGATTATTATAAGCGAATCGAACCGTTAAGAGGTTGTTTGTTGGACCGAGAAGGACTCGGGACACGCATCCCGATCGGTACGGAGGGACGGAAGGATACCAAACGGAGGGGGCAGGTTTACTGCTCCCCGAGGGCTATACCGTGTACGATGTACACGTGTGTGTGTGTATAGTTTCCGCCGTTTCCGAATCCTTTTGCGGATAATGATCCAATTATATCATTGCCCGTGAGAAACACAGTAGTCGTCGTTTCGTTGCGTTGTTATTATTATTATTACTACTATAATATACTAATATAAACAAAAATATTTCTCTCTCTCTCTCTCCGGGTGTATAAGTTAGCTTTTTAAAATATTTTTTCCGCTCGCAGTCGACGCACGGACTGTATATAGTCTGTAGGGGGGGGTTGCGGTGGCTCGCGCGCTCCGTAACACCGGCCGTACGCCCCCGTCTCTATCCACCCGGAAAACAAACTTTCCGGCCGATTCCACTCGTGTTTTATCATGTAAATGCGCGCATAAGTGGTTGTTGTTGTTGTTGTTGCAAAACGATGGTCGTGCGTTTCTCTTTTCGCGTAGGTACACGCACAGCCAACGCGAGCCAGAACCCCCGCGGAACACCACATTGATACACCTATTCCACGGTATAGTAGACGGCTGATTTTCATTCAATCGCGGCTGATTTTCGGTTAATAATATTCCAAGGATTTCACTCTACGACGGCGCTCTTGCGATTCCGCGGACCGGGCGCGTTGTCATTCATTCGATCGCGAGAGTTTATTTGATCCCGCCGAGTAAGAGCTAGTTCACGTGACGGGCGTTAACCAAACGCGCGTTCACAGTTACTATACAATTGCTATTAACACTGTACGTACGATAACGCGCGTTCAACGCCACGCCAACGCAAATACCCTGTCTACGCGCGTTAGAACATGTTGTGGATTTGGAAAAAACTCGATTGACTCCAGAAATTCGATAGTTCAAACCGGTGTGAATTTTAGAAATTCTTAAAAGTAATCGGTTTCATAATTTAGTGATACGAGTTACATTTTTCCTGACCGGATCGTCGATGTGGTTACTAATACCGGTGCTGATGGTATCCCTTCCTATTAACGATTCCTCCCCTGCATGACTGTATCATGTCACTTATCACATAGATAAGAAATCATAGACATGGGCACACGGTTTTATTTATAGAAGAAATGCTATGAAAGTGTGAACCACATTTGATAGCCACATTTGGAGGGGGTATCCCAATCATTACAACGAATTTCCTCTTAAACCGGTACAAAATAATCTGTGTCGTAATAGTAACCGGTATCAGTCATCGATACCGATGTCGATGATATTTGATTATAATCATCAATAACACACACCGGTTTGAACTATCGAATTTCTGGACTGTTGTATCCGACTGACAAGTGCGGGCTTGAACGCGTAAAATCGTATGTAATCATGTGAACAGTGGCTTGAAAACGCGCGTTTAACGCCTTTCATGTGAACTAGCAGTAAATCGAAAATTTTACTTTTAGCATCACAAACGGATATCACAACTATTTATGATGCTAAACACTTACGAGATACGTAATAAACTGGTGATAGATTTTTTTTTTTTTTTACTTGGCCGTTTTTTTTTACACGTAGTTGCTGCAGGCGAAGTGTTTTTGTTGTGTTGTCTATACATATTATGTACTCGTATAAAGAAATCGACAGTCAGCCGCACGGCCAACAACAGAGTCACGCCGCGTTCTCGGGAATCACACCTTTGGCAAATTAATAGCGTAAGAAAAATGTGCGACAAAATTGGTTGGTGACGCGTACCTGTTATGCGGGCCACGCGTGGGCGAGAACGGCCGTTGTGTAGAAATACAATTTTATCTCGTCCGCTAAAATTACTTTGCAATAATTCCCGGAAACGAATTATATGGAAATTCGACGTCATTTCCAGTAAATAATAAAAAGCCGGTTTCACACGTGGCGATTTAATTGCGCGCGGTCGCGATTAAAATTCGCAACGGTTTTGCAACCGCGTTGATGATTTGGTTCTACACTACCGCGATTAATCGCAACTGTTTTTCAAATACACATCCAGACGAAAGTGGGGAGCATTCAGGGGCGCAATTTCACTGAAAAAACTGGGGGTGCTGAAGCTCCTCGATTTTTCATGTTATTTTATATAGAGTTATCGATATCTGCAACCCTTCAATGACCGTTAAACAATTACATATTTAAGTAATGGCTATGATGCTTTGTAAAGTATATGTTATTTAATTACAGTAATTACACATTCATCGATAAACGTAACATATGAATTATTAAACCATAAACAACTTTAATTTTAAATTTAAATTTGAGTTTACACTTTATTACTTATTATAATAACAACATCCTCCTTTCACTTTGAGCAAAAATATTTATTACTTCGTTTATATCAATCAATTTGATTGGTAAGGTCTTTTTCAATAACGATGATGATAATCCGTGATAAAACTAAAATACGAGTAGTACTTTGAATGTTGTCACACTGCGATGTTTTCGCCGAACGTCGAACAGTCGGAACGATTTTATCGCCAGTCGCCACACTAATCAAATAAATTGATATACTATTTTATCAATAGCATATTATTATATTATAAATTTATAAAATCATCTGAATTTAAATTGTTTTCTTTGGATTTTTTTGACCAGTCTGTAAGACAACATATTTTCAGTCATCACACGATTATTCATTTAAATAATATCATAGAACAAAACTGTTGTTATACATGTATTGTGTACATAATAACTACTAAAACTTATATAAATACGAAAAAAAATTGGGGGTGCTAATTTTAAGACTGGGGGTGCTAAGCACACCCAAGCCCCCAAATTGCGCCTATGGGAGCATTGTTATCTTTCAACTAGGGATGGGAAAAATGAATCTTTTAAATGATTCGAATCAATTGAATCGACTCACTAAAATGATTCGTTCACTTGAATCAATTGAATCATTGAATCATTGAAAAATTCAATCGGTAATCTAATAGACCGTTCTAGTGTGACTCACAACTGATATGATAAGACAAATGTCGTGAGGGAACAACAATTAATAATTAATTTATAATATGAAATATGATTCGCAGTGAGACAGTATTTGGTCGCGTAGAATGTAGATTGATTTAAAATGAAGTTACGAACGAGTCAAGTTCATCGAACAAAATGAATTAACGAACGATTCGTTCTTTTCTTCTGAATCTGAATCAATTCGTTCACTGAAATGATTCGTTCATTTTGAACGAATCGTTCGCGAACGACCCATCCCTACTTTCAACTGCAGTGATTATAAGTTGTGTTTATGACGTATGTGTTGTGTTTTATATTCGTTTTTATAAATAAATACTTTTTTTTTTTAATGAAATTTTAAAATAATACTGAATTAGTTTGTGTAGTGTATGCGTTGCACACAGAAAAAAAAAACAATTGAAATTTAAAAAAAAAAACAAAACGACGATTTTGAGTGCGTCCTTTAAATAAAAAACGTATTAATGAAGACCAATTTCATATACATTTTTGAACCTTAAGATTGATTATTAGTATTTACATATTTTTACACGTTAGACTATTTACTATTACAAAATTCTAAATCATTAATAGTTACAATAAAAGAAAAAACTAAATATTATATGGACTTATATTTTCATCAATATTATATTATTCATAAATTTGAAATGATAAAAATTAAACATTATTATATTTGTGAAATAAACTTTTTAAAATTAAATTTCTATATTAAGGGGATTGAAAGCGGGTATTTTCTCTCTTTGTCTTACACACGTGAAACGTAGCAAAATAGACGTTTCGTATTTCCAACGTACCGATCGATCTATTGGTGCGATAAGAAATTTGAAAACGTATTTGAATTCCTCGTGAATTTTACTACAAAACGACTTTTTTCATTTTTTTTTTTTCATAAACCCTTAAAAAAATTAACCGAACAAATTAAAAAAAAATTGTTAATAATTCGTTTTTGAAGGTCTTAAAAAAAAGAAATAAAAAAAGTGGGAAAGTCGTTTTGTAGTAAAATTCACGAGGAATTCAAATCTGTTTTCAAATTTCTTATCGCACCAATAGATCGATCGGTACGTTGGAAGTACGAAACATCTGTTTTGCTATGTTTCACGTGTGTAAGACAAAGAGAGAAAATACCCGCTTTCAATCCCCATAAAACCGCGTTGATGATTTGGTTTTACATTACCGCGATTAATCGCAACTGTTTTTCAAATACACATCCAAACGAAAGTGGGAGAATTGTTATCTTTCAACTGTGATTATAACGTATGTGTTGTATTTTATATTCGTTTTTATAAATATATATATATATTTTTTTTTTAATGAAATTTTTAAATAATACCGAATTAGTTTGTATAGTGTATGCGTTACACACACAAAAAAAAAAAAAAAAATTATATTATATTGTATATTATAATATAATTATTATTATTATTATTATATTGTTAATAGGTAATTATTACGAGAGTTACGGTTAAAATTTTGCCCCTAATTTCAACAGTACTTTAATTTTTACACAGGAAACATAAACATTTACGGAATAAATTAGTGACCTAAATCACTCCCTGCAAAATCCGGCCTGTGAAAATCCCGTGAAAATCGGTTCAGTCGTTTCGAAGAGATTAGCCCAGACAAAAAGACGTAGACAATTAAATTTTAGTTATATTTGTATGGATTATGTGCCATTTAGTGAAATCGTTGTTTTTGTGAAGTTTATATCCGTTTGTGTCGTGGATATGACGTTATTATTTTTTTTAAATTTATGGATATGTCTTTGCGTCATCAATTTCCTAAGACCATTTTCGCGACAATTTCCACAGACCATTGATAATGTACTTATAGCTTCCTACACTCTTTGTATTGTGTGATTCGGATATGCAACTGTCAGCGTTGCTATGAATAATTAGTTACAAATTTAGACAATTTCCCTATACACCTACCTACGGTTTGTTCAATATCGGCAATGGCTTCGAACGCCGAGAAATGTAAAGCGTATCGTGAACGTCTGGAACAATTCAAAAATACATCTACGATTCAATATTTTCCCGTGCAGCGGATTAGGAAATACAGCCGTATTCTAACGTTATATAGGCATTTCGAAATTTTGTGATATATCCTGCAGAGTTTCGAAAAAATCAGTAGAAAGACGTTGAACGTTTGCGTTCCAGAAGATTCAAATATCTTGCAAACTCGTGAAAGGCATTACAACCACCTCCTCTCCACAATCGACATTATAATTTTCATAATACAACCAAAAATAATTTTTCTTTATAAAATAAATATCTTGTAATTTTGTTTTAGACGGTTTGTGTTATCTTCAATTTTTTCATATCAAAATCTAAACACTTTGGCTTGGCGTAAATTATTGAACGGACGATCAAACACGATTAATTTATGCTGAAAATTCGGAGCAGTTCAGTTAGACGTGATTTTTTGACACGTTATAAAACCCGTATTGGTTATAAAACGTCAACACGATATCATTTCCCCGCACTGATAATAACGTGTGAAACAACAGTTTATTTTTGTTTGTGCGAGAATATTATATCAACATAAGTGTAAAATTGAGTCATTGATTAGCGTTTAATTTAGAAAAAAAAATAGAAGAGAGACGTTGAAATAATTAAAACAATATAAGAGGTACTTAAGTACTTTATTACCCCACGAGACTCTCTCCCCAATTTGAGCGTTGGACATCCGGAAAGCTTATCACGATGTTATCGTTTTTCCACAAGATAAAACGCTTAATTATTTGATCTTTATTGAGTCAACCGTTTTTACAATTTTACGTACAACAGCATTTCTGATATTTACCCTTTCAACACTGGTGGTTTATAAATATAGCCAAACGTTATTTACACGTATATTGTGTGTTTAATGTTTTCCAGAGGTTATTTGAGACCTGTTTGTCGAATAATACGCGTATAGGTATAACACTTAAGTCTACAGAAAATTTCTTATTCGTGTACAACTAAAAATAAAAAAAGTATTTTCTTTTCACTAATATGCTATTGCACATTAATGCGATTAAGAAACATAACAGTTACCAAATAAAATCAAATGTTACTGTGAAACGAAACTATATGGCAAGTAGAAAATAATACTGCATTGGAGTGGTTGGACTTGAAAACAAATTCTCATTAAAAATACAATATTGTCGTTTAACGCAGTTTGCAAAAGATTTTCTAAATATGGATTAGTTGATGTGGTGGGGAGTGGGGGGCGAAACCAGTGTTGGTCTGGCCCACACAGCTATCCGGCATTTGTTAGGAGCCTCAGCGATTTAGGGGCTGGTCGACAAATAGCAAATAAAAATAAAAATATTTTTACAAAAAAAAAAAAACAAAAAAACAAGAATGAAAGCAATGATGCAGAATCGTTTTTAGACGCAGAAAAAGAGAAAGACGAACCAAATATTAAAAACAAATTTAAAAAATGCAAGAATTGTTTACCTGCTTGAAGTTTGTCTATTATTGTATGAATTAACGTCAAAATCTGGCTTATTTAATTCACTAGGTAGTTGTATAGCAATGAAATATAGATTTTTTTTTATACAAGTTTCATGTGAACGTGTGTGTTTTCTAAGCTGAAGATTTTAAAAACGAAATTTAGTTTCTCAATTAATCAAATAATACATCACGTCTGCAGTCTGTATATGCGGTAGAAAACTTAATTCGGTTAATTAACAAAGATTAAATAATTGACAAGTTTGGATCTTCGAATCCGGACCACTGTTTCGATATAAAAATATGTATTTTAACAATTTTTAAAACTTTTACGACTATACATCGCAAGTTATGTTAACGCATACGTTTTGTACAAATCAAAAAGGTTGTTTTTCAAAACTTTATTCGACTTATTTAGAGTTTAGGCAAATAAATCGCCTAAATATTATCGAGAAGACTCGCGTTTAAAGGGGCCTGCGGCCCGATCTGTATGACCTGTAACTATAGCTGAAATACATGCGTTACCGGAAAAACTCTCACGCCTTGTAGAGTGATCCGATTTCGATATTTTTTTTTGTTTTTTGTTGGAAAGAGAAAAAACGTTTTGCAGGGCGCATTGGGCTTCGGTTCCCAAAATCGTATTTTGCACCGATAGACCGAAAACGAAAAGCTCGATTTTATATGCTCTACTGCAGGAATTGTCCGTCAGAATATTGTCCGATTTCGATCATTTCGTTGTTGTCGGATAAACGAAGACTTCCGACAGGGCGCAATTCAGGACGTCGATTCTCAACGCTTTATTTCTAAAAGCTGTAATAACAAGAGTTTGAACGTATCTCTCTTATTGTTATCGAGAATTTGATTGGGGTCAAGTGGACTTGTTTCGTTGCGTTCGGAGTGTCCTGAACACGTCCCGAAATTTAAAACACGTTTTATCGCGAAACACCCTGTATCGGGTACCTATGTGCAGGGCTCTCATTTGAAAAAATAATAATGTTTAACGTTTTAACGTTTTTTATCGTTATTTATCTTTTGCGTTTATCGTTATGGTATATTTTAACGTTATGGATTATTTGTGTTTAACGTTAAAGAAAGTTTTATCGTTATATAATATTTACGTTTTACGTTTATCGATATTTTAACGTTATTTGGTTTAATATCGATTTTTTTTCCAAATTAATAAATCCTCCATTCATATTTCGTAGACTATAGCACGTTTTCAAATCTCATAAACGTAATGTTGTACTTCATTAAACTCCATTGATTATAAAATTCCTAACTTTTATCCTCAGTTTTATGATTTTATACACTTTTTCAGTGAGAACCTTGGTTTATTTTTGACTTTATATTCCAATGCAGAATATTTTTCTTAAAATGTTGATTATATTACCAATAGAAACTTTTCTGACTAGCCGACATCTTCTCAGACAAGTATATTTGAATAATTTTTACTATCAAGTAAACAAAAATAATCTGAAAGGTCCAGTAACAATAAATAGTATTTCAATTCGCGATATCACACCGCAGAAAGAGAATTCTCCGCGAAAGACATATTCGGAAACCGTATAATATCTCTCAATACACGTGTCTGGCTGACACGCGTGTACGCGTCCATATTATGAACCCAGCCTTATTATAGAACTATAACCACATAGGCTTATATTTTCCACAGTGAATTGGAAAAAAAAAATTAAAATAACGGTAATTCTATATTTTGTTTTTTGATATTTTGATGTATAACGTTAATACGTCATTATTTCGTTTAATGATATGTTTTAATTTGTGATAGTTTAAAATTAGTGTTTATTGTTTTCCGTTACGTTTTTTTTGATATTCGTTTCAATTGATATTTTGCAATTACAACGTTATAATCAATACGTTATTATAACGTTTGCGAGCCCTGCCCGGGCTATGTGTATGTAAAACGAGCGCTAAACAAACGTTTCCAACGCCGTTTAGTAGTATAATACAGCACAAGGACCTTGTTGTCGGCTCGTATTACACACCTAATCCAAGTGGGGAAAGCGTGTTGGGACGGGGCGAGAAATAAACGATCTCGCACGTTCGCCGACGTTTTTTGGCGGCCGACCCGCCGCGCAATAACAGTGGTACGAGCAACGCGGACCTAACGCGCGCGCGCCACTACAAACGGCCGTAACGACGAGCGGCGACGGAGAGAAAAAGAAGAAGAAGGAAACGAGAAAAAAAAAGCGCAGAGTCCCCGGAGACGTATAAAAAGAGCAGGGCCCGGCCGGCCCGAGACTCCCGAGGCTGTTATCCATCAATTAGCCGGCGCTTCCCGTTTGCCAACTATATTTGCCGGCAGCTGTCCCGGCGGGTCCACCGCCCGTCGCGGCGACGACCCTCTCGCGGGCCCAATAGTAATATATAACGACGGCGACGGCGACGGCGACGACGCTGCGCGAGCCGGTCGAACGTTACAAACGGGGCCGGGATGTCGATGACTTTTGCATTTTTTTTTTTTATAGAATGTCTTATAGGCAGGATTGGGGAGAGATTTCGGCGCGGGAAAATACAAATTAACGACCCACATATTGAATATTTGCAAAAAAAAAAACCACTTTTAATATTTGAACTTGTCTACATAAACCGCGCGTACATCACTGACGCATTAAGTACCTATTTTCGGTTTTGAAAAGCTCAATTTTTTCCAACGCGAAAAAAAATAAAAATTAATTGTCGGATTTCACCGTAAAAGCGTTTCGTTTGTACACTCGATGCCGTCATTACGTCTCAGCTTTATGACAATAATAACGCAACAACGGTGTCGGCGGACTTATTAGTCGCTGCAGTCACAGACAGTAATGTCCATTGTCATTTATTCGAAATATTATGGCACACACGAGAACGATGAAAATAAACGTGAAATTAAAAATTGTCCAAAAAACGTCGGGGCGAGGTTTTGCTACGAACCCGATACAGACGAAAAAAAAATAATAAAATAATAATTGTAAACAATTACGTATACGTCCGTGGGCGAACCCCTGCCTTCCCTTGCCTAGACCCGGGTCCGAGCGTTCACGATATTACGTTATGATAATATGATATTAGTTTTACCACGGTTTGTTGTTTCCTACGGTGGCGCGACTAGCACAATATCCTAGGGGGCTACAGTCCATATATATCTTAAAAAAAATATTTTTTTTGTTGAATTCGAGAACATATTGTAAAGCACGATTTATTTCGAGGGGGCTATACTCGTATTAGTAAATCCTAGTTAGCCCTCCTAGCAAGCCCGGATTAAGACCTCAAAGGGCCCAGGGGCCGATATTTAGTTGTGGGCCCCATCAATGAAAAAACCAATTTTTGTTCTAATCCCTGCTTGAACCTTATAATATTGGCTGTATTGACGTACACATTACTTTATAAAAAATAACACAGTTAAATATTATATTAGATGCCATTGATCAATTAATTTTTGTTTCATAAATACCCGTTAAAACATTAAGTTTTATGCCTGTTAAATAAATATAATACATATACAGATTTAATGAATAGTATTACACCTATTTCATTTAAAACGACACATTTATTTAATATTTTTGTTGACTGTTGTCGGCACTGGTCAGTGGTTATCTTTCGGGAAAAACAATATAAATATTCTAAAAATAAACAATAATCGAAAATACCGCTTGGTAACGTTTGTTCATTGGCGGTGATCGGGAAGGTGATAACGGAACTGTGGCGTATTATACATTTATAATTTAATTACAAATGACCTCTGTAAAGTACCAATTTGATGATGCAATTTGCTACCGGAAACAAAGTATGACTGTAGAGATCGGAGCACTCTTTTTGGTAAAATTTTTTGGTACAGACATGAAATAGAAAAAAAAAAAAAGAAACACATCATTGTACTCGTAAAACCAATAGATTTCTTGCTCCGCTCAGAATCTAAAAAATATATTTATACAAATTATCACTTGAAAAATTATGGGCCCTTTATATATGTGGGCCCCGGAGACGTGGCCCCCTTGGTCCCCCCTTAATCCGGGCCTGCGGCTCCTAGTTGCGCTTATGGTGCCCTATTGATTTTTGCTCGTTTATCATCATGAATAAGTCGTTTCGTTGTCAAAACTGTTGTTTTAACATGTAAAATACACGTTTAGTGTTGATTCGTGGTAATTATAGACGTCTGATAATATCGTTATACATATATTATACTGTTTGCTTTAGTTAAAGATATTAAAATTATTTCCGTGTGTTTCTATGACGAATATACTTATATTTCGACATAGAGACTGACGACAAAAAAAGACGGTTTGCTTTGTGAGCCATTTCATTTTGTACTCATATTTGTGTATTTTAGTTTTTTTTTTTTTTGAGATATCCGGATAATATTATTTGATATCCTAATAATTCTTTGTAACATTCCTCGTTTTCTCTCTATGCTTCCGTCGCCGTAGCCAACGTATAATCAAAATGTAATAAATTAATCAAATTGTTCTTATGCCATTTATTTAAAATTAGGCGATCATTGCCTCACCTAAACACGGTAAAATACGGAGGTTTTTTTTTTTTTAAGACAAATGTAATGACTAATAAGAATAATTTGGAAATTAAAAACGCGATTTTATTCCATTTCACTTTTGGGCAAACCACACAAATTCAACACGGATGACTTTAACACGTGCTGTATACAGTGTACACAAAATTACGTGCCATGTGTTCATTAAAATTTTTAATATTGTAATATATAGTGCATTAACATAATAATATACATATATCGTGAAGGTCATTTTGAAGTCGAAAAGATTGTTTAATATATTTATTTATTTAGACTGTAGAACAATTTTGAGGGGACGGATTTCTAATTTTAAAGGTCTAGTGTAGGGTCGATAGTAATATATTATCGTTCCTTCTTCCCTCACACTTAAAAAAACAAATCTCTATAAGTAGGCTACTGTGAGAATGATTTTATGTTAATGAGTGGAATCGTAAACCTATTTTACGTTTTGCTAACGCTGGACTTTTAATCGTATTTACAGTGGCTATATCGTTAAATTAAAGATTAATCGAAAAATTAAATACACCACGGAATTTTTGTTTCGTCAAAACTCCTGTTTTCATAATGTGTCACGAGGTTTTTCAGATTTTCAGACGTCATGACACGCCGTCGATCGAAAACCTTAAAAATCGTGTGATATGTATGTAAAAACGTATATATTGGGCGAATCTCTTGGGGTATCCGTTTAAAATAACGAATACAGCTGGTAATATCTATAAAACATTTTAACAATCAAAATAATAATTACGCGCTTATAATTAATTTAATTTAAACGTTATTCAAATTAATACAGTAATGAAAAATCTATACATTTTTATTGGAGTTAATTGTTTTGATTAAGTTAACGATTCAATTGGTTTTGAATCGGTATTAACTGTATTTACTATTTTGTCCGTTTCGTAGACCGTTTCGAAAGTCGGTAGAAAATCGGTGAGCTAGTATTCAATTCAGGCCGGACGAGCGCATATTTGTCACGTGCGATACTCGTGTACAATTCAATTACCTAAACCAAAAATAAATAAATAACGGATAAAAAAAAAAAAGGCCGTTTAAACTTAGTTTCGTTTGATCAATTATTTTCTTCTTTTTTTTTTTTCGTTCTCTTCACATTTTCTCCGCATAAGTCAGCTATTACTTATTTGTCGATGGTATAATACCTATATACGTTTTTTTTTGAAATTTCATTGTTTTAACAGAGTTCCACGGTCAGTAGCGTATTCGCGCGTATAGTGGCTGTACGGTTTTATTTTTTATTACATACTGTTGCGCACAAAACACTGTTATTACGATTATAATGATAGATTTTTCTTTTTAATCCCGAACGGAATGTATTTGGATCGTTTTTAATAAGGAAAAGAACCTAAAATTTCCTCCGATATCTGGACTATCGAGACGTTTTTCCGACAAGCCAATTCGTAACTGTCCGAATGGCATTATTTAAAATTTTCTTTTTTTCATACCACCGAGAACTAGGTACTTGAAATTAACGAATCTTACGTTCTGCAGTAGCGCCTTTTCTTATCGTTTCGCTACGTACACTCGCCGTTTGTTATTCTACCGTCGTCGTCGTGGTGGGATTTTTTTTTTTTTTTCCCATTTCCCGGGTCTGTTGCTTTGGTTACTTGACGCGATCTCGGGCCGGTGGGAAAAATCTGCTGTAGTAATTAAGGACAGCGCGCAGTTTGCCCATTTGTGGTAATGCGTTGAGGCGGTACGTTTCTAAAATCAATGGAGACAGCATTCGCATATTGATACAAATACGAACAACACAATAAAATAGAATTCGATTAATTCGTATTACGGACGCCGAATCGTGGACGATAACTTAAAAATGTAACGTTATTTAACCGACTAACGGATCATAATTAAGGGGATTGAAAGCGGGTATTTCTCTCTTTGTCTTACACACGTGAAACATAGCAAAATAGACGTTTCGTACTTCCAACGTACCGATCGACCTATTGGTGCGATAAGAAATTTGAAAACAGATTTGAATTCCTCGTGAATTTTACTACAAAACGACTTTCCCACTTTTTTCATTTTTTCATAAACCGTTAAAAAAAATTAACCGAACACATTTAAAAAAAATTGTATATAATTCATTTTTGAAGGTCTTAAAAAAAAAAAAATAAAAAAAGTGGAAAAGTCGTTTTGTAGTAAAATTCACGAGGAATTCAAATCTGTTTTCAAATTTCTTATCGCACCAATAGATCGATCGGTACGTTGGAAGTACGAAACGTCTATTTTGCTATGTTTCATGTGTGTAAGACAAAGAGAGAAAATACCCGCTTTCAATCCCCTTAAACTCGCAATAAGAAATACTTGGTTGTATTTTAATCGAATATTTTTTTTTTTTTTTAGTATTCCAGTGTAAAATTAATTTTTATTTACCGTAATTAATTATTTTATTATATTTTTTTTTTTTTTTTTATCATTTTCATTTGTATCAAAAAATCCAAAAATTAGATTTATGTATCGCGAAATGTGTGTATATATATATATATATATTAACGGCACACGGTTTTAATTGAGTCTGTGAAAAACGTGTCGTGGTTCGGTATTAAAAACCATAAATAATCCGTTGCTTTAACCCCCTTCACCCCCACACGCTGCTCTAACACCTTACCGTAACCTTTAATTTTTTCCGACAAATTTCTCAACCCCCACAAAAGACCCGGATCGCAATAACTCAAAGCCACCACACCGCGCGACCACAGGTGAGAACGATAAATCCCCGGCGAGTCCTAATTACCGTTTTAAGTAGGTAGTTCACGTCTTCGATACGTGAAATATATATACGGTTGCACGTCATATTTTTTCGCTTGGAAGGTTTTTGCACGAAAATGTCCAGCAATAATATAATCTGTTGAACTAGCACAACCGTCAACAGGTATACTAATCAGTAATTGTTATTATAGAGTAATAAATATATATATATATATGAATTTATACTATGTAAATGCAAAATCTGAGTATCTGATATATATATATATATATATATGATATCAATTATAATATATAATATATAATCATAAATCATTGATAAACTGAAATAAAAAAATGTAAAATTTTTTTTTTTATATAATTTTTATTTTATATTACATTTTTTTTTTCGGTTTATTAATGATTTATGATCATTTTAAAACTATTAATTTAAATGTACATATGAATATGCTAGACAAAAAAAAAAAAAAAAAAAATTGAGAATTGCCCTACACAATGGCTATACGTCCAAGTGTACACCGATACTATTAAATTCTATTAATTTTAATATGCGAGTGAAAATACGCGCTAAAAAAATTACAAATATGTAAAACAATTAAAAATGTTAAGACGTTGTGAAAATAAAATCGGTATTATTTTTTTAAGAATCTTATAAATAGTGCACGGGTTTTTTTTTTTTATCGGATTTCATATAGCTTTTTTCTAATAAACAATTGCATTTACGTATAAATCCGTTCATATGGATTGTAATATTCACGACACATGTACGTAACATATACTTGTGTAGATATAATAATTTACTATTATTATTATTATTATTATTATTATTATTATTATTAGGTATATAATTAAATGTTCGATAATAATGTTTTTGCCTCTGCAGTATGCCTACACCGCGAAGACGTGGAATTAATATGGGTACGATACGTTTCAGTTGTGTTTTAAGTCAAGCCCCCGTGTCCGTACGCGCGGTATTTATATATACATATAATATTTATTATTTTTTCTGTGTAAGATCGATAAGTAAAACGCACACGAATGTAGAATATGCGTGCATAATAATAAATAATATATTACGCGGTATGTGTGTAAAACACGCATTGTTTTATTCACCCTGTATACATACGAAAATCATAATAATAATAATAATAATAATAATAATAATAATAATAATAATAATAATAATAATATACGAACAGCTGTCCGTGGGGACGTCGGATTTCTGAATGAATATTAACCGACGCTACCGAGGGGTTATAATAGTGCATTACAATATAAAGGGTGCGTCTAATGATATTTTTCAAAAGCCGAATATCAGCGGTGTGTTCATTCGACGATAATCGAATGTTGGCGCTGCCTGCAGTGCACATCCGAACGAAAAGTCGAACGGCGACGTCTGTCGAATTTATAATTTACAAACGCGCGTAACATTTGCCTACATAAATAATCGACGAAAACACTTCGCAGGAACTCCAAGAAATTTGAATACGGCGCACTCAACGCTCCGCGCTTAGACCGTGATTATAATGATCGTCCATTTGAATTTGTTTATAAAATAAGAATAATAATAATAGTAATAATAATAATAATAATAATAATAATAATAATAATAATAATAATAATAATAATAATAATAATAATAATAATAATAATAATAATAATAATAATAATAATAATAATAATAATAATAATAATAATAATAATAATAATAATAATAATAATAATAATAATTTTATTTTATTTAAATCGTCCATTTGAATTTGTTTATCAAATAATATATGTATATATAGTGTAAAATATTACGTAATACGTAACGCCGCCTGAGCGAATGAAAAATATTATAAAATAAAAAAAAAAAAAAAATAATAATAATAATAATTTTATTTTATTGAAATACACGCTCGAGGGCATTTTGTACAGTAAATTAATTGACAAATTACAAATTATATAATTAATTACAATCGTATATACTTATCAAATAATATATGTATATTGTATAGTGTAAATGGTTAATAGTATTATTTTATTAGTAGGCGCTAGGTATAATGTGAATATAACAAGAAAGTGTGAAAGAAAAACATTAGAATGAAAGAATATTACGTAATACGTAACGCCGCCTGAGAAGAATGAAAAAAATATTATAAAAATGATTATTGTAAAATTTTAATAATAACAAAAAAAAAAAAAATAATAATAATAATAATAATACCTGTAATAATGTCGGGTGTATTTACGAAGAATTGTTTAAAAGTGTGTTTCGATTTTTCGAGCAAAAACGTAAATGTGAATATTATATATCCGATCTGTCGCCTAATGATAAAATTATAATTATATAGGTACCGAATGGTAAAAAAAGGTCAGCGAGCTGCGGAGTATTTTGGATGCGTTGTTTAAGTGAATTACTCGGATAAAGATTTTATAGAGTTTTGTTATTATGTACTGTAATATTTTGAAAGCAATGCGATAAATAATTGCATTAAGAAAAATGATTCTGAACGGAGCTTATTCGGTGTTATTTATTATTATTATTATTATTATTATAATAATATATAGCGTGATATAGTGCGTATAGATGTATTAATATATAATTTACGTTTAATTTTACAGTACATCATTTTAATAAATAATCTTTAACTTATGTAGTTAAAAGTTTTCGAAAATTGTTTTCGTTAAAAGAGCACAAAGTTATATATTTGGTAAAAATTTCGAGACTCTACAGGACCATTGGTTTTGAACACAGGTAATTATCGGCAAAAAAAAATAACAAATACATACTCTGTCAAAAATTTGAAATTGTAACAAACGCTTTTCAAGATTTTTAAAATTTTGGTTGAAGTAAAGTACGTGTCAAGTTTTATTAAATTTTTAAACCTTAAAACCGGAGATTACCTCTTTTACGAATTAAATACCGCATAATCTATAATACTGCTATAAACAGCATAATTTTGTTATATGGTTGTGGAACATGGACGATAGGAAAGTATGAAAAAGATAGACTGGAGGCGATGGAAATGTGGATGTGGAGAAAGATGACAGGAACAAGTTGGATAGAACATAAGACGAATGAAGCAGTATTGGACGAGGTAAATGAGAGAAGAGCGATGTTGAACACAATAATGAAAAGTAAAGTTAATTGGACACCTGATAAGACACAACGAATTCATCACCATCATCATGGAAGGAAAAATAGACGGCAAACGAACTCGAGGAAGACCGCGTAAATCCTTCTTTGAAGAAATCTTTCTTTGGATGGGTTTTACCTCTTATCAACAATTAAAGAGACAGACATGAATGGATACAACGACAAGGCTTGGCCTTTAGAAGCTAATAAAATAAACAGCATAAAATTGAAAAAAATTTTTTGACAATTTTTATTTTCTCCGATATAATATAAAGTTACATATTTGGTGAATATTTTAAGCTCCTATAGCCGTTAGTTTCAAAACGACGAAGAAATAACGGAGACGATCGATTTCGCCGAAATCGCGTTTTCATGTAATTTGTCGGTAGTTTTTGAATTTTTTTTTTAGGCGCTTTTGAGAAAATCGAAAAATGACCGCTCTTTAAAGTACCAACTATAGATGCAATTTATTATCGGAAACACATTATGACTGTAAAGATCGGAGCACTCCTTCTGGTAGAATTTTCGGGTACAGACATAAAGCAAAATAAACCACGTCATTGTAAAACCAGTACATTCCTCGTTTCGCTCAGAATCTAAAATAAAATACGTTCACGCGTTAAAACGCGTTATATTAATGTCGGGTGAATGCCATCAGATTTTTGGAGTACTCATTTTATACATACATTGTCTGTCGAACGAATGTTGTCGACTTTCGGTTATAGTGTTTTTCGATTATATGTAGTAAGTACTGGAGAAAACGAATCGTGATTTTTTTTTTTACCAATGCCATTTCGTACGTCATCGAGTTTTGCTTTCGTAAAGTGTTTTCGATGCAATCATTAAAACCGCCCTTTACAGGGACGAGTGGACTTTTAAATATTTTATTTTGATGCTTCGACACAATTATACGATTTTAACGGTTTGTGGTATATAATATATTATATAAATAAACGGGGCAAATCTTTGATAAAAATTGTGTACACTGGATTCCAGAATACCACGATATCCGTACGATTACCAAGATTTCCTAACCATTACTAAGGTTTTCATGATTATCTAATGTGATTATCAAGATTTCCTAATGATTTTTATGATAACGCAATTTAACGAATTTCAAAAAACAAAACAAATTTAAATAAAAAAATATGATAATATAAATAATTATCCAGCTTTTTGGTTAAAAAAAAAGAAGAAAAAACAAAGAATAAAGTATTTAGAAAAATTACGTAACACTTGAAGAATCCCAATCCGCTTGAACTTCACACGAATTCTTAAAGGTTTGATCGTTATTTACCGCTCGTACGTCATCAATTATCACCAGTATATTCAGTATTGCATTAATCCGAGAAATAAAAATCTCAAATCTTTGTAATATTTTGTTCCGGAACTTTGACAGGGTTAATATCGAAGTTGATAGACAATTGATTTCCCGGGATTACCTCGAGATTTCCAATAATTAACGTGACATTTCCCGGGATTACCGCAAGACTTCCGTGATTACCACAGGATTTCCATGATTTCCACAGGATTCCTGTGATTACCACGAGATTTCCGCGATTACCACAAGATTTCCAACAATTTATACATTGATTTCCGTTAGTGATTTACCCCTTTGTATGTATATATATATTTATGTTTTTACGTGACTTTACTTTTTAAACGAAATTTCGCCGGTTTTATAACAATTTCAGTAAGTTTTCTTTACAAAATATTTCGTCGGACACGTTTAGTATTAAGCATACAATAAAATAGTGTAATTAGTGATTTTTACGTTGTGCTCGTTTATTTGTTTATTATTATTATTTTTTTTTTTATAGTTCTCGTTAGTTTGTGATTTTTGTTCTACACACGTGTCGTACACGAACGGTCCCGCTATATAAACATTTCCACGTTTTTAATCTTCTTCGAACTCATCTCGATACTGTATAGTGTATACCCTACTTAACCCATATAGTCGGTGTACGTCAAGAGACCGAACAAAATGTTCTCGTCGAGTTTCGGGCAGAACGCGCGTGTAAACTGTTTCGTTAGAAATCGACACGTACCATTTTATTGGATTAGTTAATCCAGATTTGGTACTTGGACGAATCCACACGCGTAATCGGCTGAAAACCGTTAAAAACCGAAACAACAGTTACGTGAATAGCAATCCCCATTCTACTGAATTCCGACGAACGTATGTGCGCGTATGATAATCATGACTAGCGCTCGGAAGTTGTTGCACTGAAAACTTTACAAATCGATTGAATTATTACAGTAAAAAATACCCGAAATCGCACTTAAAAATTACATTAAAAAAAAAAACAAAACTGTACAAGTTTTAGACCAGAATGAGTGCTCCGATCTCTTCGGTCACAGTTTGTTTCCGGCAGCAATTCGCGTCTAGTTGCTACTTTAGAGAGGTAATTTTCTCAAAAGCGCCTAAAAATATAACTCAAAAACGCTAAAAATGCAATTTCGTCTTAATCCATTGTTGTTTATTGAAACTAATAGTCATAGAAACCTGAAATCTACACCAAATATGTAAATTTAGACTGTATTTACGAGAAAAGTAAGCTCCGCTCAGAATCGTTTTATCGGATGCAATGACTATTATCATTATTTAAAATAAAAACAAGACTCTAAAATCTTTATTCAAGTAATTCACTTAAGCGATATCCACAACACCCCGCGGCTCGTTACCTTTTTTTTTTTTGTATTAAGTTAATTTTTTTTTATTGATTTACACAAGGTAGGTACAATTAAAAATGAAAATTTAGCGAATTGAAAAAAAGTTTTTTCATGTTCATATACTGTATACTGTGATATTTACACCGATAATTTATTATTGTTACATAATCTATTCTTACTTACTTCGCGTTTAGGAAAAATACGTAATAACCATTTCCGGTAGTCTCTACAAAGCCCGAAATAACCGTCAATACGCGTACAATGTAATCTAACATAATATCTCTGACGTGGTAAAAAAAGTTAAAATCTATGCGAATAACATTGAAAAGTAGCTAAAAATTGTATTAAAACCACGTTTTTTTTTTTTATGTTTTTCGTAACTGATGAGTGATGTACGACGATGATGAAACGATGAAATGTGATCATGGTCTGTGCCCTATAATATTCAGGGAAATCGTAAGCGAAATATTTCAATCAAAAATCGGTTCAATACTCTCGTTTTTTTGCAATTAACAATACGTACAGCTTTTTTCTCTTTATACGTATTGTAATAATCTAAGGAAAAAATGGTAGAAAAATAAAAATAAATAGAGTTAAATTAAATGCATAGTGGATATGAAACTTAACGGTGTGGCGTGAGTGTTATAAGGACCCTGGGTTATTACTTATTACCTTACTCCTTTCCTAAGGAGAGTCCGGGGTCGTAGGTTCGAGAATTGTTTGGAACTATATAAAACAAAACGAGCGCATGCAATATATCAATGATGTCATTCATCTCGCTGTATCCGCTTGGCTCTATGACCTCAATGAGATGACTTGACGAAGAGAGAATACGATGATGAAAATGAAAATAAAAGGTTGGGACGGTGCCTTCGGATAAGTTGGAGTCAGCGACAAAGTAATTCAACTCAAGACTGAATATTCAGTACGGAAAATCTGTTCTCCCGGAAACCCGATTTCTCGAGCTTTGTCTACTATCGGGAGAGTGTGCGCAAACGGCGCGGGCTGCACACATTCTGATGTGTGACAAAATCCCCGTATGTAAAAAAGAGTGCGTAATATTTTTTTTACTGTTTACAATACGTACAGATTTTTTTCTCTTTATACGTATGTATCCATGTAATACACAATTTCTTTGTCGAAAATGCCGATTAATTACAGTTACATGGTAGAAAGCTATTAATGACGCGCGTGCCGGAATGTCGGACGACAGTTAGGCTTGTGAATTCGTCGAGTGTCTGTTTCGTTAACCGTCCGTGTTCCAACGTCAAAGGCAATACAATTATTATTACAGTCACCAGCTGGTACAATATACGTCATCGATAATTACCTTGAAATCCCCTCACCTACATCCCCTTGTGACCTTTGCTGCAATGTGCGAAATGTGTCGACGAGAAACTCTAGCCCACTTATTCATATGTACGCATATAATATGATGTACGTATTATGCAACGTGTATCTCATTTCGTTGTACGCTGCAGAATGTTTTAATGGTTAAAATGAAAAAAAAATCAACACTAGTTTCTTTATTGTTATTAATATTGTTTTTTTTCAAATTTTAAATTGCAAGCGAGCGTATTAACAAAAAAAAAATGTTTAAAAAATGTAAACTACCATTTTTAAAAAAATAGATTCTCGTAGTGTTTAACATTTTTGAAAATTTTGATGGTCGTAATATATATCCGTGTCCGATAATTTATACTAACTATGACCAATTAAAAGTTTAAATTTTTGTAAACGGAATAATTGTAAGATGTCTATTTTACTAAAACTATTTTGTTTTTTTTACAAAAATGTTCCATCTATTTAACATCATTTTATTATTTTTAATATATTGAAATCGATTAGATTAAATTCATTCCTGTTTAATTAAAATAATTATTTTATATTATTAAATTTATAATAGTCAATTGGTTAAAGTCTTATTGACATTGGCCCAATTTATATATATATATACATCGATCATCAAAATGTTCAGGAAAATAAACACTATACTATGTGACTTAAAAATAAATTGTAGGGTATGTTTGAAGAAAACTGCTTTTTTTTTTTTTGTCGATACACCTTGCACGTTTGTCAAAAAAATGTAAAATTTTCATCAAAAAAAAACACGTCGAATTTGTCAAAAATTGTCTGTAAAAATCATTAATTACATGTACAATGACATAAGTGCTCCGGCTGTGTTTTAAATTGTATCGTACGCGCGTATTGTACCAGAAACGGTGTGGATTGGTCACCTGCAATACACCCCTCCGGCACGAGACATCCGATAGGATTTTTAAACAGACTGCTATTATATTTTATTTCGGTTTGTGTGCATAAATAATGGCATATATTTCACGAAAACGACGAGAGAATTCTCGGTGGACCGCGATCGCTGGTGTTGCTGTTGTGGTTGTCATTTGGAGTGCAGTTTTGGACCGAGTAACATTTTTAAAATGGTTTTAGGGTGTCACGTTTTACGGTTTCCGTTTTACGCAATTACGCGTTTCGTTGATCTGTCGATCGACCGAGAAAGTGTGAAAAATAATGTAAAATCATACCACGTGTTTTTATAAATTCTGAATTATTATCGATTAAGCGGTACTATAGTGCTCCGCAATTTCACGGACCGGACCGAACCGAACCCGTACCAGACACGGCCTAAACCGGAACCAGACCGGTTGCGTTGTCATTTAATTGCGTTGAACTGAATCTGACCGACTGCTGTTTTAAAACATTTTTTAGCAAATTGGAAAACCGCTTGACTTTTACTACTGGCGATTCGTGATTTTATTTGGTTTTCATTTTTCTCTGTCACGTGTTGGGAAATTCTTATTTCTTACGGATTTTATGTCACTATAAAATCTATTATTGTTACAATATAATATATATTATATTTTTATTACATTATATTGTATTATAATGCATGACTAAAAGGTCAAATTTAATTAAATAATATTTATATTTGTATACAACGCGTGCAAATAATGTTGACATCGTCGCGGTCCATCTACATAATAATCTTATACAATTACCATTTTGAACAATATGCTTGTTCAAACGATTATTAAAAAAAAAAAAACGACCGGACCGGACCGACTGAAATAATATGTCCGAAACATGATAGAATCGAAATAATTTTTTTGTGTAAACCGGACCGAACTGAATCAGTACGACTTTGGACTGGGTTAGGATCGAATTTTTTTCGAAATATTTTTGTTGAACTACACCAAGCATTTGATTCATTTTTATTCTTTCGTGCCGGACCAAATCGGATCATGGTCCGGTCCGATTTGGACCGGACTGATTCAAATCGGACCGTGTAGAGCAATAAGCGGTACTAATTAGCGTTAAAATATCAATGTTTAACATCAGATTTTTTCCTATTGTAATTTAAATTTGGTAATTTTTTCCCGCGGCTTTCAAATCATAATAATTATGATTGCCTAATTAGATTTGGACCCTTGCGACTTCTGGCTGTTTCTCCGAAGCCTAGTTTCAGGCTTCCAGCTCAGGGGACGAGAGTTCAAGACCAATCACGAGATCGTCAGAGTTGTGGAGACGCGGTACAAGGAGCTCGAGAAAGATGGTCTGGCATACGTGTTTAAAAAGTGGCAGGAACGGTGGGAAAATCCTATTAGAATCGAGGGGTGTTACTCGGGAGAAGAGCATGTAGATTTGAAAGACTGGGTATAAATATTTTTTTCTGTGTAACGTTTCTATCGTTACTTTTTGAACAACCATTGAAAAAGAGGACGTGACATATTTCCCAGAAAAATTCCACGCCAGAGTCGTGGAATGGGAGTATTTTACGAATTCGTTTGATTGTCTACGAGAGAGAGAGAGAGAGAGAGAGAGAGAGAGAGAGAGAGAGAGAGACGCGTGTGTTCCCTACCCACGTACGAAAAAAAACGTACTTATATAAATAAATAATATATTATATATTGTATACCGATCTTGTAAACTTCATTTTTTAACGCGAATAAACGTTTGTTTCATATATACACTTACGGTTATCGTATATAATATTACATATACATATTATACATCATACAGGCACTCTGTAAAAAAAAACACAAATTTACGTTTACTCTCTCTTTGACGTATCATCTCTGTCCAAGAGAGATTTGAGTTCGCGTCATATCCTCCGGGTAAGACGTTATTGTGTTCCAAAACCCGGAATCCATAAATGTATTTGAAATCAAATTTTACGCATCAAAAGCCGTCGACTATCTCACGTATCGGTACTGTTGCTGGGCGAAATACCATAGTGCTGTTTGTCGTTTGTTCGAAACACAGTTATTGTTAATTGAATTTCAAAACCCAATAGAATTATTTAAATTAAATTCGCGTAGATATTTGTGGCGTTCTAAAATCGTTAGCGATGATTTTTTTTTTCTTATCTAAAAGCAAGCGTTTCTCGTGTTCCGTTTCTAGAAAAACCATTTCAAATCGTATACATTATATTTTCACTGTATACACACAATTTGTACCTAGCGGTGCTGATCGTATCGCGATAAAATATAATAGGTAATATGCAAAACAACAAGTTTTCCCGTGAAATAGACGACTTATTTACATTTCGAATTGGTAGGAGATTTTTTTTTTCTCTATGCATATAAAATATGATGCGTATTAGAAATTCGAGACGAGTGTACGGGCAATATAAAATATTGGACGTATTATTTCGATCTTAGGTCTACACAGAAATGTTCAATATTTCGAAAATTCTCGCGAGAATCGGGGAAACCAACGACTGCGTTAAAATGTTAAAAACGATAAAAGCGTAAAAAAATAATTTAAATTTCTAGTATAGTCGTGAGTAGAAAAAAAAAAACGTTTCTTTTTATTCGACACTATATATTCTCGAATGGAAATGGAATTGTTGTGTTTAGTTTGGGGTCGTAAAAAAAAAAAAAAACACACACAACAACGACCGTCGCACGAAAAAATGAATACGCGCACTATCATAATATCATACAAATATTGTGTGTATTTTACACCGGGGTTTGGCGGTAATTCGTTAAAAAACCAAGTCGTTATTGCTGTCGTTAATACGATCCGAAATCGTTTCTCCTTCCGAAACCTATTCACTGTAAATGCGTTTTTCTCCTGCCGACCTGCTCTCTTTTCCATCACTAACATGGTTTTAGATACGTACCGTTGCTATTATAGTCGTACCAGTAGTAGAAGCTGTTGTCTCTTAACGTTCGCCCTCCTCGTCAAATAAACTCTAACCGCGTGTACGCACCGGGAGCATCCTCTACGTGATGACTACCGAAAGACGCACACACCATATTGGCGGACTGCAATGCGTCCTAACGCCACTCGCAAACCCTAACATTTATATGCATACGTGTGTACAGTGTGATCATTTTTTCAAGTGTCACTAAATATTCCGGGCCGGATGACATTGTATTGAAATGCATTTTTTGCGGGTGCCTTAGGAAGGCATATACACGTTTTGTGAAAATCTCGAATTTCTAACTTTTTAGGTGCGCGCGTGTGCAATAAGAATTCCATTTTTAAAATTAGGCAATACTTATTTTTTAGCACTAGATTAGAATCGACCGATTTTTATTTATTTTTTTTTATAGTCATTTTGACCCTTATCATTAGGTTCTTAACTCAAAATTGACTGGAATAACAGTCACGTCAAATGTCAAAAAATAAAATATAAAATTTTAATTTTTAAATTAATTTACGGACATCGAAATACGTGTTGTTTTGATTTATTTTCATACCTACGATACAAATTTTCCCTGTTATATTTCTAACATAATTGTGTTGGATGTATTGAAATTGATAACGTTTTTTAACGTAATGTGGCCGAATTTTATTAATACTCGTATTGATTGATATTAAAAAAAAAACAAAATACAAGCAGCACGTGACCCTTTTGAGAGAAGACCAAATCAAAGCCGGCGACTTCAAATGGATTTTTGATGCGACTCGAATCAAGTTTAGAACATAACGGGGAAACGTCGAACTGTTCATTAGATAAATACGTCTAACTATATGTAATTATATTAATATTAATATAAATATCATTATTGTTATCGTTATTATAGTAAATCGAAGATTCTGCTTAAAATTTTTATAAATTTATACAGAAAAAATAAAACTATTCGAAAACACAAAAAAATGATAATTCATAACAATAAAAAAAAGTTTTTTTTGATATTTGAATTGACTGTTATACCAGTCGATTTTGAGTTCAAACCTAATGTTAAGAGTCAAAATGACACCTAAAAAAATATTTTTCATTCCGGTGCTAAAAATAGGTGTTGCCATTTAAAAAAAATGCAAGTTCGCACCTAAAGTGTTGAAAATTGTGTATTTGAATATCCATTCCTAGGCACCTCCGAAAATTCATTTCAATACAATGTCATCCGGCCATGGGCGCCCATACGAAAAGTTTTGGGGGAAATTTCGAAATGTAAATGGTCTAAATAAAGGTTTAATGTTGTTTCACGAATTTATTTTATAAAGGCAGAAAAAATAAAATATAATTAATCAAATTTATTATTCGGTAAATAATAACTGCAAATTCCTTTGTTTCATTCCAAACATATTTATCAGGTCCAAAATGAAATTATCCTTACGCATGTTCACCCTTACACGATGAACACTCATCACACACAAATTATTCAAACGATCTTCGCCTGTACTCGAACGAAGCCAACGTTTTAATTCTTCTCAGTGTACTAAAAGATCTTTCTATTGTGCACGTTGTTGGAGGCAGTGATTTTCAGTACTTGAAAAATTACAGGATAATATCACACAATGAGCCAATAAATCGACAAACGAAATCTCGTCACACTGGGATTCAACCAAATATTTTTCAATCCAATACTGATACCAATAATAGCAGATTCTTCTATAATATTTTCAGTTTGATAGTGTTCACAAATATATTTTTTCAATATATTATAATATTACAAATTAAATTGAATGCATTACTTTTCCAAGGGGGGGAATTGCCTCATCTTGCCCCTCCCCCAATGAGCGCCCATGCGTCCGGCCGAAATATTCAATGATACCTGAAAAAAATGATCACACTGTATACGTATATATTTTCATTCCTCGACGTGTGTACACCCTTGCAGAATTACTTGAGTATACACTTGAGTGTGTGCAGGGGCTCTTAGTAGCTTTTCGCGCTCAGAATATAACAACAAATTACATAAACGCGAAAAACATTTTTTTATTCATTTAATTGTATAATTAATATAATATATTATATAATAAAGTCTTTATTTACATACAGACATATTTTATCGGTGCCTTGATATAAATATTTCGTATTATCCGATCATTAATCAATAACCGTAGTAAATGTCTGTCAGCACGTAGTTACATTTATAGCTTAAGGTTTATTTTAGAATTCGGAAAAGCGTGAAAGGCTGAATTATATAATTTTTTTTTTAAAATTTTGAACTATGCAATGTTTTTAAACTAAATATAGCGATTTATTTGATTAAATTATTTGTTAAAAAGCTATAAAAAAAACCCAATTATAACGTTAGGTCATAAGTGTTAAGGTAGAAGAAAAGGCGTCACTACAACAATACACTGGCGGCCCGGGCCTCGCAAATCCTACGAGCTCTGTATGCTCTGCACTTCTGCGGCAGTAGTCTGTCTAGCAGTAGACGCTCTCGCTCCGCCGGGTAAGTCTGCGCAGGGGTCGTACGATAGTACCCATCCATATGGTCGATCAATCAACGACAATAACGAGACGGTTAATGTAATCCGCGCGGCTTTGGTTACCGCGCGTAGCACGCATAAAGGTCGAGTCCTCTAGAGAGTATTGCAAACGAAATTAAAAACCGAAGGGGGCCGGTGCGAGTTGTTGGCCTTTACAACGCAGAGGGATTCTCGCGCTAGTTTTGTATGGAAAATGTCAGTGGCGTGTCCCGTACATCTCGCGGGATATTCTACTCTTTTTTTTCTCTCTCCTCTATTTAGGGAAACTCTTCCGGGGCGCGGTACAGATAAGCGTCGCACTATTATTTCTGTCTCGCCCTCTCCGTCGCATATCAGACACGCCAATAGATTTCGAAAAACAACCCTCGTCCTTCTCACCACGTCGGCGGTGGCAAAAGCGCGTGTCATTCGTTCCGGTCGCAGGACTGCGACCATTTGTATCATAACGACCAGAGCACCTACACCGGCCGCGCTGGTATTGTAAAACCCGTTTTCGGACCGGCGCGTACGAAACGTTTGTCCAGACGTGCCTTTGAAATTCGTAGCATTCCGCAGAACGGGGTAGTCGGAATTATTTTAATAGTATAATATAATATACTGTCTCGTGTATTTCGCGCGCGCGCGCGCATTTGACAAGTTTAATTTTTCATTTTCACTTGTTTTATGCGCAGGTAAATCAAAAGGGCCGCACACAGTTTACTCGGGTCGTGGAGGGTAGCGACAGTGGCGTAGTAAGAAAAATTTTCGGGGGGGGGGTTGTATACATATTAATTGAATCTGAAAGTCTAAGCATCGTTAGAAAATTACTTGCATATCTTTAATAACCATAATGAATTAGGTGAAAGTAAATGCGAGTTTACAAGAATAAAATTGGGAAATTATAATATAGTATATTAATTATATTTTTACTGAATATTTCGGGGTTGTCCCCAAACCCCCCGTTACTACGCCCTGGGTAGCGAGCCGCGAGGTGCAGTTGTGCGGATGTCGTTTGAGCGAATTAATCGGATAAAGATTTCTGAGGGTTTTCTTATTCGTATACATTTTAAAGCAATTATAAATCGTTTCAGAATTAGAAAAATTTCAACGCTCTAGGGCCATTAGTTTTGAACAGACGTGATTTTCCGCAAAAAAAAAAACTTTGTCGAAAAAACTCGAAACGTTTATAAAAGAAAATTATGATAAACGATTTTCGAGATTTTTTTTTTTTGAGCGTAATTGGAGTAACTTACGTCGTATCACATTATTAAGTCTTAAAACCAAAAATTACCTCTTTTACCAGTTGAATATCACAAAATCTATAATTGCTATAAATAGCCCGAAATCGGAAAAACAGTTTTCGAAACGTATTTGTTGATTATTTCGCGTTTCTGTAAACATTAATTTTAAAATTCCGAAGAATTAACGATAATCGATTTCGCCGAAAACGCGTTTTTATATAATTTTTTGGGAGTTTTTTTTTTTTTTAGGCGCTTTTGAGAAAATGACCTCTCTAAAGTACCCCAACTATATGAAATTTGCTACCAGAAACAGACGTTGTAATGATCAGAGCACTCCTTCTGGTAGAATTTTCGGGTACAGACAAAAAAAAAGCCATCATTGTCAGACCAATACGTTTTCAGAATCTAAAAACACTTTTTTTCCACAAAGTCGTCCGTTATAAGCGTCGTGTTACGCGCTTTGTTTGAATTTTATTGACAGTTCGAACACAACAAACTGCAGTCATTTTATCGCGTTGTGGTGACTGGTGTTCCAATTAATTTTTTTTCTGGGTATACATCACAGTTTTCAGCGTCTAAAATTGGATATTTCAAAATTTTTCCTAATATTAAATTGGAGAACGTATATATTAATTAAAATTAAGGTTAGGGAAGTTGTGGGATTTGCATGTTTTCTGTATTCTTCCGATTTATAGCGGACCAACCTATACATATACGTATTGGCCAGTTTGCATAAAAAAAAATGTTTAAATTTTATTGATTGTATAAAAAAAAAGTGCGCGTTTCTTAATTTGTGAAACGTATTGAAAAGTTTTTTTTTTTAAAATTAAATAATCATAAAATATTTTTATTTTATTTGCAAAAATACGGTTGAAAAAAAATTTGTTTTCTTCGACGAATGTACCTGTACTACGACATAACTCATACATCGATTTATTTAAAATCGAAACACCAATGACTCTAAATTTTAGTCGGCTTATTAGTTTATATTTTTTCATTTAGAATAATTAAATTTTTCCATGTTTTAATACATATTTATTTTTTTTTTGTATGCCTATTGTATGTCTATTTTAGCACCTACGATTTCCGCGCTCTATTATTAATATAAAAATTAAATTTGAATTATGTATATTTATTTACTAAAACAGATATTTTCCCAGTGTAACGTAAAAATCCAGACCACAGTGCGTACACTATACGTGGCGTATTTATACGCATGCTTGCGAAACGGACAATAACAATAATATGTCATAACGATATATTTTTTTCTTGATAAATTGAACTGTTGGAGAATACCCGTGATTTTTCAGAACAAATCTTGAGAATAAACGGCGTATATGTATAGCGTATATCCTATGGGAACACTATACTGCCAATGTGCGGAATTCGGTTGTATTCCAGGAACGAGTTTGTTTAGTTTAACGTATAGTCTTGTTTTAAGTACTTATTTTGTAAACTATTTCGTACTAAAATGTGAATAATTTAAAAAATATATATTTATAGGGAAAAATACGGTAGAAAAAAAAATGTTTATTTTCTTTGTAAAAAAGAATCGGTTTGATGTGAGTTAAAATATATAACGAAAATGCATTTGTATTCTGTTGGAACAAAACGGAATGTACGTAATGTCTATCATCACAGATATAACGCCATATAATACGAATATATTATCATATTTGAGAAATACGAGTTATATCCGTTGTGTTTTGACGACTGTACTATTGTATAAAAGTACTAAATGACTATTTTTTTTTTTTTTGACATGCATTCCAACTTAAATAAAATTATTAATAACAGTTTTTCTTCGAGGCATCCTTATCCGTCGTGAATGGTTTCAGAGATTTACGGATTGACTTCGGACGAGCCGTGCGGAAATGCTTTTTTTTTTCACATCATCATCACAAATTGAAATACAAAATGTCAAGAGTCTTAAATATTGTTTATTGTACTACAGAAATAATGGCTTTAATTGACTTCTGTTTAGTCATACTCCTTTGTTACGGTTAGGTCATATTCGTCATTCACAATTTAATAATTGTTTTAGCAATTGGCTTTCAACGGTTTCTGACAAGTCTATATAATGATTGATTTGTTCCAAGCGTTCCATAATACTACGTCGTAATTATCTGTGATGCACTCGCAACATAAAATGTATTTTTGAAGTGTTGCAAATGTTCATAATATATTGTTTTGCAATATCGAAAATGTCCCAGTGAAAGATGATTTTCTTAGAACACTGGTCAACGCGACAAATTCAACAAATACAGTTCAGACATGGATCGATTAGATTATTTAGATTGATTGATTGATACGTTATTTTAAAGAATTTGGAAAAAATATGTATATATACGAAATTCATGAATTTCACTACGCAATTTTCAAATTCTTTTCTTTTTTTTTTCAATTGCCGTATTGTTTTACGTTACAAACAAATGTTGACTTATAATTTTAATTTTAAATTTATATATACTTACGTGAACGGAAAATTGATTTTTTTGGCATCGAAAAAGTTTACCAAATCAAAATGAAGTTTGATTTTAACAATTCTAATTTTGGAATATCTTTTTCGTTTGCCTTATTATTGATTGAAAAAATGTTTTTCATTTTTGTTTGTTATGAAATGGATTTTCAAAAGAAATTTAATGTTCAAAACTTGACTGCGCACTATCATTTCAATTATACCGTTATGGGTGTATAATAATAAAAATTGAATAAAATTTAATTGTTGAAATAAAATATTTCCGGTTTTATTAATTTTTTCATATACCAACTTCTGATGTAAAAAACAAAACAAAACATTAAAAAAAAAACTTTTAAATCTGCACTTAAAAATACACATTTCGAATGGGAAAATTTGTACGAACCATTCGCATGTTGGGTATTATACTATATGTTTTACCGAGTATATGTAACTGAAAATGTTTTAATATATTAAAATTATATATATATATAAAAGATTAAAGCCAATGGGTATTATATATGTATAATATAAGCGTTATATTAAATTTGTTTATTCACTACCGTTTTCGATTAAAAGTCTTCGTCAGGTTTAAAGCGAAAAAGAAAACATAAAGGCCAAAGTATAAAGTACAAGTGAACAAGAATACGAAAAGAAAATTATGATTATTTCAATAAAAATTCGTAGAATAGAAAAAAAAGTAATAAAAGCAAAGGAATTGTGTGTAAAGAAAATTAAATTTTAAACGGACAATTACATACGTTATGTTATTAGTAACATAATAATTTAAAATTTAATTCGCGTTATACAAAATTTCTTCGCTCTTATTATTTGTGTATTTTTATTGTAATAATTTTCTCTATGTATTCTCTTGTTCATTTTTATTTTTTTACTTTGTTCGTTAATTTCTTATGCTTATTTTATTTTTCAGTTTATATCTAACCTATGACTATTAATCTAATACTTCTAGTTAGGTTAGGTTTGGTTAGGTTGGCTTCGATTAATATAAATAGAGCACGGATTTTATAGTAGTAAAAAATTACAGTAAAATTGATTACAGTATTACACTAAAAATTTCTGAAAATAGCATTTAAAAATGTAAAAACTGCACTGAAAAATAACAAGGTTTTTTCATAAATATTTTTAATTCATTGTTATTATTATTTTTTACTTTGCGGTTTACGGCATGAGTCTTCTTCAACCTTTTTATGCAGCGCGCCATCAATTATTTTATTTTTTTGATAGTGATTGTCATATTGCTGTTCTAAAATACATACTGTACTTAAAATGTGATCTAATTATTATTAGATTTTACGACAGCAAATATTATCGTACCTTATTTATACGACTATACGTACAATAACGTAAATTAGATTTAACTAATATACATGTAGTTCAGACTTATTTACAATTCGATAATTTTATTACAAGGAATTTTCATAAATCGGTTTCAATAGTATTAGAAAAGTAAAATTACTCAAACAAAATTATTGAAAAATTGTGAAATTTTTTTTATATAAATTACCAAATTCAACAAAATTACTATAAAATTGAAAAATTTGCGAAAATTGCGAAAAACTGCACTTAAAAATTTTAGATTTTCGTTCGTACTCGTATGAAACAAATTAAAAATTTATTTAGCGATAATTCGGAAGAGTAGAAGAAAAGTTGCAAATGCAACAACATCCGTGCCCAAAATATAAATATGCGCTGTTTTTTTTCTCGTTAATTTTATTAAAATATTGATTTGTAGTTTTTCTTATTTTACGGTTTAATATATGTGTCGGAAAATAACTTTGTATAATTTTTTTTTTTTTGTAAAATAGTTCCGTGTTTCGATTTTGTGTGTGTTTTTAAACTACAAGCCAAAACGGTGTTAAACAAATTCTTATAAAAAAAAAAAAAATTCAGAGAAATGATGGCACTGAAAATACAACCGTTTCGTTCGTTCACTAGAACCATAGGTACTGTTTAAAGTGTTCGGAATAAATATTTTCCTATGTTAATAACAGTCATACAATATTAGTGTATTAATTTTGGCTCTTGAATACCATCTAGTTTTGTGTTTTTAAATATTTAAGTGCATATATTTTCGAAATCCATTACGCTTGCCAGTGATTGCAGCGGTTCGTTCGACACAATAATCGACTGTTCGGCGAAATTGTTATTTTGAATTTCGAAAAATCGTTGATCGCCGTTCGTGAGGACTGCGCGACACGTCTCAACGATCGTCGCGTGTCTTAAAGGCATTTTTTTTTTAACCACACTGCTTTACGTCTCAAAAAATTAGTGGCAAATTTCGGTTAACTTTTGTTGTTCGTATATACGCGTGACTATACTTTGTATACGATTATATGCACACCGGAATTATTCGACAAATGACGGGTGTTCCGTTTCCTAACGAATCCCGACCACTTTGTACTTGTAAAAACCGAATAATTTCTACGATATTATAATATGCTGCAGACGCGAATAATATTCTCCCGTACGCCCGTGACTCTTCGGTACAGAGGCGTATTTAGAAATGTTCAAAGACCTTGATGAGATAATTTTTACCAATTGTTGAGTAACGGAGGGTTTAACGTTTTCGTCTACCGCGACTGGCGTGTTCTTATTCTAAGCCAGCTGAGTATAGAAACGAGTACTTTGTTTACGTTCCTCTCCGGTCCATCACTGGCCTACCGGAATATTATGATTTAGAGATCGAAAATAATATTGTTAATTACCACGCATACATAATTCGAGGCGATAAAGTGTACGAATTCCGTTGAAAAGCCCATTAAATTTTCTCGAAGAAAACATATCGATCAAGGCGGTTCCAGTATTATTTTTCCATGCATAGGCACAATACTAAAATTTGAAAATTCGGAAATTTTGAAATTTAATCAAATTTTTTTTTTTTTTGTCACTCAAATTCCATAAAACTCCCTTTTTTTAATAAGCTTTCTAACGGTGTACTGATTTTTTGAAAAATTCCGTCTCGACGAGAAGAAATCGCGTTTTAAATGTAAAAAAAACGGTATGGTATAGTACGCGGTTGTGTACTTACGTGAAATGGATAGAGTTTGAGGCCGAGTGTGTGTGGGACAAAATTATTATTATTTCGAGCAATTCCTCAAACTAAAACACTGTTAATTTGTAACTTCATTAGTATTTACCTAAACTCGGAAAAAAAATTCTTATTTATTTTTCAAAAAAATCTTAAATAAATTAAGAAATAATTTATTGACGAATTTTTTGCTATCCTTTTTTTCACTGTCCTCTATTCCCGTCTAACCAGGGCTATGTAAAACGCGATCTCTTCTCCCCGAGACGAAATTTGTCAAAAAATGAGTTTACCGTTGGAAAGCTTATTAAAGAAGGAAATTTGTGTGCAATTTGCACACCTCTGAGTGACAAAAAATAATAATTGTCAGATATGAGTCAAATTTTTAAAATATAGAAATCTCCGAATTTTTGAATTTGTGACTATGCTTGCGAAAATAACATTGGAACCTGGCTTGATATGTTTTCTTCAAAAAATTTAACGGTTTTTAAATTTGCTGTAGGACCAAGAGTTGAGTATATATGGGAGAAAATTTCAAGGAGAAAAAACACGTATTTTTTTTTTTTTTTGAAAAAATACAAAAACTGAAATTTCTACCACATACTATAATTATTTATTTGAAATATTTACAAAACGTATTAATCTAACAATAATTTTTATCGGACTTATACTGTTACTTTTGATCGGTTTCACATTTGTAACTGGACAACGCTACAACGCGTTCACTTTAAAAATTTCTTATCCATTTTGATTTAATTATTTCGTGTACGGTAATTATTAATAATAATTCATTAAAAATGTATACGTTTTTATATTAATCTGTAGAGAAAAAAAAATTGCTAGAATTTAAAATGAAAAAAATAAAAATTACGTTCTTAATATTTTGATATAATCAGTATTAAATTTTATTGTTATACATCTGCCAGCCGAATAAGACGTGCACGAGTAAAAGTTGTTTGCCGATCGAGCTGTTATACTATTCTTGAGATACGCCATTTAAGTAAAACGCAACAACCAGGTGCACGTAATTGTGTAAAATTTTTAAGAAAACAGCTTTTACAATCTCGTATTTAAAAGTTTACTGCGGTAGACAGTAAAAAGCTGTGGCTTAAGTTCCAAACAACCAATTTTTAATTAAAAACAGACAATTAATATTTGGTCAAAGTATATGATGTTTTAAACGCTAAAAAAGACCAGTAATTATGCGTAATTTATAGTAGTTATAATCGTACTTGAAATTTCATAGTCGTATAAAACAAATAGAATTCTTATATAATACAGAGATTATAAGGATATTTGTTTACATTGTCGCGAATATTATATGCGCGGCGAACACAAAATACGTTTGGTTGGGTTCAAACGTTTTTTGATAACATTTACTTAAATGTCATATTAATATTGTTACAGTTCGTTAGTTTTTCGTCATGCGCTCGTACTGTTTAAGTAACGTAATATACTTCTACTAAATTATATAAAAGATATTATATTATGCGCATACCTACGTACAAACATAATCGAGATTGTATTAAAACGTTTTATAGTAGTGAATAAAAATGACGTGTACATTTCATAATGCCGAATAAAATGTGTACAAAAATATAGTTACGCTATATTACAGAAATGCTTTAGACGTTTTACGCGTCCCTTATGCAGTCCAACAATTTTTTGGATATTTTTCAAAAACATAAAAAAGTAGAAAAAAATAAAGTAAATTTTTTTTACAAAATAGATTTTGGTTTAATTTATTTAGAATTTTTAAAAAAAAATTAACCTCGAAAACTAAACATGTTGACTACTATTCGTTTTAGTATAAAATGTGAAATAATTTTCAAAAAGGACGTTCATATTTTAGCCATAAAAATAGTTTCAATAAAATGTACGGATGTTTTTGCGTATTTACGATACATTTTCGAACATAATTTTACTATCGGGGTGAAATATTTTAGATTTAAAAAAAAAAAAAAGTGTAACTCGAGCATTTAAACAATACGACCAATATATGAGCCAAGTTTCGCTCGAATCATTTTTAACATCTCAATGAACCCAACGAATATGAAAATTTATGATTATTGATTTTTAACAATACTAAATTCACAAACAAAATTTCATTTGATACGTCAGCGATGTATGCACATATAAATATGTTATTTTCCATATAAAGCGTCGTGCGAAACATCGTTTAATTTACGCAAATTGTTTTACGTAAAATCGTTAGTCCTTAAATTTCGAGGATAGTGCAATGATATTTGCTTTTTGAAAAGCACCGGGAATTCAAGTCAAAGCTGTTGTTTATTGATATTAATGCCGTGTGCACGTAATACGTGAATCATTAATCGGGTCGCAACTCGTGTATACGTCTCCGTCGCGACACGAATTTAATTACGGATATTCTTCACTGGGCACGCGCGTGTTATGTGTTAAAACAGACGGAATTCATGCAATACATTATACCGTAGTCCCTTTAAAAAATAATATATATAAATGTGAAAACGGGTTTTTAGGGCTCCACTCAGTTTTAGGGTCCATTTGGGGTTTGTGTGTGCGTAAACTGTATCGCTGTAAAAAAAAAAAAATGTTTGTAAATAATCGTAAACCTTTCGGGGATATCAAAGCGCAGAACGTGTAATATACACACACACATACGGTAATGATCGATTGCTTTTTGCGGTTTCGACCCGATTTATACGCGCACAACAGTTTCAACTTAATAATTAAGTGGTAAACGTTTGAAATATTTAATTTATGACTAACAATTTCGTTACGCCGTCTGTAGGATTAATTTACAACGCATTTTGTGACTGGGCGCGACCTCCAAAAACTTGTCCTTCTATTTTTTTTTTACGTCGGTTGTTTTTTTCCCCAAACACCATCTGCGAACAGTGCGCATATAATATTCCTTCGAAACTTTTATTAGAACCATTCTCGTCTGCGGTCACGGCGTTGAATGATTTCATATTTTCATTAATTTTTCCGCAAGAAATGCCCTAACGTTTTATATAATATACGTTATAACTTACGTAGGTACAATAATACAATACGATCTTTATATTATATAATATATACATACATACATAACCGTGCGCAGACATTACTGGCAGGGTATAGTCATAAATGATACATTACACATTGACATTTAACATGAACAAAAAATTTTAGATAGGGTAACTTTATTCAAGTGCATTTACCGTAGTAAAAAATTATTTTATAAGTAATAATATAATGTAATATACCTAAATTAGTTAATAAGTAAAAACTTTTTATGATTAAAATCACAACATTTAACAACTACCTTATTAAATAATTTAAAAATGAAATTCTTTATAATAATTGTTATGTTTCGTCTTTCAAACAATTCGTTAGTCACATTCGCCAATCCTTATCACATTATCATAAACGAATATCGATATTATTCAATGGTCTACGGAGCTAGTCGTATTATTATTTACTAAATGATAACGGTGCACTGTGCAGCTACAAAATATCGATTCTATGTCCGTAGTTGATAGAAAATACCACAGTTATTAAATTAAATTTAAACTATTCTTTGTATTATCAACGGTGATAGCATGTACTGTTGTGTTGTGATATCAGGTTTTGTAAACTAAAATCAACCAGTATGGTTCGCGATAGGATTCAGTGTTTGGACAGCGGTTACTATGATAAAATAAATTAATAAAATAAAATTACGATAAATTTATTTTATCATAGCAGTTACTAACGACGATATATATTTTTTAATTTTTCCAATATTCTTATTTCTTACATTTTACCGTTTACGGACATGTTGAAATGGTCAAACATAATATCTGCGGGGGAGTTGTTCGCAGAGTAGTCAAATGCCTACCCTGACTACCCCGTGCGCACGCTTATGCATACATACACTATTAAATTATAGTATATATATATATATAATTATTTATAATATAGTATTGATATTGTAGTTTATATATACTATTAAATATATTACAATTGAACAATTTTTAATAAAAAATGTTTAATATGTATATGGTTTCGAAATATTACGTATTTGAACATTTATAACGACTATGGGTTTAGTTCTTTTTTTTTTTTTACATTTTATACAAGCGACGTTTAAACGGATTTATATTTTTATTTACCAGACTGCGCAATAATTAACGAGTCCCCTGCGCAAAAATCTCCGTCCGACGACACTAGAAATTATTTACTCGACGTGACGACGAAAATACGCGTTTTTCGGTTCAAAGGCGCGTTCGCCGGCAAACAGAGGATACGTAGAGGACAGCAATGTTGTTTGCACGCGCGCAATCATTACACGCCTTTTTCGAGTTTAATTACTAGTGACGGTGAAACGGCGTCACGAATCAAAGGCGTTAATCTTTCTCGATGGACGCGTGTCGCAGAAAAAAAAAAGATCTCATATATTTCCTTACTCGTCAGCTGCAGTCGTTTCTGTTCTGGTCGATTATTATTATTATTCGTTCGTCCCGTTAAACCGTTCGTCATAGAAATCGCGGTCCCTTTCAAGTTTCAGCTCGCTTCGCCGTCCTCCGGACGTGTTTAACGCGCCCGGTTTGCTGCAGGACGATCGCGAAAACTGTATTCCACATGCAATTTTCAATTACACTCATCGTTTGAAACGTGTTATTAACGTGCATTTACCGTGTTTGCGGCACACAACGATCACCACGCACTTGACGTCGCCAATATTATGGTCTGGAGATAATTAATTAGAAGAATTCGATACGCAAAGAGCGTGCGTATACGTCAGATTAGGCCATTCGTCCCCAACTGGTAGTCCTGTACTTATTTCGAGTGTTCCGTGAGGTCAGACATTTTTTTTTTCCGTTCCGATCAATTTTTTTAATTCGAAAAACTTTTAACTCGGGAATTAAACGAATAGGTCGCGTCGTATAACCACCCAACGACAAAATACGTGTAGGGAGTGGATATCTTATTCCATACCGTATACGCGGTTTGCTTTCGGCAACAGCCTTATTCTAAGTATGTCACAACTGGTTAACGAATAATATTGACAGAGTTAAATTTTTTTTTTTTTTTTGCTACGAATAAGTTTTTAAATGTTTCCTTGATTTTTACCGTATCGCTTATTGAATCAATTATTTCCTATATTTATTATATATATGTGTATTAGACACATATTAGGAGACCGGGGTATAATATTAACTATAATGGTTCGCAGCGGTTGAAAACGTGCAGATATGGTCCACGGTGGTTGAAAATTTGAAAAATTTGTCCGAGGCTTGAGTATTGAGTTGGAAATCACTGGATTAGGCCAAACAATATAAGCGAGTTGTTCGATTTCATATATATAATTACGTTTTAGATTCTGAGCGGAGCGAGGAATGTATTGGTTTTACAACGACGTTTTTTTTTTTATGTTTGTACCCAAAAATTCTACCAGAATGAGCGCTCCGATATTCACAGTCATACCCGGTTACCGGTAGCAAACCGAATCTAGTTGGTAATTTAAAGATGACGTGCGTGAAATTGGCACCACCACTTTACGCTGTCAGCATCCAACCTTCACAGGCATTTTGCAAATAATTTGCTAATATTTGCCAAGTTATTTTTAGAATTTGCAAAATACCCAGTTTGCAGATATGAGTGCTTTTCTAGATGCGGTGCCAACTTCACGCTAGCGCCATCACCCCTTGCACATCCTCCCATAACAACGCCAGTGTTTTTAGCTTGGAGTTGGCACCGCATCTAGAAAAGCACTCATATCTGCAAACTGGGTATTTTGCAAATTCTAAAAATAACTTAGCAAATATTAGCGAATTATTTGCAAAATGCCTGTGATATTAGAATAATAATAATAATAATAATAATATTATAATAAATGAAAATAAAAACACTGTAAATAAATTAAATTACGCGCACGATAACAATCGAATAACGTGATAACGAATATATTATAATAATCAACTTAATTCCCTGCCTAACTTAACGACCTACCTACCTCGACGGCCTTTGGACCCACTTTTCTATTATACATATAATAGATTTTCATTTGAGTTTTATTAGATTAAATTTGAATGTTATGAAAATATTTTTAAATGTTGAAATTGCAATGTGGGTGGGGGAGTCAGGACCCAAAATCCCTGCCCTTGGGTACGCCCATGCACACTGTTGTATCCAAAATGTATTCGCGTTAATATTTTTTTTGTCGTTGTAAAATTTTATAAACGTTTAAAAAAAAATTTAAAAAACTGTACGTTCTGTGTTTCGGATTATGTTATTAGAGATCGCCGTATGATTTATAACGACTACGTACTTGTTCATATTAAAATATATAATGCGCATTGCAATGTGTCGTATTGTTGCTGGGGACGCGGATGAAAATAATCGACGAAATACGATAGGAATTATTATAAGTTATGATATAACGTTTGCACAAGAGTCGCTTTTTACACTACAAAAAGTGAATATAGGTTTAATACACTGCACACTAATACACCTAATAATATTATTGGGAGCGTTGTTGTAACACTCCGGTGGCCGTACGCGGATACCGTTTTATACAGAAGTATAAATTATACACCAAAAACATTGTCACTGTATATATTAATAAACACGAAAACTAGCTGTTTAAATAATTATAGACGAGGTTATTTTATTAATTACGACGACACGAGTATAGTAGTAAAATAAAACGTGTCTATAACGATAATAATTATTATGTGTTATCGACGGCGAAAGCAATAATTTCCGAACTGTCGAAAAACGCGTTGGAAATATAATAACAGGCCAAAAAAAAAAAACGTTTCTTATGATGTTTTCTCGTTTCGCGTGCGTTAACGAATGAGACTAAAAAAAAAAAAAAAACCGTAGAAATGTTTTTTTAAATTTTATTGTTACGTGCACAATAATGTGTAGATAAACTCGAACAGTTTTATATTTAAATTCCCATTTGAAACGTTGTTGGTGTAATACGCGTACAACCGGGAATAAACTAACCGTGTTTTTTTTGCTAACCTTTTTTTTTTCTCTCGGTAAAACCTACGTATCGCAATATTTTAATATTCTGTTAAAAAAAAAAAAAATTGAAGTTTTAATTGACGTTATACGAACCCACAGCCGACACACGTACGTATTAATATTTCATTAGTAGCGGCGGCGGCGGCGGCGGCGGCGTTATTATTGTGTTTTCATTTTACTATTATATATCCATTTCATTTTCCCTGCGGTTTTAAAAGACGAGCGGTTTTAATTGTAATATAATGAATAATTACGTTATAATTATACGTGCGTGTATATATTATTATTATGTACAATACGTATAATAAATACGTATATCATCATAACTGGCATTTACAACTATAACATATTTTATAACGTTTATCCAGAGTCTTTGTCCCAGCCATCATACTATAGGTAAACGTTTCTACCGAAGTAGAACAATTTCCTTCCAATATATTGCACAACCACTGGAGACTGTGTCTCCCAGACACCAGTGTTTTAAAATCTTCTTCTTCTTCTTCTTCTTCGGTCTACCAGCCCTAGGTCCGTATCCCTAATACGTGTATAATAAATAATAATGGTATTGAAATATATTCGTAACCAGTACCGGTCGACATTAGGAATTCGGGTGGAAAACAATAAGTACAAAATATAGTGTTTGTTACGATTTTTGTGCAGTTGTAATCGCCAGTCGCGTTGAAAAAAGTTTTATGAAAAATGTTGTTTAAAAAAAAATGGTTTAAGAATCGATAAGGATAATGCGAAATCGTTTCATTTTACAGGACGCCGCACGAAAGTGTTTTCGTTTTCATAAACTGTTTGTTCGTCATAACCAGGGCTGCGAATATAATGCACTAAAAAATTACCAAATATGCATGCATTTATGCGTTAATAAATGGCACAATATTCACTCAAATATGCACTAAAAAAAAAAAAATCTTAAAAATGTAAAAATATGCACTTAAAAATTTGAAATACGCAAATATATATATTATACGAATTCGGACTAATCTGAGAATTTATTATCTTTATATTGAATAAAATAATAATTTCCCTTAAAGTTTATTTATACGATATTTGATATTACACGCACGCATTCATTCTGTATACAATTCACTGTTGACGAGTTCGAAATAATAATATTAAATTTTACTTGAAAAAATTTAACGCAACTGCCAAATTTTCCAAATAATTCATTCATAAAAAAAAAATAATAAAAACATTAAAAATTACAAGAAAGATTTAAAGAAAATAAGAAAATATGCATTTATATACTCTAAACATTCAAATATGCATTTATATGTCTTACTCTTGAAATGCGCAAAATATGCAATATAAATTTTCGTATATGTATGCACAGTAATACGAAACAAATTTGTACCGAACTCATTCTCACTTAAAATGTATAAAAAAACATGCAAATGCATTAAATTCACAGCCCCGGTCATAACATAGCATTCACCACCCTCATAAAGTTAACAGCGCGAATATGATAACAGACACTGAAATCCATACATCCTATAAATTTGTCTTCGTTTGTTTGCTGGAATATTTTCTCGTAATTTTTTATACTGTATTTTTTATGATAAGCCTTTTGAAGTTGTACGCTTTTAAACTTTACGCTAATACCGCAAAACTTATTATAATTTGTACTATTTGTGATGGAAAAAGTTCGGTTTGTTGGAATATTTCCGAAATGTGTTGGACTCAAGTTTATAAATTATAGAGTTTATAAAGTCAGTAAGGCACAATTTTAAAGAGCTTTTATCGGAAAAACTAGACAAATTCCGGGAACATGCCCAACAATGTCTAACGGATTACCAACAAATTTGTTGGATTTATTGTTATATTATAGTGGCTGTTATACTTGCGCTACTATCATTATATGAGATTCAATCCCCAACAACTCATAAATAAATCGTCAGATCCTCCACCGACGACACCCGATGACAACTTCTTCTTCTTCACTGGCATTTACAACTCTGTCAGGGTCTTTGCCGCCATAGTTTTGTGACCGTAACATAACAGTAACAGGTTTTTCTAAGTAAGATAGGATGATGTCAGCTCTGTGATAAACCCCCAACCTGGAGGTCTAGAACACACCGACCACTTAAGGCCAGCGTGGGGCTATTGCAATGTACGCGGTGTAGTGTGTACACTGAGCGCCACTTTCCCTACGCCGATTGCAACTAGTGCTTTAAATACTGCGGAAATAATCGGAAATAATATTTTAATACTCCGTATTCAATTCGGAAACACGAATTAAAAATCTCCAGAAAACAGAAAAATTACACGATAATGATGGATTGAAGCAAAATTTCTAGTCATTACAGTCAAACAATTTTACTAAAAATCGAATAAGCTGTTTTTTCGTCTACAATATTTCAAAAATCTACTTCCATTCACAGAATTCCCAATCTTTCTGTGCGTCTTTAAATCGTGTTTTTAAGTCGAATGCACAGCAGTATTGGAACTACAAAGTCGCTTTTTTTATCTAATATTTTCTGCGCGAGGCGTTCTTTAAAGGAGTGCGTTGCACACCGCGTGTTAATTATTTTTAAATGCCAATAAAGTATTTTAGTCCTATTTTTTGTACACACGCGCTTAAGGTTAACAGCGTTACCGTGTCATCGTGATTAAGTGCGAATAAAGCGTATATCGAGACGCGTTATTAACCGGGCGATATGATACGCGTATATTATAACAAGACCAAATTCGAAAATTCATAAAAAAAAATCGTTTTGATCGGCGAGAGTTAATTATAAAAAAAAAAATCTTACGGGTAAGAATACGATTTTGTTTACGCTCGATTTATTGTATATTAATAGAAAAAAAAAAAAACGAGCTTTATCGAGCCCGTGTCTTTTAATTCGGCTGAAAAAAAAATATCCCACAAACATTAATATTGACGTGGCGTGTACCTACTACACGCAATTGTGTGCCGAATATCCGTATTCATATTACACCCACAAGTCACATATTTAACATACGTTTGTTGTTACCCGGGCAAACACTCGTATAACTCTTTCGTGGTTTTTTTTTTTTTTTTTTTTTTTATTCCTGATTTAACCCTACCGGGTACGGGATAAATCCCTGCAGTCGGAACTTTATAATGTTTGAACTTTACCGAAACCATATACGCGGCGCTTTTCTACGAGTTAATAAAACTTTTTTTTATATATTTATATATATTATAAATTCGCAGCGTTTAAAACGGCGGTGACGGGGGGGAGGGAAAAAGCGCTTCGGTTTTTTTTTTTTTTTTTCGTTTTAATAATATATTATTATTATTATTTATATTTTAAGTACGTGGTGGCGGCGGCGAGCAAATAATAATAATAAAAAAAAAAAAATAAAAAATACAGGATCCTCTAACAACATCGTTATGAAGTGTTCTGCATAATATTTGCATGAAAACCGTATAAAAGGTCCAAGCGTTTACCCGTATACATATATATATATATATATATATATATTTAAACGTAAACGAATATATCGGTAATGCTGTTTACGAGATTTCCGCCGATGTTAAATAGCCATTTTAAAACCATCCTCGGGGGAAGAAGGGATGGTGTGTGTGTGTCTGATGGCGAAGTGGGAGATTACTCTGTGTTTTATATAGTAATATACGCGATATTATAATATATTGTTATACGTCGTCTAGCGCGAAACGAGTTACGATATTTCATAACGTGCGCGTGTGGTGTGCGATTGGAGTTTTTGGCGCCTAGGACAAAGAAAAATTAGGGGCTCCTTCGTCTTCGTCTTCGATTAAATTTCTGTACTTTTTTCAGAGATATTTTTATGGAAACACGAAAGAAAAAACAATAATACGTGTATAATTACAAAGTATTAAGGTTTTTTTTTTTTTACGATTTTTATAATTTTCAGTAGGCGCATTCAGTAATTATGTCCCGTAGTTTTTTTTTTACAATAGGTACCCCTAAGGCTTTTTATTATACCGAGCAAAGATCTTTAACAATATTTTCAAAAGTTCAACGTAAAACCAACAGTATAATAATATAATGAATGCCTATTGTGGTAAGATGAAAAATATTTTAACTTTTGACACGAATTAAAACTTTACTGACTGTTACACATTATACAGTACGGGTTATATCGTATTGAGTGTTTATCATCTTATCGATCTGTGTACATTTTAATAAATAATAATATAATGTGTAATAATAGTGTGTAATTCATTATATATTATATAATATTCAGGTTTCGACTTTCAATATAAATATAATTATTTTTGGCGGGTGCAATACACATTGTTTTTTAGTTTCTGAGTGTAGCGACTGCAGTGCGAGGAAAATATTGGTTTTACAATGATGTGTTTGTATCCAATAATTCTACAAGGAGTGTTCCGGTCTTTATAGTCATAATTTGTTTCCGGTAGCAAATTGTATTTAGTTGGTACTGCTTTATAGGGGTCACTTTTTCGATTTCCTCAAAAGCGCCTCAAGAAAAAAAAAAGGAATCAAAAACTATCGAAAAATTACATAAAAACGCCGAAATCGATAATTTTATTTTTTTTTTCGTTATTTTGAAACTAATGGTTATTAGGAACTTGAAATATTTACTTAATATGTAATTTTATATTATATTTAAAGAAAAAAATTTTCAAAAAATGTCTTTCAACTTTGAGCTATTTATAGTAATTATAGATTTTAACCTTTTCAATTAATAAATAAGGTAATTTTAAGGCTTAAAAATTTAATACAATGTCGGACGTAAGCGTTGCTTCAACTGTATTCAAAAAAATCTTGAAAACCGTTTGTCGACAAAGCGTATTTGTTATTATTTTTTTTTTTGTGGAAAATTACGTTTGTTCAAAACCAATTGTCGTACAGTCTTGAAATTCGTAACAAATATATGACTTTCTACTATGTTACGAAAACAAATGTTGAATATCCGTTAACTACCTAGGTTTACTGTAAGAAATTATATTGAAATGATGTACTGTAAGGGTCAATCGTAAATTATGATATATTCTGTATTATCAATAGTAAATAATATTACACCGAAGTTCCGCTCAGAATCGATTTTTCGGAACGCAGTGGTTTACAATTTGCTTTCATATTTATAGTCATAACTCAGAACAAAACTAAAAAAAAAAAATCATTCAATACGCTTGAGCGACGTACACAACACCTCGCGGCTCATTGTCTTTTTTTATTTATATACATATTTTTTATTTATCGTATATTTTTTTCTTCGTGTCAGTACTCCCGTACGTTACAAACTTATTTGGTGTATTACATGGGCCACACGTGTGTTGGAGGGGGGGGGGGCTACAAAATTATGATAACCTTTTCGACAGCGATTAACGATGTCGATAGATCAATTTATATAATAACAATAAAAATAACGATAAAAATTAATTAATAATATAGAAATATTATATATATATATAATATACGGCCGTCGCCACCACTCGCGCGCGCGGGGTCAGGAGATTTATTTTATAAGCCTATCCACCTGCAGTACCCCGTCACATAACATTTTCCGAGCAATAACTCTTTGCCGCCGCCGGGTCGGGGAGAATACGGGACGCGCAAGAACGGTATTGTCTCGCCCGAGAGGAAATTAAAAGAACAAAAATTATTAACAACGCCAACAAATCTACGTCGGAATTTCGAGTATCCCGCAGGACGTTCCGTGCTGTGTATACGTGCGTACGTGTGGCGGACCCGCGGAAATGCTCCTGCGTTTTCGTCGTCCCGAAATTTTCTGTAATAACCAAAAAATAACAAAAATATACGAAGAAAAGTAAGAAAAAAACAATTTTGGTTATTTAGATGTGTTTTGAAAAGGAGCGTCTGGAGACAGCACACGAGCAAATTTCTTATCAATTATCGTATCATATCAATTATCGTGTTACGAACGTAATATTATACAAAATTTTCACTCGGGTCTCGGGTTCGGTTATATCTCTATTGTATTTTAAACAATTCGGTAGGAAATTCAATTCACTTCGGCACATTACTCCAAATTAATATACTAAAAATATTGTTTAAAAAAAAAAAATATTAATAAATAAAAAAAAATATATAAATGTAGCATATAAAAACAATGTTATACTTTGTATATGCGTGGTCAAATTGTGAATCAATACGGACACAAGGTGACCCTTCTTTTCCGTGTAAGTCATCTATTATCTGCTTTCTCGCGTTTAATGTTGGTTTATTTAACTGTTGTCGTTCGGGTGTACTTAAACGAAGTTTTTTTGTTGAAAAAAATCGCAACTGCGTTTCAACATTTTTATTAGTCGGTTCTTGAATTTCATTTCTTTTTAATGAAACTGCAGGAACGTCACACATATAGCATTTTTAAATTTGAATAAATTAATAAGTCATTAAAATTCGAATATACCCCACCGGAATTTTGATACAATATAATTTAATTATTTATGTTCGCGTGACGATTGATATGAAATGACGACACATGTGCTGTCTCTAGACGCTATCGTGGTTTGAAATGTTTTTGGAATCCCTGCATGCTATTATCTTACTCCTGTTAACGGAAGGAGAATTCCGGTGTCGTGAGAACGAGAATCGTTAGGAACAGTGTCGGCCTGGCACACCATAGGCCCCTGGATCTTTTTATTCTGGGACCCTCTGCTTAATATGAAGTTAAAAAATACATATCAATAAAAAACAATTCATTATATAGGGTGTCCCAGATCCAACGGCGGAGTGACTCTAAAATTCTTACCGGGCAAATAAGATATTTCCGGGCCACTTATGAAAAAAAATTAATTTTTTTTTTCGGACTAGCGCCTTTTGTTTTCATATAGAGTTAATACAGGTTAATAAAAGAACCTATGTTGAAATTAGAATTTGGTGGTCGGATTTAGTTTTTGAGTTAAAGCAATTTGAAATTTGACAATTTTACCGTGTTTCTTTATAATAGGTTTATTTTTTTCACCTTTCGGCTCGTACTATATAATAAGTCCAATGGATAAATACCACGATTTGACGTGTACGATTCGGGGTTCGAACCGCTGTTCTCAAATCAATTTTTGCATTTTTTTCTTTTTATACATTACAATAATACAAGGCAAAGATTTCAAAACTGGTGGAGACATAGCGTTCAAAAATATTGGTATAAAAAAAAAAAAAAAGTGGGGCTCCGGCCGCATTCGCGGCCTAGCGGCCATTGCCAGGCCGACCCTGGTTAGGAAGTAAATAAAATAAACGCGTGCGATACATAAAAAAAATTCCCTTACGTCACTGTGTTCGTTTCGACTTGTACTTGCCACGATGCCTTACCTCGAAAAAAAAACCCAGGACAGCGGTAAGTTGTAACCACGAATTAATCACCTTTAATCGTGGTTACAACCCGCATGGTTTTTTATTTTATTATTAATTCAATTTTAATCCACTGTTTGCCACGCCATTTGTTATTACTCATTACTATACAGATTCGGTTAGAATAAAAATTTATTATATTTACATCGTATAGGTATCATCAGCATAAATCACGTCGGTCCACTGTTAACCAAATGACGCCACTGGCTTACACGTTTCCGTCCCATTTCTCGAGATTTACCCTCATACCGCCGTAATAGATATTTACACGTCAAAGAAAAAAAAAAAAATGAACCCTCCGTGATAATGTACTACGCGCATTCGTCTCATCCACCACAGTAATATTTATGAAAGAAGTTGAGTTTACGTTTATCACAGTACGTTCAATTAATTGTAAAGACTACGGACAATAGTAAAATGATACGGAATCGATTTTCAAAATGTCATTATATACCCCGTAAAAATAATACGTACAGTGAGAGAATCGCTTCTGTATAATACATAAAGTCGGAAAATGTCGTCGTTCCTTTCGGCGGTATTTTTTTTTTTTTTGTAAATCGCATGCCACGTAAATATTTGAACATTTACCAGAAACTATAACACTTTATATGTTTATACACACACACACACACACACATTTATGTATTATACGTTTATAGTAAGTTATTTTGAGAGAGTTTATTCCGTGTGATTTATACACGGCTTATTTCTTCCTTTATTCAAATAAACACGTGTACTTATTAACGTTATGTAAAAAGGTACAAAACACAACGGGTTCGTAAAACACAGCGTTATTACATTACGTATAAAATTACTTAAATATTGCTGTGTTTTATTGAAATTTACAACTTTTCCTTTTTGTTTCGATTACTGTACGTAATACAGATTATTTGATAACAGTCGCCGTATATGCAGGGAATATAATATAATATATACTAACGAATAGACGTTACAAAAAAAAAAAAAATCTGGATCACGTTTGTGATTTAATATCGCTTTTATATATTAATACTTATGATCGAAGTTGTAAATAATGGAAAAAAAATTTCAAACGAGATGTAAAATATTTTTAGTCGGTCAGGGTTTTCTTTATATTATATATATTTAATTTATTTTAGAGAGAGAGAGAGAGAGAGAAGTACTACATAAATCTTAGTGGCGGATCTAAGAGTCGATTTTTTTGGGGGAGGGAAGCTATTTTAAAAGTTGTTCCACAAATTATAGTTTCAAAAATCATATTTTCAGTTACCTTTATGGTATTACTACTTTTTATGAATTACAAAATCACACGTGTGCTTACATTCACTTATCATTTTCTCGAAGTCGGGAAACGAGTCAGACGCTCCAAACACTTAATAAATAAATAAAAATAAAAATATGAAAAAAAAAAATTGCGAAAAGACAATTATTAACATTATCAGACTGTAATCGATAATTAATTAACGATCAGTTAGGTACCAGTTAAAGCGCAACTGATAAGCTTTTTAAGCTATCGATATAATGTATAGTCAAAATTTAATTGGGGTCAAAGTTTTTTTTGAATAACTGCAGTTAGACGATTGTGTTTCACTTACAGATAAATATATATTACATTGACAAAATAACGATTGATAATGTTTTAATAAAAAAAATATACGATATCTCATAATCGGCGCGCGTTTGAGATGTTACAGAAAAAATAATAATAGGTATGCGCCTAAAATTGTAAAATAATATTTTATTGTCATTCCGGCGCATAAAACGTTCTCCTCTTCACACAGTGCACAGTAAATGGTTTTTTTTCCAATTGTTTATGTTTACAGTTATATATTATCCTACATATTCAGTGCATGTATAGCTATGCTCGGACCCCTAAAAAAATAACGTTTTTTTTTTTTTAGGTAAAAAAACGTAGAATTTTCTCGCGGAATTTAAACATCAGAATTTAACGTTTGTTTATAATTCAACGGTGAATTATACGTATTATTATCGTATGCGTACACTGCAATCAGTGTTTGCGCGCCACAATAACAGTTGTACTGTACTGGATTATTTTGTACGGAAAAAACTGCAGTGTCTCCATAAGAACACGAAGCCACTGCAGTAAACGAATTAATAAACTAAAAAAAAAAAAAAAAAAATTCTTTACGTTGTTGTGAAACGAGGTCGTTTCGTACTCGCCTTATGATTGTGTGTGTTTATGTATATGTCCCGAGCGTATGAACGATTAGAGGAAAAGAAAACAATTTGTATTCAAGGGAAATCGTTATTTTTAATCGATCGCGTTTAGAAAACTAAACCGGCGCCGAGAATGAAATAATAAGACAAGAGCACGTCTTGTTTTTCGTTTCGTCGGGGGTTTTTTATACTTTTCGGTCATTTCAAAATTCGAGTCCAAACCCTCGTCCCGCACGGTTATTACATTCGAATCGGTCTTGTTTTGTCCGTAAAATACGTTTATTTATTTATTTATTTTTTTTAAATTCGCCTTTTCCAGTCTGTATACGCATTTCGCAGGCTCGGACGAGTCGCGAAAACATCCGAGTTGTAGCAGCAACAGCACGTCCACGTTATATCGTTTCGAGAACACGGTTTGAAAACTTTTTAAACGACTTGACGTGTACGATAAACGCCGTGGCTCCGCTACGGTCCGGCACGGACAAAAAAGTCAATTACAATCTGAAAGTTTCGATAACGTCTGAATTTGTTGTCAACGATGTAATCATCCAGTGGGAATACGGTGGCGGCACGATCGGCCAGCGAGGCAATACCGGACGGCGACGGGGTTGTTGTTTTTAAAACGACGACAAACAACGGCTGCAGTGCGCGGAACGGGGTGTGTGTGGGGAAGGAAAGGTTATATCGAGTGCGTTCGATCCTTTCCTTTCCGACGGGGTAAAAAGAAAATGGGTTGTGTAATAAAAGGAAACAGTTACACACACACACACACACACATACAATATTATACGGCGTGTAGACACAGTTAAAGGCAAAGGTACACGCGTTCTGTTCCGAATGTTGATTTTTCCCTAGCGTACCAGCTATTTGTTTATAGCGTACCAACGTTGTTCGTGATACGTACGAATGTACGTATAATAACCGAATTTGCGATTGTCAATAATTGAAACGATGATCGGCACAGAGCCGTAGCCAGAAATTTTGGTTTGGGAGGTACCATAGTTACGATTCAGAGGTTGGATGGGGGGAGGGGGGCGTGTGGTCACACGGATATTTCTGTAGTTGTATCAAGGCAGGAAAAATTGTATGCGAAAAACGGCTTTTTTTTTTTTTAGTTTCAATTATATACTCCGTGAATTGTCAAGTGTCAGTTACGCACACACGCGTGTTTATTGTCAATCAAATTACGCTGATCAAAGGGGAAAAATCTAAAATTGCGATTTTCCACATTTCATAGCTGCCATAATATCGAGAACCTCGTCCGGATCAACACCCGATTCCCCGGCGAATATCGACGGTACGGCAAGTGTACAGAGTCTTTTGTTGACCCGTTGAGTTTCGTACGTGAGTTTTGATTCTCTTCGGTGTCGAAAACTGTCTCTCCACACTTGCCGTTGTAATCGGAAGAGTCGCCAAAAACGTTAAAAGATATTTGATCGTTGGAAATATTGCTCGTGTCACAAAAATGCAAAACTTTTAAAACCTCGGCATGTTTTTCGGGTCCTGATAATTTCTTACACCACAACTTATACTCGGGTTTAACAACGGATTCTGAGAATGGACCATTGAAGTACTACGGAGCAAAACGATCCAAGTATTTGACTTTTTTAGTAGCGACGAATCCAGGGAGAAGTATCTGTAAGCTTGAAAGGATTCCCGCATTGTCACTGAAAAATTTTTGAATAAGCGTATCGACGCAAGGAATGTAAAAACAGCAGAACGGAAGTACGCATCAACAGAGTCTTTTTGATAATTAGAACGCGAGTCTTGGAACTATAAGTCGTCCAATGCGTTTTTCGCAAGCTTTTCAGCTACTCTAAAAATTTCGCGTTTTTCGTCTCCTACGCAAATACTTCAAGTCCAAAAATCACGAGTGAAAAACAACAGCGTGTTATGCTTTATTTGTCTAGTAGTAGTAGTATTACCACCAATATGTAATAATTATTTTATAAATATGTCATAATTTTAAAAAAACAAAGTAAATGAATAATGTGTATATATGTATGTTTTAAAAAAAATTTCAATTTCTCGTTAAACCGTCTTTTCGATTATCCGTCAAGGCAGAGAATATAGAATCTGATGAAGACTTAACATATAAAGGAAAATTTCCGAATTCGCAGAAACCGTGCGTGTTTTTCAGAATTTTGGAGGCCCTATTGTTAGTTACAGTCTTGCATTGGGAAAAATGAGACGTAGAACTTCAAACCACAAATTTTGTGTCGAGATATTACGTTACAATAGTCGTTATGAATGTCAACGTAGAAAGTAGATTGTTCGGAGTTATGCTTTTAGCATGCACAGAACGAATTAACGGATTTATGCGGTTAATAAATGGTTTTTTGTGTTATTTTCAAGATGTATTCAACTGTTTTAATATCTAGATCTTTTCGTATGAAGTCGAGTCAATGTTATTTAATGGAAAAACACTAATCGAAAATCTGGAAATGTTTTAATTTGAAATAGAATACTACAATTACGTAACTATTTTAACACCGTACAAAAAAAAAAAGGTTTTGACACTGACTTGTTCCTATATTGTATTATTAATGGAAATCTCGAAATTCAGGTAAATAAGTGTGAATAGCTGTTTTTCAATCTGCGTTCGAGTGAGCTGTTTGTCTGATATTCGGGATTTTTTCGTAAAGTTTTTTTTTTAAAAGAGAATTGTTGGACTTGTCTTTGTGTACGTTTTGATTTTCTATTTGAAATACTGTTCGAAAAGATTTTTAAATTTAATCGGCGGACGATACTAAATAATTATAATTGGACGGCAAAATAATCGTAACTAACACAAGTGTAGCTATAATAATATAGGAATATAAGATGTAATTTATGTGTAACGAGTAACGTGTAGGAGACGAGAAGATAGTGTATAGGTACGCTACGTTAACGTACCTCGTTAAAAGCTTTGGGGGCACATCTAAAGAGATACTAGAAAATAATTACTGTTTTTCAAAATACGTTTTCAATTGAATTGTTCGTCTTACAGTTGACACTATTGAAATTCTGAAGCTAAAAAAAGACGTAATAATAATTAAGGAATTTGGTTAACCGTGTTAATCGTCAATTCGGTGCGATTATTTTAATTCGATTTCATTAAAACCGCGCCCACGCGACACCATTTTGTATATTAGGTAACGGAACAAAAATTACGAATTTAATTGTAGGTTTTATTGCGTATTAAATTAACGACGTGACACGGTTATATAAAGTGTCATGCACTTAACAGGGAACAGCGTATAATGGGCGTACCCATTTATTACAATTTAGGCACACAGGCAGAGTCTAAACAGTTGCTGTATCGAAATCGATACTTATATATTATTATTATTATTATTATTTGAATGTTTTGTAGGTACGCGGTAATTTTGTTTGCAAGGTTTGCGTTTCCACGCATATATACGTCATTACGCTAAAGTGGAATTTTGAATCGAGTTCCGCCGATACAGGGGGAGACGTGGTACAGAAAATACAAGCATACCTATTTACGCGTATTTTCACGCAAAAAATAAAATAAAAATAATAACAAATCGATTTGTTTTTTTATCATTTGTACGCGCGCGATACGTCTATTAAAATTTCGCGTACCTATATTTACATTGAGTTATATTTATATACGTACGATATTATACGAAAAAAAAACGAATAAATTGAGACTCCAGCATCACCAAATTGGGAATTTAAAATGTATAGAATGAATTCTGTTCCGTAAGACATCGAACAATATCGGTATAAATAACTATTTACGCTTCTATAAAAATTTTGAAAACGGTTTTGTTCGTATCATATTACAGTAGTATATAGCAATAACGATTCTAGCACCTATAATAATCATTCAAACGGATTAAATTTCAATAACACAGTAACGTATATTGTAAAACGTTGTAAATAAATTTGTCCACACCAAAAAAAAAAATAAAATGTAAAGATAAAATTACTTCGAAAAAAGTATTCAGAATATGTATTCGAATACTTTATGTATTATATTCTGAATACTTCACAAAAAAATATTCGACATATTTTTAGAAAATTATATGTTTTGAAAATTTTTATCTCAGAAATACGAATATTAAATATAGTAAGTATATTGTTATTGTTTAATCGAATACAAACAGACGTCAATATGTATTCAGGTTATTTGATTTTTTTTTTTAATTCCGTGTTTATAAATTAACGCAATAACTAATAAGTAATACTTGAATATTTTAAATAGGCTGGGTTCAAACACTAAACCCAGCAAGATTATTGATAAAACAATCGACGTTGTTTTAAATATCAACTGCACCTACTCATATTTTTCTTCCGTAATAATTAATTTTTACATTTAAGTACCGAATTATTATTTTTATGTAGGTACTACTTAAAATATTATTTGCCTTTAAAAAGCATTCGGAATACTGTATTTATAATACTGTAAAAGCATTTCAAATACTGTATTGAGAATCAGTGGCGTGCCCAGCGGGTAAGCCTGGCAGGCCCGAGCCTACTTGTTTTCAAATAGTTATTATTAATATTTTTCACACCATTATTATTTAATTTTTCAAGAAACATCATTTTATAATTTTTTTTTTTTATTTCATAAAACGATACGAAATTAAATCATTTTGGAACAAAGATTATTTATTTATTATCCATTTATATCAAGCGTTTATACGTGTTTATGATAATTATTTTCTTTGTGTTATATTATATGACCATTTTTTTCTAATTAAATTTAAAAATGTTATGAAAAGTTTCCAAAATAGAAATAATGTGTATACCTGTATAATAATTTTTATAACCGGGCCTGTCCTACATTTTGATCCTGGCGTACGCCTCTGTTGAGAACGCTTCCAAAAATTATTTCAAACGTATTGAGAATATTGTATTTGGACGTGTATGCGAAGAGGAACATGTCCCACGTACGATGAGTGGAGATAGACTCGACGGTCTATTATAATAAGCGTGCTTAACGTGCGCGTAGGGAGATCAAATAAGTTTTGGGGGGCTGTAGCCGCTAACTACTAATATATTATAATACCGTCCTGCTAATATAAAGTTCTCATTATTTGGATATTATCTCCGGATAATAAAATAAATAAATAAAATAATTTTAAAATATCGCCCGATTTCTTGAATATTATCTTACGAGCACTACTGTATACCTTCTTATATAGAGCACGGTGAAGTTTACATTATATCCAATTCGTACTGTTATTGTATTATTATTGTACACCATCAGACGTAATGGTTTATTATTGCGAACTGTATAATCGATGAACGTGCGAGCGTTTCTAACGCCATGGCAGTGGCATTATGCGAAAATTAGCACTCGTATCCATTCAACGTAAATGTTTGTTTTGTTAGTTACACCGTACTGTCTATACACGTGTGTATATATGTGCCGCATAAGATATCGTATATAAATAGTTGATATTGTAATTAATTTTGATTTGCATAAGTTTAATACTATGCAGTCGATATGCTAATAATTTTTTGATTACGAGATCGTATATAGTAATTTGATTGATAAAAATAATATACATAATGTAATCAAAAAAAAAAAAAAACGAAAACGAAGCGAAATTATGTCATTTTCAAATCCACACCCTTATTGTCGTCAAACACCTTGTTAGGATTATGCTACTTTTATGAGAGTCATGACACGCACTTTATACATTATCGTCTACCTTATTAGACCTCTAAAATTATTTTCAGCTTAATCAATGTGTGTACTTTACGAACAGCTAAACATATTTCTACTGACAAAGTATGTTAGAATGATTTCCATTAGAAAAACGCAATTTTTAAAGAAACACGCTTGATTCATTATTCGCATTATTGGATATCTATAGATAATCACCGTAATTTACATCACTCTTTTTTTATTCGGCGGTGTGGGGGTAGGGGTTTGTTACTTTTAAATATTAAACGGGAAATAATTAGTTATTAATGACACGTTAAAAGTTTAATTATTTTCTAATAACCTCATTAATGTTTTTAATTTCTTCTTAATAGACGCACTTAAAGAATTAATATGAGACGGTACAATGTATTTAATTTCGTGAAAGTATATCTACATATTCCATCATAGAAAGTACAACGAATTCCTCTAATCTTTAAATTCTTCTTTTCTGTTACAACAGCCGTTGTAACAATCATTTTCTATATCATAAACACATATTTTCATTGTTATATCAAAGAAAGGTTTAATATAATATGCATAACGGATATAACGACCACATTGTAAATTAAACTTTTTCAGAATTCTTAAAATAATGCGGGCAATCGAAATTAATACATATTATATAATGCATTTGTCATTGCTACTTTTGTACATTTTTTCGATATAAATCGCTCGGATGTTACCTATATTTTTGTTCAATGCGATTTATTGGGCCAACAACTAGAATTCTCGCGTTTAACGATTATTTATCAATTGAACACTGATCACGTAATAACCGAATAACGTATTTATTATATCTTACCAAATACATATTTTTAGATTTTTTTTTTTCAAATATCGTTTTTCAAATCAATTGAACAAAAGCAATTTATGAACTCATAATACCGCCTTAACACGTGCCATCGAAATGTTAGTGAAGTTATATAGATGGTATGACAAAAACATTCTCTCGTCGTCCCGTTGTTCATTTTTCCTACCCTCATTGTGACGTCAATATACGTTACAATCTAACAGTGTACTCCTCGTGTACGTAAGAAATATACGTAAAATCATTTATGTGGTGTAAAATTTTTAGCAAAGAACTTTAGTTTATTGATAATTTTATTACAACATTTATCTTACGCAATACAACAAAGAATCTGCACAAACCTGAATTAATAAATTAATTTTTTGTTTCAGTAATTGTGTATTTATATTTCATTACAAATTCTAAGTATGTATAAATATTGAAGTAATATAATAATAATAATAATAAAAATATATATAACTTTTTAAAATATAAGTCTCGTTATTTCTTCTTGCGTCTCATTAATTTTACACTCTTCGTCGTAATTCGTATGTAGTCTTTTGTATCAACCGAATACGTACATTACCACTGTGAAGGTCGCGTTGCCTTTGTCAATCCCCAACGTAGGTGTTGAGAATAAATCGAATACGAAAATAACGCAATAATACAAGCGTAAACATGTGATCAAGAGAACCGCAAAATATAATCTGAATAATTTTTTTTTGAATTGAAAAGTAAACGTTCGTTTTTTTTTTTTATGAGAAACCAGCTAACGGGTGCACAGAAATTCATTCACTGATATATGTACGCTAACATAATATTTTGTACCAACGAATGATACTTAATTAATAGCAGTTATATAGCTTTCGTTTACGTATAATACACTCTTCGATTTTCGAACAACAATTTATCCCGTTTAATCCGTTCAATATGATATTGTATTGCAGTAAGTGTAATCCACGTGTAAAATTTGATGAAGATGACGCGATTGAATATTTATTTCATTAGTACTTTTTTTTTTTCCAATCGTTTTCTTTAGATTACGATTTTCCTTCGCGAAAACGGTAAATTGCCATTTCGTTTTGGACACACGATTTGAACAGTGTTCTCCGTATAAATATGGACGTTTTTCAACTGTTTATATTGTGACTGTAACGTTTCAGTCGATGCATTCAACGGATAATGCGTAATATCGTCCACGTGCTATATAATTCATTGTGTAGTCATGTGTGTTTTATAACCGAATCAATTCTAATTCCAAACGTTATAGATTTGTGATAATTCGATTGAAATGAAATATGATTTACGGCGGACTGGAACGGCACATAATAGGCTAAAACTTTTTTTGTGCAGTATAATTTATTATCGATACGTTATTCTATACTATGCAACTCAACACACGTTCTGAATTTAAGCCATAATATACTCGTAGTTATATAGGTACCTAATACATAAAAATGTAAAAATAATATTTACGAGTATACGGGTGCATAAAATTTCACGTTTTAAATATTATAATTGAGCAGACGTTTTTTAAAATTGGTTTTTTCTTATAATATTTTTATAGTGTTTAATTGTGTTTTGATGTGTAAACATCTATTACGGGGCGGTATGAGGGTAAATCTCGGGAAATGGGACGGAAATGTGTAAGCCGTTGTCGTGACAACTAATAACAATAGTTATTAATATTAATAATATTAATTAATTTACACGCAATTATAAATCGCGTGTAATGTGTAAGCCGTTGTCGTGACAACTAATAATAATATTTATTATCGAAATTTTTTTTTGAATAAAGACACTAATATTCATATAAATCCCAATCACAATTCCGTTCAATTTTACCGCTCACGCGACGTTTACACGTCAACGTCTCGAGTGCTAGCAGACTCGTTTTTTCGCATTTAATTGTCACAAAATAATAATTTTTTATTTCTATTTTTTATTTTTTCGCTGGCCCGAGTTCGTTAACATTTACTTTTGTAAAACACGAGTGCGTTAAACATTTTATAATTCTACAACGCGCGATTAATATGTTTTACGGGATTCGTTTGGGAAATGTCAAAGTTCGATAACAGACAATTCCAATTATTATTTGTTACGCAAAATTGTGTTTTCCGATGATTTCATGAACGTCAAGTACCTTGTCACTTATCAAAATCTATTCGTTCGTCAGTTTTCTCGCATGAACTTCTTCATTTATTTTGATCGAGTTAAAGCTCTTTTTAGAACATTTGTGTAGGGTTTGAATCGGAAAAAAAAATGTATTATTTACCAAACGTCAAATACGACAGAGTGTGTTATTCAAAACGTTGTTCAAAAAGAGAGTAGTGAGCCGCGGGTGTTGTGGAGATGTCGCTTCTTAAATGAGCTGCTTAGTTTAAGTTTTAGAGTTACTTATTAGTTATTACTATAAATTTGATTCTGAATCATTGCATTCAGTTAAATGATTCGGAATGGAACTATTATGGAATATTATTAATATAAAATAACGCGTTTTGACAAAATGCTTTTTTGCCGTTTTTCAAACAATTTCTCGGTACTTTTTCGGTCTGCGTTCAAAACTATTGAGAAAATCGAAAAACGACTTCCTTTAAGTATAACGCGACAAAATTTTTTTACACAAAAATCGGTACCAGTGTATTGATCGGAACTACTGCTACTAGTCGAATAGTCGTACACAGAAAAAAGAAATACATCAGTGTAAAAATCAATAGCTCTCTCGTTTTCCTTAGAATCTAAAATGAATTTAACATTTAATAATAATAAAAAGCTTCGTCATATTGATTAAATATATATATATGTATATTTGTTTTTTTAGAAATGCCAAAATTTGCTGAACCTATAACAAATGTTACGGTTCCGGTTGGCAGAGAAGCTACATTAGTGTGCATTGTGGACGATCTCGGTTCCTATAAGGTAAGTCGTTTTATTCACATTATAGGTTGTACATAAAAAAAAAAAATACAAACAAATCAAATGGTATTAAAAAAAAATGTTTATCATTAAGCGTAACTTAAATAAAATATGAATTTAAAGTTTATAATGGCGATTTAATGCTTTACTTAAAAATTTTTTTGACAACGCATAATATGCGATTTCATTAGTTTCTGCAATTATATATTTGCGTACATCGATCGCAGAAAAAAACTCCACGAGGAATTAAAAACAATAAAAAAAAATTGCTCGGTCACTGTTAACATATATTTTTAAAACAGATGGTTATAAACAGAACAAGACAAATTAATTCTTACAATGTAATGCATTAGATCATCGATATTGTTTAAATCATGTAGGGGGCATTGTAGTAAGTGGCCCATTGCCTGTGTTTCACCACAGTCGCAGTCGGTAGTGTCTTCTTCTCCCAATATGTTCCATTTCTCAAGTGTGGTTTTGCATCGTCCGACTCCTGTTCTTAAGCGATTTAATGCCTTCCATTTCTCCCATTTCCAGTTTTTCCCTTTAGGTAGCTCTTCTTTTAATTCCCTCGTGGTGTTTCGTTCTCTCTCTTTCCATCTGTTGATTCTTTCTTTTTCTGGTGGGTTCTTTACTGGTCGAATCGTACTAAGGAGACTTTTTTTGGATTGAAGTCGTTGTACCGGTGGGTTCTTTCCATAAAGCGGGTGTCGGGGGTCGTTTAGTTGTTTGTGTCGTTCTATCTCTGATGCAATCTCTCTCTTCTAATATCTGGTGGGGCTATTCCTGATAGTGCCTGTATTTCCTCGACCGGTGTTGGTTTAAGGCATCACAAAATTATCCTGCAGGTCTCGTTCAATGCAATGTCGACCTTTTTCGCGTGACACGATCTGGCCCATACGGGGGCAGCATATTCGGCTGTTGAGTAGCATAATGCTAGCGCTGATGTTCTTACAGTATTTGGGTCCGCTCCCCACGATACTCCTGTGAGCTTCCTAATCAGGTTGTTTCTCGCGCGTGTGTTTTTCGTCTTACGTTTCCGCAGTGACGTTTGAACGATAAACTTCGGTCTAGTGTGACGCCAAGGTATTTTGGGTATTCAGGCGCCCTCTGCATAGCGTTATTTCTAGACCAGAATTCATCGCTAACCAATCTTACCAACCACCGGACGGATCTCAGTCTGTGTAAATAGTTTCGACTATAACTGCCACACCAATGTCAACCACGCCAATAATAATAATAATAATAATAATAATAATAATAATAATAATAATAATAATAATAATAATAATAATAATAATAATAATAATAATAATAATAATAATAATGATAATAATGATAATAATGATAAATAATGATAATAATAATAATAATAATAATAATAATAATAATAATAATAATAATAATAATAATAATAATAATAATAATAATAATAATAATAATAATAATAATAATAATAATAATAATAATAATAATAATAATAATAATAATAATAATAATAATAATAATAATGATAAATAAATAATGATAATGATAATGATAATAATGATAATAATAATAATAATAATAATAATAATAATGATAATAATGATAATAATGATAATAATGATAATAATGATAATAATGATAATAATAGGCGTGTTTTCGCGATTAACCAAATGTAACCAGTTTACTGTTGTTTATAAACAAGTCGTTTTCGCGATTTTGGTTGTAACTTTGGTAATACATTTTGGTTATAGGTTACTGATATTTTATAACCGATCAAATTTAATGTTTACGTTGTTTGGTTATTGATAACGGAAATGTGATAATAGGAGGGAAATTTAAAATGGGAATCCATAAATATAATATAATAATAATATATTGTTTTTATATATTTTTGATTTGTATTTAAAACTGTATAAGTGTGAATCAGTGTATAATATATGTAATAATAATATCGGCACCGGGCCCCTTATCATTTTGTATTATCTCTAATAACTGTCTATAACCATAAACACATCGTTTTCGCGGATCTTCAACCAATAACCAAAATGTCTAAACACGACTGATAATAAATGTAACCAGGTTAATCGCGAAAATACGCCTAATGATAATAATGATAATAATGATAATAATGATAATAATAATAATGATAATAATAATAATAATAATAATAATAATAATAATAATAATAATAATAATAATAATAATAATAATAATAATAATAATAATAATAATAATAATAATAATGATAATAATAATAATAATTGGATATTATAAGTCAGCGGTTGGCGGCGTGTGCACCGGGTCGTACTGGAATATCGTCGCCGTAGCGGCGCACACCCTCCGCGCGCGCGCATTTCCGCCACATAAACGCAATTATTACTACCGCGAGCAACGGCCGCCGTATGGTGTCTGGGGCGGAATTACGTTGGACGGCCATATAATGCGTCCATTGTCTAAGAACCGAAGACCGTTCGACCGATTCGCCCGGCGACTCGACGTAAACTTGTTATCTGCACACCGCGTTCGATCGATATCATCTCCCCCCAGCTCGGGTCCCACGACAATACGCGCCCGTCAATTCCGTTGATTTTCGCTCGATTGAATATCTAAAACACACACGCTGAGCACTGAGCACGTATTCGGACGTGTAATAATTTGTAATAAATCAATTGGCGAGACCGCGTGCAAGGGACTTTGTGTCATTAGCACGCTTCAATGGCGTATTTATAAGCTTTGAGTGGGGGCAAAGGGGGCTCGTGTTGTTCTAATAATATTGTACGTTTTAATATGTTTTACGAATGCGAAATCCGCGTTTAATTGCAATCATCGAGAGGTGCTCGTATTTCACGTTCTTGTGTTTTATCGGTCTAGCGTCACGATCGGACACGGACGCGTAGTCCGTATAATAATAGTAGGGCCCGGATTTGAACGCACTAAAAACCATCGAAAAACAGCTGAAAACGCATTTTACCGCAAAACGTATCGTTTTATTGAATAACTTTTATTTTGTACAGAGTCCCGTCTGGTTTAAAGATATCTCTTCCGAATTCATTTACGTAGACGCCCAAGCGAGTAGAGATGATTTTATTTTCGGTAATATTTTGTAAAAAAAAAAAAACCATTTAAATCAAAACGAACGAAATAAACGCGATCGCGATGTACCGATTAATAATATCGTTATTTGCCCGGTTCCGGACTTGTTAGGATGAGTATAATATAATAATAATACACTGATATCACAAATGTCATGGAACGTAATACAATTCTGGACTAATAATACTTTCCGCACATCAAAGACCCGTTATAACGTTATCACGATTTCCGTAATTTATTTTTCATAGTAAACTATTATTCCGGTAATATACAGGTACCCGTCCTTATATAATAGACTTCAAATAGGCGAAAATTTAAAATCAACCGATCGGAGAGCGTAATTGAATACAGGTGCTCGAACGGACCCCAGAATGCTTATATGCTACCCGGCTTCGCCCGTGCGATTCTTCTTCTACTACTTCACCCTCGCCTGTGTCCCAGCTATTTGGGTTTGGCCACCGTTGTCCTAAACCTCCATTCGACGCGATTTCCCACATCTTCCACGCACACACCAGCAGTCCTCGTTTCACACTAAATCGCATTCATCCATTTCTTCTTCGGTCTTCATCTTCCTCTTCTCCCTTTAACATTCATTTCCGTAACCATTCTTACCGCTTCTGAATTTTCTCTTCTCATAACACGACCAAACCACCTGAGTCTATTCTCTCTCATCTTGTCCACGATCGACTCTACTCCTATGCTTCCTCTCTTTAATATTCATTTCTTATCCTATCCTCTCTTGTCATCTCACTCATCCATCAATCTTATATTATATTAAGGAAAACAAATTTTCTTTTAATTTTGTAGAAATTATAGATTTTGATGTATTTAATTCATAATATAGATAATTTTTGGCCTTAAGGCTTAAAAAATTAATACAATGTCAGACGTACGCGTTACTTCAACTATATTCAAAAAAAATCTTAAGAATCCTTTTTCACAATTTCAAATTTTTATACAAAGTGAATTTTGTATAAAATTAGGTGGGTTTGTTCAAAAATAATGGTCCCAGATTCATGCATTTTTTTGAATTGATTTTTCGCATTGTTTTCAAATTTATAATTGTAATAACAAAATTTTAGAATCTTTGTCCAAGTAATTCACGACATCCCGCGGATCGCTACGTTTTTGATTTGTTTCTATTATTATCGACGGTGATTATACCGAAATATTTTTGTTATTTATAACGTGATAATACAAATGACTCGCGTTTTGTTTATATGACATTTGTGGAGGTTATTTTTTTTATTATATTTTTCCGAAAGTACTTGGTCTTGGCGTGTACTTATGGAGTCTCCCACTAGTTGATGGTATGCAAAAAAAACCCGGAGTTCAAGTAGCCCATTGACCACTTGTGTCTAGTTGTGCCTATGAGTAAATCCAGTATCGAATGTTACTACTATTCTTCGCATAAACATCAAGTATTGTCAGTATTGTGGCGGTGCACTGATGCGTCATAGTAAAAACAAGTGGGGAGACCGTAAAAAAAAAAAATGTTTATACGCCTACGTTGTACAAACATATCTAATACATATACCTACCTATATACGTAGTACATTCTAAAAACAATAGTCTGACTTTTTGTTTGTTTGTTTACGTTGTGTGTCTAGTAAATGTATTAACATTATTTTCTTTTTTTAAACGAGGAGTTTCCATTGTATTACATATAATATCATACGCATATATGAATTCGTGTTTTTTTTTTTTGAAATGAACGCGAATGTTTTCATAAAATCTGTTTATAATTTTGGTTGAAGATATTCTACGGGCCATCGTCGAAAATATTCTTTAAAAAGGGTTCGCAAATTGTAGGTTCGCTGTCAAATGTACACGTGACGAATACGTATGGGCATAGCCGTCCCAAGGGGGGGGGGCAAATGGGGCAAGTGCCCTAGGGCGTCCAAAGTATTATGAATGCAGGGGGCGTCAAAAAGAAAAAAATTTGTTGTTTTATTTTAGATATTAATTTCCCTTGTATCTATATATGATGATTTCGAGGATGAGTGTATTTACTATTAAAATATATAAAATTATGTAATTAGATATTACGTTAGTTGTACAATTTTTTTTTTGCGGGAGGCGTCATATATTATTGCCCTAGGGCGTTATTGGTGGTTAGGACGGCACTGCGTATGGGCTGAAGAAGAAATTATTAATATTTACTATTTGGAGGCAGTTCATGAAAAAACGTGTTTCAACCGTAAATATTTATTAGAGATCTCTGGTGGTCTGTTCAAGATACCTTATCAACAATTCCTGTTGAAGCTATAAACACGCTGTTCCATTAAATTCTCCATATAAATTACGTTTTGGAACAAATTTCAATCGTCAAACTCCGCACGCCTCAAATTAATAACCAACATTGATATGAACTCTGATGCAGTCGTCAAGAACAATCGAAAACAAACTAACTTATTCTGTCTAATAAATAGTAATTATAATAAATCCTATTTTTTTTTTTTAGCATTTTTTTATACTTTATAGAATATTATTACTATAAAACGTTTACTTGTCATACTTGGGAACTTGTGTTCTATAATAAACTGAACGTCTCAATAACACAAAAATTAATAAAAAGAACAAAAATAAATAAATTTTTACGTGTAACACGAAAAAAAAACAACTATTAATGTATTTCCCATTCGTCATTTATATTTTATATTTCATATGTATGTATTATCTCGAAGATTTTAGTTATAATATTTATGTATACCAAATTGTAGGTATCAATGTATAATAATTGTTATATTATAATATTTCAAATTATTATAAATTTTTATACTTTATACAATATTATACATTTTATAAAATTAAACAAGAACTTATTATTCATAAAAACTATGTGTTATTTTGTTAAGCTGTGCATATTTTAAAATATTCGAATAAAAATATGTTTTTATTCGGAAGCACTTCGATTTGAGTCGTATACGAATTAAAAAATGTATTGTATTTGTAGGAAAATGTAATTATTATTATTAAAAGAATAAAGTTTTTAAAAAAAAAAACAATGAACGAATCATATAGGTACATTTTATCATTGAGATTTCTTATTCAGTTCTATTATTATTGTATTGATATAATTATGTTATTACAATTTATTTTACGTTAAGAATATTATGAAGTTATTAAAAAAAATCTCGAATTTAGAATTAATTAACAATAATACGATTAATATAAAAAAATACAAACATAGACTGGTATTATTAAAATGTTGAAAAAAATGTCGATCCGTGAATTGTTATAAACACTAGAATAACCATACGTACACATAAAATAATTTTTATTGTTCTGGTTTTGAATTAAAAAATAGGTAAATAAAAAAACGTTGCGTTATTCTTATTGTGTATGTTGTTTTAATAAAATTATTTGTTTCTTGCAAAGTGTAGAATTTTACTTTTTATTTTTCGCGTTTTGTCGTGTATACAATAAGAACGAAAAAAATATAACAAAACCTGAGTAAAAAAAAAAAAAAATACATTCAGTACGCTGGCAATAATATAAGAACGAAAATATTGTACAAAATTTTCTTTATTTTTATACTTTAGTGTTTTTCAGTATTTTTATAATGAAAAAAATCGTTCTGTACACATTGCCGCAGGTGACTGCAGGGCAACCATATATTTATATTCTGTTGGCTCTGTCATTATGACATTAAAATATTGTGTCCTGAATAGTCTCTAGACGCGTATTCCTTCGGACAAAGAACGTATAACGTTTATGGATTTCAAATTTTTTTTTTCCATGACATTTTTAATGTAATACAGAAAATATTGGTGCATGTTTAAAATCTACACCAAAATTGAATTCTACGCGGTAAATGCCCGGAACGTTTTATCGAATAAAAAAAAAATCGTAATATAATACTTACTTATGAATATTCGAAAACTAATTAAATATTTGTATAATTAGAAGAAAAAAAAAATGAAATACGATTTAATTCGAACAAAATCAATTACTCTACACATATAATATAATATAATTTTAATGAAAATGCCAACTCGGTACTTATGTGTGCGGTACGACACACTTTGTGCAGTACGAAATTGAAAAGTGTGTAGTTGCTCTATTCTCTGTGTTATGGTATTTGTTTTTAATTTTACATTTTTTTATTTAATTATTTTATTTAAATATATTTTTGAAAAAAAAAATCCAAGATGTATCATCGGCAAAATCTAAAATACCAACAAGTGTCAAGTAAAACGTTAACAGCTATTGCAGGCTATCCTATTTCCTGTTTCAAAGACGATAAAGGTACTTTTATTATCGAAGTATTTTACTGATAACGATTAATGTAACTGATATCAATTTTAGTGGTTATTTGAAAACAATTTTAATCCTCGGTACGTGCGAGGTTGTCAATTATTAGATTATATTCTATTTATTTTAATTTAGGTACTCGTCTAATATGCTACCCACCGTAAATTCGTTGGTGGTGTAGTACCTATGCTATTTACCTGTAAATCGTTACTTACCAAAAAACTGTACGCGTATATAGTACGCTACCCAGTGGCGCGGTTAAGGAGACTTTTCCGGGGCAACCGCCCCTAGTAAAATTCCTAGGTGTGGGTGGGTGATACCGAGTAAATACTCACATATAAACTAATACAAATATAATATAAACTATGGATAAGTATATTTTAATAAATACAGTACAATTTATTAATTATTTATTAAGAAACGTACCTAAATGTAGGCGATTTCATTCACGTGTTGTAACAGTAGTCGTATTTAATCTATATACTGACATCGTTGTTGGGTCTGAACAGGTACTCTCAACATTTGCGACATGAGCTGATTAAAACATAACCCCCATCCCCGTAACAAAAACTAAAATGAGGCCGCTGAACTGCAGGGACGTAGCCAGGATTTTATTTCGGGATGGGTCAAGTCAAGTCAAAAAAAAAATTGTAAAAACACTAGCTTTTTCGTTCCACTCAGATCCTAAAATAATATCGTCTATGACATTTCGGGGAGGGGGTCCGGACCACAGGATCCCCCTTCTGGCTACGTCCCTGCGCTGAAGGGAGAGTGTGATAAAATCCTAAATCGTGCAATACGAAAAAGTATATATTTTATATTAGCTGCAAATACAATTCTACGATGCCGTTGGCGAATAGTGTATAATACGGTATATCCTTTAAAAGTCTTCGGTACTGTGTATTTTATTCAATATATCAATAGTACTGTTTTGTTCCTATTGAGTCGCGCGTATACCGCGGACTAGAAGTCTGATAATAATATAATATATACGCGTAACAGCGGTGCATGTTCGGTATCATTTTTTTTGCTCTCCTTCTTTTATTTTAATACAACGTGCATTTGAAATTACTGTCACCGGCGGCCGTCGTAAATAAATCACACTGCCCACGGCGTATTATTATTAGTGGCGTAATAATAGCGTCCTTCGGTAATAAAATAGACATAAAAAAAAAAAACAGAAGGGAAAAAAAAAGTAAAAAAAAACCGCTGACCCAACGGCAAAAAGTCAATTTACGTATAATACTTATTTAATACTAATGGAATTTTCTACCGGCTGTGTGAAGAGCTTTCGCGTACCTACGTAAACTCAAAGTCGCTTATACAAAATGCCGCGCGTCAAATCGTATTATGCAAATAGACTTAAAAAAAAAAAAAACAAAACGAAACGAAATCGTTTTCCGATATAATTGTTATTTTGTGCAACAGAGACTACCTATAGTATATATATATATATTATTTTTTTCTATAATATTGTGTGTCTGGTGGTGTTTTTTTTTTTTGTCTTGGTCTGGCGGGGTGATGGAAAAAAAAAAGAAACGACGGGTCGTTCGGCACACGAGTCGATATTTCGATTACACGTTGATACGCCGCGACCCGTTATTTGCGGTCTTTTAACAAAGGAAATAAAAATACTTTTTTTGGTGGTTGTAAACGTTTCAAACGTATGCGTATAGTGGCCGCGCCGTGAAACCGCCTTTGGCTAATTCCGGCGACGATTGTCGTCGGTAAATACGGCTCGCGCCGAAAAACGAACTCGAACGACTTGGATGACGGTACACGGCGGTTGATCGTTGTTCGTTTGGTCAAAGTGTTCGGGACACGGCCTTAACGGGGGAGGGGAGGGGGTGCAAAAAAAGTGAATTCAATCGGGTTGTGTTAAATTAATAAAACGACTCAACGAGTCGAGACAAAATACGTTTTACACTGTTCAAGTATGCTCAAAAACTGGGGGAGTGGGACATAATATTTCAAGGCAATTAAAAAAATTCTGCTAACTGTAGTGCGATGGTAAAGCAGAAAATGATAAGTCCAATTTAATTTTCATTAAAAATATTAGCAGTCTATTTTTTTATTTATAGTGCTGTTATAAGTTTCAGGAGAAGAGAGAAAAAAAAAAAAAAATTAAAAATTCATTTCGTTAAACCATAGTTTTTTTTTTGTGTATTTTTAGTTTATAGTTTTGTCAAAATCGTACGCAGTTATTGTGTTATAATTTCTGTAACGGAATTTCGTACTTATGGGAATTTATTCAATACACGATATTAACATTGAATACAAAATTCATCGAGCTTTATTCAAATAATTTAGGAAAACCTAAATTTAAAATTAATTGTTTTAAAAACTAACGCTTATTTAATTATATTGATGAATAACCACGCACGATCGGTTTTTTTAAACGCGATGAAAGATGATTTTATCAATGCGTTTAAATTCAAAATAATATAGTGTAATATAATAATCGAACACACGTGCGTCCAAATGATTCGCTATAATCGTGGGCTCACCGGAATCGACTCAACGCGGTTTTCTGTTCTCCAAAAGTAAATGCTTTATCGACAAATTAGTATGTTTAACGTTTTACAATATTTCTGACGCCAACTTTACCAACACGCGTTATATCATATGCGATTTAACATCATGATAACTAATCGGGTGCTATAGTAATTTTTTTAAAGGAAATTTCTTGGTTTTTATTATCGTTTAAATTTAAAGGTCAATGTCAATAATTGACGTATTGATACATTTTTCGCGTAGAAATTAAATTTGTTTTACTCTATGAGAACTCGCAATAATTTCTAATTGTTTTTTTTTTTTTTATTACGTTTCATTTACATAAATAGGTACTTGATTTTTAAGTCAAACGTTCATAAAATTTATTATATATAATAATAATAATAATAATAAATTAAAATGAATATGTGTGTGTGTGTTTGTGTACTTCCAATGGTTTAATCCCATTATGAGTTGTTTTGATATAAATATTATTCTGTACATCCGACGTAACATTTTTTAACGTATGTCAGGATAACGAATTCAATGGAAAAAACGTTGACGTTTGCTGTATTGTTATTTTACATCATCATTTATTTATATATCGCGAGAAACACGTGATTAATATATATTTTTAATGGCCGTTTTTGATTCGTTTTATTTAAATTTTTATTCAGTATAATTTACCACGTCCTATTTAACGATAATTGATACATATTTCTTTACATTTCGATTACATTCCAATAAATACATAATCGAAAAAACAAATTATATTATATTTATTTTGTCAAATAATATGTATATTTATGTATTTATTTTTAAAATTTCCGAAACCTTCGCTCAATATTTTGCTACATTAAACGTACATATCTGTTCAATTATTTTCAAATTATATTTTTATTTTATAAATACACTGCAGCAGACGTGGAATACCTACATTTCTAAATTCTACTTTAAATATGAACCTATTTATAAATAATTCATTAGTGTTTCGAATATGATTAATGTACACGAAGTACGAGGTAGTTTTTCTTTAGATAATTCCCTCGGGGGAAATAATTTTCCGTTTGTTCAACGACGGACGGGGAAAGGAATTTCATAAAGTTAAAAAAAAAAAAACTTTAAAACCGGTATATATATTTCTTTTGTTTTTATTTTTACATAACAATCATGCGTTTTAAATAAAATTGTTTTTGCTACAAATATACAATACATATATTTAATTTTACATTTTGAAAATTATTCTTCATTTTTTTTTCGAGACAATAATACTTAAATTGAATATGTGTTCCATTTCATTATTTAGTTGAATATTTGTAGTTGACAAAATGTATTACAACTGTTGACGATCACGTATAAATTATGATAACAATTTCATAACTTAAACGAGATTAATATTTTCAAACAAATTAAGGCAATCGTTTTACTATAGGATTTGTAATTATAACGAGTTAAGCGATTCATATTTCATCGACTTAATGCGTGCTTTTTAAATAATCGTTTAATTTTTCAGATTTTACGTTTAAATAGTATAATATATTATTGTGCATGCAAGGAGACGAGAAATTATATATAGGTGCATCCGATGAAATTTCCCGTTCCTTGATTATTCGTTCAGAGGAAATGATAAAATATTTTTTTTGAAGATGTCTCTTGATTTTTATTGTAGGGTGGTTTGACGTGGTTTTTTTTTTTAAAAATTTACCTTATACGTTTTTAACTCACTGTAAATATCAATTAACGATCGGTTATATCATAGGATATTATTACCTCTGTGTATTTTACATCCCGCCATTTGTGTAAAAAATATCTTATGATATATATGACGGCAGTTGATAAAATCTAGGACATTATTAATTCTAACGGGATAAAAATATGTTTCTATACTACTGGTGAACATATCCTGTGGTTATTTTATAACTAAGTAAATTTATTCTAGGTTATTTTTACCTCTTCTTTCATCATCGGTTAACTTTGTAAATAATTTGGTGTAGAATAATACTAGGTTGTCTGTATCGCCATCATCCCGGCTTAAATATTTCCTTTTATGCATTACACTTAGTTTGACTTGAATTTAAATCCACCATGTATATAGTTTATTTTTCCCGAATGATGTAAAACGCCTAGTATAAATTTACACCTCCTCTATAAATTTATTTGAATAATTTTTTACACATGTACGACAGTAAAACATAAAGTGTTATTCAAAATATTATCCAATTACTCTTGAAAGTTTTTACTGTCAATTACAAGATACATATTATTTTCTTTTAATAATGATACATATATATATAATATAATATAAATAAAATTATATTTATTAATTAGTAATTAGTATTACATTTTATGCCATTGAAATAATATCAACTTTCCAAGTTGTTTTGTAATTGGTAATAACTAATAATCAATAACGAATATACTAATTATAATAATATAGTAATAATAACGAATATGTTTACAAAAATTTTGTATTAAAATATGAACCATAACATAACCTAATGACGTCTCATTGAATTTCCGATGTTTAAATGTTTAAATAAAATTTTATGACGCTATAAAATTTAAGTAATTTATTCAAATACATTATTATTATACATTTACAATATATAAAGTTACTTTACTTTACTTTTAAAATATATTTCTGTAATATTTATAAATTAATTTATTAATTTAATTTAAACAATTAATTTAATACTTTGAATTAAAAACGTCAGTTTTATTTATATTATTTATTCAACTGTTGAATAATTTAGGTTAAAAAAGTAAATTTTTAAGTTCTCCGTATTTCATGACTTCCAAGTATTTTATTTTTAAAATGTTTGTTTTGCTTACAAATATATCGTATATATACCTATACTTTTGTTATATTATTAAATTTGAATAGCTTCCTAGAATCCTAGCATTTTTAATATTTAATGCATTAAAATTGAATATATGTTTTTGGTTTATTTTGATATTTCGAATGTATAGAAAATCAATTTTATTAACCTCACGAAAACGACCCCGATAATATTTGTAGTTTTGTAGCTGACTATCGATTTGTATATTTTGTAATGTAATAATATCTTACGTATTCTGCGAATTTTTGTGAACCTGTACTGTGTATTCATATTCATTCAATTAATTTTATGAATTCGATTGAATATTATTGATAAACAATATCCCATATACATATTGAATCAACATAGAAACTGACCTACTTAAAGGAGAACTGTTCAGTTTAACGGATAATTTATAATGTTTATTGAGTGTGGAAATAATTGGTAACAAATATCAATATTCAATGACAAAATTATTTTTTTTGATGTTCAGATCATTTTCGTAAATATGTATTGTACGTATATAAAAAAAAAATCAAATTGTATGTTGTGGAATTATATTCCACTTATCCGCTAATATATTATATTAATTTTACATAAAATATTTAAATAGATTCATATGGTTTTAACTTTTAACACGTATACATTGCGAAAGCGTATATTGAAATGGTTTAACGTTAAGTAATATTTAATTGTGCAATATATATATATATATATATATATATATATATATACAGTGTGTAAACGATAATTGGATACACCTAATATTTTTGCGTAGAGCAAAGCAATTTGAATTCTGTTTTTTTAGATGGAAGTTATACTTAATAATACACATTTTTATGGTCTCTGAACTTAAATCTGTTCATTATACTCGCGCATGCGCAATGCAACATTTTTTTCTTAAATGGCAACCCCACTTTTGAGTACAAATTATTTTTTTTCATATTTTTTTACGAATTTTAGTGGTTCAACCAACTTTATATGTCCAAAATTGAATGAATTACAGCGATTTAACGAAAAATATCGAAAATTACGCGATTTTCGTTTTTGTCCCCTATTACTCTGAAAAACTTCCCCATCTAATTTATTAAAGTTTTATTTCATTTTGAACTACCCATTGTACAAATTTTATGTAGATCGGACAAATAATAATAATAATATTATATGTACATACGAGTATATATGTTTTTTGTATTAAGTAGATATTATTTAATATAATTATTAATTAATTATACATAATTTACATAAAATTGTATTAAAATAATATATACGTTTACAGAATATTAATTATATGACTCACTTTTAGTTTTTATAGTAATGCAATTCACTGCTGTTTTTGGTCTTATATTTATACATTTTGAAATTAATTTCTTAATATTTAAATAATTAACGATAGCTTAATATTATGTTTTTATTAAATTTTAAAACTTAAGATTCATAATTCGTAGATATTTCAGTTAATTTTTTATTTATATACGTATAATATTTTTAAATTATAGAGTAAATTGATTTTTTCTTTGATTAATGTAGATATTTGAAAAAAGTTAAATGCATAAAATTTGTAGTTATTAGTAAATTTTTCCAGTACTGATGAGTAGTAGTAAATAAATGACGTTTTCATTGGTGTAATAACAAATAACCTAAAACATATTGAGAAATTAAAATGTTCTATAATTGTTATCATTAAAAGAGCTCTTTGCAGAATATTTTTCTTGCATAATAATGTCAATTAATATTCAAAATAATAATACAAGAAGAGTTTATATTGAGGCAAGGACAGTATATTATCACTCAACCATTAAATTAGAAGCGTGGGTATTTCACATATCGTCTGGATATTCTGTCAATATTTTATTCTCAGAACTTTTTAGTTTATTATAATATTGTAATTACTTTTATACGTTATACTTAAATTTACAGTGTGTGTGTGTGTATATATATATATATATATATATATATAAAGGTTTTAAAAAATAATTTTATATAATATCTTCAATCGTTGTATTTTCATTGTTATTGGCATGTTTTTAAAGGTTTGTGAATTATCTTTTATTTGATGATGTAATGTATTTATAAAATTAACAGATGTTTAAAAATATTCGTTGTATTTTTAACTGTATCGGATACCACGATAAAAATAAAAATATCATTGATATTTATTTTCACGTTTTTCTTTGAACTCATTGAAAAACCATTTGTTATTTATTTAATTATAATAGCATAAAATACTTTGAATTTATATAATGTTAGTTTTATTCCTGTTCCTGGTAAATTACACGATGGAGCTTATTTTCACGTTTATATTTTTGGAATTTAACAGAATTCTTTATTAATCTATCGATCATTTTATCATTTATCAAAATTATTTCAATTAACTACATACAAAAAGAGAATTTAAAAAATATTTATTTTACAATAATATTACAATTTCATAATACATAATACACGTTAAAACTACATTTCTTCTTATCGGCACGCCTTTGAGGTCAACCGAAATTATATCGTAACAGTATAAAACCTTTATTTATTAATGCAGCATCCATTATACGTAATTATTCTTATAAAGACAAAGAACAGAATATCAGTAGGACGGTTTTATTTTTTAGAACGATGCCAAATTATTATTAATTTTTTAAATATGAAATTTGGAATTTATTTTTATTAATGTAAGTTATTTATTGTCAACAAATAAAATCAATATATAATAATTATTGCTGTGTATTTAATTTTACATATATATATATATATTTTAAATTATTTGGTAATGAGTAGAGCTATGTGAGTTTCATTTATCACGAAAGAAAAAAAAATGGTTTCTCCTACAATTTAAACGAATTCCTTAATCATAATCTGGGGTTGATACAGGGACAATCTATTCCAAAATGTACAAATACTAAATGCGTATATTTGCGCGTGAACAGTCGATTTAAACATTATTCAAGTTGTAAATACGATCATTTTATAAACGTTACGTTGACTGGGTGGGCACGAATTTAATGATGTCCAATTATCCCCGTTAACAATCAAACTGTTGACAAAAAAATTCCCTCCGTCATTTTGCTATTATATTATTTTGTCGAGTCGTTTGAATTTATTTTATTTCATCTGATGTTTAAAACGCCTATATATAATATTTATATTACACGAGTCTGTACAATTAATTTTAATTCGGAGTAAAAATAATTATTACAAATTTTTACTAATTATTATACGTATAATTATTATTATCGCATATATATATATATTGGATTAAATTGTTGATAAAATTCGAGTTAAAAAAAAAATGCAAAATTTCAATCTCAATTGTATATTCTACATAATTTGAAATAAATTGTTCATTTCGAGTAGCGAATTGAGTATAAATTAAACGCCGGCGGCCGTAAACGCAGTAAAGACAAGGTAAAATAGAAATAATAAGTTCCACCAAGGAAAAATAATAAACGAGTCAAATGTGTAAACACAATCAGCAACTATACCGCAATGGCGTGTGACAGAACATTATTTTCATCGTTGAATGCCACTCCAAGTACTGATGAATAAGTAAAAATATAAGACGATTTAGTTTCATAGAAATTATAAACCGAGAACGAAAAACGTATTGTGTAATTCAAAATATGATTCAAAATTTCGAGCTCACGTCCAAATAATGCGAGTTTAAAATAAAGACGGCGTTGTCGTTTTCTCTGTTTCTGCTTTTGTTCGACGTACTACATAAACATACGTCCAGTATAAACATCAAATAAAAATCTTTTAAAATGTAATCGGTGTGTTATTCGTTTTAAAAATCGTCATATACAATTCGCGCAATATTCCGTGCAAATGATAACGCGTGTAAAGCGCGATCATTCGTTTAGAATCGGTATTATTTAAAAAGTATACAAAAAAAAACCAGGTAATACGTTACGTAATAAGTTAAGTTTCTTTTTTTAAATTGATCGAAACGAATCGAAAACGAGGAAAAGTGCGTATTACAAAATAGTTTTGTATTAGATTATATTCAGAAGGCATTGCGATTTGTAAAATTTGACTACTGTCAGTGTTTTTTCAGTCAGCTGTTTAACAGTGCATCGAAAAGATTTCATTAGTGTTTTCAGCTATAGTTGTTATCATCGTATGAGAATTATCGCATTATATACCTATATATTTATGATTGAAAAAACATTCTATTAAAACTCGTTCCGCGTATATAATAAAACAATAATCTTTACTTAATATTTTTATTTAAATTTATTTATGATTTCATTACGTATATATATATATATAGGATATATAATTTTTTGTTTATAGCAATAAAAAAAAAACCATTGCATTTGAAATATATTCTAAAACATTTGAATTTAGTTTTAATATATATTTTTTTATACTTATATAACATATTTATTTAATCAATAAACGTAATTATCTTACGTTTTATTATTTAAAATTATCCAAAAATCTAAACATAATAATACGACTTTTACAGGTTTACAGGCATTAATAACTTTAATATTAACTGCCTACGTGTTAATAAACTTAAAACTCGGGAATTCAATAATGGCATTTTGTTTTTTTATAAATACCAGAGGCGGATTTATTTTTTTTACGGCTATAGGCACCAAAAATTTGCCGCCCCTGTATTAGGTGAACAAGTTACAATACCCCCTCCAAAATACTTACTCTAAAATATATTAGACATATACAGACAATAGTAGTGGACATCCATTTGAATTTTTAGACTATTTTTTTTCAAATTTTTTTTTTTTTTATACGTTTGATGTTTAATAAAACACTAAAAAAATTTGCCGCCCTAGGCAGCTGCCTACAGTGCCCAATGGAAAATTTGCCTTTGGTCGTTACATAAGTGTACGGATGATTTGACAATAATATTTTTTTTTTTTTAACGAAATACTTTTATTGGAATAATTTGAAAATTATTATGACCTACGACAGTAGTCAGTAATATTTTATCAATTAATATAATATTAATGGTATATCGCGTATACATAATTATACGATATAAATACATATAAATATATATATAATATATAGTCTTCGTGTGTAGGTACTCTAAACATTTTAATTCCATTTGAATACCAAAATTTTATTAACTAATTATTATTAATCGATTAATTTAATATTTGCGTACACGACTAACGGTTCACCTATTTCACACGACGCAAGTAAAACGTAATGTATTTAATATCAGACAATAACAATATAACAATATAACATTAGTGTACGCGATTTATTTAAAGATTCACAAATAATATTTATTCCGTCACTTTTTTGTACGATAACAATTTTTGAAAATCGGATAAAACTATATAATATAACGTCGTATTATGTTTATAATAATAATAATAATAAATCGAAATATGCTTGCGGGCGTTCCTCGGAACGTTTGAAATTGCTCGCCACATAAAATTCAATAACCATTATGTAAATTCCTGTATTGTTTTACGTTTTCGTTTGTCCGAACAAAAAGTGCGCGTTTTATTCGAAAACGATTTATATAATATATTTCAATAAAAATCCGATTTAAGATTGATTTAACGTTTTCTACGACACGCCACTGGGCCTCGGCTTATTATTATTTTTTTTTCCCCGTACTCGTGTTGCGAAACAAGAATAACAGAAATCGAGTGGGTCAAGAAAAAAAAAAAAAATGAATCCGAAACCGTTAGAATATAACTCCGTTTTTCGTTGACACCGTTTCAATACGATGTTCTAGTAGCTGGAAAACGATCTTTGACGTCGTGATAATGAATTTGTTTAGCGTCACACAGTCAAAAATCGTGTTCTCGAAGAAAAATTGCAGACACGGAATTATTTAATTTTTTTTTTTTCTGTTTTCTCGTTTAGATTCTTCCGTAATTCTTAAAATAATAATTAAATGAATTATTTAAAAAAAAGTCTTTTCCCTATTATATATATATTGTTATTTATATTTTTATTGATAATAATAAATCAAAACTCAATGAACATTATTATTATTTCTTTCTAACTGTTCATATTTTTATTCACAAAAATAAAAAGTTTTTCGTAACCGTTGATCCCCGTTTTTGCCGCAGGCGTTATATAATTTACTGTGTACCTACGCTTACACATTATTTTCTCGTGTTTTAAAATATTAACGTCGTAATAATATTATATTTTTTCTCGTTTTTATAATTCACGCTTTTTAACCGTTTTATATTTGGACTGTCGTACTGGAAACATTCGTACATCTGCAATAATAAAAAATTAAAAATAAAACATTTAAATATTTCTACGCGAGTTTTTTTTTTGTGAAGGCTTTACGAACGTTTCGATATGCTCGTTCGCGAGAACAGGTACGTGTGGTGACGAATTTAGAAGACGATTACGCACTACTTCTCCTATATATATATATATATATATAAAATATAATGTCCAATAAAGAAAACGTCAACGACACTATCGTATTATATTTAAGGTATATATAATATAAATGTTACCTATATAGTCGGTATCGGTGATTTTGAAACAACTCGCGACGTCGAAATTGTTGATTTTTTTTTCTTCTTTCGTCCCCGTCTATAAGCCGGTTTTATCACGACGCCGAAATCGTTTTCAAACGTCATTTCGGCTTTATATATATATATATATATTATTAAATATTACTTTTTGATAGTTTGACATTTTGTCGTTCTCGCGTTGTAGGAGATGTATAAGCGTAAGGAAGATTTCTTATTTTCCTTTTTTATCGTATACTGTACCACATATAGGTTTTCAAACATATTTCATCCGCCGTCTACATTGACAATCAAAATTTTTTTAGTGCCCCTCCCCCAAAAAAAAAATTTTTTTTTTTAAACTTACCAATTGTATTGTTTATTTTCAAACAGTTATTACGATTATTGTATTTAAACGTGCCATATTCTATTGCAGAATTCAAATTTACAACATTTCAAAGGAGCCTTTTTAATAAGAGCAATTAAAACGCATATAGGTACTTAATCGTATTTAAATGTATTTTTATTGAAATTAAAACAAATCTTTGAATTTAAATTTATCTAGCTCACTTAACGCGATGGACGAACCTGATGTAGTTTAACGGGGTTTTTTTATATCGGGCTCGAATTTACTTAAATACAATCGTGAGTCGCCGCGTCCGAACATACACACGAAAGACGTGATAAATTAAACAAAAACGGACGAGTAATAAGAACGAAATTATTCGAATCACTGATGACGTAGTATTATCACAGATTAGATGAATACAGATGGATCACTCGGCCCGAGAACAAAAGAATTGCAAATACGCTCTTCTGATTGGTCCCCCGCATATCAATGTAGGCACACACGACGATATAAATTATTGTGTTGGTATTTTACAATATTACAGTACAATTTCTTTATTATCTCAAATAATGTTATCATAATAATGGTTATCACGTGTCGGTAAAAATTTAACGCAGATTAAGCACAGATTTTTTTTCAACTGTGTGTATGAAACGAGTATATTTAACATGAGACATTATACGATACGATCGCCGAACCAGAATCACTATGTAAACAACACAAATAGATTACCTCACGGGAGTAATGTTTAAATTTTAGGTAAATATACTGTGCTACCATGCGGTCACACTGATATGGGGATTCGAATGACGTAATTTTTTTTGTTTACATCGCGAGTGATCCATCTGTATTCATCTAATCTGTGGTATTATTGCAGCCTGTAGGTATTTAATTTTAGTTTGAAATATCTGCAGGATTACACAGTTTTTCGCTATTTTTAATCAGCTAGCGCCCCCCCCCCTAGACCGCCTCCCAAACTTCTTTGGGCCTTTTTGCTAACGGCCACAATAAGGAGGCCGTTATCTTTGAGAGAAAGACTGCGGTATAGACAGCGCAGATAAACTCGGAGTGATTCGACCAAAAACTCGGTCTGCGAGTTACGCACACGCATAGGCGTAACTAGCACTACATTTTAGGGGGGGGGCTAAAAATTAATAAGCAACAAAAAAAAAGTCCTCACTTTCAGAAATTTTGCCCCGCCGATTGATGCCAAAATTACACAAATAAGGAAAAAAAAAAGTTCATCAAACACCCAATAACTAGGAATATTAGAAAAATATAAATAAATATATAGAAAATACATTTTTAATCAGTTTGCCTTTTTTTTTGGGGGAGGAGCTAAATTGGTGACTGGTTGGGGGCTAATCCCCCCTAGCCCCCCTAGTTACGCCTATGCTTACACGATTGTAATAAATATTTATAAATTTTACATTGTAAATTCGATCGTATTCAACGCAATGACCGTGTCGTACAGATGCGGTTTTATGATTGCGCGAAATTAATGAGGAGTTTTAATGGATTTTATACAATAATGGATATTTATATATATATATACGCGAGTTCAACGAAAACTTTTACCACGAAACGACGGTTTATTTATATAAATAAATAAATATATATATATATATATATAGTGTATGGATATATAGACGTATTGTCGGCACATTACAGGAGCGTACAGCACACGTGTATCCATTAATTACGCGCGAAGGATGGTCTATTATCGCCGAAATTACTGTATATCGATTTTACGTCGGAATCATAATTTTACGTGCGCGTTCATTGAACGTCGGATTCGTTTTATTTCTGTTCCGATGTTTCGGGGAGTCAGTCGAAACGCGTGCCTAATCGCGGTGCGCTCACAATTGGTTTATTATTATTTATAACGTGTACGTATACGACTAGTGCAGCGGTTCTCAAACTCTTATAGACACTGTACCCCTTTTTACCAATAAAGAAGGTACCCCTTCTCGGTCAGTATAGTTAAAAGTACGGAGTCAACAATATTGTTGTCTGAACGGGATTGAGTGTCCGCAGAAAAACACAACACCTGCACACACAACAAAATACTGTGAGCGAGCTTGTGATAACAGGTAACGGGTACTGCTGCTTACGCCGATATTTCACCGCCACCACACAGCATTGATATTATCAGGCCTACGAAATTCAACAGTTTACGGCCAACAGTGACTATGGCCTTGAAATTTCAGTGGTTCAAAACATACAACATCAGTGGTTAGAAAACATGAATATTTGATAACATTTTCGTTGTTATCATGATATCGCATATAAAAACAGAGCGCGAAAAAATGCCAGTATAAACAGCATAAACACACCGTTAAATGGCCGACCAATCACAGACAGCCTATAACATCACGTCTCCGTTTCTATATTTCCGTAATCAATTCTCCGGTTCTATCTATGTTCATGGTCAATTTCCGTTTAGAGTTTTCCAGCTTATACATCTATAGTTAAATTCTCCAAAAACTCGATCAGCCGATCGAGTTTCGCTTCTCTGATGTTCTCTGATATTATTAATGATGAAAGAATAAGATAAGCATATAAGCAAAATAAACGGATAAGAACGGGACGCACTCGGGAAACTCGCTTAATAGTAATGCAATAACAACGATAAAAAGCGGTAACAAACATTACCGGCGTATCTTGTATACACTAATATTATTTACTATTTATTTTGTAATTGATTACGAAATTTGTCACGTTGGAAGTTTATTTTACCTATCATTTTGACTCAACACTCATGACGTGTTACAGCAATAATAATATGGAAAATTTTGCATTTTGGAGTTTTTCCTCTATTTAAATTTAAAGATTTGTTGGCCAGATTCGTACCGCCTAGAAATTTTTGAGTACCCACAAGAGGTACGCGTACCACAGTTTGAGAACCGCTGGACTAGAGAATGGCGCGTATAATAAACCAGATTGTTGTCCCGGATTATAAATCGTTTAAATCAAATAGAATTCAAATTGTAAAAAAAAAATATTATACCAAATAGTGCGTAATAACGCGAAAATGAGGAAAGATAAATTTAGGAGTTAAGCACTTAGAAGTTTGGTGAGAAAAAAATGTTTGGTGTGAAACAAAAGGATTTACGAGAAATAAAATGAAATGAGAACCGATTTGATAGTTATTACCATGTTCCTATTGACGGAAAGGAGTGTTCCGGTGTCGTGAACTCGAGAACCGATATGGGAACGCGAATAGACAAAAATAAACGGATGCAATAAAGCGAAACAAAACACCGCTTACACGGCTGAGCTCATTCAGTGTCGTCTCAATGAAGCTGTGCTCAGGTTCGGTGAATTAACGGAGAAATAAATAAAATAATACTGGTTAAATGTTGGGACGCTGCTTTCGACTGGATACGAAGTCAGCGACAGAACGAAACAATTCAAGACTGATTGGATTGCGTGAAGAACCAAACTCGTCCTCGCAGAGTGCCGATTTCTCGAGTAGTTTTTGCTTGGGGGAGTGCACACTGCACACACACACACACACACACACACACAACACTGCCGAGAAGACGAGATCACCGAGAGGACCAAGGGTGTGCATTTTTAGTTATTTCATTTTAATTAGGTCAAGACGCTGCTGCTGGTGGTGGTGGTGGTGGTGGTCCGATCGATCGATGATCAAGTCGGTATCGACGTAACAACGTGTGACCTTTGTTCCTATATTACAATTCGGAGATGACGCCGCGTGATTGTTCATTGTGGGTCTTTTTATACATAATATATATTTTTTATATTTTTCAGTTAAAATAATACAAAACTTCCCTAATTAAAGTAAATATAATAAACAAATCATAAAAAGTACTACCAACTGCACAGAATCTAGTATTTTTGCTCTCCTGTAAAGTTGATAAAACTGAGATAGGTGGTGTTGCTTCTTAAGCGACGATATGTACACAGTGCCGCAAAAACCGGGTGTGTTGCGTGTGTCAAACACACGGGCCCGGCCTACAATGGGGCCCAGTGACAAAAATTGAAAAATATGTAGAAAAAAAGAAAATAAAACCATTTTGTTATAATAATTATTAATGAAGATTGAACAATTTATCGATTTTGTTTTGTACACGTTATCGTACATCGACGTTTTTTTCGCAACCTGTATATCCGGAATTAAAAATAGTTTATTGCATTAAAGCCACCAAAAGCAAAACCGCGTCATGCGAAGGAACGCGCATTCTAACCGGTCTAGTGCAGGATCGGGCTGGCCCGTGGTATTGACGTGCGATCGCACGGTGGGCCCCGGCGAAGTGGACCCTCTAAATATTAATTTAATCGATTAAATATAATTATTCTATTAAAAGTCATTTAAAATCAATTATGGGCCAAGATCTTCTTGAAGCGTAAGGCCGGGTTCACAGACTTACTTCTTTTTAACAAAAACAATTGAAATCCGTACAGACATCAGAAAGTGACGGCAAAAAGTTTTTTTTTATACGAAATTTCGGTTTGGTTTGATAGCAAATTATTTTATTACATAAGAAATAAGTAGCTAACACATTTTGGATTCATCGAACACTGTTACAACGATTTAAATGATAAATTTGTTGTATGTACCTACTCTACATATTATTCTTATAATTTAGAATATGCAGGCATGTATAGCTAGGTAATCAATTAGAAGCTGTAATAAATAATTTTCTTAAATTTCTATTTTATAACCGCCATATAACTATAGAATTGAACAATTAGGGCATTCGGGTAAGGAAGAAATCGTAAGTTTTTTGAATAAGAGTACATTAAAAAAAAAAAAGGAGGAGACAAATAATTTGTTCAATCCGATTTAAATTATTAAATAATATTGTTGTGCGTTCAGAGTTACTAGCTAGAACACATTTTACTTATCATACGAGACAATTATGATTTTTTTTTATGGACCTAGAGATAATATTCCTTCTTATTATACGTGTTACTTTTGCCTGAAGATTCTGTGTTAATATAGATTAATTAATATATTGCGTCCAATTGGTGTAATTACATGGTGGGTATTTTGTTTGTTATTTCTTTGTTGATTAATATAATATGTTATAACTAATTTTATTGTCGTATGTGTAATTGTGTTAAATCATCGCAATACTTTTGGCATGTAAAACTGTATTAAATTGTATGTAAAAATTAAGATTGCAGTTGGAAAATTATAATTTCTTAAATAAATAAATAATATACCCGTACTCGTGGTGTAATATACGACCATATGATTTCGCGTTGTGTAATATATTCCAAATGTACACATAACTTCGTACCTTCTTGTTTTATATATGATTATGCGTTGTGCCCGGTTTACGTGAAATGTAGACTATTAAACTGAACGTACCCTGCAAAGATTAGACATTATATGCGTGATTTACAATATAACTGAATCATAAGAAAATTATGCCCATCTGAATATGAAAAATGATATGTACGATTTAATTTATTGAAATTCAATGGTACCGTATGAGATGGTGAAAATTGTCGTAAATCATTGTCAACGCGAAAATACGTATACCAATTTTTAAGCATGTTTTGCATGAAATACTGCAAACGAATACGTACTACTGAGTAGCAACTCGTAGGCAGAATGTCCCGGCAGGTTACAATAGACTCAAGCAGAGTTTTCCAAACTTTTTTCCATCGCGGCACACCATTATTAGCTCGTATTATAAGTCACGGCACACTTTGTATAAATATATTATCTACTTTCCAAACTATATAAATGGTTTACAGGACACTAAAATAATATAATAATAATAAAAAAAGTTCAAGTTGTCGCGACACACATTTCGAATTTCACGGCACACCCTTTGGGAAACACTGGACTTGAGGAACGACAAAATTAATAATTGATTTTTTTTTGTATTTTACACTTCTATTTGTGGCTAAAATAGAACGAATATTATAATTTCTAAATTGTTTTATAATTTAATTGTTTTTGAAGTGACTCTCGAATACTGTATACATATAAGCCGTACTTGCTTAGTGTGTGTGTGTATATATATATATTAAAACGATATTTGGTTTGTTTCTGAACGAAAACTCTTTTTACGACAATTAAATGTTGTTTTATTGGCCGACAGTCGTCTGCAGGTTCCACGATTTATATAATGCGCTGGCAATTAAAAACTACACGTGTTTCGCACGGAAATTCGTACCGAATAGCTGGTCCGAATGGTCGTGTATCCGTGTAATAATAACATAGTATTCATTTCGCGTCCATTAGACAAATGAGACCATTTATTTATTTTTTTTTTTTACTTTTACGTCGGGTCAGGTGTCGATAAGTAACGAGAACTGGTGGTTTAACCTCTGAAATGTAATTAGTTTGGGTTGTAAATTTTAATTAATGTTGCTCCGGGGGATGGGGAAACACACAAAGGTCAATGGTGTTTTAATACTCCAACTCCTCCCACTTGGACTATACTTTTACTTTCCCGTCATATCCTGGGCAACACAAAAAAAAAAAAAGCGAAAATATGTGAATATAATAAAACCTGTCGATGCGCGCAGTGTTTATTTTTCCCTCTTATTTAAAGGTCCTTTTTTTGGTCGATGAAATTTCACGTCAAAGGTCGACAACAAAAACTTTGCGGTGACCTTTATTGACTAATAGTTTAAATTATAAATATATATACATATATATTTCTATTTCTATGATCAATGTTATTATCATTATTTTCCGAAGTTACACTATAATATTATGTAGAGCGGGAGTGCAGGGGTGGCGTTAGAATTTGCATAAACGTTTTATTATTATTTTGTACTACAAACAAGTAGGTACAAAAAAAAAAGTATTTATAAAAGATTTGCATAGAATTATCGAGTTTAGACTCGTTGATACGAAAATAATTAATAATAATTATTAAAATCTATTAATTATAATTTCTAAGTGTTTTCCAAAACTTTGAAATCCTAAATCCGTTTATAATTTTATTGTGATTGGATTTTAGTGTGATTGGATATCGTATTCGTGTAAAAGAAAATATTTACTTATAACGAGAAATATTTCGTGTTCCGAAAATTATGCGCTATAAAAAATATATATATTTTTTATTTGTGGTTAGTATATATTTAAATTGTGTAACACGACATACTTAGATTAGACATCGGAGCTAACTGGAAGTATTATTTATCGAAATTTAATGACGAAAAGACAAATTTAAAACAACAATAAATTTAGCTGGTCAAAAATATTTTATATGTCGTTAAATTTAATGGTTATATAATATACGATTTAAATCATAATAATATTAAAACTCAAACCCTTATGTACATAAAATAATGATTTCAATCTAAAAAAAAAAAATAATAATAATAATAATAAAATTTTGGAATAATTACGTACACGTAGTACGCGCAAGTACGTTGAACAAATACTATTTTGTTTGGGATGTTATTAAAAAATAATTTTTACCGAAAAAATGGGGTATTTATACATTATTGTACTAAAGACAACAAAATCGGGTTGTACTTAATTTGACTGTAATAATATTGTTTATGATTTTAAAATCTTGTTACTGAAGTCATTATTGAATTTTGATTAAATCGTATTAAGAATACCGTTTGATTTGAGAAAAAGATAATAATTTTTATTTAATATTTTTTTTTAAACCGACAATTTTATATATCGATTTAGAATGCACTTCAAATGTATATATTATTTTCCATTTTTAATTAGACTAATGAATATGACACATTCAGTCGATCACATAGAGTAAATAATGGTATTTTTAAAAATAATTGGGCGAAAGAATAATTGCGCAATTAGGTATCTTCTTTAGTTAAAACCGTGGTTCAAATTAAAAAGTAGTGAAATTATTGTCATACTTGCAAAAAAATATAAAACGGTTGTTTTTCGTGATCAACAAATTATAAAGCGTGATGATTATTTGTTAATTTGTCACCATACGATTATTTATAATAGGAAAATTTCATTAAAAAAAAAAAATTGTTAAAACCTATATTTCAGTGTTTAATATTTTTTTCAAATTAGATATATCACTAAATATTGTGATTATTACAAATATTATTTGTTAACCGTGTAAAAAGTATTATTAAGTTTTGTGTACTCTATAATTTAAATATATATGCCTCAAAGAACTCACAGAAATAGCTTGAAAACAATTATTGTGTAATATATTATACATTAAAAATATGTATGTATACCTAAGAAATGTGCGTGTTTGAAAAAAAAATTAAAAGGTTCTCTTAATATATATATATATATATATATTTATTTATTTATTTACAAATTATTACTTGAATAATATATTAAATATAAAGAGTAATTTATGTTAAAAAAATATACTTGTATAGATGTGGGTTCCAAGAAGTGTATCAAACGAAAATCCTACATAATATTGAAAGGTAGGCGTTATTTTAGATTCCATTCGAAAAGATTATCTGAAAATTATAAAAATAATTAAAGTTTGGTTTGTTATTAAACATTCCTTTGTTCATCGACGATAAAATTAATCTTTTTTTTTTTTTTTTTACAATTCAACATATTTAACAAGACAACAACATTATTATTTGTTAAAATAAAATATGTAAACAACTATTCCAATCGTATGACCGACCACTCACAATAGTTCACAGTAGTAACACAAACATAGTAATAGCTCATTCGGGAAAGGTTTCTGTGACTATAATTACGTATTAAATCGTATAAATCAAATGATGATTACAGTACCGTAACATACGTGGTTATAATATCTTATAATGTGTAGTAATGTAGACAGTATGTATTCCGATTGCGTTCTGTTTTGACCTTTAATGCTTTCCCTTCGTACTGATTTTGTCCCGGTCAGAATAAATAAAACAATCAGTAACTGCGTATCAAATATAAATAAACGATAAGTAGAATGATACGTAGTATTCATAATGCATTAACTATCCTATTATTCTAACCAATACGGTATTGTTGGTTTTAAATTTTTTGAAATCATTAAAAAGTATATAATTGTTATCATCGAACAGGGGGGTGGGGGTTAGTAAACTCAAATTTTTTAGCACATTTTCAATTGATTAATTATTATCTAAAAACGGTAATATTTAAAGTTCTTCGTAATAATAATGATCATTTGATCATCTTTAAATTAAAATTTCGATAACATATTCTGTAAGTTCAATATTATATAGATTTCAATACACTGGCAAATGAACAAACATCTGTATAGTAAAAATTCGAAATCAGTCGACGGTATATTATTTTGAATCAGTCGCTTTATTGTATAACCGAGTATTATTGTGTAGTTTACAAACAAAGTCGATTATTTATATTAAATTTCTTAACAAAAATAATAACTAAAATTTACATTTCACTCTCCGTGACGAAAGAAATTAAAACTACACTTCCAAAAGTATGATGTTAGTATTTCAATTGTCCTAAGAATAAAAGTAGGTATAAAAAAAGCTATTTATCTTTTTTTTTTTTTATTATTATTATTTTAATTGACATTTACAACCATCAATAGTACAGAGATAAAAATCGTATTAAACTATTTTCTTTATTACACTAACTCGGATAATATATTTTATCATTGTGTTACAACCAGTGTTGTATAAAGACGAATAATAATTTTTCTATAGGTAAAGATAATATATGTTAGACAAAAAAATTACCGTGATTAAGATAAAAGGTAAATATGTAATTATCTAAGATAAAGATAAACTATTAACTACAATATTTATCTAGATAAAAAAAAAAGATAATTTTTTTTAATATACTATTATAAAATGTTATAAAAGTACTAACGTATCGATGATGGTAATCATCATTAGGATTGAAAAAAACACTTTGTAATTGATAATGATGAAACTTCACCTTTACGTCATGTATAATGACTGGAAAATTAACATTAAACATTCCTGCTAGTACAATTATTTGTAGTATATTTTCCAACAATTGTATTAATTGTTTATAAATCAATCAGAGGCCACTGAAAACAAAAATATATTATAAAGAAAATTATTTTAAAGTACTAAACTAAAAAAAAAAAAAAACACGATTTTGAGAAATGTATCAAACTGATTTTATCATACTGATTCCTGTATAGTAAATGTTTTCACATATTGCGACATAGAAAAAGCAAAAAGATTATTTGAGATTTCTGCGATTTAAATTATTTAGGATAGGAAAATCAAAAAAAAAAAATTAACCGAGAAACTCGAATTTTTTTATGTGTTGGAATATTGGATAAATAATACGCATTTATTAAATGTATTTCATCTAGATAAATTTATCTAGATGACTTACATATAGATAATGACCAGATAGCTCATTTCGAATATTCACCTGCATATGATAAAAAATTATCCAGATAATATACAACACTGCAGGTGTTATAACCAATATATGACTGTACTGTAAGACTTCAAAATTAATTTTAACGTTTACATAATATCAAAGTCGAAGAATGTATTATATAATTATACACAGTTATTAATGCCGGTAACATGTCGGTTTATCAATAAATTATTTTATTTCCACTTTGTACACTGTGCACATTTCTCTATTGAAATCCGCAAACGGGACAGGTAATAATAATAATAATCGAACAACGGCCAATTCTATTATTATTATTCGAAAAATAAAAATAATAACATGAAAAACAAAAAGAGCTATTTTATTTTATTATTATTTCGCCGAACATTTCGGTTGCAATGCGAATTCGCCACTGCAATACATTATTATTTCAACCGTGTCCCACGGCGCAGAAGGCGGATTTAGAGCCGTACTGCTCCTATCCGTTCGGACCGGTAAATGCGTGAAAACTGTTATTTAATACCCGAGCAGATTTTGCGTTAACACTTCCGGGACCCCGAGAAAACTGCAATAAAAATAATAAATAAACAAATCAACGTGTGTATATATATATATATATATATATATATATATCTGATTTGTTCATACTCAAATGGCGGTTAACTTTCACTCCTTTTTTTTTATGTATTTCTTTTAACGGTTAGGTTACCATTACCATACTATTATATTTTATCAATACCGTTCAATTAAAACGCTCAAAATCACGTTATGATATGACGTATCATAAACGAATATTATTCTAAATAAATCAATATTATATAAACGATTTATTTCTACTGGATACCTACGTTCGATAATATAGACAAATGCACTTAACACGTAAAGTTAATTCAATTTACAACACACGATTTCTCGGTACAAAAATAAATTTATATTGATAAATTAAAAACTGAGATCAAATTTATTAATTTTTTTGGTATTACGCATTGATTAGAAAGCACTTTTGTTTAATCAAATAAAATATGTCTTTATACAAGCGGAATTTTTCGGAAAATTATATGTGTCAAATTAACAGATTTAGTTTGATTGGAGTTCTTGAAAAAAAATAAAAAATTTTTGCAAAGTTACACTTTTACAGTTACAAGAAAATAAATTGATTTAATGGTATGGATATATTATAAGAGTGTTATAAAATAACAACGTATCCAGGTTTAAAATTAAGTAAACACCATCAGTAATAAAGGTTTTTAATAAATGGTTCACGTTGTTTGAAAAGTATATCTATGAGTTTTACGTTATAGTGAAATTATAACTTTTTTATAGTTTTAAGTTTTAAGTATATATGTTTTACGATTATTATGATAAACATTTTTCTGATTTAACTCCTCTCTCTCTCTAACCGTTCAATGAAAATATATCATATATTTTTTAACTTTTGTATTAAGTTCTTATTACTTATATACTATATATTACTATATATATATATATATATATATATATACTATACATATATATATATTACATATTAGTGCTTTAAAAGCACTACACATACAGTATGTTGTAAAACCATAATTCACGTGTTATATTCTTATTTTAACACAAAACATTTTTTTTTTGAATTTTACTTTATCTATTGACTACATTGTATATTAAATTCGGTCAAATATCAATAGTTTCTTTATACTAATCGGTTCTGTATCGGCATGAATAATCTTAGTACAAAATGTTAAAATTTCGCCTTTAACAATTATACTACCTAAAATATTAATCTTATAATGCGTATTATGTATAATGTATTAAATTTGATTATACGAATTTCAAATTTGAATTCATTCCCCTCCCCACCCAGAAAACATAGTTATCCGAATTTAATAAATTCAAAGTACGAAATATATATTTTAAATAATGTATTATGTCTGAATTTATTAACCGACAAACTTTATATTATTTCATATTTTTATTGTATAAAAATTAAAATTAATATATGATACAGTAAAATAAAAAAAATGAAATAAAAAGGAATTTTTACAAAAGGTAATATTTTATATATATAAAAAAAAAATGAAAAATTCATATTTTTATAGACTTTTTAAAATAACTTTTGGAAAGAAAAATCCCTGAAGTAATTGAAGTATTGACCTTAAAAGTATTTTTATTAAAACCGAAAACACATTTTCGACAATTCAATAAAACTTTCGGAATTTTTCCAGAAATTATTAACAAAATATTATCAAATATACCTACAATTCTAGAAGATATTGAAATAAAGTAAAATTTCAACACAATGTCTATTTCACTAAAATTATTCAGAGTAACTAACACACACATATAATACGTTAACAGTGCAATAATAGGTAAAATTAGAATTATTCATTTTACTTATATTAAATAATTATTTAATAATACGTAATTAATACCGATATATCCAAATATAATTAATATTATTTATAAAATCGAATAAAACGTTTTAACAGAAATGTAAATTAAAACGGTTTTTAAGTGATTATACGTGATGTATGATATGTATAATTTCGGAACAAAATTTAGTTCATTCAAATCATTATGGGTCGATGGCGAACGGTACGGCATATAAATTAAAAAATTTTACATCACGAGACATTTTTCAGAAACTGCGTTTTTGTATTTTTGTTGTAATATTAAATATTTTCAACGGCCGAATTCGTTAAATAACAAATTCATTATTGTTGTTTTGGTTTTAACAATGTGTTTATACAGTAGGTTTTAATTAAATTTTAATGCATACGTCCGAATATATTAAAGTAGGTGGTTCGGAAGAGCAAACGTTATAATAACGTGATCCGTTGCTAACATTAGCCACGCTTTTTCAGTTTTATAATAAATAATGTTCGCTGAAACGGAGAATTGTTATTTCCAATTTATACGGTTTGAAAAACGTGAGAAGGACGTGTTTATGATCGCATATAGATTTTACGCCTCAGTATCAAAATACAAATATGTACAAACACGTTGTAATTCGTTCAATTTTCTATCGATTTTCTATCAATGACCACCACAGATTATCGAAATCAGTTTGGTTAACGTACGCACAATTATTTCTAAAAAGCTTTTTCGTTTACATAACATACCAGTGGCGCCGAATACATGCTCAAAGTGGTGCATTTGCACCACCTAAAATTGAGGGGCGGACACAGGGTCACCATATTTTGAGGTTGTTATTACTGACGTACATTGGGTATATTGGTATACCATTTGTACATAAATGTTTTGTTTCGGTACCTAGTGTAATAAATCATTAAAAACCAGTGATTTAAACCTTAAGTGTAAACTATTATAAGTGGCATAAACTAGAACACTAGCTACCAGGCAATTGGTTAATTCGCGGGTCTAATATTAATGCATAAATAAACGAACTCGGACGTATCGCCGCGGACCTTTTCGCCGCCAGACCGATTCGCCGCGCCGAATCTTTTTTAAGTGGTACCTAACCTGGCTGCATCTGGGGGGGGGAGGTAAGTCAATGGGGTCCGGACACCCCCAAAATTTTTCCAATATTATTAAAATCGCTGATTATTCTAAACATATAGGTTTAGTTTTAGTCGTAGAGCAACGGGGATACCACTGATGAGTAGAGCGTACATCTGTGTGTATCATACTAAAAATACCCCTCCCTTCGTTTTTTTGGTTTCGTTATAACTCCGGAACTGTTGGTGACTGGGACACCAAACCGACGCGGAACATTTTGGTTTAGTGTCCTTTATGAGGTACGCCCAGCAAGTTGCCCCAAAAATTCCAAAAAGGGATTTTTTTGAAATTAATATGCCAAATTATTTATAGTATTTTTCTAATTTATACTGAATCACAAATTTTGTCACACCTATCATTATGAGACTCCAACTTACACATTGGACAAAATGCTAGTACGTATATTAGTACTGCTATACGTATACTTTTCTAATAAAATTTTCATTTGATTTATTGTTTTAATTAATTTATATACCGATTTTCATTCTTATTATGTTTAGAATAGTCAGCGGTTTATTTGTTAAATATCCGCCCGAGGAAGCCTACCGAGTTTGAACCCATTCGGTTTGGTAATGTAAGAATTTCAAAAAAATTCCTTTTTGAAATTTTTGGGGCAACTTGCTGGGCGTACCTCATAAAGGACACTAAACCAAAATGTTTCGCGTCGGTTTGGTGTCCCAGCCATCAACAGTGCCGGAGTTATAGCGAAACCAAAAAAACGAAGGGGGGGTTGGTATTTTTAGTATGATACACACAGATGTACGCTCTACTCAGCAGTGGTATCTCGGTTGCTCTACGACTAAAACTAAATGTGCTATGACGATTCCAAAAAGTTATCCCTTCCAAGTACCCCCCCCCTATAGTGTTCATTATGTTTAGAATAGTCAGCGGTTTATTTGTTAAATATCCGCCCGAGGAAGCCTACCGAGGTTGAACCCATTCGGTTTGGTAAAATAAGAATTTCAAAAAAATCCCTTTTTGGGATTTTTGGGGCAACTTGCTGGCCATACCTTATAAAGGACACTAAACCAAAATGTTTCGCGTCGGTTTGGTGTCCCAGTCACCAACAGTGCCGTAGTTATAGCGAAACCAAAAAAAACGAAGGGGGTAGCGGCCAAATGTCCGTCGGCGAATCGGTCTGGCGGTGAATGGTCCGGCGGCGAAACGGTCAGGGGCGAATCGGTCTGGCGGCGAAAATGTCCGCGGCGAATGGTCCGTCGGCGAAGTGTCTTAGACCCATAAATAAATATAATTGTATAATTAACGCTTAAAATTGTTCATTATTATTGGTATGATTTAACAATATTTTTTAATATCGCATTTAAATATCAAATTTAGATCCTTATAGCTTGAATAATATTTATTATATAACATAGGTAATTTAGCACAAATATTTCAATTGATTTACTATAATACAATGGATAATGTTTCGTACTGGATTACTTGAAACATTTACTTTTTAAATATCTCTGATTTTAACACACTAAAAAGTATAAATTTGATGTTCTCGATTGAACATTTTATAATAATCAAAATTTATATAGTAATTCATTTAAAAGATGTATTGCTGTGAGAGAGAAAAAAACAGTTAAATAAAAATAAACCTAAGTTAATTTTTTTTGATTGACTTAACTGTCGGCTAAAATTTTGTAATTGATATTAACTTTGAAGTTCGTTTAAGAATATCAATAATCTGAAGTGAAAACAAAAAAATCATTAACTTGCCCTGTCTTGGGTAAAATGTATGTATAAAACAATATTTTATCAGAATTTTTCGATGTTTTGGACTTTGAACCTAAATGGTAATGAAAATTTTCGAGGGTTCCTAGAAACTAAAAATGGGTGGGTGGTGGTAAAAATGTGTGTTTGCACCACGTACTTAAAAATAATTCTGCGCCACTGTAACATACGCGTCATGTTATTTTGCTTATTCGACGAGATAATACAAATTCCTAATACCGAATTATTAAAAATATTTGTTATTATTAAACAAATAGCAATAATAATAATAATAATAACAAATAAAAATATACTGTACTGTTGCAATGTGTTATATTGCGTCAAATTGATGGATCCGCAGTGCGCGGTTGTATCCGAATTGCCTGCCCGGAGCGCCGTGCAAACAAACGACGTAACAGCGTGACAGATTATTAAGGTTTTATTCGACTTTTTAACGTATATATGTATATATATATATATATTTAGGTAAAATTTATAACAAGCGAAAAATAAAATATTTAGTTTAGTTTTATGTTTGATATATTAAAGACATCAAGTGTTTTGTATGGGAAATTCACGAACACTAGACGTGTGTTTTTTTTCCATAACTGCAGCAGTGTTTTCTGTAGACATTTCACGAATACCCATCATTATTATATAATATTGCATTTTAAATTGGAAATCGAATAATGATTTTTAATGAAAGTGTATAAGAATACGATTATATAGATACGCAATTGTATTTTCTGAATAAAAAAAAAAATTAAAACCTTATTTGTTTTTAAAATTTTAAATATACGTTAGCCACGAGGAATTCTAAAAATTAGTCGAAAATAAATTAATGTCGTTCTTTCTACATATTGAGATTTAATATTTTATTTTATAAAAACTGTCTAATGTATGGACAATTCGTATCGTCCTTCATTTGTAATATCACGTTTCGAAACGTACATTTTACTTCAAACAATAATGTAAATCAAATGTAATCGCAACGTAAAAATTACGCAAGAGTATATATTGTTTAATTTGGACGCGAGTTTTTTTTTTTGTAAAAATAACAAAAACAATAATTTAATTTTTTTTATATATATAAATACAAATATATTAATGTGGTATAATATAAACGTTATAACAACTATAGCTGTGTGCGATCCAGTATCATTCGGTGTGAACGTTATTTATTTGTATACATTTCGTACGAAGGTTTAAATTATTCGATTAATATTTAACGTATAATAAATGACATGCGTAATAATAATATTTTGTACATAATTCTCAACATTTTTAGCTAGTGAAATAGGCTGTTTTTTTTTTATAACTATAAACATATTTTATCGTAATTATAAAAAAAAACGGCTCGCAACTTTGCTATAATTAATAATTATATTACAGCTACACATGAATATCAGAAACAGCCTAATATTAATTATTTATAAGAAACCGCGTTTACACAGTTAGAACAGCGTTTCTCAACCTATCGGGTCGCCGTGACCCAATTTCTGTTGGCGAATAATTTCGAGTGGGTTGTCGACGAATTAGTAAAATTAATATAATATTTTCATATTATACCTGTAGGTAATAGTTTAAAAAAAAAAAAAAGACTTTTATGAAAAATGTGTGTTCATTTTTTTTTTGACAAACACACGTGTAATATTGGTTTTTCAACGTAACATAAATTCACTATAAACTCTATTACGATCAAACATAATACGAAAGCGGTCGAACATTCACCGAATCGGTTAAATTGTAAATAATATACCGCGTCTCCAACACAAATAACATGTGTATATTTATTGATTGTGTATATTGTAATCAACGATACGTAGGACGAATTGTAGACCATAAAGTAATCCAAATTTTTTTTTTTTGTTTTTGATAGCGATATTGTGAATTCCATTACGCCGTGACCGCTACGACTAGCGTTCAAATTGTTTAGTTCGAAGTGTTATTTATATAGGTAAACGCGAGTTTGTTACGTTGAAATAATTTGAAAATAACAATTTCACGTAGTCACGATAATTGAAAAACGTAAAAAAGACGCGTAGCCCCCCCCCTCCACACTGTTCACGTTGAACTTTATTTGTGAAAAGGTCTTATAAAAAAAATTGGATAATTAACTCAGGTAACGTAGGTTTATGCGCAAAGGTTGAGAGCTGCCGTGTTAGAACGTCTAAAATTATGGTACAAATACTGCGTGTAAAAACATATTTCTCGTGGCGGAGGATGACGGGATGAGAACAACGAGTTGATTTAAATATTTCCGCGATCTCGGAGCCTAAAAGATCCCATCAAGCCGTCAACGTTACAAATCGGTCGAGAAGGAGTCGCACAGTTTTGCCCACGAGATAATGTCTTATAAGAAATATTGTATAATATATTATGACAGTACCCGTATTGTATGAAGCGTGAAAGCCGTAAGACTTGATGACGTCGCTTATCTGTCTGGACCACGTCGATATTTTTATCGTTTTGTTTTTTTAAGTTCGCTTTTTTTTTTTTTTTACTCAAATTTTCGACGTGGTGTGCAGCGGATACCCCGTCATGGTCTGCGATAATAATAACAAATAATATCGGTGATCATTGGCACGCTTCTTCTTCTTCTTCTTCTTCGCCTTACACTCCCAAGTACCGAGGCCGATCTGATTAGTCCATAAAGCGCAATCTCTTACCTCGTGTGTACTCATACCAGCTATGCACGTTTCTTCTTCTTTTCCCTTTTACATTCATTAATCATTTCCATAACACCTTTTATAGCCACTGAATCATCTCTCCGCCTGACCATCTCAACCTAATCAGTGATTTATTTTCCAAACGATAGACGCTACTCCTATACAATTTACCGGGCCATACCTGTATTCGTTCATTTCTTATTCTACCATTTCTAGTTATTCGCCACACATCCGTTTTAGCATGTGCTTAGAATATTCTCATCTCCTCTACCACTCATTCTCAGTTCTGTTTTCTCGTCCAGCGCCTGACATTCCGAAAATAGACGTGCCTGGAATTTTTCGCAGATCAAGATCAACGTTTTTTTTCTGTTACCTATATAAACAATATAGAATTTAATATTAACTGTTCAAAATAATTTACCTACAGTTATTCATATTTGTGGGGGATTATTCGTACAATGTTTTATATATGTTTTAGTTCATTTTCTTCAGTCTATAGTCTATACAGATAGAAACTGGGTTACAGACGAGAATCCGCGAGAGTTACCTATTTTATTATTCTATAAGCTGAATACTGGTTTTGAGCGGACTCTAGTAACGCGAAATTGCAACTGACAAATTATATTTTTAATTAAATTTTAACTTTTTAAAATTTACGTTTTAAGATTATGTCGTACATATACGACGAATACATGTAGCGGCGCATTTATATTATAGTTAAATTATTATTCATCATAGAACAGATAAGATAACAACGTTGCACGGTCAAATACATATTAAACTGTGACAGTTAAACTTTGCAGCGGACAGTGAGTAGAGTGTAGACGATTGTCACGGAGTATGTAGAGCGTAGACCTCGAAAAGATAGCGATGAAATACAAGAAAACATTAATACGCGATATAAGAGAAAATAATTTTGTAAATATTAATTATTCTTCTTGTGTTAAAAAAAAAATTATTCTTACTATTTATTATTTAATACGTAAAGAGATTTTTAATTTTCAAAATTTTAATTACGACGATTTTGTGGTCTTAACACTGACTTATATCTACCTACTAAATGAATGTTTCACATCACAATATGTTATCGATGCATAACTTATGGCTGTTATTTCACTAGGCGAAAAATAGAGGTCCTTCGTCGGCCTTCATTCTCATTACCACAAAAAATTTTTCTATGTATTTAATGGTCTCCAGTGCCGGAATTCTCGTTTAAAACCGCTTTAATTGTATTCTTTAATAATTCAGCTGTCGGTCCCTCCGATTCATTAATTTAGATAATCTAAAGTCGTTAAGATAAATTAGTTAAATATCAATAAATGCTGTACCTATACTCTTACAATATTTTTACGAATACTAGTATCAACGTATAATAGAAGTGAACCACCAATTTTGATGATGTCAACTGACAAATTATTTTATTTTTCAGTATTATGAATGAAATTCACGGAAAACGTAAATCAAAAGCCGATATTTCCCAAATTATTTAAGAATACTTTAAATGAAATATGTCGCATTTTAATGCAAATCACGTGAAACGAACTTATCATTTGCTTTAATTAATTTCTCATTTTTTTAATAAAATATATCACAGCCCTAAGTAATCTGTATTCAACCGAGGATCAAGTTGTATTTGTTATTTGTTATAAACGCGTATTTGAAACACGTACTTACTTTTTCAGGATATATTGTGGATTTAACAACCTCTCCCATCCCCTGATCCCCTATATAACGTATATAATGTTAAGTATAGTTTAATGTTCATTGATTTATAGTATTAGTCTTAATACAGTCCACTAAATTTTGCTAAATTCAAATTTTTACACATTTTCCTCTTTTACTACTGGTATTTATTATCCTTTTATTATTCACGCATCGGTCGAATATCGGCGAAGCCGTTCGCACAACCGTTCTTTTGTACATTCTTTTGAGCGTCGTCGGCTCGCTAAAATATTTTCGCTGTCGTCCAAACATATTATGGGAGAGCGACAAAGGAGCTTATAATAATAAATAGGCTTGAAAATCTGTAGCCATACTTCTGCCTTGTATATTATATTACAGTATAATAATAATAATATAATAATAATAATAATAATAATAATAATAATAATAATAATAATAATAATAATAATAATAATAATGATAATAATGATAATAATGATAATAATGATAATAATAATAATAATAATAATAATAGTAATAATAAGTCGCCCGGCACGAGAGTCCTTTACCGATTCGTCACGGACGATCAAAGTCGTCTGCGCCGCCGGTGCCGGCACCGGTGTCGCCGTGTATGATGTGTGTGCATAAATCAAACGCTAATGCCATTCCGCGACGATGGTGTGTGAACGCGTGCTCTCGCCGTCGTTTTACCGCCATATAGACTTCATTTGACGGATGTACAACGACGAGCTTAAGCGTAGGTAGGTACGCTATTAATCAGAGACAGCCCATTGTGGGCATAGTGTTCGGCTGACGGTTAACCTCGTCGTCGTAGACGAGGACGAGTAGGTACATCATAAGCATTATTCAGCCAGTTCCCGAATTTCGGCCATAAGCACGTATATCCAGCATCCCCGGTCCATATCACACACCATCTATTCCCACCACGGACACTTCGATATCGGAAAAAAATCAACTGCGCAAGCCATCGCCGTCCGCCATAGAACGTTTCGAAATACATTTTTTTTTTAAGTACAGAATAATTTTCGTGCGAAAAATGTTCGGATTGTCATATTTGATGTTCCGAACAATCAGACTTCAGTTTTACAATCACAAACTGACGGAACAAAATATCATATCAAATAATAATAGTATTAGAAAGCGTCACGGAGTAGGGATCGCGCTGTATTATAGCATTAATATTTATCGCGTGTTAAATAAACATTGATAACGTGGCTATTAAATCGAGTTATTTATTTCTTATGACATGTCGCGCGATTAATTGGCTTTATTTTATGATAACATAATAGACGTATAAACGTCGTTATTATGATTATATGTGTGACAAACGATGGTATTTATCCGACGGGGTTCTAAACGATGTGATTGTAAAATATTTAAAAGCGTCAAAGGTAGAGTCATTTACAGATTTGTGGAACGTTTACTATGTAGTCATTCTCTCGTCTTATTATTTCGATTTACGTCTTAAGTACAAAGTTTCTCCTGCTCCTCTTGGCTACGCCTTCGACAGCAGTGACGTATCCAGGGGAGTGGTCCATGTGTTCCTGATCTCCTCCTCCGAAAATTTTTTCGTTCTTATACTGATATTGTTAATATTAATATATTAACATATTTTTTCCAATATTTTTTTAAATAGATCCCCCCCCAAAAAAATAAATAAAATAAAATCCTGGCTACGTGCCTGCTTGGCAGGCGACTTGGCACTCTTGCGTTCTACACTTCGCGATCTCCTGTCAGAACTGCCCGTTCTCTCGACACGCCCGGACGCGAATTATAACACGGATTTATGAGCTGCGATTCGCTCGGAAATGAACGTCATATCGCGATTTCAAATGTCCTCTTCGCAGCATCGCACAGTGATTTTCTTCGTGATTGTTGTTGTAATATTGTTTTTTTTTGTCCTCCGTTTCAGGTGGCTTGGCTACGGGTAGACACGCAGACAATACTGACCATACACAACCACGTGATCACGAAAAATCACCGGATCGGCGTGTCGCACTCGGACCACAGGACGTGGCACATACACATCAAGGAGCTGAGGGAATCCGATAAAGGATGGTACATGTGTCAGATCAACACGGACCCGATGAAAAGTCAACTGGGATTCTTGGACATTGTCGGTGAGTACCGGAGTATGAGACCGCGTGTGTGTAATAGCCATAGGCGTGTCCAGACCTCCATGGCTGGGGAGGCCAGTTATAAAATTTAAAGTTTTTTTACTTACTACAACGATCTATATTCTATATCTATATTTGTGACTTTTTTGTTGTTGTATGGCAATTATATAGCACCTGGAATATTTTCACCCTGCAAAATTAAAGATTATCTTGATCTTAAAATTGGCTTCCTATGCTATTACAATTAATAAGTAAGGCCAATCAACTAATGTGCTACTTATTAGTTATTTTTTATAAATATTTTATTTATATAGTTTCAACCACGATAGATTATAAGCCAAGAGGCCATGAATTAAGTCACTGGGGAGGCCGGTGCCCACCCTGCCTCCCCCGTAGACACGCCTATGGTAATAGCTAACACGTCTCTGTTTTAATAGTACTTACGTATAGCGGTAGCAGTGCACCTTTGTAGAGTGCGTGTTTAGTGCGAATATGTGTTTGCGGTTTTTTTGATCGTTCCCGCGGGATGGTCCGCACGAGAGACATATCATATTACAATATTGTACAATGATGTACAACGCACACAGCAACGACGGCCTGCGTTGTACGTAACTCGTATGAATTGTACGCATTTCTACACGGCGATCGGTTTTTATTTACTTTTCGTTTCCCGTGTACGCCCGTCGTCTTGCAGTCGTAATGTGTGTATACACGTTCGAAATGTACTCTGCAAATGATTACGTTTCACATATTTTCTTTCCATCCAACGAGACGCGCTCCGTTTTACGGTCGGACGTTATAAAACCGACGAGGTCCGCGCCTACGGTACGATTCGCCAGCACGTTACCGACGCTTGAGCGAACGAAATAAGTTTGGGTTAACAAAGAGTAATATTATATTTATTTATTACAACGCTGTAAATTAGGATGACATTTTGAATTGCAATATATTTTATGTTTTAAACATTCACATCGGTTATTTTGACATCTTGTTGAACGTGAACATTTAATAAAGCCTTGTCCGGATCCAGTTGCTTCTTGAGTGGCCATAGATCTTAAACCCAATTCTTTTTCGTGGTTTAATTCCTCTAAAGAAACAAAATTTTGTTGACATACTGAAAATTGCGATCTGGTATAAAGCTGTTTCAGAACAACTATGCAAAAAATACAAATACAAATTAATAGGAAAATATAAAAATAATAATAAAAATAATAATAATAATTGAATATGTTGTTTGGTATTTCATATAATGCTTAGGTGATTTAAACAATTTTATAGATTGCCGGCTGTATTTGGTATTATACGTATATAGTTTCTAGACATTTAATAAAATACCAATATTATACACATTGCCGCTAACACATATATGTGTGTGTGTGTGTGTGTGTGTGTGTGTGTGTGTGTATACAAATCTAAAATACGAATTAAAATGTTTTTTTAAACAAATACCAAATAAAATATATTATATTTATATTCCAGATATTTTTTTGGTTTAAAATTATATCTGTTTATTTTATACACTTATATTGGTATATAAGATCGTGTATATACGTATATGTATAGTATGTATGTATGGTATATACGTATCAGTGTACCGCAACAGTGTTTGCATAACTTATTAATTTACATTTATGAAAAAGAGGGGATAATATACATGATTTTTGTGTCCCCCCTAGTTTTTTAAAAATTCCTCCACTAGTTATAACTCTATATAATTTATATATATATATGCAGAGGCGGATTTATCTTTTTTACGGCTATATAGGCACCGAAAATTTGCCGTCCCTATATTAGGTGAACAAGTTACAATACCCGCTCCAAAATACCTACTCTAAATATTAAATATATAGACAATAGTAGTGGACGTCCATTTGAATTTTTAGACTATTTTTTTCGCCTTTAGTTATTTAGCCTACGACCGTACGTATTTTTAACGTGGCGACGCGAGCTCTGGGCGGACTATACCAACGTATTAAATATAGTATTATCAAAAACTGTTTTCTATACAGACATACAGTTGTTTACTATATTTATAATGAGTAATGACTATAAATTATAATGAACCAAAATAGATATGTATACCGTACACCATATACGATGTATAAAAATATAAAATATAAAAAAATACGCACGTTATTAATTATTTTTCGTAAATATAAAGTAATTAATTTTCCAATTTTTTATTTTTTTTTTATACGTTTGATGTTTAATAAAACACTACAAAATTTGCCGCCCTCCCCCCCCAAATTTTTCCGCCCTAGGCAGCTGCCTACAGTGCCTAATGGGAAATCCGCCTCTGTATATATATATATATATATGAGTTTATACGATTCACTATCACTGTTCGGATATAAATTGCAACGTTGTCGTGTAATAGATACTAATTTACGGTAAATAAACGTGTTGACGTTTTTCAACCAAAGCATCATTTGACATCTTGTCTCCTTTTCGAAAACGCTTTAATATTGTTAGCGCGCCTTGCAGTCGACGAACTGTGTCACCAAATCGCCATTCCCATTCCGGCAGTGAATTTTCGGAAAAGATAAAATTTATATTTATGTACGTGTCTCGATACGCCCGTTGTTCGTGTCGTGTGATTTACACACCGTTACGGCTTTGGAATTTTGACGCTAAACATTTGTAAAATTATCGTTAAACGCATATTATATATGACCGAAAATTCATTAAAATATGCACGTGAAAATCTACGCATCTACACATCTGTAGATATAAATCCTCGGCATTCACACGATCCTCAGTCTTGAACACTGTCGGTAACTCGTAATAATAATTTAAGCCATAATTCTCGTTGAATTGAACATACATATATAGTAACATATTTCAGTATTCGCGCGTATGCGACAAATGGTTTTAATACGCTTATTGAACACGCACACTGTTTTGTCCTATGCGAATGTAAAACAATTAAAGTCGATTATAATATTTATTTCTTTATACGCCGCGTTCCGTAGTTGCTACAATAATATTATGTTCGTCGAAATCCCAAATAGTTCTTCGATACAATATACTATTTTCATTCTGCCCGGTTTATTTGTTTGAATATTTTTCAAATTTGTACCACCGAACATTGGAAAAACGGTGTAATGATTGACGGGAAAACGCACCTTAAATGCACCGTAGTACGAAACACTTAGGCTCTAAATATAATATATAGGTATATTATATTATATAATATACAATAGTAAATTCGACGCAGATATCACAGAGCAACAAAAGTAGTATTAATGTACTACATTATGCTAATAGATACAATAAAGCGAAATACTTTGTGTATATTATATTATTGGTGTCCGTGTATGGAGAAGAATCGTTTAAAGCAGTGTTTCCCAAACTGGGGGGCGTGTAAACATTGCTGGGGAGGCGCGCAAGCAGTCATTACGAAGTAAAATTGTATTTATTGAATTATTTTAATCTTACAATGCGGGGAAAAAATGAAAAATTAGGTGATCATTTTTATCGATTTATAGGGGGAGGGAAGGGGGTGCGAGATTTTTGCAAAACTACAAAGGAGACGTAGGATAGAAGAGGTTGGGAACCACTGGATTAAAGGGTATTAATAATAATCAATAAGTATAATTTTTTTTTTACTTAAGGGGATTGAAAGCGGGTATTTTCTCTCTTTGTCTTACACACATGAAACGTAGCAAAATAGACGTTTCGTACTTCCAACGTACCGATCGATCTATTGGTGCGATAAGTGATTTGAATTCCTCGTGAATTTTAGTATACAAAACGACTTTCCCACTTTTTCATTTTTTTTTTTTTCATAAACCCTTAAAAAAATTAACCGAACAAATTAAAAAAAAAAATTCATTTTTGAAGGTCTTAAAAAAAAAGAAAACACTAAATTTATTATCCATTATATAGACGTAACTCAGTAATTAAATTTTCAAAAAAAAAAAACCGTATTAATATCTTACGGCGGCCGTTTGGGGAAAAAAACCGAGCTTCTCGCTTATGAAATATTATAAAGGTATAATATAATATAAGAATGCGGTTTATAATGAAATCAATTATGAATACTAATATTTTACGTAATCGAAATATAATCGCAGTAAAGAATTTTTTCCTGATAATCTGAAGAATTTCCGCGTAATAACATCGACTGTAATTATTATATTTCGCACATTTCGAATTAATATCCTACTTTAATCCTTGACGTTTTTCAGATGCATAAAAAATTAAATGAAACTGAATTTTCATTCGTCTATTTTAAAATTATAACATTTGAATTAATATTGTATATACGTATAAAGTGTACTTTTTTTTGTCCCAGAGAAAATACGATAAATTTACATCTGAACGCAAACGAAAAGAATTGAGTGTCAAATGTACCACGGATTGAATTGCAAATGTCTCGCATTACTAGAGTTCGGACATTAATGGCCAAAACTTGTATAAAAATATTATGCATTCGAAACAGACGAAATTCGCAATTAGACGCACAAAAATATTTTTAATATTATAGGTACCTGTTTTGTTTTTAAAAAAATTATGATTCTGTGCAGGTGAATATACAAGTATAGGAAATAGTGTGTATTAAAAATACGTTTATTAGATATGAAATATGGAGAAATAAAATATAGAATATTTTCTTTTTTTCAAATTGCCGTGCCGGCACGGCATCAATGTATTTTTATAAAAGTAGTTTATTATAAATCGTAAACAATTCTGTTTGACCGTATTTTGTTCAGTGACAACCGGTATAATAAACGAACGTTTATTGGTAACGTAGAAATAACCAAAAGAAGTGATTAATTATGACACCAACGCAGTGGCGTATTTGAGACTTCACCTCAGGGGGGGCGATGGTAAAAGAACTCTCCCCCTTCCCACCAATAAAAAAAATCATATGTAGGAATATAATTATTGAACAAAACACATTTTATTTATTATCATTGTATGTATTTAATTTACAAAACTAAGTCTATATTTCTTTTTTTACTATTAGCAAATGTATCAATTACATCATCTACATTTAATGTTATAGTATGGTGAATATTAAGCAATGCCAAACCCGTTAGGCGATCTTGCCCCATTTTTGATCTCAGCCAATATAATATAAAATAATATAATTTTTTTAAATCTCTCGGAGGGGGCGATTGCCCCTATCGCCCCCCCCTCAAATACGCCACTGCACCAACGTATCGTGTTCGTTTGCATAAACGGCTTTTGTACTCTGTAAATGCCTGCGTTTAAACAATTTTTGGTAATTTAACAAAACGAACATTATTGGTCCAATTTTAAAACCGTTTGTAAAATAAAATATTTTTAATTAGTTTATAACATGCAATTAAAACAAGAAATACGTGCGAAAATACGCCGAAAAAAAAAAAAAAAAATTGTCGAATTATACGGAAAATATGTTTCCAAATTTTATAACTTAAACTTCACCAATCGACTTTACGTCGTATTATTTAATTATTAATTTATATATATATATATATATCTATATAATATCTAAATAATTATGATTGTGCGAATGTGAAACATATTCGTAAAGTCATAAACGTCCGAGCTCAGTGGTTATTACATAGATAATAATCCGAAAAATCGATTTTATATATGATTTAAGCAGGGGTGGCACCAGACATTTTTTTTCTGGAGTGGAGTACAGGATCACGGAAAATTTTTTTCGACGAGACAAATATGTACACGTATATTCAGGGGCGCAATTTCACTGAAAAAACTGGGGGTGCTGAAGCCCCTCAGATTTTTCGTGTTACTTTATACAGATCGATATCTTCAATGACCATTAAACAATTACACATTTAAGTAACGGCTTTGTAAAGCATATTATTATTTAATTACAGTAATTACGCATTCATTGATAAACGTGTAATTAAACCATAATCGACTTTAATTTTAAATTCGAGTTTACACTTTGTTACTTATTACAATAACAACATCCTCCTTTCACTTTGAGCAAAAATATTTATTACTTCGTTCATCAATCAATTTGATTGGTAAGGTCTTTTTCAATAACGATGACGATAATCTGTGATAAAACTAAAATAGTACTTTGAATGTTGTCACACTGCGGTGTTTTCGCAGAACGTCGAACAGTCGCCACACTAATCAAACTGATATATTTCATCAATAGCACAATATTATTATATTATAAATATGTATAAAATCATCTGAATTTAAATGATTGTTTTCTTTGACTTTTTTTTTTTTTTTACCAGTCTGTAAGACAACATATTTGCAGTCATCGCACGATTATTCATTTAAATAATATCGTAGAACAAAACTGTTGTTATGTATGTCTTGTGCACATAATAACTACTAAAACTTGAATAAATACGAAAAAAAAATTGGGGGTGCTAAGCACACCCAAGCCCTCCCAAATTGCGCCTATGCGTATATTATTGCCCCTTTTCGTAGGGATTTTCATAATGATAATATATTTTATATTATTGAATTTTTTTTTTGGTATGTTGAAGGCATTCAGTTAAATCACATAAATTAGATAAGTAGGCGAGTAGAGAAAAACGGAAGTTTTAAATAATAACAAAAAAAATTGCGCAATAGACATATGGAATAATTTAAATTATAGTATTGAAATGCATAAACATAGGTTTTTTTTAAATATTTTATAGCAAAATTAGTATCACGTATATTCAATTTATTAATTATTACGTATATGATTTTGATATTTAATAATTTAAAAACCGTCCATGAACCCGAATACTTTTATTTTTACTATTCACCTAGGATATTATAATAAAATTAGCATTTAGTACGTAGGTATAATGATTGTAGCAGCAAAATTTCACTTTTCACTCTTTTCCTACGCTAAAAACTGGTTGTCTGATTTGGTTATTTGAGATATTATTAAACGCATATTATAAGAGTATCGTTTTTAGGGCTCTTGCTCTACGGCCTGGTCCCCTCCTAGCACCGCTATTGGATGTAAGTACATTCGTCACGATCTTGTACGTTACAGCGAAAGTGTTGAATTCGGACGTACTGCATAATATTATAACGTCTAGTTATTTTATAGGATATCGGATGATTTTTCGGCAAAGTGAAAAATGTAATTCATTTTTTTTTTAATTTATTGGCTATTTATACACCGCGTTTTTCTTTTCCCATACGGTAGCAGCCGTAGTCTATAAACGTCCGTTGACGTTGAATCGAACGCTTTGACTACAGTAACATAACGTTTTATATACGGACGAATTAATAACGGGCACGTCGCAGAAGATTGGATTGTTGAAAAAGGCATCGTTCATCGCCGTTTTATAATTTCACACTCGTCCAGTCATTCGAACCGATGGACCTATCGAAAACGCAAACATATTATATTGTAGTGTGTTTTCGCTAAGCTATTATAATTACTTCCGTTTCGTTTTCCGTCATCGTTCACCCGTTACAGTTACGTTCCGTCGCCGTCACTTGTTGCCCGTTCTCGTCTCGGTAATTGGGTCGTGCACACGTATATAAATATATAATAATATACGCGATACAGTTTGAACGTCGGGTCCATCGGTTCGAGTGGATATATAGAGTGATGCTGGCGGCACGTAGACGGTAGTGCTGCGCGACACTGGACGTCCGCGATCCGTTCAAAGGACTTAAAAGCCAATCTGTGTCCTTCCTTCGTCGTGAGTCCCTCTCGCCTCTCGCCCCACCCGGCACCGCAAAGGTTTGCGCGCGAGACCAGCTCACCCTCTCTATACGTTATATAAATATACTACACTGACTTCAGTTACGCGCGAGCTGCAGGAGTGTAACGCGGGAGGGGTCTTATTGGATGTTTCCTATCGCGTATACACACTGCATACATTTAATTCCTTTTGGTCCTTCGTCCTTTTAAACACTCCCCGGCCCTTCGCCGCCCCGCACGGTACACCATCGAGCCCACCAACACCAACGGACTATCCCCCCCCCCTCCTTCCCACTTCGTTAGATATAGGTCGGACGGCTCTTTGCGGAAAACCACACAATGCTTCCTCTCTCATTTGCATCTTATTGGGACACTCGACGCCGCCACGCGAGTGGTGTGTACACATATTAATAATATCGTATAATATGTGTATTTAATGGTGTACGCGCGCACACACCAGCTAGTAGGGATGGTACAAGACACGGTAATATTATCCACTCGTCCGTGGAGAGTTTGCTCATCGTGCAGTAAACCGCGTGTGGCTTAATTCTCGATTTCGTGAGTGTATGCACTGCAGCAAACACCCAGTGTATACGCACAAACACACTCCTGAAACGTATCGTTTATTCGTTAATGTCTACCATCGCGGAATAACGTATTTTTATTTTAATGTATTTCGTTTTTTATATTTTAATATATTTTTAGTCTCCGAGCATTCGGAGACTAACAATCCTCAGATTGTATAGGTTTTGCAATGTTTTTTTATGTCTGCGTATCCCAGTGGCGGCTTTGACGGCGAGCCAAGTGAGGCGGCGCTTCACCTAAAATTTTGTAGTAAATAATACTCAAAAAGTATACACTGCTTGGCTCGCCGATAACACACACACACACATTTCGCTAGTAATTTTTAACGTATTTACGATTTTATTTGAGAAAAAATTCTCTGCGAAGTTCAATAATACGAATTAGCATTTATTATATTGTATATCATTCCGTGTTTATTACCAAAATTGCGATAAACCGATAAGAAATGCACGATAAATAATTATTAAGTAAACAAACGCCGGTATTTCAGCCGGCGGCAATCTTCCTATGACGTCACAGAGGCACCGTCTAACGTCGCGTCTGGATTTGTACTTGTGTACAATAAATTACACACACACACACACGCGTATGTACGCGAAGCGCGCGACTGTGAAATAAGTAGAATTGCGCATGCGCAATGATCATCGTGAGGCTCGTTTTCCCGGTGTACCAGTTTAAGTGATAAGAAACATGGCTTTACGTTCCGGAAAACTAAAATTCATGTTCGCCAACTTAGAAATATAAAAATCTTTTCAAACAAAGTTTCGTAAATAAACAAATTTATTTATTTACGTATTCATTTCAAATGAGATAATAATTAATATTACGAAAAATAAAATAAGACGTTTGCTTTTAAATTCCATTATTGTGAAGTTTAATTTTTGTTTATGAAGGGAGGGGGGAGTGATACATAAGTCGCCTCACCAAAAAATACAACCAAAACCGCCACTGGCGTATCCAAACAATTTACTAGAAAGAGTGTTCCGATCTTTACAGTCATCGCTTTTGTCTTCGATAGCATATTACATCTAGTTGGTATTTTAGAGAGGTGATTTTTTTGATTTTCTTACAAGTGCCTAAAAAAAAAAATTCAAAAACTATTGACATTTTTCATAAAAACGGGTAAAAACGCGATTTTTGGCGAAATCGATTAACGTTATTTTTTTATAATTTTGAAACTAATGGTAGTTACATAGAACCTTGAAATATTCACCGAATGTGTAATATTATATTATAATTAGGGGGAAAAAATGTATTTCAATTTTGATCTATTTATAGCAATAATTATAGATTTTCAGGTACCTACTTAATTCATTATTATATTCATTATATATTTATTATTTATGTCATATTAATTTTTATAATATTATTCACGTTGTTGTTGTGTTCAAAACGTTATGTAAAATATATAATGTATAATATATATATCGTATTGAAAAGCAGATAATTTTAATTCTACACGACTTCACGAACGGAGACTCATTTCGGCATTCTAAATTGACATTCTAACAATTTAAGTAATAAAATAGTTCAAAATAATTTGTTTAATACAATTTTTTAAAGTTTTAGATGTGGGCTATGCGTCTATTTACGTTTTCTTTTCTGTTCGAACACGCATTTACATGATATTTACGCATAAGATAATATCCATATGGAAAGTTATGATGCGATTTTCAATAAAGACATCCAACCGATGACTATTGCAGAATATAACGCGTTTTATCAGTCATTTTAATATATATATATATGTACATATTTATGTCATCTCACATTAATAATATTTACTGCGACTATATTTTTTTTACTCATTCGGTAATAAATTAAATAATATCCAATAATCAATACATCGCTGTTAGATTTGAGCTGTTCGCCACATTTTATTGTTATTATTAAGCCCTCTACAGCGTTTGCTACTTATATTTATTGCGAAATACAGCAATACATTTACTTTGATTGATTTATACATAATCATCCTTACATTTTTCATGGAAATACAAAAATAAAATAAAAAGTCTAATTTCGTACAAAGTTCCACGAACTGGAATATATTGATAATTTTATTGTTTACAAAATTATTTTACGAAATAAACTTTTAAATCACGAACTAGTGGGAGCGATACGTATTGATTTATTTTGAATAATACCATTCAATATTTTATATCGTAAAATAAAAAAAAAATAGTTTGAGAATTTCATTTTGAAATTGTCTTCTACGGGGCAAAATTTAAATACCTAAACAAATACTTCATATTTATACAATCATTGATTATTTGTACGCCCAAATATTTATTTTTCTTGTTATGGTAAAAAAAAAAAACAGAAAGACCGATTGCTGGAGTGCATGCTGTGAATATACAATAGTATTCTTCCACAAAAATTTAATACTTTTCTATTGAGGTCATTCAATGAACCATTTTTAATTTATATACGTTTTGGAAATTGTTTAATTTTTAAAAATTACAGATACATAATATTTTACGGAGAATTCATTGAAATGTTTAGAGTGTTGTACCGTACGAAAGTGAAATATGGACAATAGGAAAGGCAGAAGAGAAGAGAGAAATTTCATTCGAAGTGTGCCGTGTTAAAGGCGGATGTAAAAAAATGAGCTGAACAAACCATAGAAAAATTTTGATTCGAATTCTTTTAAAAAGCTCGGAAAACTAGTAGCTTACTGATCGTTTTGAAAGGTAGAAGAGATGTAATAATTGAAGTAATAGTGGAAGGGAGGAGAAAATGTGTAAAGGAAGACCTCCGTTAAGCTACGATACCCAGAAAATCAAGGCCATGAATCGCACATCATATTAGGAATAAATAAGAAGCGCAGAGGAGCGGGAAGAATGTGGGCTGCTAAAGAATAATTGTGTTCACTATAATCTTAAAAATACAAGACGTTTTTACTATTATTTAGTATGTTTAAAATATTATGAATTAAAATGTCATATTTAGTTACTTATTATTTTTAATAACGATTTTATAAATTTAATAACAAGAATGAATGTCAAATAATTAATATTTCATTAAATATAGTTTTTGAACTTCGTACGTCAATATACACATTTTCTTGTATGAAAAATGCTATACCAACCCGCATTTTTTAACAAACTAATCATTACTAGAAAACTTCTGCGTATTTTTGGTAGGCACACATGTTATTTAAAAATCGTGCGTACTAATTTTATACTATTATAAAATGATATTTATTATTATTATTATTTCAATTATGCGGTAATTAAATTTGGTTTCTGTACAGAAACACATTTTATTAAAAAATTTTTCATAAAAGTAAAAGGAAGCAAGATTAGTAAAACGATAAACGAACAAAAACCACAAAATCCTTTTTTCAACTATTAACTTGCTTTATAAGAATTTCTCATACAATTTATTGTATGATAATGAAAAAAAATCATTTCAAATCAAAATAAAACTTATAGAAAAAGTAGAAATAGATAATAACGAAATTTAATTTGTAATAATTATACGTAATATTTAATATCTATAATAAAATAAATTCTTCAGTTTCGCGAACATGTTTTTTGTTCAATTATTTTAACGAAAAATATAAAATATAATTAGATGGAAAAAGCCCTAAAATCGATTATATACATATTATATATATGGAATAAAATAACCAAAACATGCTCTTATTACTTCAGTTTGAAAATTTACAATTATAACATTTTATTTGGAAAACAAAGTATTATATATCTAAAACTATAGTAACTCAATTTATAAATCTGTAAACAAATATTATCTTTAAGATACGAAATAATTTTTCAATAATTCAAAAAAGCCCTGTATACATCTTTAGTATTTCATTATTATTATAAAGTGTTAAAAAACCTCGAAATATTATGTAAAAATGCCAAAACCACGAGAAATAAAACATATTTTATACTGAATGGTCAGGTATAGTTAAACACATATTGATATCGATTATAGATATTTTTCTAATAAAAAAAAAATTAATTAAAATATACAAATCAGTACGCTTATAAGTGTCTGCCCTATAAACACGATAATGCGTTAATGTCGAGTAGGATATAGCGCGCGTAATGGAAAGATCTCGGAAACACTTTTGATTTGTATTCGTTATCGACATACGTTCATATCGTATTCGATTAACACGCGAAAAAGGTTTTCTCGATTCGAACGTTAAACACATTCAAGTAAGAAATATAAATAAAAAAAAAAAAAAATCGAAACAAAACCCACTGCGGATACAAACTATATATATTGCAGGTATATTAATAGTGAAAGCAGCGGTGCCGGAAAGAATTCAGTTTCATAAGTAATCGGATAAAGCGTATATATATATATATATACATGAGATCTTTTATATTATAAATAAAAATCGAATTATACGCGCGACTGAAGGGGTTCTTGAGTGACAAGTTTGTGGGAGAAAAGAAAAGTAAACGTTTGCCCGCGGTATTCCGTGGTCGTGGGAGCGGTGGTGATGTGTGGTCGTGGGCGGAATGAGCGGAGAGAAAAAAAAAGAATAATAATAATAAAAATAAAATAAATAAGTCACCAAAGTCGATTTATCAGTTTGGTGACGCCGTGCAGGAGGGTTTGTCATTATGCGCTCGAAACGAAACTTTTCGTCCACCCTTTTCTAACGCGCGCGCGCGCTATCGCCACGATTGTGTGCCGAAAAAGTGTGTGTTTTACGCGGAATGAGTGACAAAAGATTTAATGAATCATAAGGTTGGGGGAAACGTTTTAAATGGACCGTACGTCCGTTTACTTATTTACACTATTCGGGTGACTGTGTGGTGACAAAGAGCATTAACGGATTAAAAAGTCAATCGTATCGCGATTAGGTTACACCATCGTCATCCTTCCGCCTATAGGCCGAACGATTCGTGATGATAACAATAATTGCAAATATTCGTATTAAATAAAAGCCAATGAGAATAAAAAATGAAAACAAAAAAAAAAAATGTAGAATTGTTGTATCCAATTCGTTTATTTACAACCGCGGTTTCGATTGAACGTGCAAAAGACGATAAAAGAGCAAAAGTAAAAAATAAAATTGAGTAAGAGAAATTTATGATTATTACAATAAAATTGCGTAGGTATACACTCAAAAGTAGATATATAATTGCGAAGAAATCGTGCAGCGTACTGTGAATTAAATTGCTAATGAACAAAGATGAAGCCTGAAAAAGTAAACCTGAGCGCATGTTTTAGGATACGACTAAATTTTCAAATTTTTCTGGCAACTCAAAAAAAAAAAAACGTTTTTGCAGGATAAATTCGTAAAATGTTTAGGTACATACTATTTTATCAGTCGATATATACAATACATATTATATAAAACTTATAAACGGGAAAATTTTAATTAATCATAATTACCATTATGCTCAATTATTCATTTTTATTGGGCGTAAAACAGAATACGTCCAAAACGTATCCATGGTTATTACACCGAATATGTGGTGATAAATTAATGGATAAAACGTAATGGTAAAGGCACTAACAAAAGATATAGGCACGTAACATACTTATTATATATAACCATAATGATAACTATTAATAAATAGATTTTAAAATTATTTTATTTTTATAATACATAAGGATTCATGTAAAGTTCAGGATCTAAAATCGATTAATTTATTAAAGAAAAATAGCTCTACACTATTTTCGTAATAATAAAATAAAAACTTAACTTTTTTAACCAAACCAAGAAGAGTACATTTTTTTTCATTTTGAACATTGACCTTAATTTGTTGATCCTTTGTAAATGATCAATTTCTAACCGTGAATTTGATAATTAATTTAAATTAACTAATTTGAAACAATTGTTTTTCTTAACTTGTCCGTAAATGATTTATACATTATGAAGCAATCAATTATTATAACTATATCGCACTTTTAAAATGGATGGCAAGTATCATCACGAACACGACGTGGTGAATATATTATTATTGTTTTGAGCGAGATAAAATGATTTGGCTGGGTGTCGAAATCGGGAATATCATTTAGGTAGGTTTCTAGGAGGCTTCCATTCAGAAATACTGAAATTGTGTTGTTTTTTTTTGGTAAATTTCGGAAGTTCGTTGAAAATTGATTTTTAAGTGAATCGAGCAAAAGTACACGTATATGTTGTAAATTATAATATGGCGCTTGTTAATTTGTACATTTTTGCAATATTTACAATTTGAAAATGCGAACACGTTGTTTTTTTCCCCCCCAGTTCCACCGGATATCTTGGACTATCCGACGAGCACAGACATGAACGTTCGGGAAGGCAGCAACGTGTCACTGAGGTGCGCTGCTTCAGGATCCCCGGCGCCTAACATCACGTGGCGCAAAGAAGGAACTGAACTTATTAGACTGGATCGCGGCCAGCAAGGTCGGTATATCATGTTTATTTCACATATAATATAGTAATAATATTGTGTTTATATAGATTATAACCTAAGTAATATTTTCATTATCGACGTATTTATTATGCATAATACATTCGTTGCGTGTACAAGATCGGCAACGTCGTCGTTGAACATTCTAATATTATACTGTAATAATATTAATATAATAATTATTATTAAATATTTAATATTAATATTAATAAGTAAAATCATTAAATATACATAATACTAAAAATAACTTTACTGTGTAATTAAAAATACGTACTTGAACAGTTGAACCCAACCTTTATAACGAATTCGTTCGTGATTGCAGCCTATTGGACATTGTTACATTGGTGACATTAAATATTTATTCGTAAAAATGATGACTGTGGACATTGGAAAATATATCCAATACGTTTGATGTCTGACGGAAAGGATTAAATAATTATCGAATGCCAATAATTCGTGCCGATTTGAAATTTTAATTTACTATATTTATTATAGTTACTCGTTTATTTATCTTATTTTGCGGAAATACAGGTGGCTTTTTATGTTTTCCATGGTTGGCTGTATTATGCGATAAATGATAAAACATATTTACAATATATATGTATATTGTATATGTATAAATATACGGTATTTAGATTGAAATGACACTTAACCCACTGAACTGTTATTTCGGCGACCTTAAATAAATAATGAATATAAAATTTCGTGAAATGTTATTGATTACAATATTATATCAATATGATATTATTCAATAAATATTATGCGCAATCAACAAAATAAAATTTTAAATAGCAAGAACAAATTTTTTTTAGGGTTTTTGTAGTTGAAAACACCTTACAGCACACGTCCTCACCAAACACAGTTGATTGTAAAGTTTTTGAATGAATATGATCTACACATTGAAATAAAAATTTGTATAGTCACACAGCTACTTTTTATTATCCGTTACGAATCCACGTAAAATATACCGAATTAGAGAACTTAAGTAATTACGTTGCCCATAAGTGAAAAAATTGAGTAAAATTTAAAAATGTTCGGTTCATGTATTACCTGTGGTTATCTTTTTAGAAATATTATTCAAGTTTTGTTTTCATTTTGAACCAAACAGATACTCTTTCATTCGTAAAACAGTTCAAAAATAATCAAGTGAAATGTATTTGAAACGACGGAGACAAACTAAAGAAAACGATTCGTTTAGTTCACATCTGGCAATTTTGATAATGCTCGAAAGAAATAGTATGACTTTTATGCTTTTTAGACATGATTAGTTTTCCATCAAGTAATGCTATTCGTTGAAATGTATCTACTGCAAACGGCGCGTGAATAAAAAAAAAATTCATATTGTCGCACGCATGCGTGAAATAAAAAACATTGAATATTATAAATATTTTAAATAGTAAAAAATGTATTTTATGAATTAATTAACGTATATATATATATATATATAGAAAAAAGATCCGTATAAAATAACTGGCTTTTTTCATTCAACAAATATAACAAATTACGAAACGTGTTAATTTGATTGACTTTACAATCAGTACACGAAAACAAAAACTTATAGTATCAGTTATCTGTAAATTTTAAAAAAACCTATAATAATTTATAATATTATTTCTGTGGTAGTTACTAGAACAGCCGTGCTTCTATTCGCCACAATTTCATGTAAATTATTCAATACAAATTTATTTGCGAGATTTAGTTTTTAATCGAATTAATACAATCCATTTTAATTACGCTGTTAATAGTCATGATTATGACGAACACACAATTCGATTTAAATTTTGTTTAACATTTAGGCAAAGGTTAGTTTATTACCCATAATTTCTAATCAGATTAAACAAAGAAGATCGTAATATATATATATATTTTTTTTTGTTAAATTAAATTGAATATATTTAGAGTTAAATATTAGTTCGTGCATTAAAGGCGCCTCTATAAAAGTGGCGCCTCAGTCGGTTCGTCCGTACCTTGAGTCGGCCCTTTTAGTAATATAAGATGTATAATACGACGTATATAACTTAAATACTCGGGGAATCGTTATGCCGGACCTGTTCCTTATTATTACTCTAGTATTTTCCTCAGATTTTTTTTTTAATTTCAGTAGAAACAAGTGCACAATCATAACAAAATTATAAGTTAAAAATATATATTTTTTCTAATAATATTTGGAAAAAAAAAAGAAAACCATTTCACCTTTATAACTACTATGTACGTTTTACATATATAATTCAGTTCTTTGAATACGTTTAAAATAATAATATTTTTTTTATCACAGCGAAATGATAATTTGAAGATTAGTGCACGTTCGTATTTACATTGCTCTGCAGAAATAAAAAAAAAATAGTCCTGAAAAAATAACCAGAAAAGTAACCAGCACATTTCAACTGAACAAAGATAGGTAATGATGCGAATATATTCCGTAGTGTTAGAGTTGTGTGAAGGAAAAGCAGTGTTGCGACTAGATAAAAGATAGTATGTGTAAATTTATCTGGATTAAGGTAAAAGATAATTAAGATTTTTATCTGGATAGACTTAAGATAATTTTTTTTTAATTCATATATTTTCAAAATTTTAAAAACATATTTTATTTTGTACATTGACGTGTTTCTATATCTCAAAATTAAAAGTACTTGGAAAATATGTTATCGCATCCGGTGTCACCTTAACGTTTAGCCCGGTATTTTTGTACTGCGGGAAGTATACTAGAGAAAACATTAAGACCCTGATAAATATGTTTCAACATAAAATTATTAACGAAACGTGCTAAGAATTATTAATAAAACGATTGCCAATACAAAATAGAATTTAAAAAAAGATTTTAATTTCAATAATAGGCAACAGTAAAATAAATTATACGGATACGTGTAATTTTCATCAAAGGTACATATAATTAGTTAACTTGCCATTATTTATGTAGATCAGATAAAATACTAGAAAATATCTATCTAGATATGAGTCTTAACACTGATGAAAAACCAGAAAAAGGAGAGGAAAATTAAAAGCACAGAAAGGTATAATACGAATATGCAGTATACGTGCATGAAGATTTAAAATTCATAATTCTATGAGTGTAAAAATCGCGTAATTTCTGGCAAGGGTTCATAACGTTTATTACGTTAAAAATATTCTTTGCATTATATAAAATTGTATAACGATATGTATAAAAATTAATTTTGTAATCATGACCGAAGAAGAAATCTCATGTTTTCCACTGTTTTGAAATACCGTCCGCGACATAGTGTTTTCGGACAATTACAATTTTCAAAATTATTTTCAGATAATTGAAATCGTTATTATTAGGTATGTATTAAAAATTCCGTCCTTTATTGGCGCAACTGACTCGTGTTGCTTATAATATGATTATACATTTAGACGGCGCTGCTTGTACAATTATTTCAGTCGAAAGTTACAACGCAACAGATATTGCCATTGCAAGAAAGCGACTAGAATATTAAACTTTCTCGCGGGTGTGCTGTATTTTATTAAATAAATGGCCAACGAAACGATGAATTTCACGTGAAAAATTATTCAATAATATTATGAGATTTTCAAAATAATACATTACCATTATGCGAAATTCCCGTAAGTTTTTAAACATAATACGGTTCTTGTCGTTCTTGACCAGAATACGATCGATCCAACCGTATAATGAAAATGCAAGTCTTGGTGGTCCATGAACAATATAAAACAGATTATTTAGTGTACAATATACTAATATACAATATATACCTACACTGTTTTTGAAATAGACTTGTATGTGATGGCGCGTTAATGTAGCTGATTAGTGTATGGTTTGCGGTTTTATAATCTTTGAACAGGGTGACCTTTCTCTGGTCTACTCCACAATAAATATTAAAACGAGTATACTTATTAATTTATAGGTACGGTATGTTTAAGCTTTAACAGGTATATTCAGATAATATTCATTGAATCAGCTGTTTAACAAACAAGTTTCTATATAATATCCAAGTGAATATATTTTTGAATACATAAATAATTTGTTAATTTAATTATTTCTAATAGCATAACCAAATATTTAACTTACAAAAAAAAAACTAGTTATATCTATGCATATAATGTAGGAATTATAAGCGAAAATGTATATACTACTGGGGTGTCAACTTCTTCCTTAATTTATGTTATTCGTGTATATTCTCTTAAAAAAAGAAAAAAAGGGATACAGGGTATACACTTGACATACATACGTTTCAATAAAATAAACAAAATTACGCGTATGCGAGTAGAAAAATATATCATTAATCTTGTATTAAAAATATTACTCATGTTATGTGTTTGTATAGAAAAAAATGTCATTTTATGGAGAAATGTTCCATTTCATCCAAAACTTAAAAAGCTTTTTAAAAAATTGTGACTACCGATTTTTGAAAGTTTTTCAATGCCTGTATTGTTAGAAAAACATACGATAGAATAGTTTGTATACAATTTTCCGATTTTCGGTCCTTGTATTTACTTGTATCTACTTACTTATGATCCGCACGCCACATAATGTAGACGCGTATAATGGAAATGTAATAAATTGCATATAATTGGAAAAATCTCACACGATCTACTTAGCCGTATATTTTTTTGCGCGAATAATAATATTTTTCAATCACGTAGACACCGCGTCTAATGCACGATAAGCTATAGAACATAATGAAAAGGAATTAAATTTGATATACACACACATAAAATACAAACTTGCATGACTGGTATATACAAGTTTGTACATCAAATTAACGGGGAAAAATTGATATTTACATAGCGTTAAGACTCTGCTGAGTGTCTGTTTCTCGTCTTTATATAACATCTTTGTTAGTAGCTTGCATTTGCCACGTATACACTCCACTTAAAGTTAGTTAAAATTTATAATCCAGATTAAAATCTTATTTGTAATTGAATGTCTTCACCGTACATTGAACGGAATAACCACACTTGGACAGCGGGATCAGCTATTCAAGGTCAAAAAGATAAAAGTTTCAATTTAATGTCAAGAAGAAAGTTTTAATGATTTAGTTTGTCTAAAATCCATTGTTACGGTTCTAGATTAATTGTAAACAAATGATTGCGGCACACGGCAAACTAAACATTTACTATAGATTGAAAGTTGTCATTTTTACTTCATTTACAGTGTTATATATATATTTTTTTTGAACAGACAACTATAGGATCTCTGTCTCTGTGAGAACAATGCTTCGCGGAGAGTATACTCATGCAATATGTTATAGTTGTACATATTACAATGTTATTATTGTCAATATAACATTTTCAATAAGTCATTGAAAGAAAGTATTAAAATGTTCGCAATATTTGTTTTAATGGTTAGTAAATAATTTACCTTTATGAGGGAACATGCATATACTCGTAAACGGCGTACAATAATACACATATTGTTGGAAACTTAATCAAATTTAACGTTTGTGAAATTCTAAGGTGTTTCAAGAAGATACATTATAATGCGCGTATCGAATTGATCGTACGGTGTGGGACAATAAAATGGCTCATATTTAAAGATCAATAATAAAATAAAAACGAACAAAGGTCAATTATTACTAAACTACTATTTTTAGTGACTATCGTATGTTTCCAACTACTCGTCTAATTTTGTTTCGTTTGTCATACACTTCCAAAAATGTATTGGTAATTTCTTCTAGAATTTTGTTTTTAGTTCTTTAACGTCTCTAGGTTTTTTAATGCGTAAAATTTTCTATTTGAATATTCCTACCAAAAAAAACCAAAAAAAAAACACATGCTGATAAATCTGAGGATCGAGGTGACCGAGGAATATCACCGTTTTTGGAAATAACGATATGAACAACATACATCGATATTCTGGCCGTGTGAAATTTCGCACCGTTTTATTGAAACCAAAAGTAAACGTTTTGTGGAAACTTTGTTAGTTCACCGACCAAAAAAAAAAAAGTGTTTATCAAATAATGATTAGAGGTTATAGCTGCTGACCGTCCATTTTCGTTCCCAAAAAAAAAAATTCGGACCTCTGCTATATTAATGTGAGTACTACTCGATCGCTGTGTAAGGGTTGTTGATAAATTTAGCGAGGACTCTATTTAGACCAGTAACGATAATTTTGCTTATTTACAAACCAAAATGTGCTTCATCAGACCACTAAAAATTTCGAATAGAGTTTTCGTTTCCGTTCGTTCGGATTAACATTTCCCGATAAAAATTTACGCGTCTAAGGACACCACTAGGTTTTAACTCTTGCACCATCTGCACTTATTATAAGGGTGAACATTTAAGTCATTGTGCAAAATCCGCTACGTAGGTTGCTTTTCAACGATAGCGCGTGTTTTCGTCCAGAACCTCTTGGACTTTTTACGGGAAACAGGCTCTGATGTTTTCAGGTGTACGAATATTTTCTGTTCTGTCGGCCATATTTTTTAAAGCAGAACCCGTACTCTAAAAATTCATATTTTAATAGTCTTATCTGACGGTACAACAGGATCATGAAATTTGTGGTCGAAATGAACGCGAAATAAACGGTGAGTAGCCACCGAAAACGATTTGATCGTAAAAGCACGTTGTTCACCTCTCCAATGTTTAATAAAATGGCGTGTTAATAAAAATAATATTTAGTGAGCATTCTTATCTAGAACTATTATCGAGAAAATCTATATTTAAACTGCCCCACCCTATATTTTTTGAATAATAACGAATACCTTTAGTATAGTAATTATAAGGTCTTGACGTCAATTCTAACAAATATATATAAAAAAAAAAAAAAAAAATAGATAAAAATCGTTTTATTTTCGGAAATATTACTGTAAAAAAAAAAAACAACAGTTTTTATAATAAATATGTATATTTATTCTCCTTTCTTCGTAGCTAAAAGTAATACAAAATGTATTACGCAACATGCGACAACATTTTAAGACGTATGAATAAAAATTCTAACCAAATAATTGTTTTCAATTTTTACTTGACACTTCGAATTGCACGTAGAAAAAAAAAAAGCAAAACATAATTGAAAACTATTTTACGAAAATTGAATTTTATCTACCTTTTAAGCATTTTTCGTGTTTTTATCCTAGCGTAGTTACACCGAAACAAAAAATGTTTAACACTCGCGCTTACAATGGGTACACGTAACCAGTGGCGCACCCAAGGGGGGCTAACGGTCTTAAGCCCCCCAAAATGATTGACCTCTTAATATTTTTCTAATTTTATTAGGTATCACTTTAAATTTTCATGTCAAAAAAATTATTTACTCTTGAATTTGTAGCATATTGTATATTATAAAATATATAATAATATAATATATATTTATAACGGTTTTACCGGATGACCTATGATAAAATAATCACCAAATTCATAAATTAATAAATTAATAATAATATTTTACAGGTATAATTTCACCATAACTAAATCAAAACCCAAAATGCAAAAATTAATATTAAAATGTATTAGAATAATTTTTTCATAAACAAGTGTACTTTCGGATTTCTGCATATATTAAATAAATCTTATTAATATCTAAAAATAATTTTATTTAGCCCCCCAAAAAAAATCCTGGGTGCGCCCTTGCACGTAACGTAACAAAATTTTTCTGTAAAAGAGAGAAATGTAAATATTTCCTATTGTTCCGTGTAAAACGTAATAATTATAAAATAAACATTGCTACTATCGGACAATTGTCCGTTCGATAAGTTTTCAGATTTAGAAATTAAATTTCTATCAAAAAGTAATCACGTCCGTATTACACAGACAGGAAAATCTATTAATCTTACAAATTAAATCATTTAATATCAGCAAAAATGTTGGTTTGAATTTTTTTTTTTTTTTTTTTTGTACCGTATCGTTTGTTTTAGACAATAAATCGATCGAATGAAATGCAATCGTAAATACTCCGTAATTCGATATTCTTTTCTTTTTGACTTATTGAAGTAAACTTAAAATCATATACAGTAAAGGCGTTTGGTTTTGTTAAACGACATTACTTACGCTGTTTACCAAAGCAAACCGTTGTTTTGAAATACAAATTTAAATACGACTTCTTGTCAAAAATTAATGATCACAGTAACAACATTATTTAAACATAAGTCGACGAAATTTTAATAGAAATTAATCTGTTTCAATTGTAACGCGTAAATAAAAACTATAAATAGATAAGTGTATAAGTAGATAAAACTTTCGAGGTATATAACACACGCTTCGGTCGATTTAGTAAATAATAATTTTCATCAATAACGCGTTATTACGCTGTTTTTCTCTGTACAATTTATGTGTATTAATTTAAATGATGATACGTTTAAATAATTGTCCAAATTTTTATTATTTCCTATTGGACAATGTAAATATAAACGTTAAAAATGTAAAACAATTTTATTAATCGAATCTTCGGATGATATAACCATTTTTAATTTGTAGATTTGTTTTTACATAGATTCCATAAATTTCAATTCATAGACATAAAACGAATAAATTATGGATTGATGACGTACTGAAAAAAAATAACAAAGACGACCTATTTCTATAAGGTATAATTATCCCGCATTCGTTCGGGTATTTTAAGTATTTAACTTTTTCTTCCTGACATAATTTATACTATTTCTTCAAAAGAATCTCAAAACACAATATGAAAACCTTAATGACTTATCGAGCTTAAATAATAAAATATATTATCTAATTTTGTTTCTATATACACTAGAGATAATGGTTAGTATACGATCATTTGTCAGTGATATTATACTCGAATTTGAAAAGTTTCAATGTGCACGGTGTATTTATTTATAAGTTCATAAACTTAAAATTGACTTCAGACGAGTAAAAACCTTTTCACACTTTTGAGGTTTATACGGATTTACATAATTGTGTGAGTGGCGCGCAATTTCATCTTTTTAAGAATAATTGATACTTTATATACATTACTGTATAAAATGTGACGGTAATCTCGTTTAAAATAAATGAGATACAAACTTGTAATTTATTTGCCCGAGAAAACGTATCAAAGGTTTATTGTTCGATATGAAAATCTAGTAAATGTATACATATATATATGGATTATAATATTAATATATGGTTGATAAAAATGAATGCGTGTGAGACGCCACGATTCGTGTAAAGGAAATAACTGCAATCACATTAAATAATAGAAGTAGGTCGGTGATGAAAATGAAAATGTATTTAACATTTGTTTTTCTAAAAGAATTTTCTCATATTATACGTACAGGTATATTAAAGTAATATTTAACTTGTCAGGAAAAAAATGTAGGGACATCAAATAGCATTTTATGTCTGTGAAATAAACATGATCGTTTTCAAGTATAAAAGAAATGCATTTAATTCGTTCCAGGAAATTATTTTATATTCAAAAGTTTTCAGTTTTATTTTAACTAACGGTTATTATAAATCATAAAAATATGATTAATGTAACAAGCATAGAAACAAATCGTTCATAAATGCGTCATAAAATTTATAATAGCTCTATTTTTGCTCGGTTTTCCTAACATAATTTATTATTATTATTATTATTGTTCTCGTATTATAAGTTTTTCAACATGAGATTCACGAAAAAAATATTAAAACTCAAAGAGAGCTCCTCATAATTATCAACTTAACATTATATTTTGACATTTTTGTTATAATAATATACTTTATGGTCCGACATTTTAATTCGATATAATTGCAATGCTATATAATATTAGAAGCATAATATATACTGTGAACCATTTGCACTTTTTAAATTTATAATTTATTTTTGGTACACTGCCCAAATGATAAATGTTTCCTCGGTTATTTCTTATGCTAATCTAACACTATCCGCTCACGAAAATTATTTTATAATATTTTGATTTACATTTAAATAGGCAACACAGAAACAGAAACGTATGCAGTGTCAATGAATTTAAAAACGAATATAACAATAAATTCAAACAGCTGTACATGTAGGTAGTAATGTCTTATTAACACATGTTATATTATAACACATTGAGTTTTTTTTAGCTATACAACCAATCAAAAATTAATAACATAATTTTCTATACATTTACAAATATATAAAAATATGCAGAAAATAAGAACAATTATTGCGTAATAAAACTTATGTAAGTTGGTTCACGTTTATTTATGCAGGTCACCTATAACTTTTTAATTGCATTTCTATCCATTTTGGACGGTTGACATTTTGAATTTGTTCGAAATAAATCATGTTATAGGTATACTTTTATTTACATAATAACAAGTTAAAAAGCAATCCGGGGAGTTGTTTTTATTTATTTATTTATTTTATACACTTAATAAGGATTCGACTGATTTTTTTATGATATTATACAAAACTATAAAATTACTATGATCAATAGGATATAATTATTAATGGAAATGTTTAAATGAGATAAATTTGTTTTGTTTATCGATAATTTTTGTTTAAACGTTTTACATTAAATTTCATTTTTGAAAATGTTCTTTTAAATTTATAAAAAGAACATTTTTTTTTTTAAATTTGTATAAATAAATCACTGTTTTCAAATGACTTAGTTACCTGTTATACGTGATTCTAATTATTACGTAAAATAATATAAGTATTTATGATGTAAGGGGCCTGCACCAGACCTGTATGGCTGTATTTCTCGCTGAAATACATACGTTACTGGAAAAATTCTCACGCCTTGTAGAGTGATCCGATTTCGATATTTTTTTTTTTGTTGGAAAGAGGAAAACATTTTGCAGGGCGCATTGGACTTCGATTTTCAAAATTTTGTTTTGTACATGTCAACAGCACCGACAGACAGAAAATGAAAAGAACGATTTTATATCTTTTACAGGAAAAATTCTCATGCCTCCCAGAATTGTCCGATTTCAATAATTTTGCTGTTGTTGGATAAAGGATAACTCCTTACAGGACGCTTTGGACTCTGATTCTTAAAATTTTATTTCAAAAAGCTATAGTAAGAGTTTGAATATGAACAATTTTCACAATTTTTTTAACAACTGTTTTTTGTAGTTTTTATTATGGTAAACTAAAATCAAAGTCCAATGCGTCCTGTCTGTATTATAAGTCCAATCGGACTTATAATATGAAGAATCATTAATTTAATTCAACATGACTTACATGTTTAGTAATAATCAATACTATTAAACTAAAATATTTTACTGTTATTTTTAAAATGTATTTTAGTTTTAATTAACATCCATTACAATTAAGTTTTTGATAATATTTTGCAATTAATTGAATTTAATATAAAATTTTACAAATATAAATTATAATTGAACGAATATAAATTTAGGTATTAGAATAGTCTGATCAATCGCACAAGGCACTCTCTAGGAAATCTTTCGACAATTGACATATTTAACGTAAAAGAATGTACATAATAAAGTGATTTAGACTAGACTGTGGTTTTATTATTTTAGCACGTTTATAACGATACATTTTCATGAATTACGAATGAAAGTTTGACTTATTATCTATTCATCATTATTCTTTGCTAATACTTTTAATGTCACTTATTAAACATTAAAAGAATCTATTGCACAAAAAGTTTATACTTGACGTTTCTAAAACCAATTTACAAATTGCAAAATTTAATTTACTTCAGAATGTTGTGTTGTTATTAGATAGTCACACATATGGATGAATAATAATAATAATAATAATAATAATAATAATAATACATAGGGTCAAAATAACTTGATGAATTATAAAATTTGCATCAATGTAGTTTATGCTTAGGACATTATCTATTTTATACAATAAACAAGATTTTAGCATTGAAGATATCGAACATATTATTATACCTTATGAAAGATGTGTACCTATATGTACACACATTATTACAAGCTATCTTTACCATATACTTATGAGTTCAGCGATCTGTGGGTTATGGTAAGTAAGTCTTTTCTTGTATTGGATAGATAAAGAAATTGGCAGAGGACTTGCATGTTAAAAGAAAGATTTTCAAACTTATCACAGTTAAATATTGAAAACGATTTAACTAATAAACTTAATAGTGAAAATTGTATTAATTAATTTGTAGATGAAGATGGACGAAATGCATTAATATTGTTTAAGCATACCGATATATTTTTATTACTAATTTTTTTTTTTCATATACGTTTGAAAAAGAATATTATTATTATATTGTTAAATACATATGAATGATATGGATTTTTTAGTAATTGAATTTCTATGTTTTTGCTTTTTAAATTATTGTTATTAAATTTGACTTTAGGGGTGAGGGTACTTTTCCCTCTATCGGTTTTCGCACACAATATTATACGCTGTCATTTATAATGTGTTCGTCTACCGAACCGCTTTCGTAACTAAACGTGTTATTGGGGGTGTGGGGGCAAAGCTCTCACGGATCTGTGAGCGTTATAAAATTTCAACCACTCCACTAGTTGATTTCCAATTGTGCCTGTGGTGTATCATCATAATTTCTTACAATAAATTACCGTATTTCTTAAAATTTTGTACTCATAAAATACCGTTATTTAATTTATCTGTATAGGGAATCCGTATTGCCCTACAGAAATCGTTTAATTTTATTATTTAAAACGATTCAATAAAAAAAAAAAATTTGTTCGATCGAATTGCTCGTTTTTCCGTGGAATCGCAATTTTTTTTAAAAAAAATACGTCTGTACACCACCGAGCAATATATTATACCCGTTGCAGTGTACCAATTTATTGGGACACCAATACAAAGAGGGATCGAGTAATATAATATATTTTCATTCGTTAATTAACTGTATCTACGTTTTAGGCGACGCGTTTTATAATATATACGAATAAAATAGTAAAACAATCATATTTTAAACCCCGGCCGAGTCGTTCGGTGAATTTGAATTTTTTTTAAAAAATACGAATCTATTCGCGTTACACGTTTATTTAGTAAACAAACGGTATTATATTATTATATACTCGTATACGTCATATTGTATTGAAAAAGAGGCACTATTCCAAAAAGGAAAAGTTAATGCTTCCTGTGCGGAGATTTAAGTATTAATGTCGGTAATCCAAAAGCCGTCGGTATATTAAATATACATTGAGGGCTGACCGGACACGGGATTATCCTGGTCCGTTTTTTTTTTCGCCCCAAATATAATCCCTACATTAAAAAAAAAATAATATATATATATATATACACACACTTACACACGTACCCACTGGATTTTTCTTTCCGCTGATTACCGTTTTTTGGGTTCGAAGTAGTGAAAAATGATATATTTTATATAATATATGCATACGTTAAAAACGAAACAAAACCTGTGCGACAACATCCCTAGGCGAAATTTCAGCATAAACGGCTTATAAAACATAAAAAAAAAAACAAACAAACAAAATAAATAAAAAAATCCCACCGCAACCAACGCCATAAATATATGCGCGTATACCGATGTATACACATATACCGATGCTCATTAGGGTGTAGTTATTAATGTAATTTTGGATCGTCCGGAGGGTTCGAGGCGATATACCTCTCTCTCTCTCTCTATATATATATATATATATATATATATATATATATATATATGGTAATCTCGTCGCCGGGTACACGGCTACACGTATTATAATATATACTCGCAGTGTAATAATATGTTGTCGAATATGTGAAGGCCCCAAGTCGTTTTTTCGTTGTCGGTTATGCGCTGCCCGCAAAGCTTTTCCCGAGACCCCCGAGGGTCGTGTAACCGAAACAAAACCGAATCCGACGCGCGGTCCGCCTGCGCGCCGGTTAGTGCGTACCGCGCGTATAACGCCGCGCCGCCGTAACTCTTATATTCATTTTATATTATATTTAATAATGACTTTTGATAACAGGAAAATTTATGGCCCGCGCGGTGTGCGCGGCGTATATGAATATTAAAAACGGCCAGAAACGTATTTTCTCTCCTGCAAATAACATAACATTATTATTACACGGTGTGACTGTAAATAAACGTTAAAAAATTATACACTTAAATCCGTCGTTTATTCGACCGTATACAAGTGTCGTCAAGTCGGTGTTGTTCACATTTTTTTTCTTTTGTATTATTTATTACAGTGTTTAATTGAATTTGTTTATTGCGAAATAAAACGTGCACTAATCGAGTAAAATCACGTCGGACGTTACCACCACGCACTAAAGGAATCTGCAGACAACGCCGGTATACAGGCGTAAAGCGAAAATAATTTTTCGGCTATTCACTTGGAAAAAAATCTATGGATTAGTGGGGAAAAAAGGGCCGATAAAAACTCGTTTCCGGAACAAAACGCGGATTAGAAATAAAGGGGCGAGGAGAAAACATTGGTAGCCGTGGAAACACGGTGCCGGGTACCAGTGGTGTAGCCAAGATTTTTTTGGGGGGCTGGGGCTGATAATTAATTAATTTCTATGTTAATTATTAATATGTATAAACGGTACCCACTAAAAACCTGATTATCTATTCATTTCGGTGGGGGGCTGCAGCCCCATCAGCCCCCCCCTGGCTACGCCACTGCCGGGTACGGACGGAGAGGAAAAACTGGATAGAAGCGGATAAAAAAAAAAAAAACTGTCGAGGAAGAGCCGAATTATTGTTGGAAAGAAACGCGCAGTGTGGTGGTTACGATTAGAGGAATTATATTGAAAATTATTGGTCGCACAATAAGACATCCGGAAGAATTGCGTAGCGTTATCGCCGTAGAAGGTGCGGTCGAGGGGTAGAGAGTAGCAAGATGACCTCGCAACTCCTTCGCGTAAGACGGTCAAAGAAAGACGCGCGGGAGTTGCCTCGCATAAAGGTCCAGAGGAAATCGGCAATTGAACGTTTGAAGTGGAGAATTGGAATAAGTGTTAACCAATCTACGGGTTGACTACACAAAGAGAGACAAAACGCGTGCACAATTCGAGTTTTCTTCCGGCTTTCGTGTTTTCATCGTAAGCAGAAGAATAAACATCATATATTGCTGTTGCCGTATACTCGGGCGTACCGAGATAATGTGTGTACGCTTTTTAATTTGAACAATATAATACACATTAATACGTTGTCAGTGAGGTAATTATTTTTTAACCAATATAATCAATTAAAAAAAAAATACATTATTGGCAGACGACACGATGTTCGTAGATTCAAAAATAAAACGATTACTAGACGCATAAAAAAAAAAAAAAATGGAATTACTCGAGTATTAGGAAACGTGTTGATCTAACGAAATTATAAAACGTAATTGAATAGCAGATATATAAAATTAAAAATTTTACGTTGTAAATTATTGTTTTATACATATAAAATTATTTTTTCTCGGATATTTTTTAAACGAAAGCAATTATTTTACACGGCATATTGATTTTTTCATTAGAGTTTAGACAATAGGCGGCGAATTTGAATATTGCGTAACAATCTATAAAATTAAACCGAAAATTCACTAAAATTTTCAACATACCATTTTGCTATTTGCTGAATGTTGAACTCATACGCGTATAAATACATTTTGAGGTAAAGTGATTATTTTAATGTTATTTAGATAATTTGAAAATTATACGTATTACAAATACATTTACATTGTCAATAAGCGCGCGTTCCAAAATAATTACCCATTTCAGTGGCATATAAAAGCACCTTTTAAAAACAACAACTGTCATTTATTTAATAATAAAAACAATTTATAAAATACCAAAAAATTACTCACGTTTGCCGTAATGACTGAAAATAATATCTTCATTAAATTCAGTGACATACGATTTATTCCTACGTAGGTACATTGGTCGTGTCCCGAATGGAACACACCGTATCTTTTATAGTGACATAATACGTAATCGGTCTGTAATTGAAAGGTATGTTAGCAGCACTTAATTATTGTACAGTGATTTTTTTTTTTTTTTTAGTTAAAAGAACACAGTCATATTGGGCAGATCAGTTAGAATTTTCACTTCTGCCTACTTAAATTATACACATTTTTAATTTATTTTTATCAAGCTTTCAAATTTCAAATGTAAATAAAATATTGAAAGATAAAAAATTATAATATTTCGTTCTAAAAATATGTGTATAATATTTGTGTTTTGTATAAATAATTTAGCTCACATTTTTGCATTAACGAAATATACACACACGATCACATTAATTTTTTTGTAAATACGTCTTAGATCGAGTTTTTTTCTGTTTTTTCTTTCAACAAATATTGAGTTATCAATTTTAAAAAAAATGTTCATTAAGAAATTTTAACTTTATTAATCCTGTGTATCAATGTTAAACTATATACTAGAAGTGAAAAATATATTATTTCAATAAGAAAGTCAAATAAGTGGAAACTTACCTAAAATACTAATATCTATTTACTAAGTTTGTGATTCCACAATACCCACATGGTTCATTTACTACAATTAAGATACGTAACATTTATTTTCAAAGTCACTCGCAGGATTGATGTTACAAGATTATCATTTAATTGACCATACTTTATCAGAACTATCTATCTATCTTACATATTATATACAATAAATTCGTATAGCATTTCGTTATTAGGTATATAGTTTTGAGAAGAGTTGACTAATCAAAATTATGCTTATGTTCTGATAAAAGATGTAAATACTCGTATTACTATATTTTGTAACGTCGATAAATGCGTAATACACTTGTATTTTATTACTGCGTATTATACGCGTATAGATTTACAGTGTTAATGCAAGTATAATTATTGAAAAATTCCTTGACAATAATGATAATTCATATAATTCATATTGAACTTAACATATCGCTATTATGATCATTAAATGTGTTACAATAATTTGCAAATAACTACTCACGTTCTACAACACGGACGAATACATTGGCGTGAAATATTTCTTACTTGCGGTAATGGACGTTTCAATTTTTAATTTTTGTAGTAAAACACATTCAAATATTAAATATCAATTTTATCCTATTTCGACGACAAGTGCCTACACAACCAAATATTCGTATAAAATATAAACCGAAAAACGATTACATGTCTTTCATTTTCAAATAGACACTTTTTTGAATTGATTTATTTCTAATTATTACAGTCCGTAATTTGTTTACAATAATAGTAATACGTTTACGATAAGACAATACAATTTAATGGCGTGAAAACGCGTGGGCGAGGTAATTACCCCATTTGCGATACTGCACTTAAATATATGTACTTCAAACAAAAGATTTTTACGAAACGTGGTGGATATACTTTTTAGGCGAGAAATATTGACGTGGCCAGGTCTCGACTCGGAGAAAATTGATTTAGCGGAATCATATTTTATATGCTACTGATTAATTACTATATATTATTTTGACTGTGATTTTAAGATTTTGAAAATCCTATTCGCGTGTGCCACCACTTCTAGCAGGCGCGTCCTTGAGGGGGCGATGGGACCGATCGCTCCCCCCCATGAGCTTACCGACCACTATGAGGAAAAATACTATTAAAATATTATACTAGTTTTTCTAACACTCATAGTATCAAAACGACATATATACACGTATTCTTTCATCTAGAAAATCGCCCTCCCCCCTCCCCATAAAACTGACCTGAAGACGCCCCTGACTTCTAGGTTTTTCGTATTTTTCTGACGTTCAACAATACCGGGCGATCACAAAGAAATTTATTAAAATATCTGTAGGTATACATAAATAGCTACATACAATTTTTTTAAATACCATTTTAAAACTGTAATTATTATTAATCTAATAATTTCAGTGAAAAATTTTTTTTTTACAATTTTAACGGCCAAATAAATGAATACAAACACGACGGTCGAACGCATTTAAAATACTAGGTATAATCAATCATTCTGTCGTCAACAGAAGAGAATAATTCCAGGGTTGTGTGATCCGAGGACCGTTAGGAAATTTGTCGAAGACCAACGGAATATGTCACCCGTGCCGGCGGCTTATTAAAACGCGTGAACCGTTTGTCGCGTTCCAGTCGTCTGTCAATGCTCATTGGAGCAAATGCGGCTGTAAAATTGTCCGACGTGTTTAAGTTACTCTGCGACAGTAAAGAGAGAATAGAAAAACAAATAAAAGTCTCCTCCGTAAGTGACGGAAAAAAAGACAAGGACACAGTGATTTAGCGACAAGAACCAAGAGTTTTCTGAACTATGATCTGACCTTGCCGTGATCCTAACAGTGTCCATTTGCTGGATCAACCAATTTCTAAATTTACGATGTATACCGGCTTTTTCATTTTACAACGGTGGATACGCGACGTCCTTTTATTTTTACGTATCGATTTTATCAAGATTTCCGAGATCAGCGTAGTGAGAATTATTATTGTTGAGAGATATCATCTCGACGGATAACTTTATTATTGGTTTGTATACATTTGTTTTACCACTCGATTTGTCGGTCGACCAGGTCGTGTATTTCCTGAATGTTATGGTTCGCATTCCACTGCTTTCACGATTTTATTTTACAAAATGTCAATCATATAGATTATAAGTTAAAAATTGTATTGGATATAAGCGTTGACGATATGCGTGCATAATATTTCATCGCACGTCTGTTAAAAATATGTCAGCGTGAAAAATACTGCTATCATTGATGCGTCCGTTTCAGGAATTATTCCGACGGATATTCAATAATATTTATTTATATTAACATTTTAAATATGACACTCTCGTGTATTTCAAAACGTTTGCTTGCGTTCAGATTCTGTTCTGGATTATTATTTTCAAATACGTTTAACTTTTACGAACGTCAATTCAGGTAGTATCCAACGGAAGACTTTCAAATTTTACACATCACGTACGTTAAAAATTATCCGACCGTTTCTCGTGAAATTTCTTTAGCGGTGTACATTTTTTTTTTTGTTATCGTTTTCCGCAACGAATAAAGATTACTTTATGTAAAAAAAAAAAAAAATGTTAATCGTCGTGTCGGTCGACGTAATATGTGGAAAACGGATTTTTTTTCAAAACGAAAATCGGTTCACGATTATTCGAAATTATTTACGAATAAAAAACGGGATGGAAAAAGCGTATCGGGACAACGCTAAGCACTACGACGCGTATAGTAGACACGATTTTTTTTGTTTTCCACCAAAACGTCGAGAGACGAAAACGAAAAAAAAACTCTTACGCGTTAACAGCGTTTACGGTATTTTTTTTTTTTCGTTTAAACGGATTATATTTTGGAGCGACTATACCTGCGTGTATTTTCGACGAGTGCGAACAATAATAGCGGGCGCGGCTTTTAATTGTCAATCAAACGGATATGAAAAGAGGAACGAGTGAAAAAAAAAAAAAACGAGATGGTCGGCTGCTATCCGCTTATACGCGGCTTACCGGGTCAAGTGTACTTGCCTGCGCTGTGCCGTCCGGCGATTCTAACGAGGGTCCGCGCCGTGAGTCGTTCGTTACTATATTATACTGCACCTTGTCATCGTCCCGTCAAACGACGACGATACGCTCCCGTCAATATTACTGTCGATTCGATTAAAAATCGTCGGCAGGCGTACTCGAACCGCGTAGTAATGCTCAATAAAAGTCTAAAAAAAGTGCTCAAAAAAAAAAAATGTTTTTACTCACCGAAAATTCGACACGATGCGTTAAAAAAATTCGCTATTAAACTAAAAGTTTATTTCGAATGATTTTGCTACGGATAATATAGATTTTTAAAAAAAAAGTTTTACAAACACACCGGATCTCATCGATTCGGATTTCTTGAGTTCTGAAAAAAAACGATTACTACAACAATATGATATTGTCCGATTATACAATACCAGTGGCTGCTTTATAATTCGTTAAATATTCACATAAAAATCGTGTTGGCGTGTAAACATTTTAAAATAAAATTTCAAAAATTCCTATTATTTTGTATCCAAAAACTCTAAAAGCGTTCCGATAATAATTGTAAAATGCTCTGAAAAATTAAGAAAATAACATGAAAACCAGAAAATGCAAAACACGGTTCTCATTCAAAAGTACGTGAAACGATGCAAAGTGCACGAAAATCCCAGGCCCTATTCCGTACGTAAACGAAAATTGTGGTGGTGGTTTTTAAATATATAATAAAATTCGTTTATTTTTTTTTTTTTTTTTTCCGCGGAAATTTTTAAATATTACTTCCGTGACACATTTCATATTTTTAGGGCAGTATGCGGAACGATTTTAATTTATGCGGAAATGTGTGTTACGCGTATTATATTATACATACGATTTAAAAATTAATATTAATACGTGTGTATTTTATAATTAAAAAAAAAGAGAAAATTAAAACGACGCGTATTGCCCGTGCTCACCATAACGGGATGAATTCGGCTATATTAAAAACGCGTGTACATTTATAAATAGGAAATCGTAATATTTGACTCGAGAATTATTCAAATTTTCATTTACTGCTATGTTTTCCGAATATTATGAACCGCAGCCTCATTTAGTTACAAAAAAAAAAAATAATAATAATAATATATCTATTTAATGAATTAATAATTTAATAAAACAATATTATAAAATTTAACATGTAATTTATACGGATTATCCTGTTAATATCAATAATATTCTTTGAGATATAAAATATGATTTAAGATATTAGTATACTATAATTTAAACAATGTAGTATATCGTCTTCATATAAGAACCTCGTTTAGTAAAAAAAAAAATAAAATAAAATAAAAATATTACAAATTACTAATTATATTATATTTTTATCGAACACCTTATGTTGTGTCAGTTTTATTATATTAGCTGAGTGTTAATAGTAGACAAATGTTGCTGGTCACAACTAGGTTTGCCCGGGCAAAAGCCGAAATACGACGTTTTGCCCAAGCACCGGGGACGATTCGCGTATTTCGGCTTTTGCCCTTAACATATATATAAATATGATATGAAAAAATGCGAAATATGGAAATCGTTTGGGTATTGATCAATAGTTGGATATCTGAACGTGGGTAATAATTATCCATAAATGTCAATATACACGCGTATTTGAAATGTTAAATAAAAACGGTTTATGGCAATTATAATTGGATTAATTATTATAGTTTAAACGAAATATTGCCGTAACTATTGTATTTTAAATAAAAAAACATTACTGCGTATATAAAATTATAAATACCGAAAGATTTATTTATTAGACGTAGTGATTTTTCGTGATTGATTTCGCTGTAATTCAAACTTTAATAACGCCTACGTATTATTCAAATAAACCGTCGTATCCGTTTGATATTTAATTTTAAATCATATTCCCTAATAATATGTATAATATATAATTATACCTCATTAGTTTTGCATTAAACTGAAAGTATTATAAAAACGAATAACTATAAGCTTACTTACCGAAACCCGAAGTTACGGTTTCAATAAAAACATGTTATAATAACACAATATTCGTACGTTATTAAACGTTTGGGCGCATGACAAAATTTTTAACCAGAAAATTTAGAGAACATTTGGGTACATACATATTTGGGTTTAACATTTTTTTTCCCCGCTACACGTTTGGGTAAAAATTAATACGACGTTTGGGCGCATCGTGTCCGCTAAGAAAATAATACGTTTATAGGTACAACACATTTTGTAACATAATTTTTGCAATTTTAATTTTTACAGCAGTGTTTAGAGAAAATAATCGAACCGAACTGAATAGCTAAATGATAATATCTCTTTAAAATTTCAACTGTCCGTAGATCGCGATTAACGTTTTGACAAATTTTTATGACCGGATAAATACTACGGATTTCCAGTCGGTGACGCGTTTTATCTGTATTTAATTTAATTTTTAAAATACCTAAACGTGTCGTGTTTACGTGACGTGTACCCGATCGTTTTGTAAATTCCCGGGTATACATTTTGAACGCATCCAAACGTTGTCGTTACTCGATGTGCCCAAACGTTGTGTGTATTTGTGCCCTAACGTGTTGCATTCCCGTGTAAATTTACCCAGAACGTGGGTCACCCGCGTACAATATCGTGGTCCACGAAGAATGCCGCCTTAAGTATTTAATATTTAGAAAAAAATGAAAAAAAAAAAAATGTAAAAGTTCTCGTGTACACATATAATATCATATGGCAATAACGGAGGCGCGCACCAGGTTAAGGGGATGTTCATCCGGTCCCTTACTCGACTAAAGACTCGTCTAATGGTCGCCCCGTCGTCGGCGTCTCGTTATAATGTTTCGTTACCGAACTACCGTAATATTCTCGAATGTTTGCTGTACTCTTCACCTGACTGTTGTACGGCACACATTTTATTTCTACTCCTGTTATTCTATCAACGGAACGTATATAGAGTCACCTGCAAGAGTGCCGCTTTACATTGCAACGCGCGCGTACTTATACGGCGTGTAAAATGTGCGTACAATGCAACGCCGTGTTCGTCGAGTGAGTATTTATATATATTTTTTTTTTTGCCCAAACTCGTCGACTAACGACTATACGAAACATTTTGTGTTCACGACGATACAGAAGAGAAGAAAAAAATGCGCGCATATAACAACATACTTTTGAACGCGCCTCAGCCTTCCCCCCCGATGGGATAAACACGTTTTCAAGTCTTGAATATTCTCGGATTTCTTTTATAATATTGATGCGTTTGTATTTGTAGGATTTTTTTTTTGTTCCGGTTCCTTTTCAAGATTACAGTATAAAATATTTGGTGTTTGACTTAAGTTTCAGCGCGGGTGGATTGTTCCCAGAAAATGTCTAGAAATGTCATTATGTTACAGATTCAATTAAAAAAAAAAAATTAAAACGAGAGCGCTTTAGTGGACACCGGAGAAAGTAGTTAAAATTTTAATTATTTTCTTTAGGAAGAAATAAAAATTATAAAATTATTGAAATGCCTCGCCGAAAAACCGTATCGTTTAAATACAATACATCCCCTCCTCTCCTCAGACAAAAAATGAAAAAATGGGAGACGTGGGCACACTCGAGGAAATATTTGAAAAAAACTGTGCAAAAAAATATAGTATAATAATAATAATAATAATAAATTCCATTTATGTGTATTGGTTGATAAATAACTACATATGAAATTTATTGCCAAAATCAAACACAAGATTTGGTTCTTTATTTGACCGTAGCAGCCTTCTTTCTTTTAATAAATTATTATTATTTTAATATTAAAATCTTTAATATATCATATCATAAATTACACAATTTCTACGAGTATAACGTCGAATTACAATACCATAAAAGAGGTAATTTTTGATTTTCATGCTTAAAAATATATTGCATTGTCAGACGTACGTTACCGTTTTTACCGAATATGTAACTTTGTATACTATATATTATGAAGAGAAAATTTTTTGAAAATTTTTCAACTACCAAGGTTTATTGTAAGAAATCGTATTAAAATGATGTAAGGTTAATCGCAAATTGTATATTCTATACGCACTATTTTTTTATACGAGTGTATTACGCATAATGAATAATAAATAACTACCACTATATACTGTATCGTCTAATTTAAGTGTATATAAAAATGTAAGAAGGAATTTGATAAATTTGTATTTTTCAAAAAATAAAGTACTCGGTAATTACTGGATAACCACCATAAGATGTAGCAATTCGGTTTTAAATTGGACGGTAAATTATTGTTTAAACGGATTACGTTTTTATAAATATTTTAGACAAACGTAGTAAATCGTTTACACACAGTATACCAAATACAATGTTATCGTTTTCGTTTTTGTGTATGTGTTACAGTGCACAGCGTTGAAGGGTCAATTCTGAATCTGACACGGATCAGTCGCTTTCACATGGGCGCGTATCTGTGCATAGCGTCAAACGGAGTGCCGCCGTCGGTCAGCAAACGCATTATGTTGGTGGTGAACTGTAAGTCAAACGATTTCCATTTGATAAGTACCTAATCACTATTCGCAAACATTTGTACTTTCGCAATATCTATTACTTATCATTTAATATTTTATCCACGGTGATTTCAGAAATTATTATACGTATATACTATATATATATATGTGTGTGTGTGTGTTACGGGTAATGTTAACATTTGGATAATGTCGACGTTAGCCAGATAAAGTCGACATTAGCCATACGTTTTGGCTAATGTGTAATACTTCGTTAATAAATATAAAATATCAACACTATCTGGATAACGTTAACATTAGCCAGTCAGTAATGGATAATGTTAAAACTTGAGGAATTATACACTAAGTGTGAAAGTTCTTGTTAGCACTCTGTATAATATAGTATTGCAATAATAAAGCGCTGGACTGTCAGAGTATAACTTATTTTATCTTGACTTAATAACTTATCTTAATTATAAAGTCAAGTATTTCCCTTAATTGGACGAAATATTTGTTATAATTTTATATGCTATACGTCGATCTGCAGTTATTCGGTTCATGCAAGTGGAAATAACCGTATAACCAACGATGCAAACGCAAAATATCTTCTAATATTTTCTGTAACTCAAAATTTCGTGGAAGTATGCCATGTAATAGTAAATAAAACAATTTTATTCTAATATTAATAAAAAATTTTTTTTAAGAAAATTCTATTTATTAGTAATTACTAATTTATTATAACTTAAATGTAATATATTTAAATAACAAAAAAAAAAATAATAATAATATATTTAATATTGTTAACAGATTAAAAGTACTTTATCTCATGATTGATAAATTCGTATAGTTATTAATACATAAGCCAATGGTCCTTGGCTAATGTCATATTATCCGGTTAATGTTACCGTTATCCAAGATTTTAACAATGTGCATTGCGGCTAATGTTAACATTTGGCTAATGTCACATTATCCGTCTAATATCGACATTATCCAATTAATGTTAACATTATCCGTAACATACATACACACACACACACACACACACACACACACACACACACACACACACAAGAATTGTCCTAAACCTATAAGATATCATACATCAAATAAATAAAACATAAACGTAAAATTTTCAATATAATTTATACCAAAAAAAAAAAACCGTCTCAATTGTCCTGCACATAATTATTAACTTCACGAGTGCACACTATTTTGGTACTCGAAATCGACACTACGAAAGTAATAAATATATATTTTTTTTTACATTTTGAACTTTCCCTCTTATAATGTCTAGAAGAAAATTTGTTTTTGTGAAAAAAAAAATATAGGTACACATATAATATTACACATTTTAATCGTCACGTTTTCCCCCGTGTGTATAGTCCCGCCGATGATTTGGATTCAAAACCAGCTGATCGGAGCGTACATCGGGCAATCGTTGACGCTCGAGTGCTTGTCCGAGGCTCATCCCAAGTCGATCAACTATTGGACCCGGGAGGCTGGCGAAATCATTGCTCACGGTAAGCAAAACACGTCCGGAGAATAAAATCCGACGACGCGGCCGATGGGAAAAGTCTGCACCGAAAGGGGAAAGACGAAGACACCCGGGGGGAGGGGGATTAACGAGTTGAAAATTCAGCGGGATTTTTTTTTTTACGATTCGACGGCGCAATAAACGACGACGTCAGGTGGCGGTCGTGGTCCTAATGTTTTTCTTCTCCGTTTTAATAGGAACACACTCAGACGCAATACACGTTTTTGAATCCCCTAAACGTAAAAAAAAAAAAATCGAGGCGTTTCGTTTCGGTTTTTTTTTTAAATTATACGAGTTGTCGGCGAGTTGATGTTTTATTTTTATCCGACCACGTTACAGTAAATGCGCACCACATTTCGACAGGGAAGGAAGCACGTGTCACACACGTGTCCATTACGCGCGTAGCACATTCCCCGAAATTCGCTCGCTAGGCATTAGACTTTGTCACGAATGCAGTCTCGTGACGTCACATCAGTCTCCTGAGTCCTGACATAATCCACCCGACGACACCAAAACCGGCGGGGTGGACCGGCCCTGCAATTGCTTGGGCTTAACCTCTAATTGACGCGTGTCAGTTTTCCGATTTCTGCAGCATCCGCGCTGTATTATAATCCTCGGTGCGCGTACAGTGCTGAATATAATGAATTTAATGAGACCACTGCTGCGGACTACAACGCGATTCCGTGTTGCAATACGTACCTATTCGTATTGTATTTTTAATATTTTCGCAACCGTCGCGATGCACTGACTTAAAATCAATAAATTTCCAAAGCCCGTATTTATAATTTCTCGTATGGAATTTTATTAATCTTAGATTCTGAGCGGAACAACGATGGTCTTACAATGATGCGATTCTTTTGTGTCTTTTGTCCCAAGAAAATTCTACCAGAAGGAATGCTCCGATCTTGACAGTCATACCGTGTTTCCGGTAGCAAATCGCATCTAGTCGGTACTTTAAACGGGTCATTTTTCGATTTTCTCGATGCTTTTTACAAGCGTCAGAAAAAACAATCGAAAAATGACACGAATAACGGTAAAAACGCGATTTCGTCGAAACTAATGGTTATAGAAACTCGAAGTATTCAATAAATACTTAATAACTTAGGAATGTGTTAACGAGACAAATTTTTCAAAAAATTTCTTTTAATTTTTGGCTATTTAAAGCAATCGTAGATTATTTGTGATATCGTGATTTTTGTTCTGTTATTATGGCTTTTTGAATTTTTAGATTTGTTGCAATGTTTCAGCAATCGTCGTGCAACTTTTCCGAGCCAACGTCTCCATCCTTCAGTAGCCAGTTTCATTTATTTTGTTGTCTTTTGCCTCACAAACGAGTCGTCCTCTGATTAAAGTATAAATTAGCTTTCCGAATTCACGTGACGATGCTTACACCGTGTAATACACACTCAGTTCTTTAACAAATTCATCAACGTTCGCGTCATTATTTTGATCTCTTGTGAATAAAATATTATGTTGACCATACACAATATTCTTTTTGAGAATAAAATTTTCAATAGTTTCGTATATTACGAGTATGTATCAGGTTTTCGTCTTTTTCTCTCGAAATTTTAATGATTTGATGCTATTAAATGAATATCAAACCTTCGCTTAAACAATTTCCACTTGTCGGCAATATTACTTCATGACAGTTCAAATGACGACGGTATGCAATACTTACTTTCGCCATTGCGATTTTCACGTGTTTTCCTTTTTTTTTTTTTTTTAATTTGATTTAGGTAGTTTTTTAACTTCTTCGATTGTCCAGTCAGAACGATTTACCGTTATACGTTATATAATATATTATTATATTACACATTATACATGTACCTTTCTATTGGTAAATTAGTTAATTTAAATCAAATAAAACACGAGTGCGTGTTGTTAATATATTAATACTCTATTATTAAATTTTGAATAATAATTAATGTAATTAATAATGCTTAATTATTGAGAAAATAACAGTGCATAACTTTAAAGTTAATGACTATTTTCAACACTTTACATCGCTACAGTATTTATATGATCGAAAAATTAAAATAACTAGATACTACATAGATAATATTATTTTTTATGTCATGTACAATATTATTGAAATATTTGACGAATATTTTAAAGTACTGTCTGAAATTGCATATGATTGATTTACGCTCGGATTGCAAAGGTGTGTTTTGGATTTTCATAAATGAATAAATTAATATAGGTATTTATCAACAATATGAATAAAAATTACTATGTAATATGTAAGTTTACTACATTATATACATACACACATAAATAATTTATATATATATATTTGCAGGACCTACAACATTCATTTTAAACAATTATTTGAAGTTTATCCGTTCGTTTGTACAGAGTTATGTAATCTAATCGAATTTGGCTAATTAAGAACCACTCCCAGAAAACTCAATAAATTATTTAAAAAAAAATAAAATATAAGCCACCGAAAAATTAAACTCAACAATTTCTTTCAAAATCGTTTGCAGCGTTTTCCACACAATATCACAAATGTTTTAAAACTGAAACATCTGCATTTTGATTGGGGTCTACGAAGTATACGCGCTTATCGAACAGTCATAAGTAAATCACGAATGAAAACTGATATTTAATATTAAATGTCACGGGAAAAATATATCATTACAATTACCAATGTAAAGTACGTAACTATGGAAACGCGATGAAAAGCCCGATTTCGTTCTACTTCATTTACTAAATTAATTTTCCTTCGGTCCAAATCTGGCCACATCTTCTTTTTCTCATTCAAAACCCTATATATTATATACATTTCGTGAAAAGTCTTAAACCTGTTGGGAAAATGAATTATAAATATATAATATACATACATATATATATATATTTATGTGCAGTTATTACTCACCTGACATTATATGTAAATACTCAAGCTGCATATAATATTTCGTTTGAAAAAAAAATATAAAACTTCCTTAGATTTATTATAATATATTAATATTCGATACACCTATATATTTGTACACTGTTAAATATCTTAAATGAGACTGTCCATATATATATATATATAATAATATACCTAAAAACCATTGGATTAATTGTATTAGGTATTTCATCAATATATTATATAATTATCTATTTTATTATATATTTTGTTGATAAATGTAAAGTGTGGTAATTGTCTTTGAAAATCGATCACATTTGGAGAATATAAAATAAGCGTCAGTTAATGAAAAATTGAGCTTGGAAATAGACATAGACAATGCAATGAATCTATATATATATATATATATATATCATTTTAATAATTTTATTTGACACAACAAATGTTGCTTTTCCAGTGCCATCATGTATCAAAACCCGTAGCGGATAGTCTATTTTATGGCCATAATAGTAAATGTACGATTAAATATTTATTATTTGATGCCTGTTTCCGCCACAAACATTTCCTTGCGAAACATATTCGGGAACCTTTTAGGTTTCAAAATTTAAATACATAATTAAATAAGTTTAATATTAGAAATACAAGTGCGAACGTTTTATGAATATCTTATGCTAACTTTTGACGTCGCGTAATTCATATAGTACGTACGCTCAAAAACCATATAGTACACATTTGGTTAATATTTAGAGTATTACACTGTGTTCGGCACCGAAAACAAGTATAATAATCATGACGAGCATCCTACACTGCGTGACACAAACGATTACGTACATACGTGATAATGAAGTATGATATCGCTGTAACACACAATGTTGGTCAAATAATTTTATTTTTTTTTCTAAATCTCTATTCCAAAAATCAATAATATTCGTGAATTTTTTTATAAATATATTGTTGGCGCGGAATTGCTGGATTCTTTATTTACCGTTGAAATATTATTAGACTTCGCGTATGAACATTTTCTAATATAATTTTTTTTAGCGGAAACAAATTTGATTTGTATTAATTATGTATTTTTGTACGTGCTGAAAATTGAGTTTTTAGATTTGTCTTTGTTAAAATAGTTGTATGTGCATTATTTTATACGACACTAATTATTAAATAGAAAATTGTGTGGTTCCAATCACTTTAAGATACAAACCTGTGAGTTCAGAATTGAGTAATTTCTATTAAACTGATTTTAGATTTTTCGGTACTTCAGTAAGTGTTAATTAATTTTATGAAAAATGGTTAAAATTATATAAAAGTATTCTTCCTTGTATTCTTATTGCTATAAATCAGTAGCGTACCTTAATTTCTTTTCGGAATTGCTTCGTCATTATCAATAATACCTCTACAAAATAAAATTTCTCAAATAATTCTTTTCGATTTTCTGCAGAATTTCACTATTATTTCAAAACTCTTTTGCGAGACCAATTAATCTTCATCATATCCATTTTCTTTGAATAGAGAAATTGGAGTGATGTGTTTGTTGTCGACTACGAGTGTCGACAATCGTGTTAAACGCGTGTTTATATCAAATAATTAATGCACACCTTAATATTTTTAATTGACCTTTTAGTCCTGTGAGAGTTTCAACCCGACTTCCTCCCCGTGAATACGGTACCCCTACAATAAATACATATTGTGAATATGCACATGTTTTAAAAAAAAAAAATATATCGTTAAATCGATTACTGCCGTAGTATTATTAGTGTGTTATCATTTTTCTAGTTTATTTATATCCCACGGTATATATGAGATATACATGTCATAGGAATTCAGTACCAACATACACCAGGTGTAGGGAAATTGTATCGACGGATAGTGCGAATATAATATATTACCTGGAAGTGTGATTAGCCTGTTTCTCTTATAATGCATTTTGCGCGTAATATGTATACTGCGTAATGACTATTTCTGGGTATTATCAATGAAATCGAACGTAAATTATTTGTACGGTGCACTGTACATTTATCGTAATATGGACGCCATCATCAAAGTGTAATAATATATGGAGTTGAATTGAAATTACATTGAGAGTTGAAAATCATAGATTTGTTCACATCACGTCGTGTTCCTAACAAATATTCAGTTATACGCGACGAGGACTAAAAAAAAGCGCAAACACAATTTCTATTTTTTACCATTGAAATAAACAGGATTTGTATTTATAATTATAGAGAAAACTGTGAAATCTTTAATCCGGAATTGAGTTCAATAATATTACATGTTATTATTGAATTTCTATACGAATGTAAAAACGCATATAGTTTAACTTGATTCCATATGAATTTCTATTTCGCTTATATTTTAACAAATTACTCGTCGTATTCGAAGAGTCGTATATGTACGTATGTTATGTAAATTCCTTTTAATCGTTTGTCCTGTGTGTTTTCCGTCGTTTCCCTGACACGTGTGCAGCCAGGGCCGTATTTATCTCTTTAACTCACATCTATTGTTAATTGAAACAATACAGTTTTAAATTGAATTTGAATAGTCTTAAACTCGTATGAAATTGTTAACCAACCAACATTTGCCACGTACAGCAGTCTCTAGTTTCATAAAAACATTTAGATATAATTCAATAAAACTAAAAAAAAAAAAACCTATACGTGTGGATATTCTCCTAGATTTAAATTGGATAACATAATTCAACTATTAAAACGCAATGTAAGTACATAATATCATATACGCGTATAAAAATTAAAATTAAATATTAACAAAAATTATTTTTTAAATAACTATTTTAAAGACGTCCTCTTAAGACGGACGTGTAGCTGGACTGTAACACCGGCCAGACTTACATTGAAGTCGTTATTTAAACACTATATGTTTACTTATTATTTTTTCGTGCAAACCACTCATAAATCATTACGGATACAATTTTCCGCCACTATATAATCAGCTAAAATTTTGCCGCTCCGGGAAACGTGGTACGCTTCTCCTCACCCTCTTGAACACGGCCCTGTTCGCGGTTATATTTGTGCCGAGGACTGGCGTGATACCACGATTTGTAATTGTCATATAATTATTATTATTAATGCGGTGGGTGTTATAATAAAATTATCACAGTTGTTACGTGAGGCTTAACATAGCGATCGAGACCGATACGAACAGCTGAATATAGTTTCGGCATGCAACGGTATCCATGCATACACGTTACACAGTACGTCTGAAAAGTTCCCGAACTAAATTTCTGTAATCAATATAAATAGCGCTGTCGCTCGTACAACGAAAGCATCGTACATAGTGGAAAGTTTAACGAGTATATGAACAACATTTCAACAAGATTGGTCACTTCAATCTCGAGTTATATTAAGTTGCATAGTACATGGTGTCTTGAACGAGCTTACAATGTGGAAGAAAAAGTGCAAGGACAAATTTTGTATTCGACTCGAAAAATCTTTCGTAGAAACGTATTCTATGATACAGCGAGCATTCGGTAATGTAGATGTATCTCTCGTATTATAATATACACATGGTGGAAACGGTTTCAAAACAATCGAGAATCGTTGAATGACGACGAAGGGAAAGGGAGGCTATCAACAGCCTCATGTTGAAAATTAGTTCATGACGAAAATATTGCGAAGGTGCGGCTTGCGCTGTTGCTCGAACGATCATCGTTCGGACCAGAGCAGAAGAGCTGAACAATCGGTAAAGACGCGCGGTATACAATTCTAAGTGAAAAAATGAATCGCCTAAAGGTTTTGTTCTCGTTTCGCGTTCCACACTCGTTCACTCGTTCACATCGAACAAAATCAGACGCGTATTTTTTGCACCCGAGATTTCATTGAAATTTTCAATAGTAATCCGTCTTTTTCAAAAACAACTGTCGTTTCGTGTACAACCCTCAAATCAATAATATTGTATAGATCCCTCTTCATTTCATCCATCCGTCTACTTCTCGGACGTTCTTGTCTTCTGGTTCCTTCCATGCTTGCAAGCATTGCTCGTTTCGGTATTATTTCCTCGTCCGTTCTTTTCACACGTCCCAACCATCTGATCCTGCGTGATTTTATGTATTTCACAATATTTTCGTTTCCTAAAATCTGCTCTATCTTCCTTTTTCGTTCGCTGCTCCGTATATTTTTCTCACTACTTTTCTTTCAAATATCTTTTACCTACTTGTTGGCATTTGCTTTTGTCAATGTTCGAGTTTCGGCTCCACAGCAGACTACTGTACGGGTCTAATGAGAGTTTTGTATAGCCTCGGGGGTTTTTTTTTTTTTTAGTAGCTTTCGACAGCAGCTCTGATTCGAGTAGTGTGATATTGGCAAAGTACGCGCCGGCCAAAATTATTATTTTTATTTCTTCTGATATGTTTAATAATAATGATAGTGATAATAACAAGGTACGGGGTAGACTTACGTAAATAATAATAATTACATCACACCGCGTAACGGAGCCACACACAATAATAATAATAATAATAATAATAGTCGTAAAGTTTACAACAAATTACTTTGCCTCGCGCGCACCGACCGAATGTTCGTAAAGTATAGGGTGTTCCGAATATTTATTTTTGGTTTTTTTCTCCTCGTTTTTTCGATTAGATTTACAAATAAGGGTCTCTAATCGCGCGTATCGTGAAACAACGGGGAATCTGCACTCTGCCTTCCCCACCCGAATACGGTGGCACCGGTGTAATTGGCTCGCGTGATTTTGGCTGTTACCACCGACTGCGTGCGTGATTGTTGCGCAGTAGTAAACAGGATTGTAAAAAAAAAAAAAAAAACTACAAATACAACTACGTATATATATATATATATAATTGTGTGTATAAACTCGGAATCGTATAGAAACTTTTTCACAGCGTAAATTTTCGAGATATTTCGAATTATGCTGATATCGCGTATTATTCGAGTATATATACTATATAGGTACGAACGGGGAAAGGAAAAATAAAAAATAAAATAGTAACTACACTACGTTGCGTTGTACTACGACGGAGTTCGTATAATATATATATATATAACTGTGGCCGGTAACGAGTTTCGTTCGGGACTTTTTTTTTTTTTTTTTAACAAAAATCCCTGCAATAACCGTAGGAAATACGACTAGAACGGTGTATATCACGTCATAACATTATGTATTTATGGTTCTGATGAGCGAAGCTATTGGTTTTTTTTTTTTTACTTGTTATTTACTTTTTATTTTCTTCAGCTTCGACCAGCAGCAGCAGCAGCAGTGTTCGACGATCGTCCGCTGCACGGTCGTACCAATTTTTTTCTATATCAAATTTTGCTTAGGTGCAGTATTTTAGGAAGATCGCTTGTAAAAATATTTAAACTAGTTTTATTAACGTACCCCTTCCCCCTCCTTTAAAAAAAAACCACCGAAGCTCCGATCATGATGTTTTGCTATTGAAAGCGACATTTTCATCATTGCTCGCGAATTGCACAATAACAATAGACTCTAAATTATTATTCATCGTCACAGTAATTCACTTGGACGAGACGTCGTCCACAAAATCCGCGTTACTCTTTTTTTTTTGTTTTGTTTTTTTAACACGTTTCAATTGCGCCCGTATAATTCACATTATAATTTCCTACGCAAATTCAACGCATTAAGCGTGTTACACTTCAAATCGTTCACCGTAATTCACCGCCAGTTCATCCGTTCGTGACGGTACGAAATCTATTTTATCCGGTCTTTGATGTACGATAACGTCGCTTCCGATTAATGTCTGATAGTAAACAAAGGAAATCTTTGGCAGACGAAAAGAATATATGTATAAAAAAAAAAAAAAAAAAACTAATTACTCTATATCCGTCGTTTTAATTAACGATATTACGACGATACTGCACTCCTGGAGAAACCTCTTTAATTAAACATCTCGAGTTTTCTAGATTGGCGGTATTAGTGGTTTTTTTTTTTTTGAACAAAAAGAAAAAAAATATATATAACCTGTCACAAAATAAATGTAGTATACGTTGAGACTGCTGTCCGTTGTTAATATGAATATTTATATACATACTGTTAGAGAATAGTATTTACTTGGACGAGACGTAGAAAAAAATATAATTGGGTGTCGTTTTACCAAATGAAAATCCGCCAATTTTATATATTGCTATCATCGTAGACTACGCGATAATACGACAACGCGACTAATTTGGTTTGGTACTCAGACGTTATAATAACCATGGAAATTCGCGTGAATAATGATAGCAATGATTTTCAAAAAGCAGTACAAATATTATATTATTATGCGATGGAAAAATCACACGAACATAATTCGCAGACAGTTATTTAGGCTGTTTATTGATTCCCAAGCTTGGGATCGCATTGTGCGAGAACGCGTTTATGGCAAGCGATGAAAGCTCTCGGAGTGCCAACTAAACTAGTACGAATGATAACAAATAGCGTACCTAAACGTGTGTAGTCAAATTCATTGGGCATCCATCAAGTGCGTTTTTGAGATCAACATACGGGACTATGAATAATAGCGTCAGGGGGAAGCTCTATTTCCATTGGTTTTTGATAAAGCAATATGAAAAATAATCGTGAGAAAAAGTAACGAATACGGGCGAAAGAATTAAATACTAAAAGTAGGAATTACAAGAATAAAACGGGCAGTTAATTAGGCGCGTATGCGGATGATATAGCCTTAATTTGTTTTATTTTATTATTAAAATGTATGAGATGTATTTTATTGTCACACTTCTGATTCCCACAGCGTCTGGTTTCTCTACAAACAGCTGGTGATTGGAGTGACAAAATTATTTGGTGGGGGAGGGGTATAGTGGATGTACCATCCTCGCAAAATTGACAAAACTATTCGCCGCGTTAATAATATATTCTGTGATATACCTTTTCTAGTTCTATATGTTATATATAGCCCATGTTTATTTGCCTATTAAATTAAAAAATACTCGTAAAGTTAAAAAAATGTATAATACTGCAGGCCTAAATTAATACGTCCAGCGTAGATAAAATTGAAATATTGTCTAATGTTTCTATAGTAATTTTCGAAAATGTCATCGTTGCATAAATTATCAACTTTTCGCCGTAGCACGGATACAAAAATATTTTGTCCTGTGTTCTATATTATTATATTTTAAACGAGAAATATATACAAGCATTTGCCATATAATGATATAGGAATCGTTATTTGCATATAGGTTTGTAGACGATTATGATGATATTGTTTGAATACGGATGATAATAATCGATTGATATTGACATTATTTTGCCTGAATAATTTATAAAAATATAAAGTAAAAAAAAAAAAGGCAAACAACTAACTATATATTTAAACTTTTTTATTATATATTTCTTTTCAACTGATTTCATTATTAAAATACATTGCTTTTCGCCCAGTATTTAAATAAAAATAATTGTGAAGTGAACGCAGCATCATGTTACGCAGTGAGATGCTGCTACAAAATAATTTGATCTCCCATCTGCGTCTAACGACCAACAATATAGGAATTTCGTGTTGTACGGGTTATCCATTTTTTTATTGATTATTATTATTATTTATTAAAATAAAGTTTACTATTATTATTCAATTTAAATTTATTAATTTTTCGTACACATTTTTTATTTACCAAAAAAAAAATATTTTTTAATTTATTATAACGTTCTAAATACATTGTGTATAACTCATTAAAAAGATAAAAAAAATGAAACGTTTTCACATATACAAGTATAAAATAAAATAGTTTTTTTTTTAAACAAAATCCTTCGTTTAATAATATTCATTGGCGAACAATTTTCTCAAGAAAAACTGTTTGCTAACAGTTGGTCGTGCAAACAATTTTCTATTAACAATTGATGCCTTTATGGAGAACATATTGTAAAACTTTTAAACGTCTAAAAGTAACTGTCAAAAACATTCCGTAATCGTAAATATACATTAAATGACCTCAATTTATTGTTAAATTTGTTATCGATTCGAAAAATAAGGAATAATAATAATTATAGCAACAGTGTGTTTATAAAATGAATTAATATCCAACCAGAATTAACGTTCTGAACGTGATGTTCGTTGTTTGAAAAACCAATTAAAACCACTCTAAAAAGGCGTGTGTGTAACGTTTCAGTTGTTGTCGAAAACATTTTAGTCGTGCAAAAACTGACTTGAATGTAAAAAGGGTCTAAATAAGGGTTAACCGTATTTGAGACAACGGAAATTGACACGATTTAATTTACAAACCTGGCAGCGGTTTTCAGACGATGGTCCTTATAGCTCAAGTAGTCTATGGCAGTATGACCCAAAATATCCTTTGTCGTATGCGCACAAACTCTAAATGCATCCTATACCCCTAAGTGGGGCAATTAAGTGGTTCGAAGTCGTACTTCAAAATTTCCGTCTTATCCTTTGATCCGTCGTTGTGTAATTTCATCGTTATGACATTATTCGATGGCGATCAGTAATATTGTTGTATAGTTATATCGCTCACATACTGAAATCGGTGCATAATACAGAACGAGTAATTATAAAGGGTAAATGAAAGAGGCCGATAGCAAATGTATCGTCAAGAGCATAATTGATTTGCTTCCTTATATTAATCGTGAGAATATGATCTTATGTCATATAATAGACGATATTCATTGTATTTAATATATTTTTATGCAGAATAAATATATTAATACAATAAATATAATATATTCTAAACAAAATGTGTGTTTTGTTGCGATATTTTAAATATTATTATTTATTTTAGTGCTTTAATTTATATCGCATGTGTTGTACATGTTTGTATGCCCTTATAGAATACTGTATAGACTATTGACTGTAGATGACTCAAGAAACATGGCGTGAACAGTCCACGGGATAACTAAATTTCGTTTATAGAAAGAAAAAAAAATACAACTATTTTAGCTGGATTATAAACTCGTGTGTTGTTATTTTCAAATTTCAAACATACGAGTTTATAATCCAGCTTTATTCGGTTGTTCATGAAATCGGATATACTTTTAACCTATAGATTAATTTAGAAGCATACACTATCGTTTAGTTTTACTCCAATTTGATCTTTTTATTCAATTTTAATTGGTATAAACTCTAAAGAAACGTTTGTTCACTTATATAATGTTTCCATAAATACAATATTTAAATATTTAAAAAAAAAGAGTTTATATGGCTTTAGTCAAATATACTGTAATTGAAGTTAAATAGAAGCGTACTAAATGCCAATATTCAGGTGTTTGAAAATTATAAAAAAAAAATATAAAAATCAAAGTGAAATAAAAAATTGTGTAAGGACAAAAACTTGTTGTTCAAAAAAATGTGCTATACGAGTATAAGGTTAATGATTCCGAAAATCAATGTGTGACAAGATTTTATAAAATGATATTATTACGATTGAAAATAGACGGAAAAGTAAACGAATTTTTTTTCTTATAAAATTAATTACTCACGTGAACGTTTTAACAGTATGTTTGGTGATTGTCGTGTGTTGTTCGGCACGTGATATTTAATATTACGAAACAGTCGCAATTACATGTGTTTGCCACAATATGATAACATTTATGAAAAATAAACACAAAAATATGGTAGATGGTATACATTTTGTTTGCACAAAAATCATTATCAAAATAAAATGCAAATACTGAATAATTGTCATAACGGTTCGTAAACGCTCATCGTTAAAAACGTAAATGTATAGAAATTGATTTGTCGATACTGCATTTGTATGGTACAGTTTTTGTAAAACGTTTCAAAAATATAGTCAAGGATCCACGACTGTTTATCGGGGCTCATCACGCCGGACACATTTTTTTGTACAATAAACCCGCAATTAATACAACACATATTATTTGCATACTCATCCGGTTATTTTTTTTTTTTAATTCAAGTAGATATGAAATATAGTAATTATTTTACTACATACAAGGGAAAATATTGTCTCTATGATCCTATTGATTCGGGTGCTCTTTTCTCATTCTGCCGCGGAGATAAAATTGTTAAGTGGTGAACGTCTGACGTGATCAGTCGTGGGCCAGAGAAAACGAATAGATCACACGCTCACTGTCTCTTTCCCTTCTCTCTCTCTCTCTCTGTCCTTACACTCAAATTACAGTTAAATTTTTTCCCCTATTTAGTTAATAATAATACAATCCGTTTGTCCAATTTACATTAATTCCTTGTTGAAATTGAAATATTTATAATATTCAGCCTTTTGTGAAATTCGCAATATATGGATAGACAGAACCGTCCCCAATAGCAAATCATTGTGGTGGTGGGGTTCAGACCTATGTATTTGTCAACTGAAAACAAATTTTTTCTCGCCGTTCAAAAACTTGGTAGGTACCACTTATATAGGTACGTATCTCAACACTTTCACTTTTTTCGCTAAAGAACAAAAAAAAAAACAAAGGGAAATGGTTTTGTTACGCAAATTTCATCGTTTGTACTTATTATATATTTATCTATATAATTTTTTTTTCCTGTAAAAATGTAAAAACAGAAGAAACGTGATAAGGTATACAAAGATACGAATGAATGATGATTATTAATTACTATACACTATTCATTATTATGACTATAATTTATATTGTTATTTGAAACGAACTCTGCACGGCTGACAAAATTGTCTAGTTTCGTTTATGAATGTTAACGATGCAGTATAATAATATGCCGTACAGTACCTAAATCTCGGTCATTTATTCCGAGGGTATGACGTTTATTTCAACGGACATTTTTGTTCTCCTCTTTTATTTAATTTTTTTTCACTCTCGTACGATATGACGATATGCGTATTATACGATTATTATTATTATTTTTTTTTTTCCATACGCGATCTTTAACGGCGGATAGCCACCACCACTGCAGAAGTTATAATATTATAAGCTCAATGGTGGTGGGTGGCGGTAACGCGTGACAAGTGACGTGCGGCTGGAAAGGTCACTGTTAAAACGTACATAATATCATTTATGCATAATGCGTATAATATTATGTGCGCAGTGCGCGTATAACGAGCCGCATCAACCGACCACCGAGTATTATATTAATCTTTAATTCCGCGCAACAGCTTCATCACTTTCACCGCGCGTTTGTACGAGGTGCGGCTATTAAATAACGAGATTATCAAACCAGCGATAAAACACGTGCAGATAAGAGAACGGTTTTGATACATTTTATGATCTCTGAATATCACACTGCGTCGATCAATACCAGTTTTAGCCCGGTGTCCGTCGTTCCGTAGTCTACGCGCAGTGATCATAGTGACCATCGTGTATAGTGAAATTATACGCGCTGTGTATATCGGAAATTATTGAAAAAATTGATTTAAAACTTCTGGCGAAACTCGGAAAGTCGGCTAACGAAAATTTTCATTTATTTTGACAAACGTGTGTGGAGATGCTGTCGTGTCGCGACACTTGGACAACAAAACTTTGATTCTCCAATGTATGACTCCGAAACTATAAGAGACAGTCCATGGGACGCTGGAAGCCTTCCGCATAACCAAAAATAAAAAAAGCTCGAACGAGCTAGTCGAAACTGAATGAAGACCGTGTTGATCGTACTTTTTGACGTTAAGGATATAATTATGATTGAATGGGCGCCTCACAGGCAAACTCTTAGTCAACATTAATGTTTACGTTTCTCGACAACACTCGGAGAATGAGTTAGAAGATATTGCACTAAGACAATGCGCCTTATCTGTGTAAAGCAGTTTCCGGACAAAAATCGAACTCCAGTGCTACAGTACTACACGCCACATTCGCCAGATCTCGATCCTCGTGACTTGCGGCTGTTTCCGAAATTAAAATGCGCGATAAAACTAACACATTTTGAGTCAGTTGATGCCGTTCACATCAAATCTACTGCAGAGGTACGTGAATAGTCATTACACGGAAAAGGCTTTCCAACACTGTTTCAACTGTAACGGAAAATACGAACGCAACGATACAGTAAACGCGGACGCGGGAATGTGTATAGAAGGAGAAAAATGTTAAATTATTATTAAAAATTGTTTTCAATTGAAAGTATCGTTATTTAATAGCTACACCTCGCGTATAATGAAATACCGTTGGGGTTTATCTGTCCGGTCCATTGGAGCGCGGCGGCGATTCCGGGAGACATCAGCCAGCAACAGTCCGCAGAGCACAATAATATAATATTAGTCGCGTCTGGCTCGGACATCTTCGCAGTCGTTTGGCGTTTGTTCCTTTAGCACGCGGCTTCCCTCTTTTCACTCACGATTTTTGGCATCGTCCGAGATAAGGATTGAAACGCCGGCAAAACGTTCCCTCAACCCCAAAGTCCTCCCTCTTATCCAGCATCTCTCACACGCCACTCGCAGAAGTCATCGCCACGGTTTAGTGCACGTGCGACCGCGTAATCTACGCAAGTCTCCGCGTCGTCCGATACATAACCGCGGTCGATATCCCCCCGGTCGTTTGGTCCCAACAATCGCGCATATTACATGCTATAAATATTTATAATATGTTATACACAGGAAATTTATTATATTAATCATTATAGCATTACGAAAATTTAACCGTTCAAAATGCGGTTTACCAGGGACGTATTTAAGTGGGAGACTGATGCGATCCCCAAAACGTCATGAATTTTTTTTTTTATGTATTCCTATGCCCTGTGACAGCGGTTCCCAACCTGTGTTACGCGTGCCATTAGTGGTACGTGCCAGAAAGCTCGTAGACGTTACGCGAAGAATATAATTTTCATTGAATCATTACAATTATTAACGTATTATATAAGACAAAGAATCGTTTATCGATATGATTAGTGACATCTCAATAGAAGACGAAACACTGGTTTCATTTTGGGTGTCAACAAAAATCGAATACCCGTCTCTTTTCAAGCAAGCGTTACAATGTTTAATTCCATTTGTCAATAATTGTTCGCGTAAGAGTGGATTTTCCGAACGGCTATGTTTTGAAATACGAGAACGGGAATAGGCTCGATATTCACAGCGATTTACGAGTGAAAATAAGTTCCGCTCAGACTGACACTGATGACGTCCTCGTATAAAATAAACAACAACGAAAACACTGAATGTAGACAAATTCTGTATGGTATATTATAATATTATGTGTGCGTCTACGCGGCAACCGTGTAGAAACAAACGGGGTTAAACTCGAAATAATTCAATTTTATAAGATTAATTTGATTAAATCAATCGAGCGTCTCTCGGTCACTCCGCATAATAAGTGCGCGCGCATTGTGCACACCCGCAGTACACATCGTACAGCAGTAACAAATAATAAAATAACAAAAATTACCAATAATAAAAATGTATTACGAATGTAATTGTTTTTCTACGATATCGTTTTTCGCAGATTCCGGTGTATTTTGGATTTTATTATATTATATACAGGTCGTACTATGTGTGTTTGATTTAGAAAAGGATTCAGCTTGCACGTTCGTTCCACGAAATGTTATATATTACGCTTTTGTTGGGCGGAGTGGCGGATAGATAGTGGTTCAACTCCGACGAAACTATATCACGTATATATTATAATAGCTTTTATTTTTTGTACATTTATATACAATATAACTTCCAGTGGCGCGTATGTAGATACGATTTTTAGGATGGAGCAGAGGAATACAAATAGGAAATTTAGAAATAAAAATATTTTGTATTTATTCAGTAATTTTTAATGAAAGAACCCAACATAATTTCAAAACAAATTCAACTCTCTCCGATTGTTGTTTGAAAACGTTTTCCGCATTAATCGCAGTATATACGGTTATTATGAAGAGTAGATTTTTCGTGTGTTATAATATTCGACTCTACATGTAAGAGACTATCGAATTTTTTTGTATTAGATTGTTTTTTCGCGTTTTCTACAATCGAGTAAAAATATAATAATTAAATTATATATAATATTATAAAAAAAATTTAGTATATCGAATAATAAAATTGACTTTAATTTCTGGTGGCGCAGAGGAATTTTCTAATTTTTTACCTACAAATACTCCAACTTCTTTTGCACATCATTATTTCGAATAACTATCGACTTACTATTAATGGATTTGTCTCTGAAAATAAATCTTTAATCGATTTTTCTTTTCTTTTTTTTGGTTCATTTTGAGAGAGAGAGAAATAAAACTAACAAGTGAACAATATTAAAAGCTGAAGCAGTGAAGCCAAAAAAAACATTTATGGCCGCGTAAACCCGAGCCGTGAACAAATGTGAAATATTAAAAGATTTGGGCAATGCGAAATTTGAAAATAATTGAATGATGATGACTGATGACACTTTATTTTAGCGGTAGTGGAGCGGCACAAAATTGATAACAATAAACAAAAAAAAGAAATAAACCTCAGTGTATTCGTAAAACATTTAATTTTGCACAAAATATTCTGTAACCTTGAATTACGCTTTTTTATGCGTTAAATCCGATTTATAGGAAAACGAATCGTCGAGAATGCTGCAATCCAATTATTGAGTCGCGTAGACACTGCTCTCAGAAAAAAATATGTAAAAAAAAAAAACAAAAATCCGGTCTCTACACTCATAACCGTTTTGTGACTTGCACGACCACGTTATTTTGGCATTGCGCACGCGAACAATATACGTAATCGTGTAATTAATTTGTGAATAATTTCTCAGGTGTTTATGGATTTGCTTGGCGATGGTAGTTATCCACGAGCGATTCCAAACGTCATCGCGCAAATTCGTATTCCCATTCGCGCAAAGTCGATATTTTATATACGCTTATATAGTTTAGATTTTCTCTATAATTTTCCTGTAAACAATCACGGCTTAAATCTTTTAAAAGCATTTCATCTGCTCAATTAACGTTTAATGAGGAATTTAACTATTATAAAAAGGTGTTATTTTGCAATTAGATTAAACAATAGTATTTTATTTCGTTTTTCTTTTTTTATTAAATGTATTTTAAAAAGTTCTATAACAACTACGTATACTAAATAAATACCTACTAGATTTACGTGTAAATAATTTCTTGAATTCTACGAGTATGTGAGTGAAAGAGAATCTTGCAAGCCGTTTTGTAGATCGTTGCAGTTTCGTAACCTCCCCCGAACTCGTCATAACAAAAACTGATATGACGCCTGGACACGCAGTGAATTCATTAAAAAAAAAAATGCCCTGTCGTACAGTTTGAACGCTTACGAATGGATAGTGTTTTTTTTTTTTTTATCATTTCGAAATTATGCGATTCGGAAAATTTACACGAGATACGTGCAGTATCGAATGTACACTTGCAAGACGTCAATATTATATAGCGTATACAGTATAATATTCATCCGAGATTGTTACAAAATTAAAACGCCGTTTATTAGTGTAAAACATACGTACGCACAATTTAAATGGTTGTTAAACAATTTACGCGTACATTTTTTTTGTTTTCCCAAATTTTTATAACGCGCTTTTTTTTTTCATCCAATTTTACGCTAGTTCATATATACAGTTTTCGCGTTTGTTCTCGTATACCGATTGCTTTCATATAAGATACACATAAAATATTCAATATACATTATACATATTTGTTTTTTGTATACGCGCGCGTATGGCAAAATGATGAACATTAATGTTCAGTTGATTTCAATTATGTTAAGTTTATATATATATATATATATATAAGTGGACGGCCGTTTTTTTTTGCATTCAGGATGTTAGAGAATATGTTCGTTTTAAATTATAACTTTGGCGGTAAAATGATTGATAGTAGGTTTTTCATAAAATGACGTTTTCTCTTTTTACAATAAGGTCAACAACAATATTCTAAAAGAACGCGCATAGTTTTTTTTCTCGTTTTTCAAACATAATTGTAATACGCCGACAATAGAATAAAAATGTTTTCCAATATTTGTTCCTTCCCACGGAACTATTTATTTTGTTACCTTTTTTTTCTTTCTCTAAATAAAATCAATTGGTTTTTTTTTTTTTTTAACACCTAAGCAAATCGAATAGTTTCAAAATCATAACATGTCTGTTATTAGTATAGCCATTTTATATTATGAGTATTGCAGTGCGACACATCAGTAAACGTCGTGTATATATAATAACATAATTAGCGTAAAACATATTTATATATTATAATGTATAGAATTTTCTTATGGAATAGAACGAAAATTGTATTTATTTGTTATTTTTTACTTCATTTATAACGGTTATTTCACCGAAATAAAACTCTGGAAGGCAGTGTCGATTACTTCATCGGGCAATACACGTGTTTTCCGGTGCACAGCCAACAGTGGTGTTAACCCCCCCGATTACAGTTAACAAACTAATTTAACCTGTAGTCACTTCTACCCCGAAGAATATAATATCGAGATAAAAACATGTATCAAAAATCTATATTTCATTCGTGCCCGTAGAATTTCTCTTTAATCGATTTAACGTTGAAACGTGTCTTTCCGGTATGGTCGTAGATATTATATACTGGTAAATTTGGAGTAATTTACAAAAAAAAAAAAAAATATTACAAAAAAATATTTCATCAAGTGCGTCTATATACGGGATATTGAGAATTGATTCTCATTCAATTTGTTTTCTTTAATTTTAATTCCGTCTTAGTTCTGTTATATAGTAATACGATATTACGACTCGGTACACTTTAATAGATGCGTGTAAAATTGTAATCAATTTTGAAATTATTTTCATTCTTCTGATGATATAAACAGCCAAGCCCGGGTTAAGAAAATGTTGGGCCAAACATAATTTGCGGGCCTATGCCTGAAGCGGGTTTTGTTACTCATAAAGGAAAGTGTTATTTTTTTTAAAAGTTAATTTTTTAGGCAAGACAATTCACCAAATGAATGAAAAAGTATATTTCTATATCGTCGTCTGAACAAGGCCATAGTGTTGAATTTCGTTTATTCCAAAATTAAGTCATCTCGTACGAAGGGGCCTACAATTAATTGGTTTTTGGTGGGCCCGGGGCCATGGCCCCCCTTAATCCGGGCCTGTAAACAGCAATGAGCAGTAAATACAATATAAGTATTGAAAAGCCTATAAAAATTAAACAATTATTAATCATTACTATAATATAGTAATTAATAAAAATTAATGAATAATTAAATAATACAAATTCTAAATTTAAAAAAAAACAGTACTCGAGACATTGATGTGTTAACGTAGCGTGAACGGTAAAAATGGAACGGAATTGTGATTGGTATTTGTGAATATCGGTATCTTTATTCAAAGTAATTTCGATAATAAATATTATTATTAATTGTCACGACAACAGTCTACACATTACACGCGATTTATAATTGTTTTTAAATTAATTAATATTATTAAATAATATTATTAGTTGTCGTGACAACAGCTCACACATTTCCGTCCCATTTCCCGAGATTCGTCCCCATATACCTCCGTAATAGATGTTTACACATCAAACAAATCTTAACTCCAATAATAGCGAAATAAAGTAATCAATGTACGACACGAATACGCAGAAATTCTATAATATAATTTTCCAATCGTTGGTTTTGATGAATATAAATTATGATTCTCGCCAGATGTTTTACCGTAGTAGTATAATATTTATTTTAACATCGGATTCGCTCAAATTTTAATTTTAAAAATATGTATATATATATTATTATTTTTCTTTAGCCCATTAAAGGGGATACGATTATTGTAAATCACATGAATCTGCTACCGTTATGGCTGAAAAAAATAAAACAAAAAGCAAACTAAATAAAATATTACATTATTATTACAACTATTATTATTTATTTATATATATATATATACGGCCAAGTGGCCTTGATTACAAAAGGATTACAATGTACAGATTTACTAATATAAGACACGTAACATAAACAATAAAATTACAAAACAATTAATTAATTACAATTACAATTAAAATTACATACAATAAATATAATTGAAATTATACGTTGAAAGTAGAAATCGCAAAGGAGGGATCTGCATATAGTTGGTGGTAGAATGAGGAATACAAAAAAAAAGTAGCAAATGACATGATAGAACGACGCTGAGAAACTTTAAAACACAGTAAGGAAATAAGGATGTTAATATATTATTATGTGTATTATCGAAATAATCGACTTGATTTCGAAGCACTTGCCTTCGGTCGATACATACGCGAAATTATCCGTGTTTTCATCGAGTTTTTCTTATAATATGTAAATATCATACACTGCACGTAGTGCTGGTGCAGCACAGGTATATATACGTATATCGTGTCGGAAAATCATTTGCAAAAATCTAAAGTCGCGAAAAAAAAAAAGGTGGAGGGAAAAAATGGTTTCTTCGTTATTATAATATTTTATTTTTATTCTTTCGTTCGTCACATTCGAATCAAAACCGAATCGACGTATTCGTCGGCGCGTAATTACGACGACGGGACCGCATGGAAACGTAAAACGTCACGCATATTATATACGTACACGGCACAAAGTCGGTTATTCCGGTTAAATGGGCGCGCGCGCGCAAAAAAAAAATAAAAAACCACACAGAAAAAAGATTATGCAAAAGATAGAGGTATTAAAAAAAAAAAAAAAGAATAGAATATAATAATATATTAAATCGAGTTTAATATTATTCGTAGAACCGAAGGGTTAGTCAGCCGCGTCACGTGTAGTATAGAGTAAAGCCGCCACATAATAATATATTAATAAAAAATAAAACTCTCTCTCCCGTCAGCCGCGTATACGCGAATATAACAATAATAACAATGTACATATATAAAAAATAAAAATAATAATCTCCGCTTCTCCCACGTGCACTGATCCCAGAAATCGTGCTGTATATACGTTGTTGCCTTCTATCTGTCAAACTCTCGGCGGTCGCACTACAATGATTTTCTTCGGCTGAGGCTGCAGAGCTGACGCACGACGCCGCCGGACCGATAAAGGACACCCGAGAAAATCACTGAATTCGAATTAGACATGAGTATTAAATAATAATAACAAACGCAATGAATATATTTGGTTTTTTTTTTAACGCGAAAAAGGAAATTTAATATTTACAAAATTATTATTTTTTCTCATATCTTATTATATACTCTGTTTTACGTCCATTAACTTATCTGCCGGTTTTTTTTTTATACTCTGTTACTCGGTCCGCTGCAGCGATATTCAGCTGTCACGGTTAATGACGCGGCGCGTGATGTCTTTCATATCTTATCCGTTCTACGATGAGCAATAATATAGTAATCAATAGCCAATGGCCGCTACCGCGTATCGTTTGTGTATTCGTGACATTGATTTATAAATGTAAGTTTACGAAAATAAAATATAATTTGCCAGTCGTGAATTTCGCGTTGCTATAGAGTCCGCTTGAAACCTGCATTCGCGGCTATTAGAAAAATAAAACAGATTCTTATACGTGTTGTCTGTATTTGTAAAGACCGAAGTGGAAATGAATGAAATGACCTTAAACACTATTCTTCTGCCGGATTCATAACTCTCCAATAGTGTTTACCGTCACAGTCACCGTCTTCGGACTTGCCCCGGAGAGTTTCCTTTCAGTCTTCCACGTCTATAGCAGTGTTTGAATTGTTTGAATAAAAATCAATGTTAAAAACTACGAATACTGTTTGTACATAAATATAAACAGATATAGATACATAATAATAAATACTATATAATAATAATAATTATACAATTTATATATATATATATATGTGTATATTATAATTGTATAAATATATCTATATATTATTCTATATAATATATAGAATTATTTATCTGAATAATAGATACATAATAACAGAATATTAGATAGCGAGCCGTTTAAGTGAATTACTCGGATAAAGATTTTCGATTTTTTTTTTTTTATTTTAATAAATTTGAAAGCAATTATTATAAATCCGTTGCATTCGGATAAAACGATTCCGAGCGAAACTTTGGTGTAATATTGTTTATTATTAATAATACAGCGTGTATAGAATACGATAATACCTTACAGTACATCGTTTTAATTTCTTATACAATAAACACAAGTAGTTAAAAATTTTCAAAAATTGTTTTCGTTAATATTATAATATATAAAGTCGCATAATTCGGTAGACATTTCCAGACTATATTAGTTCTAAACAAACGTATAATTTTCCACGAAAAATAAAATACGTTTTGTCGAAAAATTCGAAATCGTGATTAGAGATTGTCAAGAATTTGTCAGTATACAGTTGAAGCAACGTATACACGCTCGACATTGTTTAAATTGTTAAGCCTCAAAACCAAAATTATCTCTTTTACGCAGTGCTTGAATTGGAAAAAAAAAATTAGAAGGCGGACGCAAAAATGTAAAAAAAAAAAATGTGCGTCCCTGAAATTTTTAATGTCTTGAAAATTCGCTCCCCCTCCCTCTCAGCCGCCGCTATATTTTTAATTAAATTTAAACTATTGAATTCGTAATATAATGGCCTATAAAAGCCGAAGAAGAAGAAATAAATCTATTGAACGCGTAAATAACGACACCAATTAATCTTTACGATTTTCGGCGTTGATATAACAACGTTTAAAGTCAATATTATTGTTTTCGTATGATCCGATAAAATCGTAAAAAGAATGTGTTGGCCGTATCATTCCATTTTCAGCATCCCACTATGAAGAAAAATTAGAAGGTGTACGTTAAAATATTTAAAAAAAAAATAAATAAATAATAGGTATACTCTCCCGGCCCTATTAAAACACTGCTTTCATATGTGAATAGACCGTCTCAAAATCGATAATCGTTATAATATTAGTAGCGCAAAAATCAAAAGAAACTTCCCCCCGCCATCCGCCTAGTATTAGACGAATTCGCACATTTTGGTGAATACTTCAAGTTTTTACGAGCGTCACTTGCAAAACGACGAAGAAATATGGCGACGATGGATTTCGACGAAATTTTTTTTTACCGTTTTCGTGCGGATTTGTCGGTTGTTTTCTTTACAGCAGGCGTTTTTGAGGAAAATCGAAAACTGCCCGTCTGGATTCGATTCGCCGTCGAGAAACCCGGTACGACGACGGTCAAGCACTCCTTCCGGTATACAGTAGCGTATCTAAGATTTTTCCACGGGACTGGATACACAAATTTTAACAGATATTTTTATTGTATTCATTAAAAACGTATATTGTTATTATTATACACGTGTTGTATGTAAACAAACGTTTGTCATTTGTGTACAAAATTTGATTTAATTTTTCAAAATTGAATTTAATATCATTCATTTTCGTCCATACGCGCAATTATCAAAATATCGTTTTAAATAACCTACCGGGAAGGGGGGGATATGACCCCCACCATATCCACCGCCGTAAATACGCCACTGCTTCCGGTACGGTTTTTCGGCACACGCCGACAAACAAAAACCAGGGCTCGCAAACGTTATAATAACGTTTTGATTATAACGTTATAATTGCAAAATATCAATTGAAACGAATATCAAAAAACGTAACGGCAAACAATAAATACTGATTTTACACTATCACAAATTAAAATGTATCATAAAACGAAATAAGGTATTAACGTTATATATCAAAATATCGAAAAACGAAAAATAGAATTAACGTTATTTTAATATTTGTATCCAATTAACTACGGAAAATATAAGCTTATGGTGTAGGTTTATTATAGTTCTATAATAATGCTGGGTTCACGCGGACACGTAAAAATTATTATTCAAAGATACGTGTCCGAGAAGATGTCAGCTAGTCGTAAAAGTTTCTATTGGTAATATAATCAACATTTTAAGAAAAATATTCTGCACTGGAGAATATAATGTCAAAAATAAACCAAGGTTCTCACTGAAAAATTGTATAAAATCAAAAAATTAAAAAATTAGGACTTTTATAATCAATGAAGTTTAATGAAGTATATTAAGTTTATGAGATTTGAAAACGCGCTACAGTCTATGGGTTGTGAATGGATTTATTTATTTGGAAAAAATAATCGATATTAAAACAAATAACGTTAAAATACCGATAAACGTAAAACGTAAATATTATATAACGATAAAACTTTCTTTAACGTTAAACACAAATAATCCATAACGCTAAAATATACCGTAACGATAAACGCTAAAGGTGAATAACGATAAAAAACGTTAAAACGTTAAACATTTTTTTTTTCAAATGAGAGCCCTGAGTCAAAAACGCGTCGTCGCGAATCTCGCGCACCTCGCTCCGGATTTTAAAAAAAACGGGGCGGATCCGATCGGATCTCTCGCGGAAAAAAAATTCCGGACACGCCTACGCAGAAGACTAATAATAATAATAATAATAATAATAATAGTATAACGGGCAATATATTCCGTATAACGAATACACGAGGGATTTCGTAGCGTTCGTATACGGCGTACCGGACTAAGTACCGCGAGGACGACCGCGACGGGGAGAAATATTCGGAAAGGGACCGCGATTATTATTATTATAACAGGAGCAAAGCCCCTTTTGACGGTGGCCGCGACGGCGAATGGGGGGTGGAGGGCGAGCGAGACACCATTCTTCTGCGCGATACGTTATATATTATAATGTTTTGTGTGCCTTTGCGCGGAGGGTCCTATTAATTTGCTAATGGAACAGATTGACGTTGGAGCGCGCGCGCGCCGCCGCCGCTGGTGCGATGGGCGGTGTCAAAAGCGAAATCTGGCGCGCCACGAAGGTAATCGTATAACGGGGTGAGATTAATAATAATAATAATAATCGGTGTTGCGCCCGCGGTCGTAGGTTGGATGCGATCAATTGACACGAACAACGCGCGTTATTCTCTGAAATCCGCGGAAGATTAAAAAAAAAAAAAAAAGTGTATATTATGTTACGGGCAAAGTAGGAAATCCGGGCATTGTTATACAATATAACACTGTGCACAATGCCCGAACACATTTTGGCCAATGTAAGAATGATCATTTTAATACTCAAAATTGTCATACATTGACCGGGCATTGTACTAGATTGCCCGGGCAAAGTGTACCCTGCCCGGATTCAAGTGGGCAAAGTGAATTAAATACAAGGGCACGATAGGCGTACTTGCAATACGTTGTGTAAGACCAACCGGTGTAAATGTAAAAGATCTGGTCGTCTTTGCAACTCAAAGTGCCATAACAGTGGTGTACGTGGTAATAAATAATGCTAGCCCTACGTTATTGTTTAGTAATAATTAATTAAAATAGATAATCATCAAAATAGTTGTAATTTAATAATAAATTAATTAAATATTAAAGCTGTGCAAGTTAATGATATTTTTTGTAAGATGTTTTATTTAATTTTTTATATAATATTTAATCTACTGTGCCCAAATCTAATTGGGCACTGCATACAAAGCCCGGGCAATGTTAACTTATTCCAACTTTGCCCTTGAAAATCGGGCATTGTGCACAGTGCCCGGTCATTGTGCAGAATGACCGACTTTCTACTTTGCCCGTAACATATATATTGTATCGACTCGCGTGTGCGTAACGCCTGGAAAAACGATTGATTTTATCATTTCTAATTTTTTTTTTTTTTATTAGTCTTTAGTCTAAACTAAGTTTTCAAAAAAAAAAATTGTGTGTGCTTAAGACCACACGACAGAAGTGAAAACTTCAACAAGGCGAAATTAATAATACGAAATACAAGTTTATAATATGTGTATAAATATGCGTGTATAATATTAAATTACGTTCAAGAAAAAAATAATAATAAATTATACTCAAAAATTATTTTAAATAAAATGCGATTATTGGTATGGCGCACACTGTTTTCACGTCGATACTGCAGAATGCGACTGATGCGTCATGCTCTCTCGTGTAACGCTCATTCGGGTTAGTTCGGATTGAGTATAGGAGTCGAATTCCGCCGAGCGAGTATAGCAGTGACGCTTCGACTGTCTTTCTCTCTCGCTCTGCTGACTGTTCCTCTCACGCTTAGTCGACTCGAGCCGACTTCGCCCGAATGAGCGTTACATAGCCGAGCGTGACGGCTCAGTTCAATTCAGTATCCACAAAAAGTGCTAAACGCGCCTAAAGAAGTTTTCACTTCAAAAACGACTGATATGTTTCGTTAGACGATTTCGTCGGGAATTGATAGACGTTAAAGAATAATAATAAATCTTAAATTGGTGCGTAGTCCAAAGAGCCGCGGATTGCACGCTAATATAGGAGCCGCAGGTAACCCGAACCCTGGTCTCTAAACCGTTACAGCTCAACAATAATTAATACGCGCGTTAAATAATTGAAAACGTACCTACACAATATTGTGTGATTGAAAACGGAAAATAAAATCAATTGTTGCGTAGAATAACAACAGGCAAACGATTTTGAAAGAAGTTAAGACCACAGATTAGATGAATACAGATGGATCACTCGCGATGTAAACGAAAAAAAATTACGTCATTCGAACCCCCCCATATCAGTGTTACCGCATGATAGCACAATATTATTTACCTAAAATTTAAACATTACTCCAGCGAGGTAATCTATTTGTGTTGTTTACATAGTGATTCTGGTTTGGCGATCGTGTCGTATAATGTCTCGTGTTAAATATACTCGTTTCATACACACAGTTGAAAAAAAATCGTTGCTAAAAATTTTTACTGGCACGCGATAACCATTATTATGATAACATTATTTGAGATAATAAAGAAGTTGTACTATAATATTATTAAAATACCGACACAATAATTTATATCGTCGTGTGCGCCTACATTGATATGCGGGGGACCAATCAGAAGAGCGTATTTGCAATACTTTTGTTCTCGGCCCGAGTGATCCATCTGTATTCATCTAATCTGTGTTAAGACAGTGCAGAATATATGTATATATTGTTTGCCCCTTTGAGGCGATGTTACGCTTTTTTGTTTTTTAAATACAGATATATGCCGTTATTATTTTCGGCGAAATTACGAGAAGAAAAAGAATATGTAGATGATAAAATGTTATGTCGCAGGTGTAATTAATAATGTGAATAATTATTATAAATATTTTTTTTTCTACTTTGTATTTAATTTATTAAAAAGTCCCACGCGCAATAATCGCGTATTATTATTTGTTTAGTTGTATACTAATAGTGAATATCTACACACATTCAATATTCGTATAATTTATCGCTTACATAAATATAAACTTCTTAAACTCAATATTTTGTGATTTTTGCGTATTTTGAGTAATTATTAACGTATAATAAAATATTAAATACATTAATTAAATTTATCAGTTTATAGACACACAAATATTTACATATTTGTACCATACCAATTCCCACACTCCGAACTTTTTTTTTTTTAAAGGGTATTTAAATAAATAAAATTTACAGAATTAAAGATCTGTGTATTTATAAACCCGTAGGTCACGAATTGTTTAAATACAACGGAAATCTTTTTTCCCCCACAAATACTAGCATATATCTCTATTTTAGTATTTTACCACATAATTCATGTGGGATATCCGAATGGTACGACGTTATAATATAAGCACTAAGCATTTTACAACTATGCAGAGAGTCTAAGATGATAGGTAATAAATATGCAAAACTAAAGCAATTTAGATTAACAGTTAGAAATCCCAATAGATTACAAATAAGGAGAGCGATAATTAGTTAAACCGTTAATTTCGATTAAATTTAAATGTCATATTTGCTTTGTATGAACGTAACTTTTAACAATTAATTATCACAATCGTCCGGTTTTGTTTAACATGCTATGGGAACTTATATTTTTATCGAAGTCCAAAATGCATTTCAAAATTCAATTCAATTTAATACACCGGTCGTCTTTATTTTAATTATTCCAGTTGTCTGATTTTATTCCAGTCGATGTTTGTATAACCAAATTTAACTATTAAAAAAAAATAATACAAATTTTCACCTTTTATTTTCAAAATAATAGAAAATAGGAATTTATAACTAAATAAGCCATTCGTATTTAACAAGTAAAACGTGTTTATTGCTTTTTCATGGTAATTTTTTTTTTTTTACATAATACAATACTTACTTATTTTCATAATAAAATGTAACTTTTTTTTAATCGAGTCAAGTTAATAGTTTTTTTTTTCGTTTGAACTATAAACTTAATGATTTAAAGTATTTTTTTATTTTTGTGAACTTGATATTTAATTGCGAGTCATATTATTAATTAAACCCTAAGTTATTTAATTGTTTTCATTGCTACCAACTTTCAAAAACCTGTTAGAGTCAATATTAGTTTAATTTACTATCTAAGAGTTTATAATATTATTATTCATTAAGATATTTACGTGGTTATCTATAATGAATCGTCTTCGACACTGATTATTAAATGCTAAAATACGTATACATAATTCATAAATTCGTTCAATAATTTTAATATTTTAGTGTTTTATTATATATATATATATATATATATATGTAATATGACATATTATGGTACCTACTTTCTTTACTAGTGTGTGTGTGTGTGTGTGTGTGTGTGTGTGTGTGTGCCCATAAGTACACGGACAATGCGGGTAATCAATTTTGAAATTAGAAGTACAATTGGAAAATTGTTCATCTCTCAAAGTTACTTTTTGATAGCGTTATGAAATCTTAATTGACATAGATCGATACGGATGTCTATTACAAGACAGATCGTGGAGGCTGTATGCGCTTGTGAAATCCAACGTTTGATGTAATGCATTATGTATCAAAGATTCGAAACAATGTACTACGCGCTATACTTTACGAAGAGTTCAATAATGAATCAGACAATTTCATTTAGTAATACGAGAATATTTGAAATATGTACAAAATCGCGAGCGAAAAGCAATCCCATATTTTCTATCGTACCGCGTAACTATTATACGATAATTCAATTGTGTCATAAATGCAATCGATTGGAAATGATGAATTCCCAAAAGAAGAATATTATATTATGATCCGTACGACTGTGCCAGAGACGAATGGAGTGGGAACGGAGTGTACGGAAAGTATTATTACACAATACACAGTATGTTATGCCATGATTGAGATCGATGAGCGGAAATATAGCAAGAATATACGGGGGATAAAAATTGACTGCAAGTATTATATAGAGTGCAATGTCGAGTATATATAATGCAAAGAAAATTTTGCGAGGGGTCTAATACATTACGTTTATCTGATATTTAATAACAAATAGGGAAAACTCATACACGGGTTTAGGTTTTGTATGTAATATGTGTTCCCATACATTCTGTTCATACGTATTTTATATACGCGTTGTGTCCGTCCGTCCGTCCTATCGATTCGATGTAACCAATGTGGCAATATCAGCCGTTTAAAAAAAGTCTAAAATAACTGCGAGGTAGATAGAAATATTGAACGGTGACAATTAAGAGACATTGACTAGATGTATGCCTTTAATCTATAAAGTTTAAAACACAATAAATTATTATGTAAATGTGCCATAAATTTGTACACTTATTAAATTTAATTTTGTTGCCCAATTATCAATGACGGATCTAAAACTTATCCAAAGGATGGGGAGGTGCAAATTTTCAATTTACATATCTTATCATTTATTGGAATTCACGGTGTAAAATTCTATAAACATTGTAACGTTCTTTTGTAAACATTTGTTTACAAACAACAAATATAAAAAAAAAATCACGACTCAAGGGAGATTGGGTGATAGCCCAGTATTACCCCACCCACCCATTAAAATCTGCCACTGACTGTAATTCACTGATCAAAAAATAAATGTATGAAATTAAATTTAAAAAAAAAAGCTGGCTTTGGGTACTGCCGATATAATGGATCGAGTAGAAAGTGATTTTACAGTTTTGAATTTGAAAGCAACAAAAAATCATTGTATTGGGAAAACGTAATTGAGCGACGCTAATAGTGTTATTTTATATAATTAATTCATTTGATTAATATTGTTAAAATATTGAATACATAATATATATATATATATATATATGGATTACATTTTGAGCTACTAAAAAATAGAAATATTGTCCATGTCCATAACAAATACGTCGAAAATCTTACCGGGGTGTTTTTTTTTAAATTTTGTGTTGTTTTTAATTACATTTTAGGAAACTACTGGGAAAATCGAAAAACGTGTCAAATTATGTACAATTTGTTTTCGGAACGTAGGTAACGCATGACGGGATCATACCAACATTCCTTCCATACACAAGAGTGTTCACAGACAAAAAACAGAACACATAATTGTAAAACCCAATATATTCTTTGTCTCATTCACAATATATCAACCTATATAGAAACGAGGAATTTAGAACGCAACGCACAGTGGGCTATGCCAGCTCGTTAATATTTTATTTTTAACATCGAATTTCACGAGATTTCACAACGTAATTTGAATATTATTTTCGGCTAATTATATTATATACTAAATACTATACCAGTCACGACGAACCGACTCGAGTCGTGGTAATGACTAAAATAAAATTACCTAAAATACCTAACCTAATCGATTAATGTTATCAACTACCAAGTTGTACCGTTCAACTGTTCTGTGGTACTTAGTATTATTATTAGGGCTCGACATTTCTAGGTGTTAAACTAGAAAAAATATGCAAAATGAATTATTCGATATTACAAGTTACGTGTAGGTACTTAAAAATATTTTTATGAAATCTGGCGCTAAATGGTCGAGCATTATTGAATTGAAAAAATAGTACCGGTAAAGAGTAGAAGTAAAAAAAATTTGTATAAATTCATTTTCAATATTTTGCGAAGTGAATAAATTGATGTTTTATTTTACCTGCAGATGTGTAGTTGAATCGCCAATATTTTCTTAAATATCATTTAAATAATAATACAACATTATGGTTGAAAAAAAATCATTTTTACAAAAAAAAATATATGCACAAAAATACATAAAATCAAAGAAATATTCAAATTTTTTCGAAAAAAAATCGGCAAAATACGCATTTTAAATTTCTGCGTTTTTCGAATTCGTCTTTGCGTATAGAAAGAATCTCTAGTTTGATCTAGTGGCGGTTATTGTATCAAAGTCTTATGAGAGGGGCGGGGGCAAACTCAAATTCTCCAATCATGGAGTTCAACCTCCGCCACCTCCCCATTATCGGTATTATATTATGTTTATGACTCAAATCAATTACGGACAATAAGGGATATTTTAGATATTTTAATTGAAAAAAAAAGATCCACATCCTCTTCCATTAACGCTTTTTGATCAGTCCTGTATTCAAATCCTCCGCTTTCACAAAAGTTTAGGATAGGTGTTTTATAATTGAAAACATGTATTTAAGTACCAAAATATACTAAAATATACTCCAAGGTGGCGATCCACCTGTAGCCCCCCCCAGATATCATAACCTAACCACTGATTTTGGTCTGTTATAAATCAAGAAAATATTTCTTATATTTTTCTTCTTGTCAAAGTATATGAGTTCGATACACTAGTAAATTATATCGCCTTTATTTAATAACTCCCCCCCCTCACCAATGACGAATTTCTGGCTACGCCACCGCGTGTTTGTACCAAGGACTGGAACCTTTTGATTTTATCCGTACCGGTTATTTAAAAAAAAAATATGTAGTTCCGGTTCCACATACATTATGGTTCCGGTCCCGGTTATTATCGGTTCTGGTTCCAGTTTTTACCAATTTCAAATATGAAATAAAATCACATTTAAATATTTCAGTAACAGTAATATTTATCAACGTTTTGACCATAAAATATTAAGGTAAAAAATAAAATTTGGATAGTATAGCTAACCTACAATCATTACTAATATTATAAATTATAAAATTATTGTAACTGTTGTATATTATAGAAAACATATTGTATTTACATTTTATAATTTAGCATTTAAAAAAAATTTTTTTACTGATATACGTCATATTAAGAACCGATAAGGAAGAACTTTTATAATTCATAGGTTCCGTTTCGGTTCCTGGTCCAGAACCGGTACTTTTCGGTTCGTTTCCTGCAGTCCCTGGTTTGTACCTCCATAATAATAATATACATATCATACATATATACGCGATGCCGAAGTATATTACAGTCTTTTGAAATGTGATCGTATTATTCATTCGTCCCCCGAGAACGTTTCCGATCCCGTTTTCGGTTTGCTTATTCATGACTTCGGGGTAAAATAAAATATCGCCGCCGCCGGCCAGAAATGACCGTGGCGATTTTAACAACTGTTCGCCGATACACGCAGCCGGTCATTTTTATGTCTCGCGTGTTTATTTTGAATTTGTGCGGGGAGAGTTTTTTTTTTTTACGGTTCGTTGACCTTCCCGGTACTGAATTACCTGTGTATTTATATTACGATCAAAGGTTTTTTATTATTATTATTATTATTTTAAATATAATAATTCGTCGTGGAAATTAAAATATTCCGTTCGGGCGGGACGGCGCGGCGCCGCCGGCGGCGACGGATACGCGCGTATATTCGTAGCAAACCGCTGGCTGTTGCGAGTGCGCGGACTTGCACGAATCTGAAATCGATTAAAAATTTCGATACCATGCGAATTCCCTTTTCTACGCGTGTTTATCGTTGTGGACAGGATGTCGATGACTTTTAAGTACCGAAAATGACGGCGGGAAAAAAATGCTTTAATTATCTAAAAACTGTAAAAAAAAGTTACAATAAAAATTTTTTGTATACGTATATCAGCGCGGTCCTCGTCCTTTTTGTAATCGTGGACCGCCAGATGTCTTATTAGGTAAGACTGCCGACAGTTTTTGGGTTTTGATTAAAAAAAAATCAAAAAGCTTTGGACCGCAGATTAATATGTATTAAATTTATTGAAATGTTAAAAATATTGCATTGCCTTACAACAATATTATAAAACGAAATAAAATAAGTATAATTTTAAAATTTAAATAACAATAATCAACGAGAGCGTTGTGCTTGTTTTGTTTTCACAATTTTATCGAAACTTGACTGATGTAGTCAGAGCTACGCGTATACCGCGTGTGACATCAAGCTTATTTCTGGTTTTGGTTTTCTTGTGGTTACTCGTGACAATATTCGCGCGGCGCGCGTATACACTTTAACTATAATATTCCAGTGACGGTTATAAGGGAGGGAAGGCAAAAGGTAAATCGCCCCCCATGAGATTTGATATTTTTAAATTTAGTATTCAATAAACTCGGTCGGTCGTATACACTGTCAACGAGTAAATGTGTAAATGTGAGTAAATTATAGTAAACGTTAAACAAATAATAAACAAGTGTATAACAAGGAAAGATGAACGTTCATTTTATTTCATTGAAATACGTGAAATATTAATAATAATAATAATAATAATAATAATAATAATAATAATAATAATAACAATAATAACAACAAAATAATAATAATAATAATAATAATAATAATAATAATAATGAAAAAAAATAAATAATAAAGTTTGCATCCGCGCGTACGATCGGTCGCTCGGTCAGCGTCAAATTAACACCCGCATATACCGACAGCGCGTCAGCCGATCGTAATAAAACGGGAAGAGAAAGTAGTAGTCACCAGACAGCGCTACGACGCAACATGGAGGGGGCAGACAGAAGCTTATAAATAGAGGTCCGAAACCATCGGACCGCTCAGTGTAGTCACGGCGGGCAGGCGCGAACAACGCAGTACCGCTATTTAAATGCGTCTTTCTGCCACGCCCTTCTATGATGTGTCGCAGCGCTATCTAGTGAGTACATACTTTTTATCGTAATTTCGTTTAAGTTCCATGCACGTTGTTCTTTCTTATTCTACGTCTTCATTTCGTCTCGGTACATTAATAGATCTTTCTTCTTGGTTATTACTCGTCGTGGAATAAATCGTCGTATTAGAATATAGGTACGTTTTTAGAATATCAATAATAACTCGAGCATTAGTTGCATGTGTAATCATTTTACACAATTTTTATTTTTTTTTTATATAATATAATGTTGCCTTTTCTTTTGGATAAACGATAATAAAATATAGACGTTTCCCTACATTTCCAATGCCGATCGATTTGTATAGATTATACAGTGCGCGGGAACGATAGGAAATTTGAATTCTTCGAAATTTCGAAAAAAAAAAAAAAATGGTTCAGACTATTCAAATATTTTAAAACTTTTTTTTTAATGCTTAGTTGAAGACAAACTCTGTGGTCGTGTACAGATAAAACGAGAAAAAATTAAATAAATAGTAAACGTGTAAAATAAACGAGTAAACGTGTAAACTAGAATACAACGAGAGAAGACGAATCCTCCGTTCGTTTCATTTCACTGAAATACGCGAAATAATATTATAAATATGTAATAATAATAAATAATAAAGATTCCACACGCGCGTATTATCGTAGCTCAGACAACGTCAAATTAAACACCCGCGTATACCGACGTAGCGCGTCAACCGACCGGTAATAAAATCGGAAAAGAAAGTAGTCACCACATAGCGCTACTAAGCAAAGTAGAGGGGGGCAGTCAGACGCTTATAAATAGAGGTACGAAACCGCCGGACCGCTTAGTATAGTCACGGCGGTCAGGCGTGAACAACGTAGGTCGCGCCTGACTGCGGTGCTCTCGCGCGCGCGCCGCGCGGGTGTGTGTGTGTGTGTGTGTGTGTGTGTGTGTGTGTGTGTGTGTGTGTGTGTGTGTGTGTGTGTGTGTGTGTGTGTGTGTGTGTGTGTGTGTGTGTGTGTGTGTGTGTGTGTGTGTGTGTGTGTGTGTGTGTGTGTGTGTGTGTGTGTGTGTGTGTGTGTGTGTGTGTGTGTGTGTGTGTGTGTGTGTGTGTGTGTGTGTGTGTGTGTGTGTGTGTATTTCTCCTTTTTTTTTACTTGTTGTAAACTCGAAAATCTCTAATAAAATATATAAATTATTTTCCTCGCTTCCCGCGAAATTGTCGACATATGTATCAAACTGTATATTTTCGACTTTGCAATTTTTGGATACAGTATATACTTACTGAGACTCTCCAGCGTTTTGATTTTAAATGAATTCTTTGTAATAATATTAAAAGTAGAAAATATTTAACCATTGTTAAAATTGACTTTTTGTGAACCGAAACGCTGTATACTCATAAAAAATATTGTGACCAACCCTTTGAACAACAGATCTAATGTCAAAACTTGAACAGCCAAATTTCAAAGGTTGAGTGTGTGCAACAAGAAAAAGGAACTTTTTAAAATCTGTGTGTCGGGAAACGTCACTGTTTTTCCGCATATCAATAAATTTAATATTTTTTTATAAATCAAAATATGATTTTACACGAGTTTTCCTAACATAAACAATTAAGTTATTCACCAGTAATTCACTGATATACAATTATTTAAGTGTTTGATATGATAAAAGACTAATATAGGCTGGAATTAGTGTGCCGTGATGTCAAAAAGTTTGGGAAACGCCGGCCTATACATAGAGACGTATAGAGCGAATACCATTCATATTGATCGAGTAAATTGCTTTAAAGATGTATTTGGTTTTGGTCAAACAGTTTCATCACACTTTGAAAATTTAGACGATTCATATACTTTAAAATCAATCGTACACAATGAACGCAGTTATGATTATTTAATATATTATACGGTTTAGAATGCACGTACATTTTAACAAAAAAATTCATAATAATTTTAACATAAATATGACTTTCTTTTTTGTATAGTTTTGTACATCTGCAACGTTAATATATGTACTTTGATTCAAGACGACCATTGTCTGTATGACATTAATTTTAAAACGGATATGAAGATGAATATTATTTAAATTCATGGCGTTTCGAAAAAAAGATGCAAAATATTGCAAAATATTTACACGTGTATACGTTTGAATAAAAGCTTAAAGTATTGTACATTTAATTTTGTCAACTATCTTAAATAAATATATATATATATATATATGTACGTTTAGATACTTTATTGTGATTTGTGACTTTTCGAGCATACAAGGCATTTGTATTTTGCGTGATACAAATTCATTTTAAAAACACCACGATAATTTAAGTCAAGGCTTTCGGTAAAGTATAACAAATCAAGGGCATTTAGCACATAATATTAGTACGTGTTTTATTGACGTTCTTATAGTCTCAACGCCATTAGCCGTCCGTAAATTTACCCTCGTTTTACAAATAATATTATAGAAACGATTGACGTAATATTATTATGAAGCAGTGGTACAGACGTTCGCACAAAACTATCGACAAAAACACATTAATATAAATTATATACGTATGTGGTATTCCACGGGCATCTGATCTGAAAACGTTTGTTTTATTAAATGTTTAAAACAATTTTTTTTATTGCGCATCACATTTGAAATTTTTACGTCTAAAAATAAAAATTTATAAATACATTTTTTTTAATTTTTGCAAAAGTAAAAAATATCTATCTTAGGAAACAATTTTTTTTTTGTCGGTGTTTGTAAATCATTATATTGTAAAACAGTCGTTGATTTTTCTGAACATTTTTGAAGTTTATAAAACATTTCGATAACTTTCGTTTAGGGTACGCAAGAGAATATGGGCGGCCAGTGAAATGATGCAAGCAACTAGAAAATATAGTCTTATTTTATTATATTAAGAGTTATTACATTTGTTAGATCTCCATTAGCACCCTTGTATTAATATTTATATTTTGTGGATATAGTGCGAAATTATTTTATTGTATAATTCGTACAATTTTAGTGGTTGCAGGGAAATTTATTTTAGATTTTAATTCTTCGATTATATTTTCGTCATCCGTGATTATTCCAGTGTTAGTGTTTCTCGTGCTAAGTTTTGAGTCTTTATTTTTTAATTTTAAAATTACAATACAATATTAAATTCGATAATCAATTATGAGTAATATTCAACTACCCATAAAAAAAAAATTATAACGATCCTTTTTGATATAATTTTATAGATTTACGGAATATTCTCGAAAACCGTTGCGACAACATTCCATTTATGTAGTATATATATTAAAAATAACACTTATTTTTTAATGACTGAGTGTTGAATTAAAACTTTTCTACCAGTTATAACGTTGAAAAATCATACATTATTCACATTATTTGAAATTTTAAATAATATTTTGAACAAATTTAAACTAGATCGTTAATTTAAATAACGCTATATGATGCTCAAATTATAGCTGGATAATTCAAATTTTACTCGTATTAACAAAATTCCATTCAAAACAAAAATAAAAGTGTTTAATAAAACATTAATGTATATAATATAATATCCATAGTTATATTTTAGAAACAACATCTTCTTTTATCATTAATAAATTGTAGTAAAACAAAAATAAAAAATCTGTATATTTATGATTTCAAAGCATATGTAAATTTATAAATAAGCATTAACAATGAATATATTTTAAATACAAGCAAACACCATTGAAACGTTCAACTTTTCAAACGATTTATAAAATAGAATTTATTATATCGCCTAATTACAATTATTGCTAAATCATTTTACACTTTTCTAATAAACATATTATTAAAACTTACATAACACGATAATTTATTATATGAAAATCTAAATTACTATTTAATAAATTCATCTTTAAACTTTTAACTTATATATCGTACTGCTACTATTTTTACAATATTGATAAACATTGACGTTATTTATTATTATTATTATTATTATTATTAAATTATGTAAAAAATATTATGCTAAAATATCATTTTTATGCATACAGTAGGATTTATGTGTAGTCAGTGGAAGAGCATACAGTATACCATTAGTTTAAATAATTCTCATTAATTCCTATTGTCTAATTGGTACGTGTTATTTAGTCAGTGTGTCAATTAACACACATAAACTTTAGATAATTTGCAGTTCTACATCTATCTATAAAATATAAAGAATTTATATACTAGGTGTAGATAATATAGTAATTGATTCGAACCAAATATATTTCGTGTCATTCAATTAGTATAACATAATATTATTTTATAACCATATTTGTTTATAGTATGATAGTATAAAAACAAAAATTAGAAAATAATAAAAGGAAAGTAGTTAAACTCTAATAATTGTAAAACTGTTAAAACGATACATTGTGCAATATCGAAAAAATAAATTTCCATCTATAATTTTCAAATATAAATCATTTCAATTTAGACTTTAATCAAAATTATATGACCACATAATATTAATTATGTAAATAGCGTAGTGTTGTTTGACTAGAAGCAAATAATATGCAAATTTCAGCGAGTAATTATTATTCTATTTATGAAGTAAAATCAACAACAATGGTGTTACACCGAGATAGTAGTAATTCAATTCAAAAGTAACACGCCTAACACACGTAATGCAATATACATATATTTTGTGTTGTTCGTGGAATCGAATAACAATCGACTTTTATTAAAGACATTTTCAAATTGCAAACGTTTTATCTTTACACTACAATATACTAAATATGTAAAACTTATATATATATATATATACACACACATTTTTTTTACGCTTTGGTACAATTACCTCACCGTCCAAAGAATTTTCTATATTCGTAAATATTTTTATATGGAAAATAATAAATTAAAAGCGTATTAGACGTACAACCGTATGAAAATCAAGTTTTATTAAACTACATTTAAAGATGTGTTTTAAGTACTGGGAGATATCAGACCTTCTTGAATTTACTTAAAAATTAATTTGTGTGAGAATATGAAAAATCCAACTTTTAAGAATTCGGTGTTTTATCGTTCATTTCCATACGGTTGCCATATAATATATCGTAAATAAAAACCGATATCTTGTAGAATTTTCAAAGTTAAGACCTCCATTTGTATTAAAAAAAACTACATAAATGATTTTTCCCACACGCGAAACGCGTGCGAGTATGTACATCTGGTGAAATTAATTACAATTGTTTTTTAACTAAATGACACAATTATTGTTCGTTAAAATCGAGTTAACAACAATGGTTTTCATTGACAAACGAATTGTTTCCACGAAGATAATTTAAAGAATTTTGTCTGGCCGCAGAAACAAAAACCGTTTTCATTTCGTGTATGATGTATTAAATCCACGAAAGCTGCTTGCTCGAATTTTTCGTTTTATTTTCTTAATGACACCAAAGGAATTTCAGATGTGCACGACGAAAAACGTTTAATTCGTTGTTCAAATTAATTTTTGAATGTAGAGTTGAAATATATTTATGAAATTTGTAATTTGGTTTTTAGGAGAAAAATATGACTCGGAAGAATTCGTCACCGAACAATATAAAACGCGAATGAAACTTACAATTAAGTCGGTCACGGCAGAAGATTATGGCACCTACAAGTGTTTGTCCAGAAACGCGCTCGGAGACACAGACGGCACAATAAAAATATACCGTAAGTCTAAAACGATTTTAAACACTCGTTTTTTTTTTTTATTGTTTTTAATAACTCCAAATTGAAACTGAATGAAATCGTCGGAGTACGATTCAGGGCGCTCCTTATCGGTGGTACCTTTTTAGACGTACGATTGCGCGCGATTCATACTGTGTATTTCTATGCAACGTTGCCATCCCCGCGGCTTTGCCGATAGTAAACTTTTATATTGAATCAGAATTATCTTTTTTAAATTCCATATAGGTACCAATATATTACTATAGTCGTGCATGATGTACAATATACTTTTATGTAGGTACGATATACTTTCTGTCAGTCGTGTTTGTTCTCAGTTAGTGTTCGTAATTTTTAATTATATTTTAACATTTTATATTTTATTAATTCACTTTCTTGTAAAGACAATCTTTTTTATCCACTTTTTATTTAATTTAATTTATATAATATATACATAACGATTTTTTTCTAATTATAAATTTAACATTTAAAAATTAAAACATTGTTATAATATTTTTAATAATAAACTTGGCAACGTCGCTTCCCATTTCGCGCGCAATCGTATACCCAAAAAAGGTAAAACGCGCGCAATCGTATCGGGCCCAATGAAATGACATGCATATTTCAAACCCGTTATTGTAATAAAAATTGTTTTTTTAATTTCACAGCAAATTATTCACAGACATTAATAATTTGTTGATAAGTTAATAAAAAAAAATTAATTAAAAAAAATATATATATAATATTATACACAACAATGTCGTTGTAAAATGTTTAGTAATTAAATTTCCTTGAAATTGTGTTTAAACGTTGACAGCTGTTGTCAAGTAGATACTTATACGTGTGCGAGCTTTATACATTCTAGAGTGCACTCACGTTGCTTTTCATATATCATGTATTTACTAATTATAGGATAATATAGGTTATTGGAAACCAAATATTATACTTTAAAGAATTCGATAAAACAGATACTATAAGTTAGGAGTAAGAAAACACGTTTTCATATAATAACATCAATCCTACATTCGTAAAATCAAATTACGTTTTGAAAGACATTTGCAAAAAAAAAGGGATCGATCACAAAATAAAAAACAAATATTAAATAACTATATTTGGACTTACACAAAATAAGTTAAATTTAATATTAAAGAATTTTTATAAATATCGTTTTGCTAATTACACACAGACATATATAATCTAATATATTATATATAATTAAAAATATTAAACGTTATAAAATTTTTATTGAAAATGTTTACGTTTAAATACCATATTATGATAATAATTAATAGTTCATTTTTTCGATATTATACGCGGCGCCAAATTAGAATTTGCGAGCTCAGTCTAAAGAAATCGTTATATGATTAATAATGTTTTTGTTTTTTTTTATTTTTATGTCGTGTATTACCATTATTTTTAATCTAAAGCGATAAACGTTTTTACGAAATTTTTATTTTATTCATACAATGACAATAACAATAATTTATTGTTTATTATTATTACTATGACGGGGTTTTCAAATGTTCACTACTGTATATTATATATTATATACACACCAACATAATATGAAAGTATTTATTTTTATATTATCATACGTATTAGCCCGTATGAATTTGAAAAATATTTTTCACTGTCATTAAAACAAGTTTTATCATCATATTTACTTAATCAAAACTCATTAAATTATTGGTAATTATAATAATTAAATTATTAATTTAATTATACAATTATAAGCTGTATATATTTTATGTTCACCAGAACCAAAAACTTTGTAACGGAAACCCCGCTATTAAAATACTACAGTACATGAACATTTTAAAAACTCTATATTTGTACGTATCTCGTCATAAAAAATTTACTATGTATTATGTACTCGGATCGGTGTAGATTGAGTTTATTTAGAGCGCATGGAATTATACTAGACTCCGTTTCGATTAACCCACTTCCAGTAATAATATAGCGATTTCAAATGCGAACCTTCGTGGCAATAAATAAGTTTCTACGATTAAACCCTGATGTGACTGATGCAGTAAATTGATTCTATTTCGTAAGATGATAGGTTTTGCTTTTTTTTTTTTATTACGAAAACTGCAATAGTTGTATACAGTCGTGTGATGAAAATGAGTTCGATACATTTTATATTTATTTTTTTTATAATTTTTAATAAGCAGATATCTGAAGTAATGTTTTAACGTGAAACGTTTTATGTTTTGTTTCATAAACAGAAGTACCTAATAACGGTGGACACAGCACTACGCGGCCCAAGCACAGATGTAAGTAACAACTTTTTTTATTTATCCATTATGCAGAATAATGTTATAATGCACGTACAGTATTCTTTGATTCTAATGTGAAATACGTGTACGCGTGACTTTATTAGATGTGCCTTACCTTTGTATAATACGAACTGCATTTAAAATATTTTAAACACGTCACGCATCGATTTTAAAAAGGGTAACGAGCACTGTGTATGTCTCTTAAACGAATAACTTAGTTAAAGGTTTAGAGCTTTTGTTATGACTCTAAATTCGAAAGCAACGATAATTCATTGCATTCAATAAAACGATTATGAACTGAATTTCGGAGTGATATTATTTATTATTAAAATACAACAATTAATATTTACAGTATCGCGTTTTTGCGGTTTTAACGAAAAATATCGATACTTTTTTGGACTGTATTAATAAACTATTGAGAAAACCGATAAAGTACGAGTGTAACGGTCGGAGCAATTATGCTAGACGAAAATTTGTACACAGAAAAGATAACCTGCACCGATTTTGTGAGTCAATTTTTTCGATATTTGCCATCAAAATAATACGCTTTGTCGAAAAATATTGAATGGTAATAAAATTAATTTGTGATCAACGGTATTTATCAATATTTTTATCAATTTAAATATAGTTGAAGTAATTTGGGACCTATATGTGACACAAAATGTTCAGCTTTTAAAACCAAAAATTACACCTCCTATGACATAAATAACCCAACGTTTAATAATTGCTATAAAATCATTAAACAATTTTAACATGATTGAAAAAATCGCGTTTTTGCCGTTTTTAACACAATTTTTTTGTAGTTATTATTTTTTTGTCACGTTTAAAAACTATCGAGAAAATCGAAAAAAATGACCTCTCCATAAAGTGTAAAGTACTACCCCAACAAAATTCGGGTAGGAACGTTTTGGGAATATTTTTGTAGGAATAACTGGAGCAATGTAGTGCAATGTACGTGGTATTACCCCTGTCGAAGAAAGCAAAATCGGCACAATTATTACTGTATTCATTCCCACAGACGTCGTAATTCTTGTGCCAGATCACTTTTGGATTTTTTTTTTGTGTACGTTTCTTGAATGTTATGCGCGTTTGGTATTGCGATATCAACCAGGTATGTGATTTACCTTTTTTGTACCTGTTAGTGTGATGTCCGGTCTATTGTGATGTATTGTTTTATCTGAAATCAGTGTTATCCCATAATATAGTTTGTGAGTTATATTTGTAATACGGTGTTTGTGTCTGAATGAGTTTACGGTTAAGTGCAAGCTGTTGATGTATGATGTTTGCTACTTGGTTATGTCTATGTAAGTAATCTGTGCTAGTATTTTGCATCCTGATGTGATATGTTGTACTCTTTCTTGTGTTATATGGCAATATTGGCACGTTGTGTCGCGCACTGTGTTGTCCTTATGCATGTACTTTCTGTAGTTTTTCGTGTTTATAACTTGGTCTTGTATGGCTATTACGAACCCATCAGTCTCACCAAACAAATCCCCACGGGACAGCCGGGCGTTTGACGCTTCCTTATCAACCTTAATTTTAATGATCTCATGTGGGTGTCTACCGAGTAATTCCTTCCGAGTCCAAGCCAGCTTCTTATGTTGCGTTGTTATTATATCCTCTGCAATTTTGTGTGTGGAATGTAAATTAAGTGGATTATTATTATTATTATCGGAGAGACGTGGCCCGCGGATATTGATGACTTATATTGTTTTGGTCACGTATACGTCGGAAGTAAACCCCGTTTCGGGGTCCAGAATATGAGTGTTGTACATACAGGGGAGGTGGGGGTGGACGCGGGCAACGGTTGAATAAAACATTTCGGAATCGTTTCCGACCGCACGATCCGTAATGGCGGGGTTTACGGATCTGCGTTAAAAGAAGAAATCGCGTATGCGTGTGCATTGATTCGAAATACGAGGGACGTCCAGATAGTAAGGTTACAACACGTGTTAAAAATAGAAAAATGCATATATTTAAATGAAACTGACAATATAATATGATTCAAAACATGTCATTATTTATCTACATAATCACTGTCGAGGTCGATACATTTTTAAAGCCTGGGGACTAGCTTTTGTTTGCCCTCGTCGTATACATACCTTCGGCTTCACCATTTTTCAACAGCTTTGTGGACCTCCTCGTCGTTTGCAAACGATTGTCCTCGGCACTTTTTGATTTAGAAGTATAATGGTACATCCACGTTATGTCCCCAGTCACAATTGGGACGAGAAAAGTTTCACTCTCCTTATCATAACGTTCAAGAAATTCGCGTGCAGCTAAAACGCAGTTTTGACGATGTTCTGGAGTCAACAGTTTTGGCACCCACCTTGCAAACAACTTCCTATAAACAAGTCTTTCCGTTATGATTTCAACCGAGGAGACTTTGTGAGACGTGTGGAAAACTTTCTTTAAGGATGTCAAGGAGTCATACGACGATCGTTGCGAACATTTTGTTCGAACTGCTGCACAAGCTCTTCTGAAATGACAGACGTTCTCTCACTCCTTTCTTTGTCGTGAGTGTCAGTTCGGCCTTTTTTAAATAACCTAACGCACTTGGTAGCATGCTGACGTGTCTTTACCTCGGACCTATATATGTTTCAACAAGCTGGCTTTGATGGATACTGGCTACGGAATCGTTACGCATGACGAAATGAGCGAATCATTTTTTTATCGAGACATTTCGTAACGAACTGAGGCACTACGCGTCAGTGGTGCCAACTTAAAAAAAATCCCACGTATTATACGGCCTTTGTAAACTTACTTTCTGGATGCCTCTCGTATCCGCGCAAAAATATAGACGGATTTTTAATTTTCTCCGGTAAAAATACTCAGGAACAATGACGTAATTGAAAAGAAAATTGTTATATGAAGGAGAATGTAAAAAAAGTAATGATTACCGATCCCTCTCCGCCTTTTATATTATCATAAATATACCTTCTTAAAACTCGTGCAAATACTGTTGAGTATACGGTTATAATATTGTACAAAATAAACGGTTACTTGGATAAAGATTTTGGAGTTTTATTATTATTATAAATCATTGTAATCCAAAAAAATTAAAATAAACGATTCTGAGTGAAGCTTCGGTAAAATATTATTTATTATTAATAATATATATATATATATATATATATATATATATATATATAGTGTGTATAGAATACAGAATTTACGATTAACCTTACAGTACATCATTTTAATATAAATCCTTACAATAAACCTAGGTAACTACAAATTTTCAAACAATTGTTTTCATTCATAGATTATAAAAAGTTACATATTTGGTAAAAATGTCAAGACTCTAGGAACAAACGTATAATTTTCCACAAAAAATAAAGTACACTTTGTCGAAAAATTTGAAATTGTGACAAACGATTTTCAAGGATTTTTTTAGTATACAGTTGAAGTAACGTACGTATGCCATTGTATTAGGGTTTTAAGCCTTAGAACACCAAAAAATAACTCTTTTATAAATTAAATACATCCAAAAAGATAATTTCTATAAATAACCCAAAATTGAAAGAAATTTGTTGAAAAATTTTTTTCCCTGATATAATACAATGTTACATATTTGGTGAATACTTCTAAGTTTCTATAACTATTAGTTTCAAAATTAAATAAAATTGATTGATTTCGAACAAATTTTAGAATATAACAATTGTGTTAATTTCTAAAAAGTACTAATTATCAAGGTACTTTAAATTATAATTAAGTATAAAAATAAAATAAAATTGGATTATAATATCTAGATTATTTATATATAATATACTATTGAATTATTCAACCAAATATAATTTAATAATTTTACTATATTATTAATATTAAATATAATAAAACCAAAATCACAAAAATAATACATTTTTTACTACGTATACGTATTTCAACAACTATGTTGTTATCTTCAACGTGAATCAACTACGGTTTGAGATTCGTATCAGTGATTCCTATAATAGAAGTGTGAAGTTCCCGTGAATAATAATAGTTGTTAATATTTTATTTATAAAAAAAAAATGAATATTTCAAAATATCTTTTAATGTATGGAGTATCTTTCGTTGATAACAATTTTATGAAATACTCGATACATAGACTAAAAAAGTATTGCAATACAATATACTTGATACTTTCCAGAACTGCATCGTGATACAAGATACAAGATACAAATGTATGTAAGATACTTGTGTCGAAGATACTGCCCAACCCTGGATCCATAAGTGAATAATATCAAAATTAAATTAATTACACTTAACGTTTTAATAAACATCAAAATGGCTTGATACGACAATTTTGAATTTTGCATTAAATCATCCTATTAACGAAATAATAATTGTTAAAATGAAATTATATTATTATATATATATATATATATTTATTTATTTTATTACAGAAAATTTAAAAATTAATTTTAATCATCATATTTTTACCGTAGTACTAAAGTGTAATAATTATTTTAAAAATAAAACACTTAAATTTTCACAAATGAGTGTAGTTCATTATTTTTTTATTTTTAATATTGAATTCAAATGTTTTATATTTTAGTTCCATAATTTATAATTTATATAAAACGTATGAACATGTTCATCGCAAGAGTTTGTGTTTTAAATAATCTTTTATTTAACTTCACGTGTATATGTATGTACGAGTATATTACTTCAATTCTTGCAAGCTAAATTTTTTTTATTTAAATATTATTTGTTGTCATAAACACATAAAATAATACATATTGATGCACTACTTGTGTAATTATTAATATTTTCAAAGTTATGTTTATGGATTTGTACGACCAGTATTATATAAATAAATTCTCTACCGAATTTAAATTCACATAGATATTGAATAAAAATTAAAACAGAAGACTTGTAATATGGTATAAATTAATATAATAATAATTTTTGTTTTGTTGGGTACTTTTTGCTATTAAATATCATGTATTCAATTATGACATTTTACTCAATACACTAATTGGTAAAATAATGACATTTAAATACTTATAATATAATAATGTTGCCGCAATACAAAGTGAATTAGAATTTAACAGTTTTGTAAAGATGATACAGGTATATATGTAGAAAATGTAGTATCTTTATAATATATGTGTAATATATATATGTATATTGCATACGAAACAGATAAGAATATACAAATATTTTTGTGTGTTTTTTTTAATATGACAAATGTGTATATATTTTTCATTATTAACGATTTAAATTTGTTGTATTATAAAATATTAATATTTATGATTAACTGAACAATTTTAACTAAACAACAATTTTGTTTGATGATGAACAGAAAATACACTGTGAAGACATAAAGAATGTACCTCATGTACTTAATGAATTTCTACTACAGATTTACTTATTAATGGCATCAAGTTTATATTTTAGTAATATAATAAATAACAACAAATTTAAAACAGCCAAATTAGGTAGAATATAACCAGTATAATATATAGTAATAAATTAATCTTAACAATTTAAGAGAAAAACGTAGAGCTTAAAGTTAATAATAATAATAAAATAAAAACTAACTCGTAAACATCATTAAAACAATTTGTAGAATTATTATATTTAAATTTTTTTCCTTACAAACTTTCTTCAAATACACCACTGTTTCTAAGTTCTGGGACTATTTCAATGACATATTATGCATAACTTACGTAATTTAAAACGTAATTTATATTGTTCAGTCTATTATGACATTATAACGAGATAAAAAAAAATAATCCGAATTTTTGTTTTAATGAATTCAAAAATTACTGGTTTTATTTAATTTTATATATGAAAATTCAAAAGTTTTATAGTTTAGTTAACGTTTTATATATATATATATATACTATATTTACAGAGTGATACAATCGTAACTTCACACTCAAAAAATTAAGTAAAATAACAATGCAATGTTCATAGTAAATGTTTAACGTGTGTTGATAATTCTGTACTACGAAGGATTCACCGGGTATTGTTATGCATACTGACAACATTGATGAACTTTACTTCCAACACGATGGAGCTCCTGCTTATTGTGAAAGAGAGGTTCGATTGTACCTTGATCAAGTTTTCAAGAACACGGTGATTGGACAATGGACGGCGTACAGATATTGAATCTTCACAAAGTTCTTCCGATCTCACTTCGATGGATAAAAGTCATATGTGGTTAAGGACGAAGTCTATGCGAAAAAACCAGGAACCGTTGAAGGTCTATGAGCTTACCATTCAGAAAGCGTATGAAAATTTGGGTACAATCGCTCAGCTATGTGTCAGTGTTCGAAAATAGTTTCTGAGTTGTATTAATTTAGAAGGAAAATACTTTAAGTATACAAATAAGAAATTAAATCATTTTATTCTTTATTTATCTTAATAATAAAATGAAAACAACGTAAGACAAACAAATATTCTAATGAAATTTGTTTGTATCAAACAAATATAATTTACTAAAAATTAGTACTGTATCTGTTAGGAGTATCTGTGTGTTGGCTAGTGTTATGCAACATTTTTGTTTTTATTTTACAGACAATATTTTATAGATTAAATAGATAAAATAAATTAAATACATTAAATTGTATCGAATTAGTGTATTTTATATATTTTGTATAGAAGATAATTATTTGAATTGACTCAATATAATAATTAGTTATAGCAAGCCTTGAATATGAAGATCTATGCATAATTCCTAGTAAAATGATTGTTTGATAACAATATGTCAATAATCGTAAGCAATTGTAGTATCGTTTAATTAAAGCATTAATAGCGTTTATAATACGTCAACTTTACAAATATCAGGTAAATAATACAAGAAGTTAATGTTGATTTCTCCCCAAGGAGCTGAGTTTACTGTAGGATTCCTTAAGTTACACCCTTAAAAGTTTTTACAATGAATTATAGAAATTCTTTGATAGGTCAAAAGTATGCTCGTTTTAAAAATACTGTTACATAAATTTAAAAAAAAGAAAACTACATATACTACATAAAAATACAAAAAATAATCATTATAATAATATAATATCAGATAACTGATAACCTTTAAGTCATACATCATAGTTTCGTTTTCGAATTTTCGGTTGACTTTTGCAGATAAAATACATTAATCCGTGACATTGGTTTCCTTAATCACACAATCTTGTACACTATCGTAATTTCATTATATAAATTTTCTAATTTGGTATCCCATATGTTACTACCGTAATTATTATAAAAACACAGTAGGTATGGCTAAAAATTAAAAACCGTTTCAGAGAATAATAATCAAAATTATATTATTTTATTACAAATTGATTTATTAACATATATTTAAATAATATTGGTTATTCATCAATTTATTTTCGAACTATTTAAAAAAATAATAATAATATTCTACATATATTTTTTGAAAATAAACAATTTTAATTTAAAAATAATTTAGTTATTCTACGAAATATATAATTATGTATTTCAAATTAATGGCAGCACGAGTAAAGTCAAAATTTTTGTTTCTTAAATAAATAATAATTAAAAAAATAATAATAATCAGTTTTATTCTTGTCAGTGTGGCGCCCCCTTGTGATCAGCGCCCCGGGCGATCGCCCAGGTCGCTCATAGCTTTTGCCATAATCGTCATTTATTGAATATGAATAATACACGGACGAAATATCTAACCACTGTTCGGGACAAAATAAATACAACGGTAAATGTTTTTTTATTGACATGCATATGTGTTATTTTCGGGGTCATTCTATAAAATTGTGCGACACCTAGATCGTTACCATGACGTCATGAACCCGGCTCTACTCACCACCCTTCCAGGTCATATATCTGTAGATATATAGATATCTATAGATATAGATATATAGATATCTATAGATATAGATATGTCTATAGGTACGAGGAGACTCCGCGGGAGTGCCGCAGGCGCCTACTTGTGAGCGTCGTGCATTCAGTATAATGTTGTACCATAATGTAGAGAACCATTCAAATAGTGACTTCTCCCATCTTTAAAATGGACCGCTACCCCGTGCGCTTTCAACATAGGAGTAGCCTATCCATATATTTATTATCAATGGCCCGAACGGACCCCAGAATGCGCTTATACGTATGCGTCCTGTACCTCTATTCTGTAACTCGATAAGACCAGCTGTTAACGACAACTTTCGGTTCGTTAAGCTATCGAAACGATTTATAACCTCCAAGAAAATTGTCGTTAGCTATCATTTTTCTTATCATTTTGGTGGACATACACTTTGTAAGCGCAAGGTATCGATAGAGTCATTTACAGATCACGATGTCAACAACAAAATTCGATAAATTTTTAAAATTTCAATAAGAAGCTCTTATCGAATTAATTCGTTAACACGTTATCGAGTTACAGAATAGAGGTACAGGCGACATACGAGTAGTAGTCAGTCTGACCTTGGACGATACACGCGTGTTCGCGTTCGGCGAATCGAACGGAGGCCGAACTTAAAGGCGAAATAATAGTAGTGTGGAACGACGCCTTGGACGGTTTTTTTTTAGGGGGGGGGGTATTTGCAGACAAAAAAACACACACACAGAGCGCACCGTGCAGGAAATCATAATTTATCGCCATTTTCTTTCCGTAAGTCTATTTTATTATTATTATTATTATCGTTCTGGCCGCCTTGTCTTTGTGCGCGCGCGCGCGCGTGTCACAACGCCGGCCGATTCTCTCGCTCACCGGCGCTAAAAAAAAAACGTTTTTTTATTATTACTATTATTATTACTATTTCATTTTTTTTTTTTTCTTCTTCTATTCCGGAATAATAAAATAAATGGAAAAAGGAATATACGCGATACCGTACCCGTTTATATAACGACAATGGCACACGCGTGTACCAGTGTCGTCCTCCCTCGTCCGCAACACGTTACGCGTCGTCCTATACCATCGTCAACGTGTTGATTGATTGACTACGGCACCACCGTTTTGTTTGTTGTTCGCCGAGCACATTTCGTTTTGTGTCGATGGCTATTATATTTATATAAATACACACACACACATGTTGTATTGTCGTTGGTATTAAAAATACAAAAAAAAAAAAAAACTCGTTTTTTAATCATTTCATTGTCGATCATTTTTTTTTTAATTTTTTTTTTCAATGTACAATACGTACGGTGCGACTGTATCTGCCTCTGTACGCGCGTGTGTTTTGATTCTTTTGTAAACAATTTTCACGAAAAAAGAAAAATTATTTTGGGAAATCTATATATATATATATATACCTACGCAGGCCCGGGTGGTGACTGTTGCTATATAGGCCCGCCCGTCTCTCATGTTATTATACGACTAAAGAAATCTTATTAATAACGTCGAAAAATAAACGCCGCTCGTTTATTTAGAGACCAGGGGTGTCCAACTTTTTGTGAAGACTGGGCCACATCATAATATGGGTAGACGTTGTTGTGGGCCACATACTTTTTAATAACAGTACATTCTAATTTAATGATTCTATATTACAACAATGCATTTTTTTTATAACTTTACTATAGCGAATAAAAAGCAGAAATATTTTACAAGTATTAATATTTAATTATAATTACACGGAATATTTTGTAGTTTTATATTCTTAAAATAATTTTTTTCTCGTAATATATTAATATATTATATACAATTAATTAATGTGTTTTTAAATTGAAGTGAGGGCCGCATAAAAATCTACCGCGGGCCGCGGGTTGGACACCCCTGATTTAGACGAACACTGTAAAAACGCTGTGCAGTGTTTCGAGAATTCGATTAGGTATTTTTAAACACTTTGATTAAAACGTTATCTGGAAGAAGGTGTTTAGAAAAGAAAAAAAAACCTAGTTTGCCGGTACTCGAGACATTGATGTGTTGTAAACGTCGCGCGATCGGTAAAAATGTAACGGAATTGTGATTGGTATTTGTGAATATTCGTATCTTTGTACAAAGTAATTTCGATAATAAATATTATTTATTAGTTGTCACGACAACGGCTTACGCGTTACGCGCAATTTATAATCGCTTGTAAATTAATTAATATTATTAATATTGCGCGTGTGTTAATTAATATTGATATATATTATTTATTAGTTGTCACGACAACGGCTTACGCGTTACACGCAATTTATAATCGCTTGTAAATTAATTAATATTATTAATATTGTATGTTAATTAATATTATTAATATTATTTATTAGTTGTCACGACAACGGCTTACACATTTCCGTCCCGTTTCCCGAGATTTACCCTCATACCGCCGTAAATAGATGTTTATACACATCAAAAAAATACTTTTTTTTTTTCTAGTATCGGTATAAAAAATAAATATACACTTGTTTGAATCTTTTTTTTTTCTTCGCATAAAGTTTAACATATTTTCAACAAAGAATTTGTTTTCAGTAAGTAAAAAACAAAGAGGAGGGGAGGGCAGAAAATTTCATCACATTTTCCAGATTTAATTTGAAAAAATACGGGACATTTTTTTTTTTTTGTAAAGTTTTAATAAATATAAATAAAACGTATAATATCTATATTTATTATAATTGTAATATTAAAATTAATAATGTTAAAATATAAAATCATTATAATAAAGACTGAAAAGTTATAAAATATATTATGGACACCACCTTGGAAAAAATCTAGATATGGCCTTGTAACTACGTATTATAAGTTTCTAATAAATGAGGCCTGCTTTTCCTTTGTCAGAGGCCAAAGGATTCATAAGTTGGACCGTGTTAAGGATTGTAGAAAATACCGTAAATAAGGATCTCAAGGAAAAATGCCACGTAACCGTCTCAGAAACACACGAATGGATGATGTGGAAAATATGATATGAGAGAATCGCGGGTGTAGACACAATTGGAAGGAAACGTTACACGATAGAAGATAGATCGGACAAAACTATTTGACAATAATTGCGCCAAGTGAAAAAGATGAAAAATCATACGCGTTTATGTGTGGTAAAACAGGGAGAAGGGGAAGGTTGGCAGAAGAGTGTTATCAGACATTCAAATGACTCTTAACAAAATGAAAATATAATTTAAAAAATTTTTTTTTTTGTGCGGTTAAGGACTAAAAAAAAAGTAAAATTAATAATGATATTAATATCAGATTATTTCGTAATGGATAACTTTATTTTTTTGCACGAAACAATGCTAAATACTAATAGTGAATTATCAGATAAGATTTTCGGCTTTTATCAACGATTTTAATTACTCTATTGCTGTTGTATAATATACACGTGGATCATAATGGTAAACAGTTTATAAAAAAAAAAACTTTAAAAAAGTGATTTTTTTTTTCAAAAATCTTCTGTTGAAATAACGATAGTAAATATGCCCACAAGCACTGGTGATCACATAATTTTTTTTTTTTTTGAAGGTTCTATTACAAAATTATAATTATTACACCATCCATTTTATAGCAGAAAATTTTTATTTTATGTATATTATATAACACGACTTCTGAATATTTCAGAGGGGTGTGAACCCTTTGACATCCCATGTGCGCTACTACCCCTAGGGCCCAGTCGCTTTTCTCTCAAATCTGTCTCTATACTCAGTGCATGGTACATGTGTGCGGTGAAAATGAAACAGCACATTTGTGTCTATTCAGAAATTCAGAATAATCATGAAACCAACTCTGCGGCTATACTCAAAATGATCGTTCCCAAAACACGTGACGTATCCATTATGTTATTCCAATCTCCTAGACCTTCTAGGATCATAACTATTACGCGTTTCGTCGGAATACACGCGAGTTTAATATATTATTAAATTACGCGTTTGATTCTAATTATTTCGCATGAATTCAAATGCAATTCATTTTATGACAACCGATATTTAGTATCTTAATTTTTAATCAAGCAGTTAGTCGTATTGAATATATTTTATACATCAATTTGGTTATATCAGAACGTAAAATTAACGATTTTTTTTAATGCTCAAACAGATTTAGTTGATATCTTAAGTATATATGCGAAACTGAAAAGGAAAACGTCGTCTACAGAACTTGTAACAGTTGTAACATACGAGTTTTAGTTTAAAAAATATTCGTATTCCCGTTGAAAATACCGTATATAATATAGTGTGCTTTGCTTTGAATAGCGTTATTCTACGTTTAAGTTTCAAAACCAACTTTATGAATATAAAATTAAGCAATCAGATAGAACGTATGTTAAGACATTTCCCTTAAACACGTTTCACGCACTCGATAATTATTAGATTTCGCATTTCAATACAAAAGTACTCCAATTCGATTTTACAAATATACAAAATACGTATACCAATTACCAATCAAAATAAAAGTTAAATGATTACATTTCTCAACCCATAAGCGACGTTTAAATAGTGGTGTATTATTCAAAAAGTAATCGACTAATTTTGAATGCAATTTGAAGCTGTGGGCAGATCAAACGTATCATAATTACGGCACGCGACGCACACAATAAATATGTAGAATATTTAAGTTACATTATCACTGGGGTTGAGCGTTCTACTTTGCAAGTGCATTACTTTAATTTTGGGCCAAAGAATAGTTTTCTTTTAAATTTATATAATCCGCAATACTAGGGCTTAAGATTTCATATTTTTCAAATACTGGTAATTTATTTTTGAAGTGAAATTAAATCTAAACATTTAGAATTTTCTAAACTGAAACGAAATTGTAAAATACTATGTAAAATTTACAAAGAAAATTTTTTTTGTAAAATTGAAACTATACGCATACTTAGCTTACTATTGTGTAAAATTTTACATTTTATATAAATATGTTTTTTCCCCGTTTTGTCCGTCCTTTCTATCGATGCATTGCTCTATAATTAATACCAACGACAATATTAATAATATCAGTTACAAACAGTTTTAAATAGTTTCAAATACGTCAAGTTATTACCTTACCTGATGAAATGTATTTTATAATATGTGCAAAGGGCTAATTTACAAATTTTTAAAAGTATTAAAATAAGTAAAGAAACGGTGAAATTAGCTCACTCGCTTTTCTAATAGTATTGGTATTTTTTTTCGTTTAATAGCATAGGTGGTAATATGATTTAACTAAAACCTACTTAATACATACATACATACAGAAACATTTTAAACGATCAACCACACAATTTTTTTTTTATAAATTCATAGGTATAAAATATTTTTCAACATATTTATGTAATGATTGTGAAAATTATATTAAGTGTTCTACGGTACATTTAGCCATCTTATTTTCTTCTTCTTCTTCTTATTATTATTATATATCATATTCAATGTCTCTCACATAATTGTATGGATTCCTTATATTGCCGTTGTGTCCTTCCGATCGATTTTGCACTATGGTTACCAATATCGATATTGATAATATTAGTTAAAAATAATTAAATAATATTTTAAAACACAACTATACGTAGATGGAAATTGAAAAAACAAAATTACGAGACGTACGCTTAAATAATGATTCTTATACATAAATATGTCTTTACTTTGTGGTGTAAAACACATATTATAACGTGAATATACATACACAATTAATGTACAAAAATTGTCAATTTTATTTAATTTCATTGTAATTCACCTATCAATAGATTGATTTACAAATTACATAAAATAATACGTATACAGATGCATTCATCGTGCTCGCAAAATGATTTTTGAAGAAAAAATGTCTTACTTTGTTTTTTTTTTTTTTATATATACAAGAAAATAGTATTATCGATCTCCGGTGTCACTTTTATGATTTTATGTTTTTACCAATGTTGCATCAGCATATTAAATTGTTTGATATTAATAAATGATATAATTATTTATACATTTCGTTCTATTTTGAAAGTACAATAATTGCTAGGGCTCGGATCCTAATGCACTAATATCAATAAATGTCATTTAAAAGAACGTATTTATGACATAAAAACTCCAAGATATGTACGAAAAAAAAATACCCTAACATAATTGTGTAAAAAAAAATTCACTTTAAATAATTAAATTTTTTACTTTGACAATTGGAATGGCCACGCAAACGACCGAAACAATGTGATGTCATACGTCAAGAAAACAAATTTATAAAAGTTGTATGTAATAGTCTTCAAATATGCAGCTAAAGACGTGATATTAAGATACTTTTGAGAATCTCGTTTTATTTCAAATAAAACCAAATTATCAGTTGATGTATTTCAGTACAAATTATATGTTTATGTTTCAATTTTTATATTTTTATTTAGTAATCGTACTGGAATTAGGTTAAAAATGACCTAAAGAAATTTTAAATGCACAAAAACCGTTAGAAAATGCTCTAAAGCGTTAAATACATCAAAAAATGCAAAAAACGCCTTAAAAAAAGTTCGTTGTTAGAACATAGCGTGTACTTAAACCACATTTGTATTTTGAAAAGCATCGTGTGGAGCGCTGTTCAGAAAAAAAGTGCATCGAAATCCGAGCCCGAATAATTGCCGTATTATTAAAATTGCGTAATATTAAAATAATTTTAAGATGTATTTTATACTCAACTCGCCTTGCAATGTTTTATACGGTTACCAATAATACCATTTTACTGGTTGTATGCATGCGTGTTCGCACCATATTCAAATAAAATAATTTTATTCTATTGCTGTGTTTGGTCGTTTCTTGCTCACCTTCGTCACAGCCGTATTAGCTGTACTTCCAACGTTCATTTACTTAATAATATACTATATTACACTATTGATTTTTATATTATTTCGTTATTTACGAAAACCTAGCGTTAATTTATACTTTTATTTTAATAAGTACCTATTAAAAATATCATTGAATTACTATTGATTATTATTTTGTTTCCTTTATTTACAATTCCGTGCATATTTTATTTGAACCTTTCTACTGTACCTATATTATTTCATTGTGAATTATGATGACCAATATTATGCTCTGCTATTTTTATTTTTTGAAAGTTTTCAAATATTTTAGAGTCTAGCGCGTAATCAAAGAGCAAAAACAATTAATTTTTTAAAATTCGTTGACTTTACAATAACATAACGTTGTTACATTCGCTACCTCTATGGTTAAAATCAATATTTACCCGAGAAAATCGTATAAATAATTAATTTTTTTATTTAAATAATCTACGAACTAATATTTAAGCACACGTGTTTAACATCCCGGCTTATACGTGTATTTATAGAAATATTAAAACTAAAATAATAATGAGTACCGAATAATTTAATTGAAATTACTATTGAAAATGTTCAGGTTGAATGATAATAATATATAACCCCCGCAAAAGATGTTTTACACAATACGATTAAGACGAAATTCTATTTTTTCTAACAGATTTTTTTTCACGTCGATTAATTTTTTTCTTTTTTTAAAAAAATAAAATAAATGTCTTTTATCATTGAAAATACGTATAGTATGTCACATAAAAATCAACGCGTTTTTCGTCATATTATTATGTTATTATCAACGTTATTGTTCGATGTATATTCTATTTTAAGGATGTGATTTTACAGAATCCTTCTCCTTAATTTAATACAAGACGAAATTGTATGCATTATTCGTTCGTTTAATTGATTATTCAAATTATAAATTCAATCAATTCCTAACCGAATGAACAACTGTATTAGGTGACTTTGCGCATAATTTATTTTATGACACAAACCACGTATACCATACTTTACTTACCTCGATACAAGTCAGTGTAACGTAAATTTTTTATAAATATTTTATGTACTCGTGTACAATTTATTTGCATAAGCAGAACGTTAAAATTTGAACTCATTTCAACTTTCGTACATATAAAATATGCATGTACTGCAATAGAAAATACAATATTTTTTCCCTCACTCATTTATAAATATTAAGTACTGTACCTATGCGAAAAATTTTTATTTAAATAATTTTTCGGTATTTAAAAACGTATTTGAAAATGTCCACTAGAAGGTATTTTAATGTACAAAAAAAATCCTCGTATAATTTAGTAATTTGTATTTGAAATTAAACAGAAATTCAAATAATTCACTTCTTATCATTTGTTTTGATTTAATTTTAAAATAATAATGAAATATTCATTTGATTTACAATTAATATAGTATATCATAATCGTAAGTATGATATTTAATTTTCCAAAATAAAATTTTGATCTTTTCAATAATTTAACTCAATTATCCAAAAGAACATATGATTTTACATTTTAATAAAATGAAAATCCTCTTGAAATACATTTTATAAAGAAATATATATATATATATATATATATATATATTTTGTGTCAATTTGACAAGATGAGAAGAAAATTAATTATTTAATATCTTTAAGTTAATACAATTTGAATTTTACTCGCAAACGCCATACATATACAGAAAATAATACATTGGTACAATTTTTCACAATCTTATCGTATACACGATAATTTTTATAAACAGCTTATTTTTTTTTATCAACTTTGTGTAATTTGTAGAAAATGACAACTCTTTATTTTCAATTTCATAATATTCGAAATATGTTTTATGATGGTATGTAAATATCGAAAAGTGATGTATTGAATCAATAATTTAACGGTAATAATAAAAATATAAAACGCGAAAGTATATTATAGTAATAGAGAGCAAGAGAGAGAGAGAGAGAGAGAGAATTTGTGCAGTAAATATTCAAAGGACATAAAATTATTTCTATGCCCATCCTACGAGTTCTATGCCGCTATCCTCTTGTTTAAATTTTAATTCTCTTAAATAATATATTATTGATTTAATATTTTATTTTCATCTATCAGGATATTCTTTCATTATATATATTTTTTTTTCAGAATATAAACTAACAAATTCATTTAAATAAATTATAAAATCTAAAAAAAAAAAAATCGCTTGTATCAAAATGTATTATCATCATTTATTCCGTGAAATTAAATGTCAAAAACCATCCAAAAATTTACCGAAACAATTTATGTAGGATATTTAAACAAATTAATAAAAAAAATTTTATATATTATGTAATACATAATAATAATGTAAGGCAATTTTAATAAATTTATTATGAAAACTCGTTGGAAATATTTCAATTTAAATTCATAAAAGAATACAAAATTTAAAAAATTAGGACAATGAATTATATTTTAAACAATAATTCACGGAATTAACTCCGAATTTTCATCGAGTACGAACGACAATAATGCGCGTTTTAAAAGCGTTCTTCGGGTTTTGTCGTTACACGCTAACTGCAATAACGTTGTATAGACAATATAGTTCGAGTTTTCCGTTCGGATATAGGCATATACTTTATGCGTATTAATATTGTAATGTAATTTTTTTTTTTTCAGACAAGAACCGAAACCGGACTAGAATACGAACGCAATCGAATGACATTAGAGACTCGGCGTTCTTATCGAAGGACGAAAGTACGTCATAACCGTTTGTGTCGAACCCATAAAAATATATATTTCATCTCTCGCGGATTCATCCGTATTCATCCTGCACGTTCGGTGTAGGGTGCACGATCGGGGAAAAAAGGGGGGTATCAAATAAAAATGCACTAGCAACAATGCCATAAAGTCAAGCAAAAACGTTTACCGTCCACGTAGGGGAGGTTTCGTTCTGATTGGATTATTGTACGAGTGCGTCAGACTGTATACACGACCAATTTAAAATGTTTACATCGAGAATTTAATAGAAATTGCCGTTTTCTTTAAAAAAAAAATAATAATAATAATAATAAAAAATTTAAATATAAATTCGAATAAAAAAACCATCGTTTTCACTTATTCTTCACGTTACCAAAACAACAAAATAACAAATGAAATAAAATAAAACAAGACCCATCACTCCTGCATTGTGTGTGTGTGTGTGTCAAACACACGGCGAGTCGTCAAGAGAAAACTAAAATATAATTTGCAATATCCAAAGCGAAAACCTTTTCTTTTAAAAGGTTCGGTTATAATAACGGTAATAATCTAAAACGAAAGATTCTCTTTTCCTTTTTTTCATCCCTGTTTATATATATATATATACATTTTTTTTAACCCCGTGTTTATAATTTGTGATTCGCCCGGAGCACATTTTTTTTACATCAAAATAAGAACGTTTACCATTTTTTTTGCTAAAACTTTAAGCGCGGGTAAAGGCGAGCGCTTGGCGCAAAGTTTTCTTTTGAAACGTTCTATTACATTTTTCAATTCGGCCCGAGTCCTATTTAGTTATATTATAATATTTTTATACAACATTATTTGAATATAAATACAGTATTACGAATATAATTATGTAAAGAAACGATATATATATATATATAACACTGACTCGTATCGTTTTATAGTTATCGCCGCGGCGGATATTGTTAACAAAATCAAACGTAAAACGAAAAAAAAAAGTGGTATACGAATATATGCTGTATAGATTGTCCATAACTGTGTAATGAGTATAGGTATGAACTATACGCAGACGTTTAGAGCAGCAGGTTTTCATTTTGTTGTTATCATCCATAAATAACGTAAATGCGTTATCATTTATTTACGTTATCAAAATTAATTTGTCGACTATTTAACGACCATAATGGAACATGTTAATTAAGTAATTTGTATATAAATTTGAAATAATCATAAGTTTTTTTTAAGAAAAAAACGATAAAATTTCTTATATTACAATTACCGTTTTAATCGGAAGCTGATATTGTTTTAACGAATAAGGGACGACGATTATAATTAGTTTCTGATAGAATAATGCACAAACGCATTTTTGTATTAATGATTTAGAAAGACGTTAACAATTGACGAAAATACTTCTATTTTAATAAATTACTTTCGTTTCTTTTTTGGATTTTGTTACGACGAAACCAAAATCGAGTTCAAATTATCATTGTTTTGAAAATATATATAAAAAATATTTATTACTTCTCCAATGAAAATCGCACCGAGTTCAATTGGGCCATTTGTTAATTTTTAATGCTAAGGCATTTGATCTGTTGCTAAATAATTTTTAACTCTTTTAAGAGCTGAAAAATATCATTCCCCAGAACAGTTATTTAGTGCAGCTGAAAGACAAATTTTGAGAACTATAAATACGTTAGGGAACATATTATCATCAAAATTATTATTTTAAGCATTTATGAAAATTTTCAATAAAATTCATTGCAAAAACCGAAAAAAAAATTTTGGATTTGGATAGTGGACTTCAGCAAGTTTTTGACGCCTTTTAAAATTGAGCGCTCTAGGCAATTGCCTATACGCTAATCCGGCTCTGTATACAGATGTGGTCTTAAAGAAATGTGCTGTTATTTTGAATTTGAAAACGATTCTGACGAGATACTAGTAGTTTATATTATAATGATTATGATAGGAATACCGTTTTTATATAAAAAAAATTTTCGCCGGCCAGAATTTTTTTTATGAAATTCTTCTGTGTGTTTAGTACGCATTTCTGTGTATCAAAGAGAATAATTATAGATTTGTATACGATTACATAATGGTAATATCTCATGTACAGTTTTTAAACAACACTCGAGTATAATGGCATTTTTCTATAAATTGGCGGTACAAAAAATTAATAAAGTTTTTTGTAAACGCTTACAGAAAAAAAAAATCGTTGTTATATTACATTTTTGGCTTATAAATACCGAAATTGTTTTATGCGTCCTTTGCTTATGTCATAAAATTTCTTGGAAAAAAGTCGTCGGTTTTACGCGAAAATTTTCCATTTCATCGAAAAATTTAAACATTAAACATAAAAGAAAAACGAAAAACGCGACTGATAATATTTAAAGCGGGTGTGAATTTGACAGACCTCCAAACGGTAACAAAACAAAAATACAAAAACTACCGGTTCTAACCGAGGCGCCTGTCAAATCGTATCGAGTATTAAGGTGGACTCGACGTTAGGTATAATATTCCATAAAGTCATGCTTTATGCACATGGTAATAGGTGTATAATTATAATTATGCAAGATAACAATTTGTTTGACTTTGAAGCGTTGTCACAGAATAACGTCAAATGATCAAACAAATTATAATATTTTCACTAATCTGCCTTGTGTACGATAAGACGAACCCATTTCATTTGAATCGCCTGTGAATTTCAGTTCACCGAATCCTTTAAACTCGAAAACATCGCGGTCATTCCCACGCACTACATCATGCAAATTGATATCTCTGCTTTTTTTTTTAATATATATAAACCGGTTTTTGTAGTGAATTTGTCATTTGTTAATTTGTGAACGTCAAAAGAGATTTTTTACTTTCATTTCGAAATTTTATCTATTAATTTTGTTAAAAACCTACTCTATATAATCGAAAATCTACGTTTTATAATATAACCGTCGTAAACAGTAGCGTAGATATGATTTTTTTCTGTGAGGAGGAGGAAGAGTTCAAATAAGGAACTGGTCGACATAAGAATATTTTACAATAAGTAATTGTTAACAAAAGAATTCCATAATTACAAAACAAAGTCAATTCGCCGAAATTCGTATAGTACATATAATATATGAAATTTCTTCCATATTAATATCGTTACTGTAAATATGGTTTTTATGAAGAGAAAAATTTTCCAGAGATATAATCAGTATTCAATGCACGAATTAGGGGAATTAAAGAAGAGGATCTGCTAATAAAAAATAAAAAAATTGAGCTTTCTACAATGAAATTTATTTCAGTATAATATGGAGACTACGTCCCTCCTAACCTAACCTCAAAATTTTGAACTTCATATAATTTATAGAAATATTATTATAATATGTACTGAAATAGCAATAACGATTTTTTTGGGTTTTATGGTATGTGCAGTGTGCGCTCTCCCCGTATCTACGCCGCTGGTCGTCAGTATTGTTTTAATGTATCTTGTTTAAAAAAAAACAGAACTTGAAACTTAGAAAAAGACATTTAAAAAAAAAAAAAGGAAATTTTAGTAGGATATTTTTTCAAACCCATTATGTTACCGCGGTATTGATGTACCAAAATAAATCGCGTATTATATGACAACAGAAAAACGTATAGTGTAAATCAGGGGTCAGCAAACCGCGGCCCGCGAATTTTTGTAAAATTTAATCTAATCTCGCGCATTAGAAATCGCATAAGTCTACAATTTTACATTTTAGATTCTGAGCAGAGCGAGGAATCTGTTGGTTTTACAAAGCTGTGTTTTACATGTCTGTATTGAAAAATTCTACCAGAAGGAGTGCTCCGAATTTTACAGTCAAAGTTTGTTCCCGGTAGCAAATTGTATCTATTTGGTATTTTAGAAAGGCCATTTTTCGGTTTTCTCAAAAGCGCCTGAAAATAGAACTAAAAGGAAATTACCGAAAAATTACATAAAAAAAAAAAACCGGTAAAAACGCGATTTCGTCAAAATCTTTTATCGTTGTTTCTTCGTAATTTTGAAACTAATGGGTATAGAAATGGTAACTGTTTATTATATTAAGAAAAAAAATTCTCAACAACTTTCTAAATACTATTTATAGCAATTATAGGTTTCGTGGCGTTTGACTCATAAAAACAGTCAGTTTTTGTTATATACCTAAAATATTACACCGAAGCTCCGCTCAGAATCGTTTTATCGAACGCAACGGTTTATCATTGCTTTCAAATTTTATAGTGATAAAAATACACTCTAAAATCTTTATCCAAGTAATTCGCTTAAGCGACATTCTCAACATTCCACGGCTCGTTACATTTTTTTAATTAAATTTTTTCCTAAAAGCAAATTTTTCTACTCAGAAACTCGTATATTTTTTTTATACTCATTATATTACCCACGTAAAATAACGCTGATGCGAACCGATATTATAAATCGAATAATAATTATAAAATTTTTAGCATTATATCGTGTGTACACTTTTTTTTTTTTTTATCAATGTGACCCTCGATGAAAATATTTAAAAAAAAAAAAAAAATGGCCCACACGGTTCAAAAGGTTACCGACCCCTGGCCCTGGTGTAATTTTGTATTTTTGCAGTAATTCGCACCGAATCTTCCGTACTGCGAACGCCTCGAGCGTGATAATTTATCATTTTATCATATTCTGACGAATCCTTTGATTTATTCTGTACGCTCGTTTTGTACGCACCAACTCTAAAGGGAACGCGGCCGTTTTAGTTCGTTTCGCTGAATCTATAATATATATCAAAATGGAGCCAAAAATTGTATAACAATTCATCAATTGAGAACGCTGGGCCGATTTAGCTCAAATTTTTTTTTAATTGTTCGTAATTGCCAGGAGAAGGTTTTTACGAGAAAAAAAATTTTGGAAAACCCCTTTTTTTACAAATTTTTTTGATGATTGTTTTTTTTTTTTTTTTGGCAAAACAACGTTTGCCGGGTCAGCTAGTTATATATATATTTATATATTTATTTATTTATATTATATATATATTAAAACGTTCTCCTCGCAATACAAACCGATTTATATGGAGGTAATACTTTTACTTTTGCAGATAACGAATCGGCGATTTACGAGGACGAAGAGCCCGACGATTACGATTCCGGATCGCAGTCACACAAATGGACTCCACTCTACGCCGTAATCGCTTGCGCGATGTTGACGTACGCGTACGAGTAACACTTGCAACTCATCGACGATTATTACCTTGTACGATCGATTTATACTCACAACTATATATTATATATATATATATATATATATTTATTTATTTATTTATAAATATTATTTCCTCGCCATTATATTGGTTTGAACGACAGTCGTCACTCCCCGTCACTCTCCTGCCGACGACGCCCGTTCTTATGGTACGATTATATATATATATATATATTTTTTTTTTAGTCCTATTACTTTTAATAACAACGTAAAGTTATAATATAGTTCTGTACAATTGAATTTATAATCGTCGGCCATTGATTTCACGGATATTATTATATTGTAATAAACGCGTTAATATGCGTATCATTTTGGTCGAGGTGATTTCGTCGCGGTAATTCGGACGCTGCGTCCACAGGTCTTTCAAAAGCCAGTGCAGTCACATTTTTTTAACACCCATCCATCCCACTGTCAGTAGGGTATATTTAAAATTTTTTTGTTTTTCGTAGGGGGTTAAACATTTCAAAAGTGGAACTAATTTTTTTTATATACATATTTATATTTGAGCGTATTAGTAAGTTTGGCAAGTCGTAAATTTTTTATTATTTTTTATTTTTTGTTCCGGAAAGGGAGTTAAGAATGGACCCTTATCCCCATCCTTAATACACCGCTGTCATTACAAGTTAAACAAGTGTGTAATTTATAACGAAAAAAAATCACCATCAATCTAGCTTTTCACGAATATAAGTTATAACCCATACCGTGTTGTCGTTGCCCATTTAAATGTTTCACAATTCCTTTTTCAAATTTTCGAACTGATAAATAATATACAAACACACAAAATATTAGTACCTACGCGTAAAGGTTTTTGATTTAACGCATTGACTAAAATATTATATGATGTCTTGTTTTACTATAATTGTTAATTACACAAACATTATGATTAATTTATATGATAATTTTCACATGATATTGTGTTGAGATTTTTCCAATCGCGTATAATTCGTGATTATAGATCTAAGACGATTGTTCAATTTTATTCAATTTAAATGCGTAGGTACTAATCAAGATTTCTTAAACGACTCACCCAGCCCATTCGACTACTAGTGCAGTTGCATTACTTGGTAACCTACGTGGACGCCACTGGACGCAGTTATAATTTGAATAAAACATTTTTGGAAACACACGACAAATGAAAATTAGAAAATTATTATTTCTCAAAATTTATCCACCGAGTGTAAAACATATCCTGTTCGGAGATTATTAACATTTGAACCTCTTTTTCAAAGACCTATCGCATGATTCGTCGTATCACCTAATAAATTACCGAAATAATTATAGATAACCGACAAGGAACAGCTGTACACTATTATATTATTATAATTCCGCGCGTAATTAGCCAAAAACGTATCGTTCCCCCGGTATATACTGTTGTTCGATATACACTTTATTGGTGTTGTAATTTACAATATTTATCATATAAAAATTAAGTGATTATTTTATTGTTATTAGTTAATGGTCAGTGAAAAACTGGAAAACAGTAAAGTTTTTTTCCACTATATAATATGTGTGACATGTCCAAACGATCGCGACGAATTGACGAGACAAAATGACGGTACACCTATATAATAACGAATGGACACAATAATGAATTGTAATATATTATAAAATGAATTTAACTGCGTTGGTTTTAGTGTATCGATTGATAGTGGAATAAATTTACTAGTAAAATTAAGAATTATATATTATTTTCTTGGCGCACGTATGTAATAGTATAATGTATATATATATAATATATAAATTACATATACACGAAGAGACCCTAATATTGTAGTATATTCTTTTTACCTAATATAGATTAAAAAAAAAAAAAAATGTTCATTTACATACATTCGTTTTAGCGAATTATTTTTTTGTGACTAGTCGTGTATTTATATATTATATAGAGGTTAAGTAATATTTGGCGACAAAAAAAAAAAAAAATGTGTTGTGTGCGTACATAATTTTTTTTATATAATATTATATTCATATAAATTAACAAAAGAAAAAAAACAATTGCGTGTGTAAAATCAAGTTAAGTAAAAAAAAAAAAAAAAAGACTGAACGAATGAGTGAGCATCAACAAGGTATATTTTGCATCGTACACTTGGCTCTCCATTAACAAAACTAATATGTAACGCGATTTCGTGTATCTATTACGTGTGTTTAACGAACACGGACTTGTACATATCATTTGATGCTATCCCCGTACATTATTATTTTATGTCAACTATAAGAAATTTATCGATATTATTGTGACGCGAATGCGTTTTATAAGAAATTATAATATAAGTAGCCAATATACGAATAAATATTCTGTGAAAAACGTGTGTCGCGCAAGTTTCTGTTACGGTTCGTATTGTTAATATAAAAGAAATTATTTTAAACGTTAATTTTCATTTCGTTTTGAAAAACATGCGTGTCGAAACGAAATGAATATCCCGTTTTTCCGCATAATGTAAGCAACAAGGTCGGATACAGAAGTCATTAACGATGGGAGATGGGGAATTTATTAATAATAATCTTAAAAAAGGATATCACCTATTTTTTTGTTTTTACGAAACCGGTAATTTTTTTTTTTAGATTAGGAGAAACTGTAATAGAGATAATTCAGTTGTATACTATTATGTAATATTTCTAAAAAAAAAAATTTTTAAAAAACCAATTAATCTTCATAGATTATCATAAATATTTTCTTCAAACTAAGGCAAAAATACAAAAAAATACAATAAATTTTTTGATGGTATTCAACACATTACATTAATAATTTCGCATATATGTACTCGTTACTGTCTATGGATCGTTTAAAGACTATTAAAAGATATAGAGTTGTCTTTCAGTCGTTATCAATTATAGTTTTATCGGCGACAATAACTTTTATTCGACATTATTACATTTATATGAGGCATAGCACAGTACATTTGACGGGCCCCAGAAAAATATTTCAAATATAATATTAGATATCTTTTTTTTGGGGGTGAAAGGAGGACTGTTGCTCCCATGGCCTCTCCCCTGTATCCGCTCTTGAATGTAAGCGTGTATGATAAATACGCTCCGGTATAATGTTGAGTGTGTAATAATAGTAACGCAAAATTTAGACATATTATTATTTAACGAATTCCGATTTGATTTGGCATCAACCACGTACGAAAATCTAATTATTCGTCAACGATGTATATACATTTTTGATTTCATAAATTAATATTGTCACCGAAATCAACGTTTCATACACTGCAGGTAAATTATTAACGCAAAACAAACGTATATAATATGGATAGGTAACGTTCAATATTTGAGTAGGAAACCGTTGCCTACTTGTCTACACGGTACACGTATATTTCAACGCGTCTACGCGTACTAATTAATGGAAAGTTATAATGGATCTAGTGTGGAGTGACCATGCGTCCTTTTTTTTTTTTTACAGGATTGTCTTTAATATCGGCTTTGTGTCCTGTTACACAAGTCGATTTTAACTGTTCCCCAATGTTATTATATTTATTAATTAATTAACGTACTGTTTGTATAAATCGCGTTACTTAAAAATTTGAAATGTAATTCTATTTAAATTATAGTAGAATTTTTATTTTTAACTACAAAAAAATTTTTCGTCGCATCGTCGATTTCATAACAGTGGGTTTGTACTCAAACACAAATAATATTCCAATTTGGTCCGACGTTAAAAAAATATTAAACATTTATTTTTAACATTATAAATAGGTTATCCGAAATGTCATCTATATATATGGAAAAAATTAGTAAGTTGTAATGAAAAAAAATTTTAAGTCGAATTTCGATTTATTTTCTATAGATTTTGATTTTATAATTTGTAACTGAGTAAAAGAATAAAAAAAAATACCTTCTTTAAAAAAAAAAGAAACATCCGGGTTACCCCTATCTAGCAGAAATTCAGTTTAATATAAAACAGAACTAATGGTCCACGTAATATTATAATGTTTGAAGTCATTCACCGGTTACTGTATTTGAAACGAGTCTCTGAACAAATGTTTTCTTCTCCCGTCATTATATATAGTTACGTGTATATTACAGACAACAAATTGTTTTGTCCATAACGTGTCGATCTGTTGCTTGCTGTACAATTTCCATTGCCGGAATCACTGGCTACGATATTAGATGATTTTATTTTGATAACGAATATTATGAAAACAAATCTACATAGGAAGTAAAATATATTTGTATATCGGTTATTATAGTAAATGTCGTGTTTGCCAACTCAAATACGTAGAACATAATATTGTAGACGTTATAATATATTATATATATATCCCAAATAGATAAATTATAAAACATATTGTTTTAAAATATCAATCATACAGTGATGTTCCTAAGTATTGAAATAATATGTGTATTCTTGTATAAATTTTATGTATTAATATTAAGCGACGCTGTTGAGTGTTTGTATAATGATAGAAACCGTATTATTATCACATAGCATTTCAATATAATACAGATGTTACATGATAATAATTTGCGTATTGTTTGTTTATGTTAAGATAACGTCGGATTTACGGATCTAAACCATAAAACCCGTTCAAACGTAGCGTATAGAAAATCTTGTATTCCCAAGTCATCTCACAATTTTAATAAAAACTGTATATTTTATATAAACGTGCACATATGTTGTCCGGGAACGTAGTAATGTATAAACTATAATTTATTGCTGTTATTATTATTATTATGTAGGTACGTTTTAAACAGTTAAAATTCACTAATATTATACCCAGAATCGATTAATGGACGAGTGGTGTTAATCGTTTTGATTTTGTAAAAAAAAAAAAAAATGTTCTAGTAAACATTTTTCACGGCCAAAAAATGACGTCACCATATTATATTTCGTTGTCTTTGTATTTTGAAAATAAAAATGTCTATTACAATTTTATAAGAAATGTTTAAATGTACATTACGCGAGTTTATAACAAAATACCTTAGTAAATCGCGTACCTATTTCATAGTGAATTTAATGTCTACAATAATACCTACGTGACTATATGTAACGTTTATCAGGAATTGTTTAATAATTCAATAATATTCATTAAGTATATCATTATGAACAATTGTACATACATACGAATAAAATTCCCGATGTATTTATATTAATTTGTTGTTTTATTTTATTTAAAACGCTTCATAACGGCGTAGTCTGCACCTAGGTATGTCGACATGATAAATAGATGATGATAATAAATCGAGTAGAGTTTTCAAATAAAATTAAAGAACTTAGGTAAAAACAATATTGCCCTATTCGCAATTTTGTTTTCTCTTTTAACTCAACTACAAATTGTCTTATAGCAATATTATATGACTGATACTGAAAAAAAAAAGAGATGATTTGCAATAAAGCTGTTGATTAGAATTAATTATCGTGTTAATGTTGCCGACATGGTGACATTCAATGTTAGAACTAAATTATTTATAAAAATAATAAAACAATTGAATGCTTAATTTACTTTTAAAAAACACAGTAAAAATTACAAAAATTACGCGTACGATGAAATGAGTTTATAGAGAAAATAGTTCAAATAAAATAACTTAAGACAAATATAATAGAGGATTAACCTATCAAATAAAATAGTAGAGGAATTTCGAATGATAACGAAGAACGAAAAGGTATTTAATAAATAAAGTCATTTCTGGAGGTGTAAGATAAGAGGTTTGGAAGATATTATATGTTTTTTTTAATTCTATATACATATATGTATTTAACTACAATCGTTTTTATTCTATACAGATTTATATCAAATATGATTTTTTATTGATATGATATTAATATAATACAAATATAATGTAATAATATTTTTATATATTATAATTCACTATTCAAATTTTAGATCAACCTACGATTCCACAGAAAACCGCAAATTCTCGTATTAAGTATATTAATTATTTTTTCATAAATACGTGTTTTTCTTAAACAATATTAAAAATAACAATAATATAATAACACACTGCAGGTATAAAATTACAAACACATAATTTCGACCTTTTAGAAAATTGTCAAATCAAAATAAAAATTTGACAAGTTATTAGAATGAATGAACGTGCGATTAAGAGGATTACGTTAAATATCGTTTTAAGGTAAGGCTATTTATTAGAAATATTTAATTGACTCGAATATAAAAGTAAAGATTTATAAAATTATTTCTACGAAATGAAGACAGTTCAGTAAAAACAATTTTATTATTTAATATTCCGTAAATAAAAACAACATTGTTTTACTTTCGTCGGTTTGATTAAATATGGAAGGAATTATATGAATTAACGCTATAATATAACGCTATTTTTATATTAAATAATAATAATAATATAAATAGATTTGAAGTATTTTTTTTGTCTATAATATATATATATATATATATATATACTATATAAATGATTTGTTGTTTACAAAATGTTCATGATTTTTTGATCAAATCCAAATAGGTACTGGAATTTTGCAATTAATTTACTAAAACTTGCAACGCCAAAAAAAAAAATTGCAACAATATATACGAGACACTATAACCGAAAATAGCTCGGCGTACCATATTCACGCAGCCCCTAAAATTGTTTTTATTACACCGTGAACTAATGTTTGTCATAAGCGGAATGTGAAACAAAAATGTCTCAAAATTTTAAAGCTAATTAGCAAATTAGAAAATGAATTTACTTTTAAGTTTCAAACATAAAATTAACTCATTGCAATTTAATTATAAAAATAATGCATGTGGATTAATCGTTTTTGTTTTAGCTTCGGTGAACTCTTTTTGTAAGTCGTTGTTTGTTCCCCACATTATATTCCCTCTTCTTATATGAAAAACATGATGGCCAAAACCGTATATAACTATTCCGTAAAAAATATAACTGAAAACTTAGAAATTCATATACATATGTATGTAAATATAAGTATATATTATAAATCGCATGTGTATTTTATTATTTTAATTTGTTTAACGATATTTTGCGAAACGCTTTGTCAGGTAATTATCATATTCCTGAACAACAACTTGCCCCTCTGAGCTATACGCAGGATAATATTTCTAAAGTTTAAAGAGACCTAATTTCTCTGTAATAGATTTCTAGGGAAGAGTGAAATATACTACAGGAGGTAAAACAAAAATTGAGAAAAAAAACTGTGCTTGATAATGCAAATTTATCCCTTATCATTTTATATTGATATATTACAATCATTAATTTTTTTGATTATTATTTATTATTATTATTATTATTATTATATTACCTTGTGCGGACTAAATGTTTAAAACATTGCAAATCGTTAAAACTGAAATTAAAAAACTCTCGTTATTGATTACAGAGGAGACGACTAAATAATGACAGCTATAGTGAATCAAAAGAGTAATTATTGTGTGCCACGTACCTCTGTTCTGTTGCAATAGGATCGTGTGTTTTTGTCATTTAAAATTCTTTTTATTTCTAGAGTCAATTCCGTGTACTCAGTATTTTTTTTTCTTTTTGTTAGATTCATCATAATCTAATAAAGGTTGAATATTTCAATGTATTGATTTCATTACCATGCCAGTTTTCTGGTATTTATTGATTTAATAGCTGTATTTGAGCTTAAATTTTCGCCTTGAATTTCATTTTGAATTTCATAATCAATATCTCTTTTTTTCCATTTCAGGCAATTTATAATTTGTAGAACTAACAAACATTTTTTTTTTCATTTGTGAACTAACTAACGAACTGAAAAAAGGCTCACACGATTTGTTGCAAATAATTGCAAATTAATTAAAAACTCATGGTACCATAATAGATTTGATCGAAGAAACTGGGGGGCAACTTTACACGTTTTAAAAAGAATATCTTGAGAAAATAATAGAGATTTAGTTATAAAATCAATATATTTACATTATCGTAGCTATAGCTAAAAAAAAATTGCAGGAAATATATATATTTCCTGCAATTTTTTTGATTTTTTTGTTACAAATAAAAGGTAAACGTATAAAAATATTTTATAATATCATTTTAAATTCCTGTGGGAATATCATAAAATATTCATCGCGATATACATAATGGCAATTATGTTGATTATTTTAAATTATTTACTACGATTGACAACAATTAGTAATCAAAATAATAATGGATAATATTTCAGATAATAATATTAATTTAGTAAATACCATCGGATCATCTATTTATCAAGTTATTTAACAATGAAATTCAGCGACAACTTCTCTTACATATTATATTATTTATTAAAAATCGCGACATCTATGTAACGTACATGGTACATGAAAATGCCGCGGTGGCAACATCAGTTCTTCTACTGCATAGTGTAGATGGCGCTTTTCTTTACGTCACTGATGGATATTGTTGCGAATTACGAATCAACAAATTTCGTTGTGTTAGGCAAGAATTTGTATGAATTATGTCAGTAAATGGATTTTTTTCTTAATCCATTACAAGGAAGAGAAGGGGGTTTGTTAAATATTTGTTAGCTGAAATAGAAACGTGACGTTGCTCAATAATTTAATATTTAATTATTCAGGGACATTCCTAAGCGTGCGCAGACTCTGAAAGCAAGTACCTAGAGCCCAGGGTTGGACTTGGTAGCCCACGGCCCAGTCAGCAAAATTATTGGCGGCCCAATGTTAACACGATTTTTGGAACCTGTTACCGATATGTTATACATGTATTATAAATTACCGCATCAAAAAGCCGGGACGTAATACAATGAACTTTATTAATGATTAATAATTCTTAATTAATTTAATACGGATATTTCATAATAACATGATGGTCCGAAAGCAGTTTTTGAAAACATTCTACATTTACACTATCAGACCTAATTCAGCTCCGTACTTACTCGTACAATAATGGAGTTTGTTAGTGGAAAAAAATCGAGACACTTATTATCAACGAAAGTCATGCATTCCGTTATCACATATAAAACACTTAAACACATACAACGTTTACCTGATTCCTGTGGGAAAATTTATAAATGCGTTTTAAACATAACTCATGCAAGTATTATAGTCGAGACTTTGAGGGCAGTATCGAACACAATCACGGCAAAATTGACGAAAATGTCCAAAACAGGTAAATTATGAGTAATTCATCAACTCGAATTTGATTTAGGTATTGAAATGTTTTATTTTAATTTTTAATTGTGCTCATTTGGCATGTTCAATTATAAAGAATTTTCGTTTTTCGTTATAAGAAACTAAGGCGAAACAAAGAAAATTGTATTCAATTAATGACGTAAATATAATTATTTTGTAAAATATTTTCAATGGATATCTAATACAACCTATATTTTAGAAATTAATCTTGTATGTAATACTAGAAACAAGAAGACAAATTCTATGAGTCAATTTTTATGATCTGTTTTACATAGGTTATATCGTAATAACGTTATAGCTAATAATATGACGGAGACTAGTAAGGTTAGATATAAAATGTAATTTAAATTTTTTAAAATAGTAAAACACATTCAATGGAATTATTTCCTAATTTTCATAGAATAAACTGTATTGTTTTAGAACGTTTTTTTCGAATCATATAGGATTATTATACACATAACAAGGATTGCAAAATTAAGGGACATCGATAACAGTACGATAACTCCAAGTTGTCCATTAAATATTCACATTTAATTTGAAATGATTATATTTCATTAATTTCTAGTGTTATCGAATCTTACATAAATATTTTTTGACTTTTGATATAACAATATGCTTTAAATTCATTTTTACAACATAGACATATTATGTACAGTACATTTAATAACTTTCAGTAATGTAATTTTCAAATAATACATAATATCAAGATAGCTCACCTAAAATTAATACAATTGGTAATTAATTTCAATATGGTTCTCACGAAAAAAATATTCATAATATAGGTATATATATACAATAGTATTATATGTATTATATTAATATAAATTAACATAAACTATCAGTAATAATAATAATAATAATAACATAAACTCTGTATGATATATGTCACGAACAAAAATAAATAAATAACATGTGCACATTTATAATAAATATTAATATTGTAATATAATATGCTTGTAAAATGTAACAATATTTTTACTCTGTTTAACGTATAATTTCCTATATCAGAATACTCGAATATTTATTTCGCATACATGCTTTGACTTTTAACTTTATTTACAAATAAAATATTATGATAATATTTAATATATATAAGTATTATATACTTAACATTATTTGATTAAATACTATATGAATTAACACGTGACCAGAAATATAATAAATTTAAAGGAAAAAAAAATTCTTTATAATCTGCGTAGAAATAATTTTGGCTATTATATCCATATTATATATGAATGCACATTTAAACCCATCCGAATTGATTCAATACAATACAAATTTCACATTCTATATGATTAATATTTGATTATACGCGTTATAATTAATTACTATATCCATTCATTTTTGTAAGTATTTTCTTTGGTTCCAGTTCATGTCTTCCACTATCGCCATAACAATTTTATTGCGAACTTACATGCTACAGAGCTTCGTTACTCTCTTTTTTTAGATATACAATTCCACACACGACACACCTGTTTTCGCGCCTACATGTTCAAACACATTTATATATAACTCATATTACAGCACTTTACACACAATTATTATTATTATTTTGTCGAATAATTTTCTTACCTAGGTATCACGCGAAGGGTATTATTAATATGTATATTATTACACCTTACGAAATATCTTCAACTCGCTTAAAACGCAATCGTTTAAAATGTTTTTTTTTATTAAATTTTATTTTGATATCAATTATATTATGACATTGATTTAAGTATACGATATCACTTTCAATTATATTACATAATTTAATTGGATAATTAAAAATGACACTTTTGTATACCTACGTAATTATGTACTTATAACGATGAACTCAGTAGGGTTAAAAATCGGGTATTATAATCCTTTATTGCCAAAAGTAGCATTATATTCTATAATATTAGGAATTAAAGGAATTACGTATTATTTGTTTTTATATAAATTTTGTTCACATAAAATTCGTAATGCTAATGAACACATATTTTTCGTTCAAATTAAAAATGTTTTTCAAGTATTTATTAAAGGAAGTCTGCCAAATACAATATAGGAATTTAAATATATTTAATTTATAAATTATAAATAAAGCAAAATCGTTGAGAACATGAGATGATCGAATGACATTGATAATATTCCTATACACTGAGTTATACTACAATTCCACCAAACAATAAAAAATAATTAAATTCTACATGACAAAATGATATTTTTCATGAGAATTAGTTTCTTTTACGTAGACAAGATTGTTATTTCGTTGGTATAAGAGAAGTCGACGAAAAAAGAAAATTGTTTTCCTCTCTTATTTTTAAACAACATATTTACTAGCGAATTATAACGCTAATGATTAAACTTCATGTACAATCGGATTAAAGATTATTGTATTAACTACAAACAAAAAAAATTCTACTAACAAAAGTAATTCCTAGCTCTGTGTTCTACTCCATCTTAAGGTCGTTGTTTGAAATTAAGTTCTTGTTGATTTAAATATATTAAGTATTTTTTACATTTTATATTCGATGCGATTAAATTTAATTTAATTAATAGTTAAATGAAAAAATGTGTTCGTGAGAAGTACAAAATATATGTTTTTTTTCCTAGTAACAAATATTTGTTAATGTTAAATTTAAAAACTAAGCTCCTAATTTATCATTTTAATACTTTAACCGCCGTAGGATTTAAAATTAGTTTTTTAAGGGATATGTTGAATAAAATTCTCTTAGAAAATTTGTATGGCATTATTTTAAAATAAAAAAATGTGTAATGTGTTGGTATGATTAAATAATAATAATTTTCGCATTAATATAAAAATAAATAAACAGAACAGTTAAAATTATATACGTGAAAATTTGCAATACTTATCACGTAGTTAAAAAATTATAAATACAAAAATCAGTGAAAAATGTTTTTTTTTTTAAATTTATATTTTTTATTTTGAACGTTATAACAATTACTGAACGACACATAAATGTTATTGTTCCGCATTCAATATTATACATTTCACACTTAAAGTGTTTAAATTGTTTAGCTTATTAAATAAATACAAACTGCAAAGGTTTTATTAGTAATATAATACATACGCCAAACTGTATTTTATACAAGCCCATTCCAATTTCCATTAGTATTTACTACAGTGTATACGAGTTTTTTTTATTTTTTAACAAAATGTAGTTATTATTTAATTTTTTACATTTAAACTATTAAATTATAAAACTATAAATTATAAACAGAATTTTAAACAAGAAATATTAGGAATTTATCGCATAAATTTCGACGGTATTTCTTTTACGTCGTCGTGTAAACGAAACTAACGTTGTTGTAATGATTTTTTACAAAAAAAAAAAAAAATATATCACATCCTACGGAGCATAAGAATGCATATATAAAAAGAAATTTCCTGAAATTTTGGGAATAGGGTCTACAGCACCATCAGCTCCCTCGTAAATACGCGTCTAACACGCGTACGCTGTGAATGTTTTTAGAGTTTAAACTGTTCAGCTTTTATAAATGCTCCTCCTAGAAAGATGTTTTGATGGCCTAAAGGGAGTTGACACATATCTAAGATCTTCATCTTAATAGTCTAACAATACTTATTTAGTTTTCATAGAGTCAGATTTAATCATCGGCATGTAATATGAAATAATTCGAGAATTCAGTGAACAAAAATCAACGCGTAAAATATAAAAAAAATTATTTTATACGCGTATTTTAAATAATGCCAATTAAATCGACTATAACAAATCGGTAAAACGGATTGTGACGCTTTATGTAAATGTTTGTATTATTAAACTTTTTAAGGGGGGAAAAAATAGTAGGAGCGACGAAATTTCACCAGTAAGACAGAAAAATCCAAAATACGTCTCGACAAGTATGATAAAGCTTCGATGAAGTAAACGTAGGTAAATACCGCAAATTAAAAAATGTAACGAGCCGCGGGTTTTGTGAATGTCGCTCAAGTGAATTACTTGTACAATGATAAATCGTTGCATTCGATAAAACTATTCTGAGCGGAGCTTAGATGTTATATTATTTATTATTATTAATACTATGTAATAATATAGTGTGTATAGAGCATATAATTAAAAATAGTAATTTAATATAATTTCTCGCAATAAACTTAGGTATGTAAAAGTGTACAATTATTAACACCGTCATCATTATAATTTATTATAACAAGATACATTAACATAATTACTTGTAAATCTATGAATAATTTTTGATAAAGATGCAATTCGCTACCTGTAAGAAACTGTGATCGTAAAGATCGGCGCACCCCTTCTGGGTAGATTTTTTTGGGTACAGACATAAAAAAAAATTATAATTTTTCGGTCATTTTTTTAGTTACATTTTTAGGGGTTTGTGAGAAAATCAAAAAATGATCTCACTAAAGTACCACCTATATGCAATTTGCTACCTGTAAGAAACTGTGATCGTAAAGATCGGAGCATCCCTTCTGGGTAGATTTTTTTGGGTACAGACATAAAAGAAAAAAACACTACAGCTTTGTAAAACCAATTGATTCTATCGCAACGCACAAAATCTAAAAAAAATTATAATAACCAAAAACCTAGAACGCCTATACGTTTATGCATTATATTTATATAAATCGAATTTATTGAGCGATACTGCGGTTTAAGATTGTGCACATAATATTATCGTGAAACGTCAAGCGAACACGCATACAATCGAACATCGGCGTGTAATCGAGTACAACAAATGCATAAAGTGAATACGTATAATAATAATAATAATAATAATAATAATTAACGAGAAATAAACTTCAAACGTGAGTGCCGCAGAATAAAATTATCCCTTAAATACCCGCGTAACAACATAATACAGTTATTTTATTCGTTTGGCTCATCCCATAAATGCATATTAATTTACATAATATTATTTTATTCCGCGTAGAGATTTATGTGCCGCGTTATAAGGGCAAGGTACGTATAATACAGCTGTATAAAAGTAAAAAAAAAAAGAAACTGTACGACAAAGAAAAAGTATATATCTAAAAAAAAAACCTATTTCCACGAAAATCACGCTTTTTATTTATTTTATTCTCCGGATATTCCGAACGAGAAAAGTGACTTCACACGGCGAACACGGTACATGTGCGCTTTCCAGAACAGCCTTTGAGTCAATATTTTCCTCCACTAACACGCGCTGTATATTCTAACAATGTTTCGACACGAAAATAAAGAAAGGAAAAAAAAAAATGAAATACATATATATACTCGTAAAAGACGGTTCTTAACGGACGGTGGACCGAGTGCGTGAGAATTTATAGGGACAGATATAGGAGGGCCGTTGCGGAGGAGGAGAGAAAAAAAAGTGTAACGATTGCCGTTTCTGGTTCTTCCATTTTTACCTTTTTTTCCAGTCCATCCCACCCCTTATCTTTATTTCCCGACGTGATATTCCCATCCCTTATACACCCATGTTCCCACGGGACACCTTTATAACCGTGTATAACACACACACACACTGATCCCGGCGGTGGTGGTACCCCGTGCCGCGTACACACGACACCGAACGTCACAAACGAGCCGCAAACCCCCCCAGACAGGAATTATTTATTCCGTCGAGGACCATTAGTGCGCCGAACGTTTTGTCCTTATATTACTGTACAGGTCTCCTGCTCCTACCTCCCGCTCCTACCTCCTACTCGTCTCTCTCGCATAAAAACGGCACGAAAATCTCGGACTATAATAGCGCGGTCACGAATGCGCGCGTCGATAAAACGCGCGAGTATTATTATTTATCGCCTACACGTATTATAGGTACGCCACTGAATTCAATACGCGGAACGCACAGGGGCGGATAGGGGGAATAGGGAAAATTCCCCCCAGCCAAAAAATTTAAGTAGAAAAAATTAATAAGACAAAAACGAGGTCATCGACTTTTTCTCTACTTTGGAACAACTTTTGGAAATAATTTATCACCCCCCTCCCCCCCAAAATCAACTCTTAGATCCGCCGCTAGGAACGCATATACAGTGGCGTCATCTGTGGAGTGTGAGTGGCAAGATGAGGCATTCGCCTCGCCCTAACATTTATGTGGACCGAACGAGTTTTCCGAACTGATCGATTCGTGTGCGAGTATATAGGTAATTGAAATCTATACTAATTTAGATAAAGGCTGAAGAGTTTGTTCGTTTTTGAACGCATCAATCTCTGGAACCAGCGGTCGGATTTGAAAAATTCTTTTCGCATTTGATAGCCCAAATTTCGCGGCGGGTTTTAGGCTATTCAACATCACGTCACGACTCTTAGGAGCCGAGCTCCTAAGAAAAAAAATAGCCGGAAAGGACGCTAAGCGAAAACGGAGTAATAGCGCGGGCGGAGGCCGATAAATGTGATGAAATGTACAAAATATAATTATTGTGTTGAAAATAAAATCTTTTCTTTTTTTTTTTTTACGTTCCAAAAGCCTTCATGCCGAGTATTGAATAACGAATTGAACAAAATTTGAATGGTATAAGAGGTGGCGTTTTTTACGGGCAACGAAGCGCACGAGGACGGCTAGTACGATATATTAATAATTGTTTTAATTGAATACATATTTGTATTGTGATGCCAACGCACATTATTAATTATAATATTAATAATATAATATTAATTATAATATTCGTATGGTCATATGTTAAGAAATTATGTGTGCTTACGAGCGAAGCAATTTTACTTTGTTGTGGTACCAACGTAGTTTTAATCAAATGAGTACTGGAATTGGGCCGATCAAAACTTTGCTCCGCTCTAAAAAAAAAAATTGAAATGACGCCCCTGCGCGTGTGTCCACACGAAACACCACCCCAAATAGAAGGTCGCCATATGCATTTCTTAAGTCATGGAGGATACACGATGGAACACAATTTTCTCCATGAATCGTGATATTTATCGTATTTTATTGTTTACTTTTGTGATCAATGGTCACGAAACAACGTGTTCGCGGTATCGATGTTAGCCCAAAATCGGTTGTCTTAACACGATTAAGTTGGTGAAAAAAAAAAAAATAGGAAAACAGAAACGGAATGGACGTGGCTGCTCACTACGTATAGGGGGATCCGTATTACGTATTATACGAGAATTAAACAGAATGCGCGGTCCCGTGTATTTTGAATTCAATGATATACGCTCACACGCGTATACAAAGAACTTCTACTACTATTGCTCGTAATTTCTTTCTTTTTTTTTTTTCCAAACAGTTTTGTTTGACGTATAAAAAAAACACACACACACACACATACAATAATTTACACGGAACGACACGCAACACGCGCGTAATAATATTTACATAAAATAAAATATTAAAATACATTTGTACAATGACAACGGAATTCGTTGCTTTTTTTTTTCTTCTCCTCCCTCCCACTGGATTTCTTTCGCATCCGACTGGTAGTGGTGGTGAGCTGGCAGAGAGAGAGAGAGAGCTCTTTTCGCTCCGGTCCCGTACGAATTCATAACAGAAAATTCCATTGTGTTGTTATTATTATCCAAACTGCAGCCGTTACAGTGCCGAGCCCGGGACGGACGGCGATGGTGGATCCGTTATTTTTTTTACTCGTTTTATGCCTTTTTCTCAAAGCCGGCCTCTCGTTGTTGTCGCCTGCAACACGTACACGCACCGTTCGGTATTAAAGAAAAAATAATAAGAAACTCACTGTGATATTAAATACGTACACGTCGTGCGTTACGGGGTGAAATTATGCGATCTAGGAGGTTCGATGATCGAACAGGAATAACGTGTATGTGCGAAAAATAAACACCCGACGCCACCGAAATACACACACAAGGGTGCATGTAATAGGGTGGCGTATTTACGGGGGAGATCTGGAAGGTATATCTCCCCCATTGGCCTTTTTTTTAAACTTATATGTATGTGGTCGTGGTCGTTTTTATTTTATCATTTCATCAGTACCTAGGCAATAAAGCGATACTGTTTTTATTGGAAAACACTGATTGCTAGGACGTTGGCAGTAATCTTCAACTCCTGGACGTATAATTTCATGTTTAAAAAAGTTGCCAAAAAACCTAGGACTAGGAGACTAGAACTTGTTTTTTAAATTACATGTATAAATTTATTGTAAATCTATGAAAATTAAAGGTTTATTTTTTATGTATATATATTTATATGTACATGTAGCTATAAAAAATTGATAGTACCTACTGGCTACTATATACGTATTTCGAATGGAAGGAGAATATTTTTTTTTAGTCCTCTCTCCCCTCAAAGAAATCCTAAATACGCCATTGCGAGTGAAGTCCTTAAAATAATGCACAGCGTTTTCTATTTTTCTAGGAACTTAATATGAACAGCTGATCTGTATGTCTCAGTTTGTAGCACGATGTCTAACAAACGCGTTGGTGCCGAGTTTTAGTGGGTTAAGTGAAGTGTAACGGTGCCGGAGAGCAAGTGAAAAAAATACGTCGGCTCACATTTCAGTGTTCGAGCAACGTGCTTACGTTGAAACCTACCGTGAGTGGCTCTCTCGCTATGAAAAGGAAGGCGAAATGTTTTCTGACTATAAAGTAGCAACAAAAAAGACTCGGATCCATCATTTTGAACCGAAATTGAGATCTCAAAGCAATACTCGGAATGGAAGAACATCGCCGAGGTCACAAAAAGTTGGCCGTCATCAAACAAAAGTGAAACAAATGATGATTTTCGCCTACGATAAATATAGGATAAATGCCACCGCGATCACGTTCAAGTTGGCCGCAGTGTAACCGTAGATTACTGAAAAACAATTATCAGCAAAAAATTGCGACCTGCAGGTATGTTGCAACGCGGCTTGTCCATATTGCGGCCGCATATCGGATCGCCAGTCATCGTTCTTTTTGGAAAAATACGAATGGGAACTCCTCAATCACCCACCATTTTCACCGGATTTGAGTTCCCCGGACTCTGATTCATTTCCAAAGCCGAAGGAACCACTCTGATGAATCCGATTTCCTGACTTAAATATCCTAAATAAAACGGTGAGCCGAAGAACCCGTAAGCTCAACAAAGGCGGCGTTTTCTATGCGGCATTCAAGCGCTGTTAAATAGGTGGCAATCATGTATTGACAAGCAGGGTGATCACCAAGGACTATAATGTTGTATTTCATTTATAATAAATACTTTTTTCATTTAGAGCAAACAGCGCATTACTTTTGGTACCATCCTCGTATTTATTACTATTCCGAGATTCTATAATAGTGGCACTCTTTGCGAACGGGAAAAGATTTTCTCGTTTCTTTTTTAAATTCCTAAACCAATAGACGAACATTATTTTTCAAACGTGTATATACGAGTACAGCAAGTGTTTATTTTTCCGTGGGGGAGTTGAGAGAATACACTTGTTATTTGCTTAGCACAGGGATAAAAAACAAAACGAAACAGTAATATAATATAATTTCTTTTAACTGTTTTTTTGTTGTTTTTTTTTTTGTACGTCATACGTTATATGTATACAATATATCATGTATTGTTCGTCTCACAACGCAATTGTACTTTATTATAAATAGGAAATAATTGATAGGCAGTTAAATTAATCAATTATCACTTTTAATGACACTTTTTTTTTAATCGTATACAACAGAAGAGTGGACGGAGGAAGGGGCTGAGAGAACTGCAGCTTTCCCCCCACATTTGAGGGAAATTTAAAACACGCAAAAATCTAAAATGTTAATTTACGGGTTTTACTTTGCCTTTGAGGTTTTTAAAGAAATTATATTTATTTTATTAAGCATCGGTCGTGGCGGCAACGTAATTAGTATATATTATTATATAGTGTCGTACAACTTTTTATAGGAAATTTGTACGATAATTTGATGTTATCTTTTCGTGCGTCACGTTTCGTTTCGTATTAACTACTTAAAGTGCTTGTGTGTATGTGTCACGGACTAATATACAGGACTGGTATCGAATACTTTATCAATGTACCCCTCAAATTTTTTCCGTTGTACGAAGCTGTGATCACCGTTACCTATAAGCAACATTTTTTTAATGTTTTATACTGACACTACAGACTATATAAAGAAAAATAATGCTCAAACAATTCCAATTTGAATTTGTGGGGTTTCTGTGATTAGCGATTCAAATAAATAATGACCATATCAATCCGGAGTATAAATTGACACCGCTAGATAGTGTTAAAAACTCTCTCGTACCATCGGAAACATTTGAGGAACATGCCTCTACCCCCCACCTCGGATCATATCGATACCAGTCCTGTATATCTTGATCCGTGATGTGTGTATTATGCGTATACTGTACTCATAATCATATACTCGTATAATAATAATGAATATATGTTCTGAATCGTTACGCGGAAAAGTAATTAAAGTATATTTTACTATTTTTTTTTCTCTTTAAAATACAGTTTTGTTTAAATTTTTATAAATGTTGATATAATATTAATACAAAAGAAAATTAATAATTTCTTCCGAAATTAAACGGATTGATTTTATAATATCGTATCGTTATACCTATATATTATAAAATCAGTGGAGGATTTAGTAGAGATTTAGACAGTAGCATATTTAGGGGGGGACTAGAGAAGGCAATTGCCCCGGGCATCACGTTTTTTGGGGGCAACAAATTTTTATGGGTTTTATTTTAATAATATTACTACTTGTTTTTGAAATATTCCATGTTTTTTTCACAGTTTGGAAAAAATATATCGGATAATCGGGACAATTTTCAGTAGTCAATTTTGGCACATTATCAACGAATTATTATGGGAGAAATATAATAATTGTTGCATCTATGTGCAATTATTTTGCCGAAAAATTAAAAAAAAAATGGAGTTGTCTGACGGTTGACCTGAACTATTGCCATCCTTAAACAGCACTAATTATTTATTACTACTTGGTTTGTCCCTAAACGAAAAATAATTTAATTGTGCTGCGAATTCGCGTAGTGTTTAAAGTATGCTTTATACGTAATTTTTCTTTTTTTGCATGCAGTTGGGTGGTCAGAGGGGGGAGGGCAATAAATGAATGTGTACCTAGGGCAACGGAATTCTAAATACACCGCTGGATTTAGATCCTAGTTAAGCGTCCCCCGTACGCATAACAAATCGCCGTCTCTCCTCTCAAAGCAAATTTACCTGGCTGCGCCACCGGTATAATACGATATAATGACGATTACTCAGAAGATTTGAAATAATCGATCGAATTTTTTTGTTTTTTTTATTCGTCTACACGAGTTGTATACGGGATATTTAAAAAAATGTATTATAAAGACGCGTAAATGATAAAAATTAAATTCAATGAAACGGGGGGTTTTTTTTTTTTATTCAAATAATTTACAAATCCGTTATTTTACGCGCACATTCGTTAAATCTATACTCATCGTCGTTAGCTATATCGTTCGCAAATAATTTACGTCATTTTTTTCCTTAAATTTATCAAAAAAAAACCTCCCGTTTAATATAACATTTCTGTTGTACTCGTGCAGAGATGTTTTAAATAATTCCGTCTCGAGCGCACCATGTTGTCGCTGAATAATCATCGGAGCGTTCAGACGTATTGTCGATATTTCTCCAAGACACTTTTATCGCGACGAGTGTTTGTACATTTCTACTTCAAATACACTCGTTAAGCGCGACGAATCCAATTTCGCACCAACTATTTCGCACCATTATAAGAAGGTGTTTTTTTTTCTTAACTTTATATAATACGTCATGCGCGCGTTAAAATAAGACAATAGCGTTATTGCTTGGTCAAATATCCGAACTGAAGCGTACAATTTTTCACGCGATTTATTAACGAGATCGCGTTTAATGCGAATATTTCCGACATTCCGCCACGGCCCGCAGGAGCGGTGAGAGGAATTGCGAGAAAGGAAACAATAAAGACGAGCCCTTTTGACAGCCCGCCCTTCCTGGTGCCGGTTTGACAAATCGTTACTAAAACACATAAACGGTCGCTTTCTTTGGACGAACTCCGCGGAGCCTGGATGATGAATGGCACGATTGAAAATTAAAGATCATCGTGGAGCTGCACGTTTAGCGACGGAGAACGCTTTAAAGGTGACAATCAGTTGATTTAAACGGTTTGAAATTCTGTGGAAAATTTCCTGTTACGTACATTATTATTATAGCAGTGCATTGAATACCGTGTACCTATTGGATATATTATACGATCGTGTTCTTTTTTTTTATTCCTTTTACATCAAAAACACACCAATCATTTACTTTAGGGGTCGGCAACCTTTTTAACCACATTTTTTTTTTCGTGTTGTCATCGAGGGCCACATTAATAAAAATAAAAAAATCAAATTTTACACGTACTATAATACTAATAATGTTATTATTATTATTATTATTATTATTCAATTTATAATATCAGTTAACATCAGTTTTATTTTACATGTAAATGTGAGTATTAAAAAAAAAATAGAAGTTTCTATGTAGAAAAATTTGCTTTTACGAAAAAATTAAATAAAAAAATGCAAAATTGTGGGCTAAAGATATTTCTAATGCGCCATATTAGATTAAATTTTAGAAAAATCCCATCATAAATATGTACATTTATATTGATAAAATAATTTTTTTTAATTTAACACCTTCGTGTGGGGGGGGGCGTAAAAAATTGGTTCGCGGGCCGCAGGTTGCCGACCCCTGATTTACTTTGTTCAACGTTATAATAATGGATTTTCTACGTAAAAAAGAGTACCTAGTGAAATGTTTATGAAAAGTATCGTGTTATAAGTAAAAATACATTTATATTTTAATAACAAACACGATTGAAACGGTAACGGAATTATAATACTAAAATGTTTTGCATAAGTAAAACTAGAAATTAAAATTAAAAAATAAAAATAAAATGTTTTTATAAAAAAGAAAATAAAAACGTGAAAAATAAACGAACGCTTTTCATCGAAGAGAAAAATATGAAATTTTTCTACCCCGTGTGATATTAAAGTGTGATACGTGGAAATCGTACTGTTTGATATTATTCGTGCGTGACTTCGTTGCCGTACTTAGAATTTTTATATAAATCGTTGCGGAGTTAAGTTTTATATGCCATATACGTGTTTGTTCACAACCAAAGCCTCGACGATTTTAAAAGTCCCGTTGGAATCTCATCAAAAAAAAAAAAAAAAAAACAAAGAGATCTGAAGGATTTCGTGGTCAATTTATCGAGAAAACGGAATAAAAATATTCTTTCGACGATGTAATGCGTATAACATAAAAGTTGGATTTTCTACGCGAATTTATTTTATTCGTATGGCACACGCACTTTTTAACAACAATCCAATATATACTACAAAAAAAAAAATACAACATAAACCAATTGTGTGTTCACATTTCAGTATTATTATTTATGAACTTTTGTATACTGAATGACTAAAATAAATCATCGCTGAATATTCGATCACGTCATGTCAGATAAATTCAAAGGACTCAAAACCGATTATAATCAAAATAATAACAATATAATATTAAAATAGGTATACGTAAACAACGTATCGGTAAATTATTATGAGGTACTTTTATAATTAAAAGAAACTAAAATTCCGGGGGGAGGAGGGCTAAAAAACACAATGGGGTAGGGGATTAGCCTCCTAAAGCCCTCTAAATACGCCTATGTCCAGCACACCTACAATAAAACCGACTTTTCTCACTTGCCCAAAACCGTGTTTTGAGCAAATACAAATTATTTATTTTAGCGAATCACTAGATTTGAGAACAAGAACTTTATCAGTATTGTAAGATATTTAATTTTTTTTTTTCATGATAAACTCAAAAATTAATATATTTAACGTACTACATTCAACAGACAAAACTAATCTGAATATTTGTGTAAATTATAATAAATATTTTTTAAATTTAATTCGAAATTCTAAAATAAATTTTCTCATATTTCTAACGACAGGAATGATCATACAAATTACGTAATAAATATTTGCAAAAAAAAAAAAAATTCGAGAATTTTTATTATTTACAACGGGGGGCTGGAGAAACGTTTTTCCAGCCCCCCTCACACTAAAGTCGACTTTTGTCATGGTCGCTTAGCCATACAAATTCATACAAATTACGTACTAAATATTAAGGGAAAAAAAATATTTACAAAATCCAAATGGGAGGGGGGCTGGGGAAATGTATGTCCGAAAAATGTGTAATCGATTATTTCGACGTATGAAAAAAAAAATATTGTTTTCTCTACGATTACTTTACAAACGTAATGCTAGTGTAACGACTTTTTTGAGTTTACGCGTTTAAAACAACTGTCTCCAATTACATATTTTTCCCCCGTTTTCTAAAGGCAACGAGTCAATTTTTTCAACGGCTCAATTTTCCTATTTTTATTTTTATATCATTTCGCGTACTAGATAAAAATATCCATCGCTATAATCCATTTGACATTTCGAATCGTATTCACTACACCAAGTGCTTTTAATATTTTGCGTATAAATTTATTTATTTCTCGTACGTTTTATTATCTATATTAATATTACCAAGAAATTGCAATTTGCAAACGATTCTCTACGCGCCGTCCAAATAGGTACTTTGTAGAATTAATTACTTCACTCGCAGAGTCACCATAGACTATTTCGTCTAATCAGTATTCCCCCGACAGCTTAACGGCCCAGCACTAAAATATCATATACATTTTTACACTCCTGCGTAATCGTCAAAAAACTCGATACACCACACGTATACATATTATCTTTATTAATATAATAGATTGATTATAAAATAAGTATTTATAAACTTAATCAGTTTATATAATAAATATATTTATAAAAGCAGAAATGAAATATTTAAGAATATTTTTATATATGCTAATGATTTGTATAGGTGTGTTTCAATTATTAATTATTCGTTTGTTTAATAATCCTATATATATATATATTTCTTTTTTAATTTTAGCTAATTGAATTCACCCTAACAATATTTTTCAAGAATTCTTGGTTTCTAGTAACTTAATTATAATTTGTCTTTTAAATTTATTATCCCAATAGTAAACTAAATTAAATTTTAATGAAATTTACTTAGGATCACGTTATGATACGTAAAATATGTAATGATAACCATTTTAATAATAACAGTAAAAATAAAGTAATATATTATTATTATTATTATTATTATTATTATTATTATTATTATTATTATTATTATAAAATTAAATTTATTGTAATACACAACTCTCTTGTAACTATGATTTCAGTTATAATATTTTATTTGTTCCTTAATCAACTATTGTATTTTAATCACAAATAACCGGTCACTACTATGATCAAACAAAAATATTGACAGTTATATAGTATTTAAAAGGAAAACGAATTTCTCGACCAAATGTTTGATAAAAAAAAATGTACACGGTGAAAAATTAATTTGTATTTTGTACTTACAAATGCAAATACTAAAAAAAAAAATTAAAATAACTTTAAGTTTAAATTTATAATATTATTATTGGTATTACGCTTTTATTTTCGGGTGTTTTTCGTTGGAAATTTTTGTTCATAAATATACAATATGATACGATGATTTTTAGTTCGGTCTCAAGAAAATAATATTAAAAGCGAAAATTTCCATTACTTTTCGTAGAAAACGGGATTATAATATTAGCGGTGTGTATTTAATAATAAAACTTCTCCACTGTTAGGGCTGTCGAGGGCGTATCTCTCGAACCTGGACGTCGACAATACCGCAGCACGTGGTTGTACGAGAATTGCCTATGTGAAGCGCCGACGATTATATATTATAATCCTTTTCTCGGCGTACAGAAATTACGAGAAATTTACGAGTAGGTAATTGTATATAATTTTTCGTTTCCCTGCAGACCGAACAAAAACGTTCCATCCATTTCTGCTTAAATGTAAAATTATAAATTATGCGTAATATTTCATTGTTGAATCGAAGATCGACGATAATAAAACTACATGATTGCAAATTAATTTTAAACGGTTCAATCATATTTTAATAAAGAAATCAATCGGAATATAGGTTATAATACGGAAATCCTCGAGGTCCGTAAGTCATATAAATTTATATAAATTTTTTTAGTTTTTTTGCTAACGTTTTAATAACAAGGTGTGAAATATCGTAGTTTTTTTTATCACATAACACGCAACCTACCAATATTTTTTGACACTTGGTTGATAAAAAAAAAATATGCCGTTTAACTTTGTATACATGTAAACAATATGGTGTTATATAACATATAAGTTGAACGTTAATGAATAGAGTTTATCGGTTTGGGTAAATTTGATTAGATATCACTATTATGACTATAATTACATACATAAATTTCATTACAATTTTTGTTTATTTATAATTTATATTATTATTATCAGTGGTGAAAATTTTTGGTGAGCGAAAATAACACTTGAAACTATTAAGTATCAACGTACACTGTATATATTGAGGAATAATTAATAGTATATTCCTTAGATAATTATAAAAAAAATGTGTATAATATTAGATAAATAACAAAAAGTGAAGTGGTGTATTTATGGAGGAATGTAGGAGGCATCCACTCTCCTTCCAGAGAATTTTATTAAGAATACAGATTTACAATCACACCTATTGTTTTATATAATAAAATATAATTTAAAACGGATTAAAATGTATTTTTAAGTATTTTCTACAATTATATAAAATTATTTTATTATATTTACACTTCAACCCCTCTTAAAAAATATAAATACGCGAATAAAGTCATGTACATTTTATCTTTATTAGCATTACAATTTTATTTATTCATTGATTTCACCATATGATACGTCGACTGACAACAAAACGTGCGATAAAATGTACGTTAATTCTGCAGTTTCGTTATTGCAATAAAATAACTGACGAATTACCGTGTAACACTACTATAAATAAATCGTTTGCACCATTATATTGTTATAATACAGCTACTTAAATCTAATATACTGAACGACATATATATTTTTTATTTGAATATCATAAAATATTGTTATTAAACATTTTTTTTATATTTGCTTCAATTGTATATTCATATGCAATAATATGTAAGATATTAAAGCCGAATTTATTTAATTTTTTTATAAAAAAAATATTAAAATTATTCGGCATTTATACTTATTTTGGCGAATTATAAAAACCATATTTATTTTCATCAGAAATGTTATTTTTTATATTTTATTTGAGATTTTAATATTTTAACTAATTTATCATAATATTTTTATTTAACATACACTATACGAGTTTATAGTGATGTTATTTAAAATATAATTTGTAAATGATTGTGTGACATACGAGTTATACAATTACAATTTATGACAAAATATAAAAACATTTAATTTAAAATTCTGCATGATAAAAACATTAGTGTAATTTTAATATATGAAGAAATTTCTCGAAATCAATATAATACGCTGTAAATAAGTTTATTAGAAATAAATAATTTAAAATTTCAATCGTTAGGTATTTGTAGAATGAATTTTATGATAACAAATAAATATAAATATAAACGTGGAATATAATGATATGTTTTTGGATTAATTTGAATAAAAAATAACATAATACTTTAAGTTGTATTAAAACCGCTCACGTAAATCTATTTAAAGACTCAATTTAAAATCATATCAATTTACTTTGCGCATGTCGTGAGGCCAAATATTATCTGCTTCATAATAAGATCATGCATGTTTAATAAAACTTGATTTTTCATTAAGTAATAGGATACACAATGCCAGGCTAATCGATTAAGCACCAACAAAACGTATAATTACGCACAATTAAATTGTATTTGAATCACGTTTGTAGATCTGAAAATGTACCGCAAACTCTACCGAATAAACTTTGAATTAAATATAAGTCTATTATCAAATAATTCACTGTCCATTTGTTGGAATTTCACACTCCAAGTGTAAAACATTAATTGGCCGTTTAAATCGAAACGTCTATATTATATTATTCGATAGGTATTAATCATACAATAGTGCGTTTTACGGCACGCGTTTATTATTAAAGAACAGTATACGTTCATATTTCACACTTTGTCTTTCAAAATAACACCAGAGATAAATAATACGTAAGTACTATAAAGTAATATAAATAAATGATTTTGGCGTAGAAGCCGGTTATTATACTCAACGTTCAGTATATGTGCTTGAGTAATATTTATTTACATAGTACAATACAATACACTTGTGAAGAATTGTATTGTATTTCTAAAGGTACAATAAGTACATTATTCTTAATTTTTTTTTTTCTCAGATAGTTAATGTATATAAGCTATAATCGTACTGTTGGCTGCAAATACGTAAATCGTACTTTCCTGGCTATAAACATTGTTTGTCATCTATACACGATGGTTTTTTTTCCACATCAAAGTAAATACAATTATGTATAGTCAATAATTTGCGAAATTCTAACTTCTAACGTTCAAGTGTTTTCTACAAACGATATTTCGCTTTTACAATAAAATTATTGTCCACAGACGTAAGCCTCCTCATAATTGAATTTGTTGTTTTCTGTTTTTTTTTTTTTAAATAACTTTTAGCGGAATACACAATTTATTCTAATTGTGTGTCAATGAATGTCGAATATATCAAAACCTGGCGAGATTGTGTTATAAAGGTCCATTGAATACTATGGAATCAAATCATTGGGAGGGGGAGAGGGAATAAAATTTTCTATTATTTTTTTTTTTTTAACCTTTAAATTGATTCATTATATTTGCTGGACTTCTACTCCTCCTTATTCACCACAGCTATATTCAGTTTTTTTTTATAAATAGTTTCTCCTATGTCTTCTCTGATCTGTTTCATAAATTAAGTTCTTGGTCTACCTATTCCAATCCTTTCCCGAACTCTTCTTCCATTATTATTGTTATTCATTCGTTGTTTCTCATTGTATATCCGGTCAATTATTATTCCCTTTCCTTGATTGTTTTTCATATTGATTTCATTCTTAAGCATACGTCTTCATTTTTAACTTCTTCTGTCCAAACAATTTTCAAGTTTTTCTAGCCTCTGGACAGTGTTTGCTGTGAATGTGTGTTTTCTTCTTGTAAAATGTTCAACCTGTTTTCGATTTTTCCATCACATGTTGTTTTACATACTAAATACGTAAAACATTGAACTGTTTCCAACTCCTCGTTTTAGATATTTGAATTCAGCCCCTTATTGCTACGTAGTAGGAATTCGGTTCTGTTTTTGTTAATTTTCGTGTTTATACTCCTAACAGCTATCATTCGCTTTAGCTACTTCTTCTTCGGTTTCCGCTATCACTCCTATCACTGCCGTATGCAAAACGCAACATCTGTACTAGCATACCCAGTGCCCAAGGGCACATTAAAGGGAGGGCATAACCAGGGCGGTATCTCCAGGATCCTCGCACGTTTCAGGACAGCAGGCAGGGCCGTATTTAGAAATTTGTCACCCTGAAGCAACAAAAAAAACGCCCTATTATAATATAATACAAATTTAATGTAATATAAAACCAATTTTATTTATAATTTATAGTTAAATTTTTTTCCTGGATTGTGACTCCGTAAAATCTTTAATTACCTATATTATAATAATTTATACTGGAAGTTAGTTCACTTTTAACGTTTAATACAGCCAAAGCCTTTAGACGATCATTATTCATTACCGATCTAGGACACGTTTTTATCCTTCTTAGGGTTGAAAATTATCTTACTGAAGAACACTTTGTTGCTATAGGGTACACAAAAACATTCCGAATGCGATGTCAACATACGGATCTCGATAATAGGTTATAAAAGTAGGGTCATGATAAAAGTATAAATAATAAAATATTAAAATAATATTATGCGTAAAAATAAACTGAATATCGACGTTATGTACATATCAATGTAGGCGCACACGACGATATAAATTATTGTGTTGGTATTTTACAATATTATAGTACAACTTCTTTATTATCTCATATAATGTTATCATAATAATGGTTATCACGTGCCGGTAAAAATTTAACGCGGATCAAGCACCGATTTTTTTCTCAACTGTGTGTATGAAACGAGTATATTTAACACGAGACATTATACGACACGATCGCTAAACCAGAATCACTATGTAAACAACACAAATAGATTACCTCGCGGGAGTAATGTTTAAATTTTAGGTAAATATATTGTGCTACCATGCGGTAACACTGATATGGGTGGGGGATTCGAATGACGTAATTTTTTTTGTTTACATCGCGAGTGATCCATCTGTATTCATCTAATCTGTGACAGGAACTATGAATTAATATTACAAATTTATAACGATTTCCGTTTGAATCAATTCCATCACTCTGCCAGGTACCTTTGTACATATATCTTATATTAGACGCTGTGTTTTGTTGTTGAAAGTGCCGCGGCTGCGGGATTACCATAATACCACATCTATTTTTAGTACACAGAGGCGATGAAAAACGAGACTCACGATGACCGTTGCGCATGCGCAATTCTACTTATTTTACAGTCGCGCGCTTCGCGTACATACGCGCGTGTGTGATATACAATATAATAATGATATACAATATAATAAATGATAATTTTCATATTATTAAACTCCGTAGAGAATTTTTTCTCAAATAAAATCATAAATACGTTAAAATTATTAGCGAAATGTGTGTGTTATCGGCGAGCCAAGCAGTGTACCTACTTTTTGAGTATTACGTATTTACTACGAAATTTTAGGTGAGGCGCCGCCTCACTTGCCTCACCCTCAAAGCCGCCACTGAATTGTAGTTTTTTAAACCTCTGCCTAAAAAAAAAAATCTTAGTGTGCCCTGGGAGTTAGAACGAATTACTATAATTTATATAGGCCTTATATCCAATCTAATAAGTAGAATATATTATGTATAAATAAGTACAGTTTTTTTTTTAATATAAATACAACAATTTATTTACAAACATAATTATAAATAATATGGCGCCGTGACGAGACACCAAACCGTGAGAGCGATGGTGGACGCGCTTTTGCAGATAGGTAGGAAATACCTATACCTATAGACCAGTGGTGGCCAAACGTTTTTTACCGCGGGCCATAATAAAAAAAAAAAAATTGTTTTGCCGGGCCTGAAATTTGATAAGCAATGACGTAAATGACGATATAAGCAACAAGAAACTATAGGAACTATTTATTTTTATTTTAATACATTATTTTAAATATGAAGAATGTATACTGTATTTTTTTGATTTTTCAATTTTAATTTTTTTTTTTTTTAACGTAAATATAAAATATTATATACACGCAAATATAAGTGCTGTAATGTAGAATACTTTCGCGGGCCAGATAATAAATGATGGCGGGCCGGAGTTGGCCCGCGGGCCGTAGTTTGGCCACCACTGCTATAGACTATAGTCTACACCAGTGGTTCTCAACCTTTTTAGGACCGCGACCCAAATTTTCTTCCAAAAATCTATCGCAACCCCCATAGTTTTACTTTTACAATTACAAGCCGGCGATAATACAGCGTAACGACCAACTGAACTTTTACAGACAACTGGTTCTTGAGCGCCGACTTTATCGTCATCTTTTACCGAATATATTTTTTCGATAACGACGTACCAAAAATACCCGTCGTAATAATTTCGACAGTATAATAAATAATTATAAGACGATTGTAAATAATAATAAAATTTTAAAACTGTCGCTATATCGGGATTTATATTACTTTATACTTCTATAGTTCTATATAGTCTATAGTCTATACAATTTAAAAAAACATAAATTTCTTAAAATCTGTATAATTAAAAATACTTCTCGCGACCCCCAGCGGGTCGCGACCCACAGTTTGAGAAACGCTGGTCTACACTATAATCGCTGTTCTATGACCAATACAAAGAAACAAATTGATAGGGGGGGCGATCACCCTCATCGCCCCCCTCAAATACGCCACTGGTGCAGCGTTCCTGAATAAAGCAGAGAGATAGTAATATTTAAATCGCATCATCTATCCTGCTCAGCAAGAAATTATTTTTTGCTCCATGAAATAATAATTTGTTCCATGAAACAATAATTGAAAAATACTGCATTCTGTTGTCTACGTATCGGTTGTCTAAATATTTGCTGAGTGAGAAAGAAGATTCGGGAACGCCTGGATAACGGATACGGCCTATCCACGTAGATAATAGTAAATATATGGATAGACCACTCCTGTATTGAATGTGCATGGGGTAGCGTTCCATTGCAAAGGAGAGAGAAGTCACTATTAGAACGGTCCTCTTTCCTCGCATGGAATTAATAATTTTAATGTAATTATTATATTTATTGACTCTTTGGAAATTATACGTGGTGATAACAGTTATTTTCAAATGTTGATATTACGTATGTAAAAATATACGTAACGTTGCCGAAGTTTTCTCTGATGACTGGCATACCCGAATTAACTAATTATTATATACTCATTTAATTAGATCAATCCCGCTCATGCAAAAGGGCTTATTTGCTATTTGTATGTTTATATTTATTATTTACTATCGTATTGTGGCATTTCAGGCACGATGGGAGAATGAGTGACTATTGTCAACGGAAGAAAGAATAAGCTACGCCATATAATTCTTATAAAATAACCGCGCAAGATAAGACGTAACGACCCGTCCACATATTTATTATCTATCCATTATGTATTATATGTGATTTACATAATATTATAATAGGTATTATCTATACGTATAATGCATAATACGTCGAGTACGTCGAGGACGATTCGGAACGAAAATCGGTTTTGAACGAACGCGTGCCGGTACAAGAGGGGGAAAAACGAGTTTGTATTTGACGAGACCAGCACTAAATACGTATATAAAAAATATAGAGAAAAGTATAAAAAAGTAGAATAATGTACGGGAAAAAAATGCCGGGGACCCGAAATAACGTGCAATATATATATAAAAAAGTAAAAAAAAAAAAAAGCTCAGAAAGAAAGGAATTTCTTCGAGATCGGAAGAGTGATTTATACAGTGTAAATACAAAAAAAAAAAAAAAAAACAAAAGGCCATCCGAATTCATCCCGCCGCGCCCGCCAACTGATCCGGTCGGTAAATCAAACGGTCGCGCGCGCGGACCGCGCCGTGTTTGTTCAGCTGCTGTTGTGTACACACACTCGATTATATATTTATATATTTATTTTTTATTTTATTTATATAAATATATAAATATATATATATATATAATGGCGACATTAATGGGCGTGCCGGTCACACGCGTTATATCGGCATTACACTTACCACCGGCGTCACCGTCGTCTTCCTGCTCCTCGGCGGCCGCCGCCGCCGCCGCCGCCGCTTCTGCCGACGTCCGAGAACTTTGTCGGTCTCCCGTCGGCTCCCTCTTGTTAGCCGCCACGGCGTCTTGATATTTTCCGGTCTTCTTCGACGACGGTGTCCGGTCCACACCGTTGGCGGGCACTACTCGAGAAACCGTGGAAAAAAAAAAAAAAAACAAATAAACGTCGTTTGTATATAAAAAAAAAAAATACATAAATCGCACTTGGGGCTGAAAAAAAAACCGAGGACGATCGCGTTTGGCGACGAAAAGTTTTCAGGCGTCCGGCCGCAAAAAAAAAAAACAAAACGCTTGCGTAGAAAATATCAGAATTTACCGAAAAAAAGCGGGTTTTACAATACTGTCTCCCGGACCGTAAAATCAATTTCAATTGATGCAATTCACAATTCATATCGACTAGCACATCGTAGACCATACTCCGATTCTGTACTTAAAGAAAATGGTTATGAGTCTAGGGCTAAGGACTTTGTGCCCTAAAAAAAAAACCTTAAAATATGCACACATTTATGCGCTAAAAAATCGTTAATATACCCTTAAAACACGTACAATCACTAAAATATGCGTTACAAAAAAAAAAAAACCAAAACCAAATTTATATGACGGTATCTACTATACGCACCTATATACTGGATTAATAAATAAGAAAATTATTAATTTGTATTTAGGAAAACGCGTATTTTAACCAGACTCGGATCATAAAATAACTGTTGTACGCTTATTATATAAAACGTGGAAATCGCATAAGAGATCAAATAAACCCGGCAGTTCATAATAATAATTTCAAATATAAATATTGTCGAGCAGACGAGAAAAATCCCCTTGGACGATTCATTCCATCGATAGACCGTTTCAGGTATACATATATTATACATTTTTGTTTTCACAAGTTTTAAACATAAATCGCGTATTGATTTTTTTTTAATTAATATTTGACTTAGTTAAATATGCTTTTAAAATTCGAATACAACGAAATATGAACTAACGCGTAAAAATGTGCTAAATGTGCAAAAAAAAAATGTCTATAAGCCCCTAGTGTTATGAAACAAATTTCTATATCATTAAACTGTGTTTTGAACGATTAAAAAAAAAAAGAACATGCAAACTAGTCACGACGAATGGTAATTTTGTCAATCTCGCGAAAGATTTGCTGGGTATTCGAAACAGTTATATAATTGAGGTATTCTAAAACAGTGGTATACTGACGTATTCAATATTATTAAATAAAATATTAATCGAAAATTCCTTATTGTTTTCGACGGGGAATGGTTTAGCCAGTGTTCACAATTCGCGGAAAGCGCGCGATAAAAAACTGAAAAAGTTCTCGCACTAAACCCTCCAATAAAAATAGACGTCTAAAGTTTTTATCGAAATTCTCCGTTTTCTAAATTCAATAAACGTATCAAAATAACCGGATTCTATGATATTTCACGAGTAATTTATAACACTGTTTGGTATATATTTACATACTATATATTATTATGTAGTTATTTGTTTTATTAAATATTAAAAAAATAATAATTTAATTCAAAATACTATGTAAAATCGTTTACGATGCTGGACACGAATTTTCTATATTTTATTCCAACCCGACCCCGGTGAGAAATTGAAAGGTACTGTAAAATAATAATCATATAAGACACAACGCGCGCATAAGTAGTTATAAGTAAAAATAATAATAATAATAATAATGAGAAATTCGAATTATCTGCGCTGCTGCTTTTTTTTTTTTTACCCATTCCGCCGTATTTTGACGATTTTTTCGATATTGTGGCCGTCCACATTGCGGCCGCTGTTGTGGCTTCCGTTGTCGATGTAGTCGAACTGGTAGACATCGTAGTGGTCGTCGTCGTCGTCGTCGTGGTCGTCGTCGTGGTCGGCTTCGGTACGGCTGCACGGATATATAGACAATTACAAATTATGATACACCACAAAAATCATATTTTTTTTTTTGAGTACAGTATTCAATAACGATCAATATTTATTCGACAATTATAATTTCAATAAAAACCACGAGTTATGATTATAAAAAAGTTTTTCGCGATTTCCTCAAACACTACCGAGATATTCGGAAATGTATGTAATAAATTCTGTATTGAATTCTCAATTAATGAAACCGTTGGTATTATAAAACTCCGTACAAAATTCGTAAACAATTTTCGTCATCGGCAACAAGAATACCTAGTACCGTCGGTGTAAATGGATTGTTTGAACGATTAATGCACATAGTGTCACATACAAGAAAAAAGTTATCTACACGTTTCTTTCATCGCGATTGTAACAACAAAAATTACCGCTTGACAGTGCACGGCACGGTCCGTAAGTTCACGGACCGGACCGAACCAGACATGACCAAAACCGGAACCAACCGATTGCGTTGTCCTTTAATTGCGTTGAGCTGAATCAGACCAATTGCTGTTTTAAAAATTGTTTAGCGAGCTGGACCGGACCAAATTATATATTACACTGAATCGGACTGGTATATTTTGTAGTAAAGACCACATCAGACCACCCAATATTTCTTTATTTTAGACCGGACAGGGACCAAATTAAAGCGATTCGTAATTGCACTTGGTTTACATTTTTCTCTATCACGTGATGGGAAATTCTTATTTTCCCTGATAACATTATAACTAGACGTCGCGGTCCGTTATTGGAAATTATTGTGATTGTTTATTATAATATGACCTGAAATTAATTAAATAATATTTCATAATCTCGTGTAATTCCCATTTCTAATAATATGCTTGTTCAAACGATAATTTACAAAAAAACGACCAGTCTGGATCGGAGGGGACCGACTGAAATAATATGGACGAAACCGGACAGAACTGAAGTAATTTTTTTTGTGAAAACCAGACCGAACTGAATTAGAATGAACTTTAATTGTGGTAGAGCCGAATTTTTTTCGAAATCTATCAGTGGGACTACCAAGCATTTCATTGATTTGTATTCCTTCGGACCGGACCAAACCGGACCATGGTCCGGTACGGTCCGGACTCGACTGATTCAGACCGTATAATAGTATTTGCCTTTGACCTTAATATATCGTTTTTAATCAGTTTGACAACTCTTGCGGTTCGCGGTTTTACTTTTACAACGAAATATTAAATTCCAACCATAAATTAGTCGTAGCGTCATTGTTGGTGAACTGATTTTGATTGAAGATTAACAGACTGAGGTTAAAATTGAATTAAATTCAGTGTAGGTACACACGTGGGTTACGAATAATACGCACCAACTGAGATTTACCTAAACATTAGTCAAACAATAATAACACGAATTTCTATTGTGTAAGTTAAGTTAGGCTTAATACAATATTCGACTATTGCAGTAGATTCAGAAAATACGATACGACGTGTGTATGGTTTGCTTTATTGCTTATAATACACAATAGGCGGAACGCTATTAACAAAGATCATCACTAGACAGTGTTGAAAGTTGTAATAAATCTCACAGAAAAATATTCTATAATCACATCTACACACATGTTTTTGATCGGTATAGAATGATTGATGTTATGAAGCAGTGGTTAATACCTAATGGAATGATATTTTTTATGAACGAAATGAAACCCTATACGAAGATATAATATCCAACGTCAACATCATACGGATTTGTGAACGAATACTAAATTTAAAACATTTAATGTCAAAAATTTTGTGAAAAATTCGCAAAAAAATATACGAAAGATTATTAGAATAATTGAAGTGGAAGAAACGAATTAAACTTTCTAAAAAAAATACCGATGTCATGAACAGTTTGTTCAAAACCAATTATAGAATAGGTAATTAATACTATCGTAAATTGTTTATAACGTGTTTTAGAGAATCTTTTGAATGACCTTGAAAAATTGCATATTATATAAATATAACATATAGCCTAAGAGAAAATAATTTATTATATTATACGACTTGTTTTTAATACATATTTTATACGAGATTCGTATCGTCAAAAGATATCATAAACCTCCAATAATTATTCAAATCATTTGATCACATATTAAAAGAAAAAAAATTATAATATTAAAAGACTAAGGATAACACCGGAAATAAAAAAGAAACATTTTACCTCTAAGTTTATACGAAAAACTAGGTTTCTTTTCTCTAGAAAAATAACTTTTTAAAGCTAAGAGAATTTATAAACCTAAATATTAACAACAAATCCAAATATTTCATCTCAACTCTTTAGTTTACACTATATTTTTGTTCCGGGAGGTATTACTATATAAAATATAAAAAAATGTAATATCGAAAAATACTAGATCCAAGGTAAAGTTTCCAAACAAAAACAAAACCTAAACTCATTTATATTCTTAGAAAAAAACACTCAATATAATAAATAACATGATCAAAAAATTGTCAAATAAACGTTAATAAATGTATTCTAAGCGAAGCGATTTCATTTCACGATAATGTAGTTACACGTTATTTGTATTTATAATTGTCACTCTTTTTTTGGACCTAAGAAGTATTTGAGAAGTTTTAATTATATTCACCTTTATATAGACTATAAAGTTGTGAAAAATACAACATAAAGTAAGAGTTTATATTTTTATATTTGTAACAATATTTTAACACTTCTGAAGACGGAAAAATGACTACACTCCAATTTTTTTTCGGCAAAATCAAATTTCATTACACCGTTTTAATTCCAAATCTAACGATTGTTTTAAATGCGAATACTTTTATCGAAATCATCTACGTTAGTCCATGAATGATAACATACCATAAAGCTTTATAGTGCCGTCAGTGTCGCCCAACGAGTTTTTTGAAACGCACTGATACGCGCCGTAATCGGAAGACGTTACCGAAATGATCGTCAGCTTCATGTGCGTTTTGTACGTGTTGTCTATGAGATCCGTGTGATATTTGGTGCCTGAAAAAGTAAATTACCGATAAGTAATATTCCGTTCAAATCATTTCGGCGCATCCAATGGCGGACCGGAGAGGAAAATCAGTCGGGAAAATCACAATCGTTTGGTCCTCCGTTCAGTTAGAGCTGAACTTAAATTTCATACATTTTATTACAGGGATTAGACAGAAATTAAGTCGATATTTGTTTTAAATTTTATCGAAAATTGATATTTTATATTACAAGATATTGTGGTTGTCTAAAGACAAGTACGGTTGTACTACGATCCTACGTATAAATTAATTCGGAAAACAACGTATTGCATTTAAAATGTAAAAGAGTACATTTTAAATAATACAATAACATAATTGTACAATAATTATTATCTACAGAACGGTTTCGGTACGATAATTTGTCAGGAAATGATTATACTTTAATGCATTTAACTAGCAGCGTGTTTTTTTTTCTTATTGTTCAAATTAAATGTCACAAGCAAAATATAAATGGCGAATAGAGTTTTTGAATTAAATTTTATACGACTAAACCCTTAAATGTATAATAATAACTATATTACAATATAATATAACGACATTATTTTTATGCGCCCCTTGTTTACACCTCAATGGGTTAATGCTTTCATTGTGCTTTATAAGTAACAATAAGTTAAAAAGGAAAATTCCATATCCCTTCATAAAATATAACGAATTGTTTATATATATATATATATATTTATTATTTTGTTCAACGAAGAAAGCGTTTTTAGATTTTAATGATTTTATTACTGATAAACATTTCGTAAAATTTTTTATTTATAAATATTATAATTAATTTCCGTTTTTCATAATATATTTAAATATTATAAATAGAAAAATCTAATTACGTATATTTTTTCTCGATATTTCTCTACTCGGTTTATTGAAAATATCGAAAAAACTAACTACGAATTTTTTTAAACTTTATTTTCAACACATTTATATCTACCAAAATAAATCGTTTGTTATAGAACAAATTTATATTTCCCTTACAGTGCCTATTATGATGATATAATAATATATTTGTTCGTACTACACTTATTATATACCGCGTTAACATTTGCACCAATGACATTCAGAATTCATATTTATTGTGTACGGTACCGTTTTGAACCACGCGATAGATGGATTAAGTGTGGTTATTGTTCGTGTAAATAACTTAAAACCCAGGTGAAATCAAACCGTATTGTGTTCTACTATTGTTCAATGAATAGTAATAATAATCAATACAATTAATATCACATCGACTACTGAAATGTAATTTTTACGCGTAAAAGCGCCGAAATATAAATGTGATTTTTTTTTTGCAAAATATTTTAGTTTTCACCAACCGTTTGATATGATGGTGGTTTTATCTTTTGTCCAGTAATCGATCGATTTGGGATAAGCTTCGGACATACATTCCAAAGTGACTGATTGACCTTCTTGGGCGCCGACGAGCTGATTTTGTATCCATATCATAGGAGGGACTAGTTAAAAAAACACGCACAAATTAATTATTATTAGTATTATTACTAATATTATTATCATATATGCAAAATTCAACGATCCGCGTGGAAAACGATTTATTTAAATAATACGTTATCACATATTAATTAAAATAATAATGTTTGTGGTTAGTGCTTATATATGAGGTTCACTTTCGACGATTGAACATTATATTAACATGTTAAATTTGTAAATTTACAACCCGACACACTCTGACATTCTGTATAATACGTATATGCACTGTATTATGTAAATATATTATAGTATTTGTTATTACTCACATTGTATGATGAGCATGATACGTTTGCTTACTGAAGGCGGAATTCCGTTTGACGCTATACACAAATATGCGCCCATGTGCAAACGGTTTACTTTTGATACGTTCAACCATGGTCCATTCACAGTGACCACTGAAAATTAAAATATTAAAAATACATGTAGGTTTTAATAAGACCACGTGTCGGATGGACTTTGCAGGGTAGCTCAACAGACGTTATCTTATTTAATGAATTCTGCATTATTTTCGTAATTACGCAAGTGACCGCAAGATACTGTGTTTTCGATTTTGCCGGGTATATCATCTGATCATGAGTTGAATTACCATTGGCATAAATAGATAGAATCTGCCAGTGGCGCACAGAGAAATTTTAACAGCACATGTGTTTAACTAGTATTGTAATCATCCTGCATCTCGTTGTGTATTCATATGGAGATTGAGGATATTTTTTCTACTTAATTTATGCTTTTATAATTATTTTCAAAAATACATGCTCGTATCCACCTGCCCATTTACCTAAGCAATAAAATATGTTTATAAAAAAATTTAGTCGACCATACCAGGCCAATATATACACATAATATTGTGTTTAACGTGTATGTATATTATATAAATTATACGCATTTCTTACGATTCCTGAGAAATAAAAACGAAAAATGTGATAAAACCCAAATATTCATAAATTTACATTGTTTTTTATTTAGTTTCTGAGCGGAGCAAGAAAGCTTTTGATTTTATAATAATGTTTATTTTTTATTCTATTCTTTTTGTGTACACATTTTTGACTAGAAAGAATTTTCGGATGAACTCGTCATGCGTTACGTTCCGGTAGAAAATGTTACCTAGCTAATACTTTATTTGAAACATTTTTCGATTTTCTCAATAATTTGCTTATGCATAACTCAAAACAACTGAAAAATTGGAAGAACAATACCGTGACACAAACAAACTACTAAAATAATGAACCTAGAGTTTTGAAATTTTCACCGAATATATATCTATACACTGTATACGCATAAAAAAAATTCTTATAATTTTTAGCTGTTTATAAGAATTATTACATTTTGAGCTATTTAAAACAAAAAAAAGAGGCAATTTATAATTTCTTCGTATAAAACAGTGAAAATATACAATATTTTACTAATAAAATATACCTAAGTAATTTATAAAAAAAAAGTTTTGTTACATAATGTATTTATAAAATAATATATTATATTATATATTGTGAAAATAATAAATTATAAATTTTAAACAAATTGTATTCAAATATATTTTCTCATCAACATTTGATATAATATGAAAAACTTGTTAAGAAACGACCGCTTCGTCTTCTGCTCAAATAATATGGTATAAATTACAAATTTATTTTCTCTCAGTTTCTATTATAAATTTGATCAAAAAAAAAGGTTATATATTGTGCTTGATAATTTCTATTTTTACAATTCATACATTAATATTTCTCCTTCATTTAAAATCTCAGATTTCTATAATAATTATTTTTTAAATTATATTTATCGTACATTCTACAACAACAATTAATATACTCGTAAACAGTAAGTGTGGATATAAATGAATTTCCGTCGAATGAACACAGTATGCGTAGTAAATTATGTACGAAAAATGTTGTGTATCAAAAAAAAACCATACTTTAACGTTCAAGTTTCACCTACACATCCGGATGAATAATAATACAAATAATAATCCATAGATTAAATAAACCCTACGTTGTATAATATATTTTTATAACATGCGCGTATCGTATAGAAATAATATATAAAATGTACGTGTACACGAGGCATAAGTTTGACATTTAGATATATCAAAACGTAATTTATGCACTAAGCGTTTTGACTTAATACCGTTTACGGGTCCGAGTACGGTTTTTTTCTACTAATCGACAGCTGGCACTGATACGTTAATACGACATTATCCTTTTGACGACGGTTATACATGTTTCGTGGATAAAAAAAAAATGCAAGTTTTTTTTTTTATAAATCACTTAAAAATCAAATTGAATAGGTGGTAAAAAGCGTTTAAATTTTATAATTCTTACAGCTTTCGGTTTTTTTATTTTAAACACTTAGTAAATATTAACATTCAACGCAATACTCTAAATGATAAATCGCACGATTAAAATATTTTAAATATAAATATTATTTTTTCAAAGTTTATTACTAGTACAAATTGTACACAAAAAACAAAAAAAAACATTTTCGTAGACGTAACTATCTATATTAGACGACGTGTGCATTGCAAGTTTACGTCTGTAAATTGTAATTGGTGTGTTCAAAATATGTCTATGACATTCTAAAACGGCTATGTCTTTTACGTGAAAACGTACGTGTATAAGGATAAATGCATTTTTTTTTTAAAGCTTGTCCAGATGTTTGTCCAATGGTTTTCATTATAAAAGTTAATAATGAGCAGACCGTGTTTATTTTTAAAGCACATACAAATACGTACAGCAATGCGTGTATAATGTCGTGTGATAATTTTAATATTCTTAAATAAATAAAAAACGATATGCCAACGTTTATTTTTAAATTTACCCGTTTGTGTTAATGTTTTATCGATTAAATAATAAATTCGTCAATACATTGCAATAAAAATTTAAGTATTTTTATTCATACAATAAGAAATAACATATAATATATATGTTATCGGAAAAGATGATAAACAGTTGACGTCGACAATGAGTAGGCAACAACGGCAATGCCTGATTTAGCGAGGGATTGTCATAAATGACTAGTAATTGACGTTAGTTCTTAAAAAAAGAAGGCAATGATGCTAAATATTGCAATAATATTAAAATATTAAATAAATTAATGATTATTTATTACAGCAGGGTAAACTACGAGACACTATGTACTATGACACTTGGAGTTACATAATTTTGTACAGGCACGACAAGCACATCTATTAGTTTTACATTGTGTTTTACAGTTGCATCTGTCTTTATTACAGACTGTTACGATACGATACACAGACACAGAGTTCGATATACAATATAATCAATTATTATGGGCAATAAAAATAAATATCGACAAGTCGATAACATAAAACCGAGTTGAGATTATCTATAGTCTGTTCGATCAGCCGTGTCAATTTACAACATGGCCCAAAATAAAACGGAAATGTAGATACAACTACGAAATATTCAACAATGCCTAACATCATCAGTAATTGTCAACAATGACTAGGGAATGTTGACATTTCCTAAATGATCATCATTTCCGATAACATATATATATATATAACAGATAATATATACGATCTGCGTATAAAAACGCGTATTTTCTTTGTTTTGATAATTATTTTGTACGGATAAAATCAATAGGTAATGTAAAAGCATATTTTTATAATTATTTATTTTGCGAGTTGTTCGTTATTACTATCGTTTTTCGATTAACTACTTGTTATTCTCGTTGTCTTTGCAACAAATAATAACGCGCTCCATAAAATTTCCATTTAATTGTCACGTCTACATTATAAAACAATTTCGCAATTATTACCTTTCAAATGGCAATTTATATTAAATATTGTTCGTCTAAATTTTCGTGATCTTATACGCAATGTTATTGGCAAAGTGTTTATTATTATCTTTCGAGCCAATTTTTCCAGTTTATTTTTATTTTTTTTATCCTCACTGATATTTCTACCTTATTATACGACTCTTCACGTCCCTTCAATCCCTATAAATCTTTGTGCATTATTAAAATCCGTACGTTCTCGCTTTCATTCTATCTTATCATATAAATCCCATTCACTTTTCACGTATTCCGCGTCTTCTTTCAATTTCTACACGATTCGCGTGTACGTCTTCCGAGCGTACGCCCTATTACACCGTCGAGTGCATTCAATCAAAGTCGAGTTATAATTAAATGTTTTAAAAGACTATGGAACGTTTCGGTTTAAAACGAAAAAGCCAAAATGTACACGCGAAAAAACACATTTTTCGCGCAATTTAAAAATACATATTTCTCTACCACTGTGAATCAACGTAAGAAATAATCGTATACGCAAATATGTTCAGGTGGTTACAACTATTACGGGGTTCTTTATTTTATTTTTTTTTTACTTTTGCACGCAATAAACAATTAAAAATGAAATATTTTAGGGATAACAGTAAGGATTTCTTGTCGCGCAACTACGTACAATGTTCGGTTAACGAACATATGCCCTCCTCGGACATTTTCACAATACACTTTTTTTTACATACTTTTCGTTTTATATATTTTAACAAAAAAAAAACCCCTCGTATTAAATGCTATTCGGTCTGTAAGATATCGACTCGATGAAAATTCCAATTTATTTCAAATAGTATATAATTTTTAATAACGTCTATAAAGTGAACCGACTTAATGCATTTATATAAATTAAAATAATATTTAACGACATACGAATTCTAATAGACTCTACTTTGTTTTACTTGTTAATTTATATTTTTAAAATTTTTTTATTAATTATATGAATATTATTTGTTTTTTTCCTTTTCAAATTTAAATAATAATGATATTACACTGTTCATTAAGGGGCCTGCGTCCGACCCTTATGCCTGTATTTTTTGCTGAAATACAAACGTTATTGGAAAAACTCTCACGCCTTGTAGAACGGTCCGATTTCGCTAATTTTGTTGTTGTTGGAAACAACATTTGACTTCTTACTGGGCGCATTGGACTTTATATTACCTCAATAAAAAAACTATAAAAAAAAAAAAATGTGTTAAAAATATTGTAAAAATTGTTCATATTCAAACTCTTACAATTTTGAGAATCGAAGTCAGTTTATTTCAGCAAAAAATACAGCCATACAGGTCGGGCGCAAGCCCCTTAACGCAATTTTCTGGAGTCTAGGGAGGCTCAGTCTTCGACAAGTAAACATTGCCTCCCCCAAATTATTTGTATGTAAAACAGTTTATTATTGAAAAATATTTAAATAATTTATTATTTCGATCTGCGGAACTTCGAATTACCGTGAACGAAATTCCTTTACGTCATCTTTTAACAACTAGAGAGTTATTTTAGAAGTACAACATTTAACCACAACTTGTTATCAACTACGGAGTACATCAATCTTTTTGTATTTTTCTGATATTTTAAAATTTATTTTAAAATTTTAATTATTACCGCGGTTGTATTCACCGCGTGGTTCGCGTTAACTGACCTAACCGGTAATAGCAAACATATTTAATAACGACAATAAATTAACAATTTATTTTTTCACGCGATGATACACGTATTCGGGTAATTTGAAATCGCCCGTCGTCTATATTTGATGAACAGGGAATATGTGTTACAAAAATTAATTTAATATTAAATTTTTATCTAGAGTCTAGAGAAATAGATTAAAATAATTTATAAGCCCCGTCCCCGGCAATTTTCAAATTTCAAATTGCTCCTATGATTATATAACGTATGCCTTCTGTGTTTTATTCATCTTTTATTTCAAATTATTTAAATCGTAAAAAAATGAATCTTGTAGCTATATCTTGTGATTTATTATTTTTACGGCCTATACGGTGATTATACGTTATCGGCTTCTATCTTATAGTACAGAGGTTCTCAAATTGTTGGTCGCGAAAAATTTTCACATGTGGAATGTTTTATCACTAAGAGCTGAAGACGAAATGATCTATTTGAAGACGATTCATTAAAAATGAGTTTCGACCGTACGATAAATAGCTATAAAGAAGCTCCATCTCATTCAAACCTTCACATAATATTGTGATGTTAGAGAACGAATTTCAGCTGTCGAACTACTTACGTCTCAAATTAACCAACATCGATTTGGACATTAATGTGGTTACCGAGAATAATCCAAAACAATCGAACCCTTCATAGTTCAGACATAATTAATAAATAGAAAAACAATAATAATAAATCATCTTTTTTCTTTTAATGTCATTTTTTTTTTACTAAATATATCATAACTTATAAAATGTTATTAATTAATTACTTATAGTTATCTAATTATTAATTAACCTTTGTTATAGCACATACACAATATTGGAAACGATCAAACCTCAACGTTACTCGCGTTGTACATTATTCAGTTTAATTTGATCTCTTGTATTGCCCGTGTCGTTTACCGGAAAAACTAGTACGCCAAAACTTGCCTACATTTTGTGCGCTGCATTGGCGGCCAGAAGAACAAACTGAACACAACGAATTCTCAGTTGTTCTTACTTAAATTTCACTTCAATGTACTCTCCTAAACGTGAACTATTATGTTGGTAAGTTTGACTACTTCCTTTGTAGCTATATCGTAAATCGTTTAAGCCGTTAACTTTCAACTATTAATCTAGCTGACCACTATTCAATCTTAAAAACTCGACCATTCTAAGACATTTTTGGACTCGTCTTCATTTCCACATCGATATTATACAAGCTACGCGTAACTGTGCCAAATTTCTTACACGTTATACACTAGTATTATATCAATTTATATAAACGGAAAAATTGTATCACTCATAAACCGGTCAATCGAATTTGTGAATACACGTATTTATAGGAGAACAATGTAAAGTTTGACGCGTAAATTGTTAACTATTTACCAGAATTCTTTGTGGGATGCAAAAATAGGTATTATAACCAAACGAAAATTGCATATATTCCGTCATTTCATATACTACAATATTAATTAATGCGGTGTAAAATAAATTTTACTCTCGTTAATATTGAAACACTCTATGCAGCAGTACGCATATATCCAATATTATATTTAGATATATTGAAACTCTACGGTCCATTAAATGTAGCAATGTGCGTAGCGAAATCCAAATAAAGCTCACAATGGTAGTTCAATAAATTACACAACACATAGAAAGTAAATAATTGGATAGGTTTTAAAACAGTGCCTATGTCTCTGTACCAGTGTACATAAATAAATAATAATCATTAATTTATATTATAAAAATAAAGTGATAACTAATTATTGACAATATTAGTACATTATCGTGATAATATGTTTGGAGATACCAAAAACGCCCGTTGTATTTTATTTAAACTTGTAAATTTGCAATTTATGAAATAATAATTCTTGTTGAAAGTTATTCATATAATATTATTTAAGTTAGTTTTCTTCGCGACATTTTCCCAATACCTCCAAATATATGACGTAAAATTAACGCAGACTCCGAAAAGACCAAATTCTAATCGGATAGCCAACACATTCTACACGGCAAGGAAGCACCTGGATCAAAGTCAAAATGTAGAAAGAGCTTCCTAAAACATACAAGCATCCCGATGAAGTATTTTGTACTAGTGCGTATAGTCGCATAGATATCTGGAAACTTTCTTTAAATCATACAAAAAGAAGAACAGAGTGAACCAGAAGAATTCCTACCAGCAGGGCACGACCTCGACTGATCAGCCTGAAGAACACCTAACTGGATAAGATGAGGAGTTAAAAGGACAGTCGAAGGAAATTAGGCGTCTTGTAAAAAAACACAACAAGATGTGATCGCGGAGAGGAATATTCCCTATTGACCTGCCCAAACTGCTCTGAAACATGCATCTTAAGATAACGAAAATGACTTATCTTATTTATTATTTTTACTACTATATCGAACTTATATTTTCGCCATTTAATCCTAAACGTTTATGTTCGTGTTTATTTTCTTCTTTATTCGTACTAATATTTGGTTATTTGACACACAAAAAAAAATACATTTTAGAACCGTAACGTTTTTTTTTATCTGTTAATATTTTAAAACGCCTATATTCATCAGAACAAACCAACTGCTCGACTTTATATCTACACTTTTATAAAACATATAACAAAAAAATAATAATAATAAACAAAAAAAACAATGCGATATAAGTACCATTATATATGTACAATATTGGTTTAATATGCATTTTAGAATGCTGAAAATGTTAAGCCCCGGGAAGTTCATATTATTTCATATGGATCGTGAATTTGCAGCGAACGGGATATTCCTGCAGGATTATAACATATGCGACGATTTAAAACCCAAACAATATTCATATAAATCTCAACTAAATTTAATATCGTGCACGTAGTACGAGTACGACCAGTAGGTATATATTTTAATTCTTTCAAACCGTTTCAACTGTAGGTTATTTATCACTTGTGTTAAGTGCGTATTATAATATTATAGTATAATATCGTATATTTATATATGAATATATTTAAACCGATTAAACGTCCCATCAAAACTGCAAACATAATATTACTCACACTGAAGTGTTGTTTAGGACTATAATGTTAACATCACGAATACGCGAGCCTATTATTTCAATATTAATAATGCTGTGTTTACCATTTATCAAGTAACTAAAGATCTACTTTTATATGGAGGAAAAAAACGATTACGTATTATTTTTATTTCTTTAATAGGTACGTCTGTCCCTCCTCCCTATTTTGATGACCGATATAGTTATGATTATATAATGAAATCGTAACATATATACTTACAATAAAACCCGATTTCGGGGAAAATATTATATAACTTAAGGAATTAAGATGAAACACAAACGGCCAATAATATCAGAAATACGTAAATAATAATGGAAAGAATAATAAAAACATTTAGAGATAACCTATAAACAAGTAAAACGCATAGAAATCTATAATACAATATAATAATATGTTTCTATGTGGTACAAAACCTGTCACAAACATAAAATATTGTTATAATAATATTGCGGAGAAAAAATATATTTCCAGTAAAGTGCACGTGACGTTAAGTGTTCGCAAATTTAAATTACTCGACGTACAGTGAACTGACATGTGATTTATATACTCGTATTCGGAAGAGTTCTTAATAAAAATATGTACTCTTACATTATAGCGATTGTACGTAATTAGTTCATAATAAAATGTTTGTCCTTCAAATTAACATCAGAAAAATAACGAAAGTTATGTGTTTATAAATTGTATAAAAAAAATTTCAACAGGTTAAAATGACCGTCGCGACGCTTCGCTTACTTCTGCTCTCGACATTTTTGCCCAGAAATGTTGTCCTTAATTCGTTTTAGAATACAAAAAGAACATAATACTAGATACCCCTTGCCGTTTTACCCAATATCCTCAAACAAAAATTATATTTTAAATTCCTAATCTTTTAATGAACGCATTATATTAAAATATAATACAACGTCACACAGCGAATTATTTTATGAAAAATTGAAATCAATTATTATTTTACCAATTTTATCGTGGGCACGAAATTAAATAAAATAAGATTTATACTATAAGATTAACAAGAAAATGTAGTTTGATTTTTATATTATTATTATTTTTTATTATTTGCCTGACTTGAAATATGCATTTAGTTAAACGTCTAGGCATGCAATTAAATGGCTAGGCATTTAACTAAACGTCTAGGCAGATAGTAAAATCGCATAAAAATTAAATTCTTTGACTATTTGCCTAGGCATTTGGTCAAATGCCTGATTTGACTATATGCCTACGACATATATATATACATATACACATATTTAATTATTTATAGCCTCAATTTTTTTTTTTTTTTGTAAGTCGTTGAAAATAGTTTGATACACAAAATTGGTCTTTTAAACGTTTTCTACTTAATTATTTCATAGTTATAATAATAATAAACAATCAATACACAAAAACATATTTTCGAGTTAAATACGCTTGTGACTAAACATATGGAACACTTGAACGTCGTATATTTAAATGTGTGCAGTAATTTATGTGTACAACAACGATATCAGTAATAAATTCACGAATAATTTCAGTAATTAGTTGTCCATCAATATCCCGATTAAATATATATTTTTTAATATTAGAGTTGAAACTATTTTTGAAAAAACAAAATATTATCACATAATACACGAATAAAATTGTATATCGTAAATTTATCGTCGAATCATGTTTCACATTATAATCCGCGATATATTGAAAAGCAATAGTATATGAGATCTATATTACTGGCGGTTGAGATTCGTGTCAACACGTGTTATCCTACAAATATAGTTTGAAATCATACATAAATATGATGAAATATCGTGTAGGTAGGTGAAGATGTACATATTATATTTAATGGTTTTCGCAACACTGCTTTGTTTCGAGAAAATATTAAGCAATCTATTATTATATATATATATATTTTTAACTCATCTAATGAGACGTATTATACAGCTGTTGAAAGAAACAAAAGTTTTATTATTTCAACGATGTTTGACCATTACCCTCGTGTTTGAAATATTTAACTACAGTCATTTTTTGATGTGTAATGCCAGGCGGAGTTTCCGTCACGCCTAATTGGATGGCAAATTAGTGACATGCACTTGTGTGTACAGCGTAAAAACGAGAAAAGAATAACTCTCCGAAGAAATCGCAGTAAATACTCGTAAAATATCTACGCGCACGCAATATTCTTTTTATTTCTTTCCCTCGTGTTCGAGTTCACTGTTTAATGAGTACCGAATACTGTACAAGATGAGTATCTACAATATTAAATAATCATATATGTGATATTTCGTATTGACATTTCGTTACATACGTTTTGTTTATTTTAATCATAGCCACGCTTCTACTGTGACTGCGTTAAAACAATATTATTACAATGACATGTTCGTGTATGTCAATACGTTTGTGATTGCAGTACAATTTAATGAGTTGATTGATTTTCTTTTGATTGGCCAATTAAAATCAGTGGACCGCGGACTTAACACAAGTGGTCCGCGATGTCTACGTTTTTCACGTCAATTTTTTTTTTAATTCGAAAAAATATACTAAATTAAAAATTAAAGGACGAAAAATATCGCGTTGTTCCGAACAAATAATGTTTGGAGTGAAATTTTATTCCACATTATATGCGATTTGTTCTCAGCAACAGCATCATTCCGAGAATACCACAACTGGTTAAATGAGCGCAATGTAATATATATATGAATATGATTATTGGTCAAGTAGGTACACCTATTGATTTATATTTTTTTTATTAAATTGGTCTGTTGTCAATAAATATGTTTATAATAGTTTTCTTCGATATTTATACTGTATCGCTTATTTAATAACTTATTTCCTATAGTTACGTATTATTCAATGTATTAGAAAAAAGGGAATAATATTAAATAGCAGCGTTGTATATTATCTAGATATATCAAGATATTATCTATATTATCTACAAAAATTCGAATTTCTCAGTTACTTTTTTTTCCCAATTTTCTATTCTATATAAAAATTCAATTACAGAAATCCCAAATAATCTTCTTTTTCTGTGTCACAATGTTGGATTTATCAAATTTCTATTTAATCGGTTTATTTGAAAACGTTCCGATAACTAAACACAATAAATATACTATATAATAATATAAAATATAATAAATAAACTTGCCACATTAAGTGCCTCAAAGTATTATTTTAGGTGCATTTAGAGTGTTTAGAGACTAGCTAGGTTTTTTTATTTTAATGCTTTTATATTTTTTGACTCATAACATTTCCGTTTTCAGTGACCACTGATTGATTTATAAACAATCAATACAATTGTTGGAATACGATTTTCTGTATTTATTTATATTCTTAAAGAAACATTTTTCACGTTTTTTAAACATTTATTGGACTATTTAAATTTATTACAAACACATTGTCTAGACATTTGTTTCAAAACTTTTCTCATCCGAGTTAGATTTATCTATGAATCCTTTACATTTTTGTTTCTTATACTAGCCAATTTTAAGAAACTCTCAATAAACAAAATTTCATTTTAAGAAAGATAAATTGTAGATGAATTTTACAGACGCAATTGAAGTTCCACACACACACACACACACACATTCGGTCATTAATTGTGATACATTTATATATTGGTATACGTGTGTTTATGTATTTTATTTTTGTTGAATTTTTCACGTTTTGTTTCATTTTTCAACGGCCTAGTATAATAACTGATAAGTCATGTACGACGTACAAATTTTTCATTATGACAGTAGTCTAATGTAAGATAAAAATATTTAAAAATTGTATGATGTCAAAATTATTTATATACAGTAGAGCCTCGATATTCCGGACCCCGATTATACGGTGAATGCGGTAATACGTACGGCGGAATAGGTAATTTTTGGACTTTATTGACGCTCTAAGTACGATACATAGGCACAGTTTTTAGTCTTGCAAATTGCTGGAAACTGGTGACGCCAATACTCATAAAGAAATCGAGGAAAAATCTGCTCCCTTTTCTTGCAGAAAGTGAAATCGACGAAGCGGCTAAAACCAAATCGACTTTCTACGCTCATAAACCAAATACAGGAAATATGTACGAATCAAATGTCTGATTATCAAGCACAGGAATGAGTTTTCGGTGGCACTGACGAAGATTTGGTAAATCATGAAATTATAACTGACTACCAAATTGTATAAATTGCAGCATAAGTGGGTGATCTTTAAAGAAGAAAAAAGATTGCCTGTGTCAACACAAGTAAAGGTTCTCTTTCAGAAACTTTGAACGCACTAAGTACGTTTTTGCGTCGGACGGAAGATCAAAACATGGAAAGCACTGATATATTGTTGCTGCATCGACTCAAAAAAAAAAGCTGATTTTTTCGCTAATACATAATAAATCCTCTACTTTATATATATATATTTTTTTTAATTCAACAAATAAATGTGGTGGAACAAAGTTTCTTAGTCATTTTTCTTAGGTTTTCAGAGTAAAAATAAACCTCCACAAATCCGGACGAATGTCTAATCGGTACGACGCTCGGTCTGAAATCGTCCGGACTATCGGGTCTATAGACGTAGAAACGTAAATATTTTACCATCGAGAATTTTTATGTTTGGTCAAGTATAGAACAGAATGACAAAATTGTTTGACATAATTTCAATAATGTTTGATGAAAAATATTCAGTCACTATTGTAGTGTTGTGTATAGACCATAAGATGTGTATTGTTTCTCTGCGTACAATAGCAATTATTCACTTAACAACTCGCAGTGTTCCAGGAATTGTTCATTGTTATTCGTTCTTGTCTCATGTTTTTTCCCTCTATCGAATTCGAATACCGTGTACAAATAGCGAATCAAGACGTACATTATAACGCATCTAGAAGCTGCGACAATATTATGAAAAGGCAATATTATTGGTGCCAATAAGTAAGACGGAAGCGATGTTTGGCTTTACAGATAATTGGGTGTGTTCGAGTGAACTAATAATTTGTTTCTGAGTATTACACGCGACTTACAATTTTTTTTCATAATATTGTATGTAGGAGGGATGCTTTAATAAATCAATACACTTCTTCGCGCAACGAGTATAATATGATGCGATACATAATCTTGAATAATGAGTGAAGTAATTTACCGCTTATACGTATACTTATTTAAATCCGTTCGATAAGTTTGAATAAAGTCGTTAAGTGTATAAGTGGAAACGCAATATTATTTTTACTAGAACATAATATTTCATTTTCATGAAACTTTATTAACGTATTTTTTTTTTTAAATAAAAGAGAATAATATGTTAGTATAGCTATATACGATTTAAGAATAAGTGAAAATTCATTAAAAATAACCTATATTGTCGACGTTTTACCAATTGAAAACAACCGTTTTACCCGTGTAAAAGAAAATATAGAATATTTGAGGAAAGTAATCAAATTTTTTTTTTGTCGCTAATAATTTTGGTGAGATTTTTTTTCTTTAATACATTTTTAGTGAATCTCGATGAAAAGTAATCGATAAGTGCAGTTTATAAACTTGAATAACTTTATCGGAACTACCGTAAACCAAATGTGCTAAAACTTAATTACAATGTCTAAATCATTAATAACTATCATTATTTTAAAGTAATTAAGTTCATAATTTTGTAATTATTATTAATTGTTCGCACTTTAGCTGTTTGTTTGAAAATATGTTTAGTTCATAGTTCATCGTACAAAATCGTCCATCAAGTTTAAACGCGTCTTTACAATAAACCAATTAAAAACGTGTACCTACTACCTACATCAATTTTTTGTTTTTCGTAAATCATTACCACAGACTAGATGAACAGTAGAATTTAGATATTTTTAATCCGTGAATTGTAGTACATTCTAAATGTCGTCCTTTAATTTATTCTACGCGTTAATCAACGTGCCGTGTGTAAAACAGCCTTAAACGAAACTGTTATTGGCGAAATTTCGATTGTAAACATTTCCGAGGTCGTCCGAGAGAATGGAATATTTGAATTTGAAACGTGTTTGACGACATATTATGCTGAAGTATATTTTCGAAACACGTTTTACCGCTTTTCAAACGATATATTTTATACAATGCAGTAAAATATGTGAATTTATCGATTGTGAAATGGTCAATAATGTTGAGTCGATTTCGGGCCTCCGTCGAAATCATTGAGTATATAATATTGTTTTGCGTATAATAAGAAAACGCCATGAGCGGCGTGCTATGACGTTTAGAGTGCGCTATAAAATACTGCGAGGAAATCATAGACGGTCGTACGTGTTTTGGCGATTACGCGCGAACACGTGCCGTTTTCACAGACAAACATAAAAAGAACGGGGGAGGGAAAAAAAGAAAAATCAAAATTCCGATACTATTCCCGTCGTTGGCTTTATCATACTATGATACGCTTAAAGCTATGGTGAAAAAGGATAAATGATGTTTGACGCTTACCCATAAGGTCATTTCTAGAAATCCTCATCGCAGCTTACGTGGTTACGTGTGTGGCCCGCAACAAACCGGAACCGAACGTACGTACACGTATTTTTTTTAAATAAACGATGTCGGATTTTACGAATACAGGACATAAAACTTGGATGACTTCGTAGTTTGTCCGACAGTATTAATTTTTTTTAAAACATATTAATTTGTACGACAATGATTAGCGGATGAGTGAAATGATTTAGATTGTACTGCAGTATACAGTACAGAAGCGTATACAAGGGGGGATGTGGGGGTCAGATAACCCCATGATCTTTTTTTTTATAAGTGTTTTTATAAGGTTCCTTATTTAGGCCCATAGGCATAATTCCGCCCATAGGCCACCACATACCTAAATCCGGCCCTGATCCCCCCCATTGAAAAATCATGTATACGCCACTGATATAGAAGCGGGTAGATTTACAGTATTATAACATTACGGATATGCGAATATGGACTGGGCGAACTATTATGAAATATGTATTTAGCGACAGTAATAACTAATAATAATAATAATAGTAATATATCGAAAATATTTATTATCCATGTGTAGTTACGTCAATTACTGAATTATCAGTGGCGTATCTAAGTAATAAGGAATCAGGATGCAGCAAATTTTCCGGGGACCGTAATTCAAGACTTAAACCCAATACAAATCTCGAATAAAACAATAATGTAATAAAAATTTAACGTATCTATGATTTGAATAAAATATTTATTGCATTACAATTATATTTTTATTTTTATAGTTTAAAACAGAAAACGGCCAATACACAATAGTACAATGCAAATTATTTAAACCGTAAACTTTATTAAAATTAATTATACAATAATTACACTCGGGCAACAAAGTACATTTAAATCAACATTTTAACATTTTAACATTTAAATTTCAAACTATTTCGAGAAGTTCTTCCTTCTTGATTTAGCATTTGCGAAGTCATTTATAATTGTATTACTATTCATATTAATGGGTCTTACTCTTTCTGTATTTCGTGTTGAAATACATTATATACCGGCCGTAAGAAAATTTCAAATGAATGTATTCCTTAAATAAATTTGAATTGATTTCAATTTTGAAAAGGAGTGCTCAGAAAACGATAATAGTATTTACTGGTATGGACGTGAATATTATACAAGCGCTTAAAATATCAGGAAAATTACTGGCCACACTTACTTACGTATTATAAGTTTTATTGTTCTAAGTCATTTTTAGTCATGATTTCACAATTATAACTGTAAGTAACTGTAACAATAATTGGTTTTAAAGCAATAAATTAACGCGGAGAATCCGTAATAATATTTTTTTTTATACTTTAATACAAAATACGATGAATTTATTAAATCCTCATCGTCCATCGTTGAGTTTTAAAAGAAAAGTTGATGTTAAAAGTCCAAACTTATGAACAATATCATGTCGTAAAATAATCGATAAAATATCAGTCTTAAGAAACGAACTGTGATAATATGCTGTATCAATTGTCAGTAAAATAAAAGCAAGTGTTCATTTCGTATTTTTTTCACATTAAGTCGATAATCACCCTATAAATCGTCATAATAATTTTTCGAAAAATATTTAATCATTTTTATGAGCAATAATTTGTAAATGTTATCTTGATATTAGTTCATAATTGCAAAAACATCAAATATTTTTTAAATATAAATTTTAGTTGCTGATCTGAGAGTCCCTTACATATTAAAAAAATTAAGAGGCCCTATAGTGCAATGCGCCTCTTGCATCGCCACTAAATACCCCAATGTCAATTATGTATACGAGCGACGAAAATGTCATCTGATGAGAATTCGTTATAAGCGTATAAACCTAAATACAATAAATATTATAACATTATTCAAGATATACCTTATGCCATTGTCCACGCAGCATTTTTTTTAATGAATTGTTTCAAAAAAATGTTTCTCAGTTCAAGAGTTTATAAAAAAAATGAAATTATATTATTAATAATAGATAGACGGTAAAAAAAGATAAAGTAGAATTTTCTACAATTAGTTTGATTAAAATTTAAATGACAATCACTTTATTTACTAAATTTAAAAAAAAGTTATTTCTTCATCGATTTGTAAGAATATTAATTGTCATAAAGAGAAATAAAGAAATGCGTGTTTTTCATTTTGACATTTTTCATTCTCCCTATTTGTTTTCTAATAAACCTATTTGTAATACACATTTCATATACATATGTGTACAGTTTTAATTCGTCTAAATTTATAGAATTAGAGTTAAAATACAACCACATTTTTAATGGTAAATTTCTTTAGTCGATATCAAAAAAAAAAGAAGAAGTTTGTTACAGACAAATTTAATGGCAAACGGCGTAGGAATGACTAGAGCCGTTTGAGAAAGAGTGTGAATGATATAGTCGCACGGCTGATGAAACTAAAGATATATTCGGAGTTTAAGACTATCCTTAGAAGATGGTCTATACCGACTCAAATCTAAGAAAACCGTGTGAACGATGGTATAAGACACTGTAGGTTTATGTATGTGGCAGTGTGGCCGCATTGTTGTTTTATACAGCAAAAAAAAAAAAAATTCATTTTATATTTATGGGGCGCGGAATTTTGAAGAAATAACGATTAGCGTTACTGGTTCGCGTAACGTTAAAAACGGTGTAACACAATGTGTGCGCAAACACATATAACAACGAACTATAATAGTCGTCGTTAGGTAGGTACGGATTTCGGAATCGCGCAAAGATGTATATATTCTACATTGTTTCGTTGTATCAACCAAGTCCCGAATGCACAGGAACTCTCGTGCACCAGCTTAAATAATGATGCGTGTTCAACTTAAAAAGACATTGTGTGTGTATTACAAAAATCGATGTAGAATAATAGAGTGAAATAAAGAGAAAAAAAATAGTGTAGATACGATGGGAATGATTTCAGAGACGTACATATATATATATATACCGTATACACGTATATCCTAATTTTTATACGAAAACGGATCTCCTTTTATACGAATTCTCAAATAGAATGCGTATTAAAAACGCCGTTCGATCTGAAAATGCAATAAACGGTCTGAAAATCACTGGCATTTTTTCACGAAACCCCGTTAGAAAACGTTATGAATTATGTCGAACTATTTCTTCCGATAGTCGGCGGCAATCGTTTTAAATTTGATTTTGTTTTCCAATAACATTATATTACAGTGTGCGTGACAAATAAAAATGATTTCTCTCCAACGTAGGTATAAGTCAATTTTAGCGTTTCGCCATTATATTAGTTGGCGATAAAGAATACTAAAAAAAAAAAAAAATCTAGATTGACGTTGCGTTGAAGTTGGACAATATCGTTTCTGTATTTTTCAAAAACGCTGTATTTTCACAGATATTTTTTTGTGTAGTTTCTAAGAATATGTATTATTAGTATTTGAACATTTTAACATGTAAATAAATTATACTCGCACACAAAAAAAAACAATCTTCTTTCATTTTTAATATTTTTTTTTTTTTTACTGCATTTTTAATAATTTTGTTATTTTACGTAATTATATAACCAGGCATTGGTTCATTATTAAATTAGTAATAGTAATATAAAAATACAATATTTTATAATTTATACTTACTGTCATACGAAACAGTAAAGGACTATTGATTTCACACTACAAAGCAATTTATTGATTATAGCGTATAATGTAGTTTATCCGTATGTGTTATTACATGTCGGTGTTGAAATGTTTTTAAATTGTAAAAATCGATCAACTGCTTCGAATTTGTTATTAAAATACATTTTAAATGTTCAGTGGTAAATATAAACATGTTAAAAATACGTTTAAAATTGATTTCATCAAATGTTTTTTATTGTTAAATATTTTTTAATCGTTTTTTCAGTATTGTGTAAAAAAAAATTATTTTGTATTTATCTTTATTCTCCGACTTTTAAATAGTGGGTACGGAAAATAATTACAGAAGTTTATCATTGAGCGCTTGACTTACGCTTATATCGAATAAACTTGTAGCTTTCGATTCGTTCATTGTAATTAACTTCCTATCCTTTCAATCTAAGTACACACTATTGTATTTGATGTATGAATGTCGCTCTTGAGTCAAAGTTTATAATTTATTTCGTAATAAATATATGTATATACATACATATACAAATACAAAACGTCAATATTAATATTGTATAAATAGCTAAATAATTATTATTATTATTATTAACAATTTAGAAAAGTCTGTAAGACAATATTGACGTTTGTACGCAGTACCCATAGGTATTTCACACATCTACTCAAATAACGTAAATTGATATTTATGACCTCCATAAATATTTAAATTGTTTTATGGGCTGATCGAAAAGTTTTCAACGAATCGCATGAAATTCAAACGAAAATTGTTTGATTTTTTTTTAAAACAAAGATTTCTAATTGTATATAGTTGACAAATTACAATATAAAATAATAACTTGTGTTCGAAATAGAATATTGTGTTCAAATTGTATAGACCAGTATGCATTAATTATTATTTTCCGAGTGCAATTGTTTCCATAGTTTTTTTTTTTTTAACTACCGAACGCTCTTGTGAAGCGTTACGACGATAATTTTCGAATAAAATTGAGGCAGAAATAATCCTTTTACACGTCATATTTACGTTTTTACGAACAATTTAGTTTGGACAATTTTCAATATTATACTGTGTAGAAATTATTATGACTCACCGTCCGTCTCGGGGCTTATGGAGATCAAATCGCCTCCTTCCCTTCTCCAGGTGATACTCGGAGTCGGAAATCCGGATGCGGCGCATTGCATAGAGAAATTACCACCTTCCCTCACCACCATATCGGTGCTGGTCGGGTAGTCCAAAATGTCCGGAGGTACTGTAAATTAAAATCAACGATTTCAAAACAATATCGTTTTCAAGCACTCGTTTACACGTATTTAACTTTAAATTAAAAACGAGAAAAAAATCGAAAACTCTATAACACACTATTATTTACGTATGATATTGTATTTATAGTTGAATATCTCTGATTTAGAGATAGTTAATAATTATAAATAGTATTTAGATAGTTTTATTTTCTGATTAACGACAAAAAAATAATAATAATAAAATGCTCGTTACGTTCCATAAGTACCATAATATTTCTGAACACCTCTTCTGAACGGCTTAAACATTTATTTTAATTTTAGTTTTTGAAACTATCGTAAATGAAAATAAACTTTTTGTCGTTTGAAAAAAAAAAAATGTCTAATAATATATTTCGAGAATAATATCTACACTGCGGTTGCACATTTTAAACAATAAATATAAATACAAATGCTGACGTTGTGATTACAAGACTTTTCTGTCGAAAAATTTATTACGATTTTAACTCTTTAGATATACCGATACGTATTATACTAATATACACCTATATTAGCACATAATTCTAATATATATTTCGCATTTTATTTTAATAATGGTATAAGGAAAAATTAATAGCCTTTTATAAGTTTCTACGTGGAAAAAAAAACAAATGACTGCAGCGTACGCTACTACTGGAGGGATTCACTAATTTAAACTTATCTAGCCTTTGTGGGATATTTCAACTCTGAATTTAAATATTAATAAAAGCGGATCGAGAGCATCGATTTTCCGCGTACATTTTTATTTTTTCTATATATAACTGTTTTATTTTTTTAACGACCAAGTTCTAATGAATTGAGTACTATTTTATATTTACCTAAAGTATTTAGAATTTAAATCAAACAGATTTTTCATAATTTTTTCGCATTATATTATCTTTGTAAATTCCATTCGTACGCGATATATACACCGAAAATTTAAATTCGTTTTGAAATAATAGCAACGTTTACATAGAATAAAAAAATATTGAATTCGTTAATAAACAAATGATTTATAAGAAATAAATATATATATATATTTTTTAATTTTCATTAATTCAACCGAATTCTGTACTCGAACACTAATCAACAGTACTACACGTTATAGAGACTTATATAAAAATATTTTTGAAATCCATTTTGAAAACTATACATAATAATTATTATTGTATAACGCCACACGTTTCGCAAAACATAAAACCGACGTGCAATGGCGTATTTAGACCAGGTGAAATTTGAGTAGTACTTATAGCGAGCGATCGGCAAAAAAAAATCACAACATACACAGTAAACATCATGTAGATGGTGTTCGAACTTATGCGCATCAAGCTGAATAATATATTTATTATTTTTAGATTCTGAGCGAAGATACGAAGCAATATTGGTTTTACAATGATCGTTATAAATTTTTTTTTATTTTTTTTTTTTTTTGCGTACAACATTTCGACAAGTAGAAATGCTTCTTCGATTATTACGTTCGTACACTCATTTTCCGGTAGCAAATTTTCCTGGAGTAGTACTTTAGAATTGAGAGCCTTGGTCTTTCCAATTTCTCAGTGGTTTTTAAAAAACTGCCGAAAATTATTCGTCAAAAACGGTAAAAACGCGATTCTATCGAAATGCATTATTGTATTTCTCAGCCGTTTAACCGAATAAGTATTATTGCGCTATATACGTAAAAAATTGTCAAAAAAACGTCTTCCGAGTTAGGGCAATAATTATCAAATGTCGACGTATTTAAGTCGTAAAACAGGTATAAAGTTTTTGGATTTTTTTAAAGCCTGAAAATATCAAACAACACTGATCGTTCGTTACATCGACTATGTCCAGAAACAAAATTGGAAAATCTTTGGTCATAAATTTATTGATTTTTTTTTATTACCATTTTTAATTTTTCGACAAAACGTATTGTTTCGTCGAAAACGATTATCGTTACTATTTCTCCGTAATTTTGAAACTATAATGGTTATAGAATCTTGACCAAATGTGTAACATTATAATATAGTACCTAAATCAGGGAGAAAAAAATTTCTTTCAGTTTCGTGCTATATTTCGAACAATTATAGATTTTTCCGAGTTTTCTGTTCATAAAAAAAATGTAATTTTCGGTGTATCAAGGCTTAAAAATACGATGTCAGACGTATACGCGTCACTTCAACCGCAATATTAAAAAAAAAAATCTTGAAAATCGTTCGTCACAATTTATTTCCTAATAAACGTTTCGAGTTTTTCCACAAAGTGTATTTTTGTGGAAAATTACGTTCGTCGAACAACTAATGGTCCTTAGAGTCTTGGAATTTTTTTAAATTTCGAAACGATTGCTTTCGAATGTATAGTATAAAAACTCTAAAAAAAAATCTTTATCCAATTGTTAAATTCGCTTAAGCGACAGCGTTCACTGGACTCGCGTCTCGCTGCTCTTTTTGCGAACGTATTTATTATTCGCACTTGTTTGATATTTGTACGAAAAAAAAATGCGAGTTTGCGTTTTTTTTTCTTCGGCAATCCGGATTATTCTCCCCCGTTATATTACGAGTATACACGCATGCAGCAGACAACGCGAACGGTGCAAAACGTCAGTCATTTTCGTACAGTTTTCCTATTGCACATGGTGCTGCTGACCATAGGCGTGACTAGACTTCGTCCACAGTGGCTGCCTAGCTATAATGCGACCGGCGTTACCTATATAAACCGAAAAAAGCAACCTTAAACCCAAGGCCATAATTTTTTTAAGAGAGGATAAGTCCCCCCGCCCCTCTAATGAAATTTTTAATAAAAAAAAGTCTGTACTATCTATTTCCGATTAACAATGTATACAGTATTTTCATTACTTACCTTTGAATTTCTAAAAAAAATAATTCATATAAATATTAACAGTTACCCACGATCAACAAACGTATTATATTGCGATAACGACAAGGATTATAAAAATGGTCGGAGACAAAAATTCGACAATACTACCTAATTCTTTTGTACATGTCTTTATAACAACGTATAAAAGGCGTTATTCTTTTTCAAGTAAAAGTTGTAATTTATTTGCCTTAAAATTCGGTCGACCGGCGCCTTTAAAAATTGCAGGGGCAGCCCAGGCACCCTAGGCTGTCACCGTAGACACGCCTATGCTGCTGACTGTAGGAGTAGGAGAATCCGAAAGGTTTGGCTACAGTAGGGACAAGCAGGGGGTCGTTGCCGGCGTATCGGTTTCGAAATCGGCCATATGCGGTCGGTGAGGGTAAGCTGCAGAGTTGTGTGCTCGGTAGAGGGATGGAAAAGACGGTTGACAACGTTTAAAAAAAAACAACGAGCACGGGTCTTAAAACGGCGGTTGAAGTATGGAGATCGTGCGGTTCGGTGATAGGAGGTGGAGGTGGAGATCACGAAAAGTTTTTCGCGTGAGTCCCGACAGGCGCGCGCGCGCGCGCGTACAACAGCAGACGCTGCACAGAAACCGAGCTCTCGTATATTTTTTTTTTATCTAAACGTTTCTATTTTTTTTTTTTAATGCCACGGGCCGAATTTTACCAGCCATACAGACCGACATTACGGAATGCGCGTTATTTACTGTACTTAGAGTTCGACGGAATTATTACCTTTGGCTGAACGTCGTTCACTCGACAATTCTTTATAACATTCTCCTTCTCCCCGCGATAGTTGCTTTTTACGAATTCGATACGACAACTTTTCCGTACATAATTCATACAAATATCCGATAATTTATAATGTCTTATGTGCATATAAGATCCACAAACATTCGCAAGTCTAGTTGATCTATTGCGCACATGACATAATATACCAGTGTAAAGTATTCGCTTTACGGCCCCCGGTTTGTGCCCGCCAGTTTTGATATTTTATTGTTCCGCGTTTTCGACAAAAATTTTCTTTGGGAAATTATCATAAGCATAACCCCCCTCCCCGGAAAAAAATCCTGTGTGCGCCACTGGTTATCGTAATACGTATAAATTACAAATCGCAATAAAACATATATATAAATATTCTAGTAGTTAATACCGTGTAATATGCTTCGAACAAATCAATTCAATGTATTTTCAGGACGAAATCTGCATTTAACATCAAACATATTTCACATCGTTATCACGTGTGGAATAAACGTTTTTTTTTTTAACATACTTGTTACTAACGCGTAATATAAAATTAAAATAAATTTTAATTTTCAGGTAGGAATTAACAGCCGTATAAAAAATATGGTTCATAACCGTATCGTGTAGTATATTATTTCGTATTTGTGAACACAACAAACGATTCACGTTTTACATCTGAACGATATTTTTTGAAACAGAATCGTGAAAAATATAAATAAAAAAAAAAAACGTATATTTATTTTATAATCTTGTAAATTAAACAATAATAGTTAATTAAAAGAAAACCGAAAGAATTATTCATACGGACGACGTAACAAATTATTATAAACAATAAAATTAATTAAAACTTTTAATTCGATTAATTTAAATAAAATTAAAGCTTTTATTACAAACGGAAAATTAAATTAACCGCTACACTTCTTCTGTGGTCAATCTACAATAAAATTTATATTGCGTAAATCTTATAAAGGCTTTTTTTTTTTTTAAAAAAGTAACTCTATATTTAAAAACTTTTTATTCATTAATAATTCATTTAAAATTTAAATTATTAGCCTGTATTTCAAATTAAAACTATATTTAATAAGGTTATATTTTTCGTCTTGGTCACCGACCACGTTATTACTAATTATTATTATTATTAAAAATGAGGAATTTATGAATTCCGAGATTAAATAAACTGTAAATAACAGAGTTTAACGTCCCGTCGTCGACTGAATACAATTCACGGCTAGTTCTTAGTTACCTAATATCTTACTGAATTGGGTATAAGCCTTACGTTTTCTCGAATGCTAATAGTAATTTATGAAAAACCGAAAAACGAACGTGACGTTATTATTATACGGATTTTCAACGTAAAAATGGAAAATAATTATCTAAATTTAAAAAAATATATATATTAACGTCGTTTTCACATCAAAAGTTCAATGTATAATATATTGTACTTATTGACGACCGGTCGATTGTTAACGTAGACAGATCGTAATGCTTCCGTAGAAGAAAAAAAACCGCTGATACCGCGGAAAATTCGAGAAAATGAATAAATATGATTTTAAAATGACAATCTAGAAAACCCCCAGATGCTTGTCAAACGGTTATAATACGTCGAATGTGAGAATATTGACGTGGATTACGCGGGCCGACAGCCGCAAAGGCAATATGGGCGAAATTAATTTCGGCCACATTATTTGCCCTAAAGAATATTGCAGATTGCGAGAAATATCTCCCGACATTAAAACAAAATAATAATCAATACCTACGTAGGGTGCATAAAAAATATTATTATTATTATTGTTATTTATTTATTTTTTAATAAAAATATATTAACAAATAAAATGCAAATATACATTTTATGGAAAATTACGTATATATATATATACATATATTTGTGCAGTGAATTTTTCTCTCTTTTAAAAAAAACGTTTTACTCGAGTTCTAATCGAATTATGCGATCACAGAAAGAAAAAGACGGATTTCCCTTTCAAATTAGATTTTTTTTTTCATATAATAATATATTAATATATACCTTAATACCTTTATATATACATATATATACTTAACAACTTCACTGTAAAACTTTTAAAACACTTTTCTGCGAAATTAAATTGAAATTGAAATGTGTATAATATATATACATGCATAATATATATATATATATATATATTTGTTTTTTAACTTAAAACGTTCATCGCCGTGAGTAAATACTAAACATTTAACCACTCACGCTTATACTATTCTGTAGTGTATTACTGCGTGGACTTTTTTTGAAATATATGAATTTTTCCTAGTTATTAATTTAAGTGAATACCGTATGAACACAGATGATGACGGTACAAAAAAAAAAAAATTAAACTATAATGTATTCGCTGTGAACAAAATCTACAATATTATTATACGATTGGGTTAATATAAATGATCCGCTTAAACCCGTAAAACGCATTTCATAATTAAAATTATTACTCGTAATTAAAGATAAAAACGTTTGAATTTAATATACGTTTGTTACACGTTTACGTACAATTATATTATAATGAGTTATTACGCATGTTTAATATGCATCTGATACGTCATATTTATGTTACGTTACGCGTATTTATCTCGCAACAATGTAATATCAAAATTTTCGGGTATTCAAAATGCCGAAGTAATTTGTTGAGAACTGTTTTTACATTGAAATTTAGCTGATAAAAATTAATTTCCACAATATAATATAATCGTTGGACAGCACGAGAGTGTAGGAGAATAAAAGACAAATACGAGTACACGAAACGGTTTAACAATATTAAAAACATTTCATAAACACGAATATTACAATTCATAATTCCGATTTAAAAATCGGACGTTTTCGCTAAAATTAAAAATTATTACTGGTAAATGAGACCAGTGTTATTATTACTTTTTTTTTTTAACGTGTTCCACTGTTTCACAATGAAATATCTTAATTTTTCTTTGTTTCTTTTTTTTCGTTTAAAAATACTGTTTATTAAAAAATGATTATTTCCAAATATCTTTGAATGTGTTCGTGATTTATAATCGAATACGCGTTGAATTTGCGTTCACACTTCACAGAGATTATGATTAAAAATTAACGTAAATATACAATATAAAACGCAATAGATTAAAAAATAATAATAATAATTCATAGGTTTTTTTTTTTCAATATACGGAACATAAATTATGAATGACAACAATAACATATGCCATAGACCTGGGTGAAATGGCGTTATTATTCGGATAGTGCGTTGTTAATTCCCTTAAAATTGTATACTAATATCGTTGGACATATCGAACAAGTATTCGGGCAAATGTCGAAAACGTCTTCGTTTCATTTTATGTAGCTATTAATGTTTATATCCCAACAACTATCTGGACCATAATTATAAATATAAATAAACAATAATTATTAATGGAAAAAATTGTATGTGAGGGGAAGTGTGACTGCGTCCTTTTCGAATATCCATAAACACGCGCATAAATTATCATACATTTGATATTTATTAATATAATTTATTTTAATTTTAAATAACCTACGCAGGTGATTACATAATATAAATTTATGTTTCATTGTATAAAAAATTAATTATAGATCACGGATATATGCAAATGTGTATTACATTTATCGATATATATTATTAATTGTTCCTTCAAAAGTACAAGAAAAATTGTTTAATAACACGAAATATTTGGATTAAACTTATACTAAACTGTTGAGCCATCAATTTTTTTTTTTGAACATATAAAATTTACACTACAAAAAAAGTGTTTAACGTTTTGTGCACTTAATGAAATATATATGTATTTATAAAATTAATTTTTTTTTTCTGTACATTTCCTAATTGTAGATATATTTATTTAAATTTTAAATTTTGTTTGAAGCATGATTTGTTTTCTCGCAAAAATCATAAATTGATTAATGGTAGTGGAAAAAACGTTTAATAAAAAAGTACCCTCAACAAAGATTTTGAACTCTCCTATCCCTTTTCCCTATAGACTCAGGACTCATTTCAATATATGCAGTATATATTAAACAATACATGCTCTTCTATGGTCATGTTATTTTCTAGTTAATATAATCTTAAGCGACATAGACTTTTATAGCAGGTTAAGTTATATTTCTACATTTCGAAAGCAGGGCCAATCACTCAACTGGCCTGTTGTATATGTAAATCTTCGAGTACTAGGAAAATGTATCAAAAGTTTATATATGTCTTTTTACGTTAAAATTGAAAATAGTTTAATAAAATATTTTTAGTGACAAAGGAGCGATTTAGCTACGTCTCGAAATTTGAAATTCCACTTGTGTGGTGCCTAATCAGAGAGACTATAACGCAACCATCAATTATTTTACATATAGTTAATTCTGTAAATGGTATCCAATACCTATTTGTTCAATTCATTTTTAAACGCAATATTGTTATGTCACCATAAGGAAGACCATTACTATGTACACTATCCGCTCATTGTTCATAATTACCGTTTCGAATAAGAAATTCTCTAAAATATAAAACAAATTTATAACGATGACTCATACATAGAAAAAATGAAACGAATGTTGTTCAACATTAAAACTAGATATAGTTTATTTATATTTTCCCTTTAAGAAAACAATTAAATTGATTGAAGTTACAAATAGTTACAGAAGCCAGAATTTATTATATTCTATGTATTTTTTTTATTCTTTTTCATTAATAAATATAACCAAACGCGATATTATTATGCTAAAAATATATATTTTCAGATTTGATGATTTATCAACACCCGGTTACAATTTTTCCGATTTTTATAATATGTAAATATGAATCTTCGGACGATAGTATTATTTTGATAATGATTTGGTTGAACGGTCTAAAAAACTTTTATTCAAGTTTTGATTACGTTTGCGGCGGAACTTTTAAGAGTCCTATTCGCTTCAATTAGCACGGCCGTACAAAACCTTTCGAAACTTTTTATATAGCTAGTCATAAAAATATAATACGATTTTACTGTTGAATTATTATTTTCTTCTTTTTTTTCTATCTATACTTACCGACAACTTGCAAATAACCCTGTTGGCTTTTCATCGGGTCAGTGTTGATTTGACACATGTACCATCCTCGATCGGCCTCTCTGACTTCCCGGATATGAAGAAACCATATTCGATGATCGCTGTGGGTCACTGCGATCCGATGATTTTTCGTGATCACGTGACTATGGATGGTCAATATAGTTTGGGTATCCACTCGTAACCAAGCGACCTAGAATTATTAATACGAATGAACTATACGCTTAATCGCCGTTATATTAATAATTATTTTGTTCGATATGTGTCCGTGCAATGTGTCGCATATTAATTTGTAATTTTATTGTTTCAAAAGCAAAACACACGGGTTTTTAAAATTTAAACATTGTTCGTTCTCACATCAAACATCACGGAATCTCTGTAATAAAGTTTTAAACGTTCGCATTGTCAACTTTAAAAATGACGAGTTATTTAAAATAACGTAAAAAAATACGAACACTTTTTACGTAACTTTTCACTACCTCACTCGAAAACCATTAACTAAACCTGTTTTACATAGTTTAAATGCTGTAGGTAGTTTCCAAAATATTGTCGCTGAATGGTTTTTATACAACTTATTGCTTCATACTTCATTTTAAAACAATAAAATGCTCGCGTTTTCTGTACATTAATACAATTAAGACTTATTGTTTGATGTCGTTATTATTACATTTTATTTGCATTCATAATATGTCTGGGTATGCTCTAGTGTAGAACGAGAGTAAACTTTTAATAAAATATAACAAATAATATGTCATCGATCGTAAACAATTTTACAACTAGATTTTATTAATTTATTCTGTAAATTATTGATTTTTTCGGTCTAAAGAAATTTAAATGTATCCAAACATTTTTTTTGAAATATTTCTAAGATCTCAATAAAATCAATTATAATAAGCACAAAATGTCTTGTGATAATCATTGCTGCACTAAAAGTATATTGAGTGGAATTGTAAAACATAAGTTTATTACCTTGTAAGTTGCTAGGCCTTCGACGTTGCATATAAATATTGCTTCTCGGCCCACGGGCACTGTTACATTATTTAGATCTTCTCCAAACTTCGGCATTCCTAAAATATAATTAATAAATAATTGACTAAAGTTTATTTTATTTCATTTTCCGGTAAACCTGCAAGTACAATCAAATGCCAATTATCTAAATACTCCTTAAATACTGTCATTTATAGAACATATAAATATTATAAACAACAAATTATCATATACATGATCAATCCGAATAGCGTCACTGGACAAAATGTTCATTAAGACTATGTCGAGCCAAAACATTTCTTTTTGTACTCATCGTCTCAATGTGTATGTATGGTATAAAAAAAGTTAACACAAATAAATGTTTTTAACATAAAGAAGAGAATTAATATTATTACACTGATCATAAAATCACAAAATAATCCCAGATTACATTAATTATATTGAGTATCTTAAATATATTGTCATTTATGGACTTTTTGAAGTTAGAAAAAAAATAAGTTCAAAATCATACTTATAGAAATTGTACAAGGAATAAATTGTAATTAAAACAAAAAATATATAATTTTAAATCAAATACAAGTTACGGCAGATATTTGATCTTTCGTTAATACTGATTTAAAATATCACAATACCCCTCTGCAACCTTTATCATCTAACACCTCATTCTCCAAAACATTTAGATAATTCTTAGTACCATTATAAAAATAGTAATTATTGTTAATGAGTTTATATTAATAAATATATCATTAATTCATCTATGTATATCACTTAGGTGAAATACTTTTCAAAATATTCAAATAATCAAAATATACATAAATAGTAAATACATACTAAAATACGATTCATTTAAAACATTATAAAATCATAGTAGGAAAGACATATCTATTCAAACATTTTCATATACAAATGATTGGTAATTACGGTCCAATGTTTTTTGAAATTAAGAATTTTTTAAATGATTAAACAATTTTTATTTTTTATCACCAATTATAGCGTTATGGCTGTGATAATATGATTATCATGGGTCAAACAATGTTGAATATCAAGTATCATATAATTAATATAAATAATAACAATAAGAATATCATCAGTAATTATTATATCAAGTGTGTGCGTAATACTCCCAAGTATTCTAGAGAATTTCGAACGTTTCTAAACGAAGCTATTAAAATAATTGAAAACAATTTTTAGAAAATACTTTATTTTTGATATTTCACTTAGGATGAGAGTAGGTATGGAATTGTAAAAAAATTATATTCAATGGATAATTACAATGGAATCGTTATTTCTTTCTTTTATATGCATAAAAAAAAAAAAGTATCTAGAAAACAATTTTAGTCCGTAAACATTGACGGATATTCTAAAAATGAAGGAAGTCGATAGTTTTATATATTCAAAGTCGTTTGGTCCTTTTTTGCATCCAAATTGGTTTTCGATCGACAGTGTTCAATTTCTCCACAGTTTTTTTTACGACCAAAGTACAGACCCGAAAGAACGGCTCCCTTCAATTTTCCCGATGAACAAGTCGTTATTTTTTTTTTCTCGCCCCAACGCTCTTCCACCAAAACCTTGAACATCGTTATAAGTTTTATTATTTCTGATTTCTTCTCTCGTGCCCGCGATTAAAAAAACTATTTGCTCTTTCAACAAACGTACGAATCGAATTGAAATGAATAATGTTTTTTATGTGTATTGGTTTGTAAAATTAACAGAGACTTTGGCTTAAACAAAATGTTGTATAAGTAGATTGCTTTTTACAGTCGGAACGTTTTTAAGAGCAAAAAGATTTACATATTATAATTTATTATTATTACGTAAATGACATCATACAATTTATAGACATTTATTCATTGCAAATCCTATAAATACTTATATAACAAAAAAAAATATTGAGATTTTTAATATAATATTTAGTTTTGTAATTAATACTGAAAAAGAAATTAATTAAATAGCTTTTTTTTGTAATTTGAAAAAAGTAGAGGAAATTTTAATGCATTTTACAAATAATGACCGTCAATGTATGCATAAGCGCAAATAGCGGGGGGGCTAGGGGGCTAAATTCTTTATAGCTCCACTAAAATGTTTTGAGAATTTTGAATTGATATAAAAATCTGAAGAGTGTTTGGGATGAATTTAGACTTCAGCCCCCCAAACTTCAGACACTATTTACGCCTATGAATGTATGAAAAACAATATTTGCTTTGTCAGGAAACCGTTGTATAACGATTCTGAATAATGGTATGTACAATAATTATAAAGATGTCAAGATAGAATTCTGAGAATTAAATTTTCCACGTATGCCTGTAAATATTGATATGTTTTTGCATAAAGTTTATGGAATCAAAATTTTAATTCAATCGAGAACCCGCGATTTCACATGCCATTCAATGACAACTGCAAATTATAAAATATTTAATAATGGCCATTACAAAGGTACTTTAATTAAAATACGATTGAAAAGTGTTTAAACAAAATGGTTTTTGTTTCATGAACGCCTACATACATCGTTTTTCTTTTGTAATATTATGGTGTAAAAAAATACTGTACACCACGTAAGCGCAATAAACGAATAAAATATTTTGGCGATAAAAACGATTGTTTTATTCCGAATAAACATTTAATTATAAAATTCGATATCACTATACTCGTGCAGTTAAGTATTTCAGGAATAAATGTACTATTCGCTTTAAAGACATCTGGATACACCTAAACAATCGATATCAAGAACATTTTCTAAGCCCTAAAATCAATTACTATTTTTCCTTTTTTATTTTTTCCAAGGCCCACTATACGTTTAATACTGTATTCTAAGTCGGTAACGTTTCGTGAGTAATGTAATAACTCACATTTAAACCAAACCCAAACCAGTAATGCGCATAAACGATATTTTATATAGTCGTATTTACAATAATTCCTACGCGAGGAGAAGAAGCATATTGAAGTAAATTTATATGAATACTTTATGAATTGTTTTAAAGTCTCATAAAAAAAAAAAATATCTGTATTCAGTAAAAACGCATGAATATAATACTACTATAAATAACAAATATCGTAATTTAATTTCACAATCTTAAAAATAGTTTTGCGTAATTTTCTCAGAAAAACATCTAAAATGCCGCCGATATCGCCGAGGTTATTTTTGGTACAGTAAAATTTATTTTGTTTGATGTAAATAAACTGACGACAAAAACAAAAAACAGTTTCTTCTTGAAAACTGTATATTTTACTTTTGAAATGAATCGATATTAATAATTTTTTACTATATAATGTTATAAAAATAATAACAAACGGTTGTTTACATACCGTAACTGCAATATGAATATAGGCTGTTATTCTATCGGACGTCGGAATAAATACATACCGCTCGTTGTCAAAACGGGAAATAAAATTATACATTCAATGAAAAATCATAAAAAAAAAAAGAAGAATTTAACTCCTTTCCAAGTAGTATTTTATTCCATAAATTTTTATAAGACATGATTTCTTCGTTCGTACCTTCGGGTCACATAATTTCACGCGCATTATTATCATTATACGGACTCGCTTTCTCTCTCTCACACACACACACACACACACTCACTATACATATAATTCAATTTCGAAAATTGGAAATCCGTAATCATTAAACGAGTTTATTATTTTTCGGAGCATGGCGTACACATCCATTGCGTGTGAGGGACGAATAGAAAAATCTACGACGTTGATTTTCGATTTGATCAGCGGATAAATATGATGCATTACATTTAGGACGGAATAAACGATCAAATTGAAGCGAAACCAGAATAATAACGTTTTTTACAATCGTTACCGCATCGAATTACCAGGGTTAAAACAGCAATCTCGCCCGTCGGCCAAGTATTGGTAATAACATATAATAATAATAATAAAAAATAATCTTTGTACGTTTCACCCGGAATCCGTTCCAATCGATTTTCTCGTCCCCGCGAATTATCCGGAGCAAATACAATTGTCAATTCTGCCACCTAATACAATAATATTAGATAATAATAATAATAATAATAATAATTGTATACTAGGCGAAATGATTTTGGCTGATACGTACACTTAATTTACACACATTTCATCAAATAACTGTATATAAATACATCTCTTTCAATTTATCTATATTCATTTATTTATAAATGTATACGGGATTAATGTTCTACTACATAATATGATATTGTTATATAAACATATAGTTTACAATAATGTAAAAATTATCTTGTTAAAGTTTTTTAACTTAAGTATAACAAAACTATTAATTAACTAAAATATGTACGTAAATAGTTGTATAAAAATGATTCTAAAACAATATCAAATATATACAAATATATTACCTGCGTTCGTTAAAACGTTTTTGTTGGAGAGAATTGTGTAAAATGGCAAGAAATATCTGGTATTAAGGTCATTTATATTCTAAAACGAATTAAGGACAACATTTCTGGACAGCCAATAATACCAGATAGTAATTTGTGCGAAAATTTTGAGAGCAGACGTAAGCAACGGTCATTAAGTGGAGTAAGATTAATGAAGTTCAAAATGTTATCGTATTAGCTATGCAGGAGGGGTCCATGGATATTAAATTTTAACAAAATAAATCGTAAAAAGATATTTTGAACTGATTCTAGCGTATTATTTTGTTTTAGTGTATTATTTAACTAGACTAAAGAATAATATTCTAAACTGGAACAAACTATAGAGCAATAAAGTATTCTTAGCTGAAGAGAATCTTAAAAGGTACAAAAAGTACTCTTAAAGAAGCTTAAATTACCCATAGATTTCATTTTTATCATTTCTTTGTGTAGGGAAAAATAGGGTATTAAAAATTATTCCCAGGCCTTTAATATCAGAGACGAGTTCTGTTTTAGAGTCATAGATATAATATTAAAAATTAATTGAATTTTTTTATTAGATAAAAGTGCATAAGCTTATATTTATAAATATTTAAAGATCAATGACTTAAATTACACCATATTTGCAAGTTATCAATTTTGGATTGTAAGTTCATCGCGTCTTGTTCAGTTTTTATGATTTTTACTAGTTCAGCGTCATCAGCAAAGATAAGAACTTCTTTAAAATAATAATAGTGGGAAAATCGTTGATAAATGGATTAAAAAGTAAAGTGAACATATGGTCTCGTCGGAGAACACCAGAAGGAACATGGAATTGAGTGCATTTAAAATTAAGGCGCTTAAAACTTTGTATGCGCTCAAAGAAAAATGAATGGAGCCAATAAAGTAATGAGCCAGAGAACCCGAAATATTGAAATTTCTTAAATAAGGTCACGCGATTTACTTGTTCAAATGCCTACGAAAAGTCGATATTAAGAATGTCTGTCTGTACGGTCAATTCGAAGAAATGAAGGATTGCGTTTTTGACGATTGATAGATTATTACAAGCCGATTTAAGGAAAAAATACATAATGTTTTCTTTTCAGGAAAGAAGAGCAAAATTTTGATAATTTTGATAAAATTAACTGAGAAAAGAGATAAGAAATGTTAGATATGTTAGAAATAGCCAATAGGGTGATAATAATTAGAGATAAATAAAAGGTCGCGGTCACTGTTTTTGAGAATTGGAGAAACAAATTATGTTTTCCACAGTATGGAAAAATACTTTCACTGAGGGAAATATTGAATATATGTTCAAACACATTTCACGTTTTGCGTTATAGGCCCAATATTTATTTAATTTAGAATTTTAATTAAAATGTTGTTCAGCGTGTCATATGTCAAATAATAATAATAAGTACATTATCGTAATGTCATTCCAATTAAGTTCGTCTATATATACATGTATGATGTATATATATATACAAATTTCATATTTTTACGTACAACACTGCTATAATAATATATAGGAGTGTCGACATGTTCGTAAATTCTACAGTTCTACACGTAAAAATAGTGTACATAATGCATAGAGTATAAATAGTGTACATTAAGCATAAAGTTAACAAATTATATCAATGACATAAACCCTCCCTCCAAAGGATCAAAAGTATAATTAAAAATATTGTTGTGCATTGGTTAATTTATATTGACACGTTTAACGCTACTGTCGACACTTGACACGTAGTCAACAACAAACAAATTACTCGAATTCTCTATTTAAATGTTTCTATTTTAATAATATATATATATAAGTTTAAATATTCTATTTAAACTTGAGTAAATAGTTATGGAGAAGTATGTTCACAGTCGGTGAAAAGAACGCAATAAGATATGAAGAAGCTCTAACTAAATTCTCCAATAGAAATAAACGAAGAATATATCAATACTACTAATAATTTACACACAAAAACTACAACGCAGATATTTCTAGCAATTTTTTTATCAGTAACTAATCAACCAAATAACTAACTAACCCTCATACTATAAGGTAATAAGGTTTTATCTTTTAATACTTAAAAACGATATTGTTTTGGATGATATTAAAGAAATTTAGAAAATTCCCATTAAAATGTACCATAGTTTTAGTTTTGAGAAAGATATACTTATTGTTATTGCAATTTTTTTAGGTACCTTGATTATTATTATTATTATTATTATTATTATTATTATTTTAAGAACTACAGTTTTTTTGATTACGTGTGCATGCAATTACTTTGTTCTTCGAGTAAAGATTGTGAAAACAAAAGCGACTTTAAATATATCACGAAATAAGACAAATCCCGAGTAAAAAAAAAAAAATTAATTAGAATAAATATACTACTTTTAAATTTGACTTTGCAGCTTTTCCCCGTGTTCTCTTTTTATATTATTAAGTTCCGAATAATTAGGACCGGAGAACCGAGGGTACTTGTGTCGCCGTCTATTGTACACGCCCTGGAGCCGTAACCAGGATGGGACCATCTTTCCAATTCCCTCCCTCGCTCACCGATCAAAGACGCGTAGTGGAAATAATAAATTAAAACGCAACATTTCTTGTGCCCTCTCCTCCTCGGTCGTCCGTTATGCCAACAGGCTCCCATCTCAATGCCCGACCGCTGTCATATTGTAGTTTCATCACGCGAAAAACCATTTCCCGTAAAATGATGAAAATAAATAATATAAATGTCATAAATGACCGTCCAAAACTAATGAATAAGTTAATTGTCACAAACCAGAGGAATTCGTCACAGTTAAAAGACGAAGATCGTGTTTAAACTAACGTGATATGAGCATATTCTTTTAAATTCACATGCATTGCGTATCTCGTGTTTTAATATTTCTTGTGTGGTAGATGAATCGATAACTAATCCATTTTACACAATCGTCAACGGGTGGTTTTGGCATTTTATAACATTTCTTGACGTTGAACAATGTACATAATACACGAAATTAAATAAAAATTAATTATTATATAAAATATTAAATTGTGAGGAACATTGTTTATTTTAAATCTACCGAAGTAAATATAAGAGAAACAAAATTCTACTCCCCAACATTTCAGAAATAAATCACTAAAATTTTATTTATGAGTCAATAATAATAATAATAATATTATTATTATTATATTGTAGTTGTCATCACGAACCCATTGTTGTTGCTCCCAGTGTCGTCAAAAGTTACCATACACAAATCGAATATCAACATACATGTATACACAGTGTGTCGTAAGTGTGTGTGTAATTTTATGAATACGTGAATATCAGTACGAGTATCACGTATCAATAGCAGCATATTTATATCATGTCACCATTCTCGCAATATTGCAATCATGTTAATATACGCTGCAAAAGCCTTTTCACCACGTCTAGAGAATCAAAATGTTTTTTTTTTTTTTGTAAAATATAAACTTAACATACGTAACATTATTATTGGTATTCAGTGAGACACCGCAAATAACGTTAACACTGCACATAAGCTATTGAAAACGTTTTAATTAGGTAAAATTAATATGACACAGAACAATAATCATAATCGTATATAGCAACACTATAATATTGTATTAACGCTTATATGCAGAATATTTGAATTGACTAACAATTTTAGATTATTTAAAAATAACAGCGTCTCATATTCAGTGTGTATATTGCATACGCATTTTGTACAAAATAAAAAGTGCTAGCTAGAAGCATTACTTTTCTTTTAAAAAATCCAGATTATATACGAATATGTATTAAATGAAAGTTAAAATCGATTAAAATGTTTATGCATTCGATAAATAAGCCACTTGAAAAAATTGTATATTTTAAAAGTCATAAATATAATATTTGTAGTAACTAATAATCGATTTTTGAACAAAAAAATCTAAATGAGTCAATTTCAAATATAGTGTCGATCAAATGTTGTATTATTATTATTCTTGTTATTATTATTATTATCATTATCATTATCATTATTATTATTATTATTATTATTATTATTATTATTATTATTATTATTACTTGTTTGTATTGTATTCACTGAACTTATATTTGTGTGTAATCAACCGTTTTAAAAATCATTTACTAGAATGCTATAGTTTGTTTACTCAGTAAATCGAATACTATTCTTTAAAATTGATTATAAGCAGTCAGTATTTAAACAGGAAATAGGTATTTACAATTAGTTTTAGATCCACGAACCAACATAATTCTAATATTGTTTTCCAAACATGATATCTCTTTGGAAAACCTAATACAATTTCATATTATTTGGTTTTAAATTGTTAAAAAGTTAAGTCGCCTGGGCGGTTCAGTGTTCAATGAGAACTATTTTGCCTATCAGTAAAATTAGCCCAAAACGGTAAATAATAAATTTGAATATATGAATAAATGAAAATGTTCCTATTTTACTGTTGTGCTGTTTGATATTAGTAATATAAATTGTAATTAATTGAGCCGTTTGGTTAGGTAAATATGCCTGAAAATATGTACAACCTCTTAAATATGCACTCAAAACACGCATTAAAAACCTAAACATTTAAATGACTGTACCTATACGTACAAAGTATCTATACTAGATTAATAAATAATAATGAAAAAAATTATTCATTTATATTGTTAAAAATGTATATTAATAAAACTAGCACACGCCTACTACAATAAAACTATAGGCATACCGTGACCCGTACTATGCTCATACAATATATACATATATGTAATCCGAGTGAAGATGAAATAGTCTCGGTTGTTGATAATTTCAAATATAAATTGTCGAGCCGACGGGGTCAATACACGGCAAAATTATTTCAACGATGTATTTTTTCAAGTAGGTACACATATCTTTTTTCCCCTCAATTTTAAAGGTAAATTAAATACAATTATATTATTTTTAATTAATATTTAATTTAGTGAAATATGCTTTTAAATTTAAAATACACAGTTACGCGTGAAAAGAGCTAAATACGAAAAATATGCAAATAAAAAATGTCTATGAGCTCCTAGTATTATTATGAAACAAATAATCACAAACCTATGTTTTGAATAATTATTGAAAAACATGCAAAATCCTGTAAGCCCTAGCCCTAATGATCACAGATCACAAGTATACACGAATGTCGTTCACGTCGAAATCGATGAGTGCATTAGTAGACCTTATTAAGATAGATGTGTCTATAGATCTAATGATAATACTGAGTTTGCGGATTTTTTGTTTTTATTGGTTCACCGGTTAGAATAATGTGGTAATTCATTTGTTTCTGGCAACCGTTAATGCAAAACATTACAGCGTTCTAGTTTTTCCGAATAATGTCAATATTCGTTTTATTTATTTAAATTATTAAATTATTATCAAAAAAAAAATTCAAAACTTATGCGATTCACGTAATCAAACGTCAACTTCAATTGAAACAAATACGCGTAATACGGAATCGTCGAAATCGACCGCGGTTCCGTAAACGCTTAAAATTAAAATTGCACGATAATTGAATAAAGTAAATCTACCTTAACCTGTTTTCAGTGACCGTCAATTATATGTGGCAATGTGGCGCGGCGCGTGTACAAGGTAATTTGAAAAATTAAAGTTACAAATAATACCAGACAATAAAAAAAATGCGCCACCAACAGTACCTATATATATATTATGTAAATAAGAAAATTGTATAACAAAATTATTTAAATAAAAATAGCCAATTAAATAAAAATTCGTCGTGATAATATTGAACGATAACGATAATAATAATTTTTGGCTTAAATGGCAAAAAGAGTTTATTCGTGTCACATAATATATCTACACTAAGCGTGATAATATTATAATTAATTATTATTAAAATTATAACTAATTTTGTACGACTCGCTTAAAATAATTTGAGGTCGAAAATTCTAGGATTCCAATTTTTTTTTTTTGCCTATTCGAATGAAAATGCATATTAATTGCACATTTCTGGATAATTGCATGAACGTTGCATATTCTACAATATTCACTAGAAAAATAGTCGAAATTTAGAGCATTTGCGATAATTATTTGGTAAACGGTTCATTTAATCTTGTAATGGCAATATAAAACCTTATCCGTGTGTTTGAACGTTTATAAATAATCGTATAAAATTCTAAATTGATAAAAATCAAATAGTATAATTGACGGTGAGATAAGATGACGAAGATGGCGAATTGTGTCAATTGCAGTGTCACGCGATATCGAAAGAAATTTTTCCAAATACAAAAGTATGTTTCCAGATAATCGTAGGAGTATTTAATTCGAAAACTATCGAAACGGATTTCTATAACATCGCACTGGTATACTCCTCACATAATAATTAAAAATATAACAATAATGGATTGTACAGGGTGCGGCGGAGCCGACTGACGAATTTTGGGGGGCTATAAATAACGAAGAGTAAAACGCAGAGAAAAAGAGTTTGTTTTATTAAAATTACTAGAAAATCCCATTTTTTAAATTATGTTCGGAAAATAATATCTTCGAGATTGCGGCCGTCAGCAACAATACACTCTTGTAGGCGTGACACTGGAGTTTACGTATGATTTTCGGCACGTTTCGATTGGAATGGCCGCGATTTTTTCAGTGATTCTCTCCTTCAGGGGTCTCCTCTCTGGTTTGGGAGCGATGTTTGAAAACCTTATCCTTAAGGAAGCCCCAGAGGAAAAAATCCCGCGTACTTAAATCAGGGGAGCGCGCCGGCCAGGCTACATCAGATGTCAGAGAGACCAACCGCCCAGTGGGGCTATTCTGTAACTCGATAACGTGTTAACGAATTAATTCGATAAGAGCTTCTTATTGAAATTTTAAAAATGTATCAAATTTTATTGTCGACATCGTGATCTGTAAATGACTATCGATACCTTGCGCTTACATAGTGTATGTCCACCAAAATGATAAGAAATCGATAGCTAACGACAATTTTCTGGGAATTTATAAATCGTTTCGATAGCTTAACGAACCGAAAGTTGTCGTTAACAGGTCTTATCGAGTTACAGAATAGATGTACAGGAAACATTTGTCGCAAAACAGCAAGGAAAATTCGAGCCGTGTGCGCTGTAGCCCCGTCTTGTTGAAACCATACGTCTCACATGTCGTGTTCTTCGGCCATTTCCTCCAACCTGTGCTGCAGATACGTTTCCAACGTCCGAACATAGCGAGTGGAAGTGACAGTGACGATCGTGTGCGATTTTTTTTCTCTTGGACTTTCTTATGGATAAGGTTTTCAAACATCGCTACCAAACCGCAGAAGACCTGAAGGAGAGAATCACTGAAGAAATCGCGGCCATACCGATCGAAACGTGCCGAAAATCATATACGTAAAAACTTCAGAGTCACGCCTACGACAGTGTATTGTTGCAGACGGCCGCAATCTCCAAGATATTATTTTCAAAACATAATTTGAAAAATGTGATTTTCTAATAGTTTTAAGGAAACAAACTGTTTTTTCTCTAAGTTATTTATTTATAGCGCCTGAAAATTCGCCAGTCGGCTCCGCCGCGCCCTGTAGGTACTTATCAAACAGAACAGACTCTCAGAAGAAAACAGTGTTACTCGGATTCGTTTTAATAAATTCGTTTAGACGCGTTCATATTTATATGGCCTAATACTTTTACTATAAATAATAATTCGTATTCACACAAATTATTTGTAATAGTAATAAAAAAATTTTTTTTTTGCATGTTTTCGCACTTTTATGATACGAATCCGCATATTTCGCGGATTTCTTTTTTTCCACATACATTCCGGGTCCTAATTATAATAAATTTATGTAATGACAGCGGGTGTATCTTATTAATTAACAGCGCGCACTGGTGAACAACGACGAAACGACGTGCGCCGAGATCAATTCCGCCGACCCGTGTGAGCACACACGTTTCACGCGACAAAACGCGCGCGAATAACGCGTTACAGGAAACGTCTTTGCTTACGGTGTGCCCATTGAAAATTGTGGAAGACGCGAAAAACGAATCCGGCAGCAGCAGCAGCAACAGCAGCAGTAGTAGTGTACGTGTACACTTTCAGACTACACGGTTAAACGAACAATTTAAACGGCCTGTTAATTATTTGACTGTTGTGCAATACGCTCTGTCGAAACGAGAAACTCGCTTAAAATATAATATATAACACGTGCGCATAAAGTTCGTTAAAATAACGAACAGTAACGGGTTTTCAGCGTATACAGTTTTACAACAGATGCGTATAGTTGAGCGGTTCCGAGTGGAACCGTACGAAAACTACAGAGTCCAGCTGACTTGGATAAAATACTTTTTTTTTTTAAAGTATTTTGACTCAGGCCGGGCCAGTTAACATTTTAAATTCTGAGCAGAGCGAGGAACCTGTTGATTTTACAAAACTGTGGTTTTTTTTTTCTTAAGTCTGTACCCAAAAATTCTACCGGAAGGAGTGCTCCGATCTTAACAGCCAAAGTTCGTTTCCGGTGGCGAATCGCATCTAGTATGTGGTATTTAAGATTTATTTGATTTTCTCGAAAGCGCCTAAAAACAGAACTCAAAAACTACCGAAAAATTACATTAAAAAACGGTGAAAACGCGATTTCGTCAAAATCGATTAGATATTGGAAATATTCATCAAATATGTAATTGTTTTATAATATTAAGGAAAAAAAAAATTCGCAAAAACTTTCTCTGAATTTTGGACTGTTTATAGCACTGGTTCCCAAACTGGGGGGCGTATACACATTGCTGGGGAGGCGCGAGCAGTTATTACGAAAAACAATTTTTATTGATTAAATTATTTTTATTTTAAAACGTAGAGAGAAAAAAATTAATTTTCCGGTTCTATTCATCCTATTTGATTGTTCCATTTTATTATTTACTATTATTTATATTTTATAATTATTATCATCGAAAGAAAAAGTAGTCATTCCGAATATTGTATAGTTTATTTGTAAAGTACACAAAAAAAGGTGATCGATTTTTTCAATTTATAGGAGGAGGGCGCGAGATTTTTGAAAATCTACAAAGGGGGCGTAGTATAGAAGAGGTTGGGAACCACTGGTTTATAGCAATTATAGGTTTTGACGTACTTAATTAAGTTAAAATTTTCTAATTATCAACGTAAAAAAAAAAAAAATGAGAAAACTGCCAAGATATAATTACTTAAAACATTAAAAACAAACGATAAATGACATTTTACAATAAGACTGGAATACCGTTCAAGCACGGGTAGTTGTATGTATTTTATTATATTTTCTATATTTTTCAACGCGAACTGCTAAAGTACTACGTAGCGCGTGTATATCGATATCGGAGGGGAATCGCCTACACTTGAAAATTATAATTATTATATTTAGATACCGTACGCAAACAATAAATCTCGCCACTCGGGGTTATTAGTTATAATATAGCATGTGCTATAATGAAATTAACAATATTATAAAATAAAAACGAGTACAATATTATTAAAAATCATTTAGAAATTTACCATCTTTTTCGGTTAACAATTAACCTAACTTGGATACATTTGTAAAAAAAGTTAAAATAAAGTTAACAGGTTAAGTTTTTAAAAAGTAACTTCTCAGGTTAAGAGTTAATTCGGAAAAAAATGACTTGATAAAATTTAACTTAAATTTTTAACTTAATTTTAACTTTTAACTCGTTAAAGACCGGCCTTGGCATTTTTTTTTTCAATACACATTACGAAAAAAAAGTTTTTCACAATACTCGTATGCATTCGAATACTTCACAAACAATATTCCAAGTACTTTTAGAGTACTTTTTTTTTTTCTACTAGTTTCCAGTTATACGAATGGGTATGAATTATTATAATTTTATTGTTATTTAATCGAATACAGTAGTCAATACGTATTTAGAGAGATTAAATAATTTTTTTTTTTTAATTCTGTGTTTATACATTAACACAATAACTGTAATAAGTAAATCAATGGTACCAATTAGTTATAAAACATAACACAATTATAATAACATAGCGCAATCAAATATACTTGATTATATTCGAAATTCGAATAAGACTGTGTTCGAACGCCGAATATAGTAAGATTATTGATAAAATAAAAATCGACGCCGTTTTAAATACCTACTGCTGCTGCTCATATTTTTTCTCCGAAATAATTAATTTTTTACATTCGAGTGACACTCGAGTTATTACTTTTATGCCGGTACTATTTTACTCGATGACATTGAGTTTTGAAAAATGTATACGGAATACCGTTAAAAACTATTTGAAATACTGTATTAAATATTTTCGAAAAAAAGGAAAAAAAAGAATTTAAAGAGTATTCAGAATACAGTGTTCCGAATACTGTGTTCGGTAGATTACTTGCAATGTGTGCGGTGTCACAGGGGTTTAGTAGGTTCCCGCACGAAACATAGGAGGTAAGCGGTTACATATATAATAGTTCCATAATAATTATAAATGTCATAAGAAACGCATCGCTACAACAAATATATGTACCTGGATGTGCGTAACCGATAACGAAATATACAATTATTATTATTTTATATACAAACAATACGTGGACTATACCTACACATTTTACTATTCTACGTTATGTGGACTGGATTCGATTAAAAATTGGATTAGACTTTTTTTTCACGCAATACAAAAATAAACAAATTTCAACCACACCGACTACGTTCAAGTTGTCAGTCCCGAGTCTGAACAAAGTGGGAAGGAAATTGTTGTACTCGACACAATTTGTTTTCGCGTGTGTGGGAACCTACGTACGGGTTTAATTTGTTTCGTGAGGGAACTCACGTATACGCGTACCCACAGCTCCATGTCCCTGGCATCCTCACTTAATACATTTAAAACTTAAATAGGGGCCTTCGTTTGTGCTGGTTCGCGTACTTTACCCCGACGTTTGTGCTCTCGCCGTTATCGAGCTATTCACCTTAGCACCTCCACGGCAAAAGTGTTATATCTCGGCAACTGTGAGAGCACAAATGTCGGGATAAAGTGCACAAACGATTGGCCCTGTTTAAGTTTTAAATGTATTAAGTGGGGGTGTCAGGGACATGGACCTCATACCCACGGGTGATTTGCTACACCTCGTGTGGGAACTTACATTCGCCCGTGTAACCGGCTAGCGATTGTTCGTCCGCTGCAATTGTTGTGACGAAAACGAACGTCGTTCGCGGGGTAGGGCTGACGGTATTGAAAATGAATACATATAGTACGGTATCGATTTCAATGCCGGTTTGAAACGGTATACCGAAAATACCGATGAGTACCGGAATACCGATGTGTACCGGTATATAGAAATGCCGCTACGCAATGCAGTGTACAAAAAATGGCCCTTGTCTTTTTTTTTTTTGATTGGGGCAAGATTTCTTGTGGATAAGTTGTTTACGGACTAAAAATTAAGAAAAAGCACAAATCATAAAATGTTTTTTCTATAAAATAGACTTGTACGGTACACCGTTTAACATAAAATTTTCCAAAATACCGGTATATACCGAAATACGAGTGTACTGGTATTAACATAGTTAATACATAATGGATAGGCCATGTGTAGGAGGTATACAATATGTGTAGCAAGCATCGTTCCTGAATAAAGAAGAGAGATAGCAATATTAAAACCATACCTTTTATCCTACTCGGCAAGAAATTATTTTTTGTTCCACGAAATAATAATTTTTTCCATGGAATAACGATAGAAAAATAGTGTATCCTGTTATCGACGTATCGGTAATCTAAATATTTTTGCTGAGCGAGACAGAAGATTCCGGAACGCCTGATGACGAATATGGCCTATCCATTATGTATTATCTATGGGCATTAATGATATACGTATACCGAAAAATGTATCGTCAGCCCTACAATAAATACGCGTTTTATTCCGGTACGCCTACCGTTGAACACGGTGTTTTTCGGTATACCCCGTTCGACACGAAAATTTCAAAACACCGGTATTGACGGTACACCGAAAAAACCGTCAGCCCTATATAAAAAAGGGGTATCGATCGACGGATTTCCATAGGGTATGGAATGGATCATTTTATATTGCGTTTGCGAGACGACGGGAACGCGTATCATACAGAGTCAGGGCCGGCGCAAGGGCGGGGCGAGGGCACGCGCCCCGGGCCCCGCGCTTTCAGGGCCCCGCGCCCGGTATAAATAATTATGTTACAATGAAACAATATTTTAAAAGCCTCTTCTGGAGTCGTGAATTTAGACTTGATGTTTTATAGTTTATGATACACATTTTAATAATAATTGATAATTATATACAACATAATATTTGTAATAGATTATGTAGGTACTGATGAACTACCCGTAATGTTTGAAAAATCTTAGTATGGGTAGGTATAAAAATATTACTTTTGTCTTTTACATACACTTTGGTGACAAGGTTCTGTCCTTGAAGTTCTTATAACAAATCAGTTGTATAAAAAGTGATTTTTTTTTTTTTATATCGAAATAATTGAAAATCGGTAATCAAACGAAAACCCGTGTTATATTTCCTTGTAAATTGTAAGTATTAGATACTCACAGACTTCTAGTACATATTTTATTGTTATTATTTTTAAAGTCGTGTTAAAAAAAATTAACTTTAGAAATGTATAATTTTTTTCCTTATTATTTTGTAAATTGGGGCACTTTGTATTATGATTTGCCCCGGGCCCCGCAAAACCTAGCACCGGCACTGTACAGAGTGATATGCCGAGATCCGGGAAATAAACTCCGGCAAGTACGGCAGCAGTAGTGGTAAACGAGCAAAGACAATAATGCGCTTGTGTCACGCGAGCGAGCGTGTAGATTGATGTGGAACAATACGGACCAGACGCGGCGACGGCACCGGGCCAAATAAAGTGCGCGTCGATTGCCAATAATAATGATAACAATAATCAGATGCAAAGCCGAAACCGTATTCACGCACAGTGTCATTTGTCTCGGCCCGTTCTCTCGTCTTTTCGGATCCGTTTAGCAACAACAGCAGCGCGCGTGTGTCGTATACGCATACGTTTGTTTATGGCGCGCCTACAATCCAATATACCGGCGCGTTTCTTTCCACAAACCCCTCTTCCTCCCCGCAGGACGGAAATTAAAATAAAAGAAATCGAAAACAAACGGCTCGGGAACGATATCCGGAGGGTAGGTACGACGACGACGACGACGACGACGACGGATCACATTAAACACGCGGTATTAATGTGTACGAGCGAGAGAAGCCCTTTCCCTGCCCGTCAAGTGCCAACGGACGTTGCGAGGATTCGGCGCTAAGGATAGCTGTTATTATTAGTAGTATTGCTACTATCAGTGGTTATTTTTTTTTTTTGCCCGATTTTCCGCAGTGCACCTTTTTTAAATTTGGACTTAATTACAAAATGATTCAGAGGGGAAAATGTCAATGCGTTTCACCTTCTTCACACTCGTGTTCAAAGATATTTATATACCTATTCCCATCAGTGGCGTATTTGAGGAGGGGGGCGATGGGGCGATCGACCCCCATCAATTTGTTTCTTTGTACCTACTGGTCATAGAACAGCGATTATAGTGCGTATAGACTAGGGCTCGGATGTTGTTGCATTTGCAACTTTTTTTTCTATTGTTCGGATTCGTTGCTAATAAGTAGGTTATAAATTTGTTTCAAACGAGTACAGAGTAATATCTAAAAATTTTAAGTGCAACTTTTTACCTTTATTCAATTTTATTGCAATTTTGTTGATTGTCGTCGTTTTCAATACAATTTTCTATATTTTTTTGTGTTTTCACTTTTTTTGTCAGATTATATATAAGAATAATCTATGGTTATGTCGGGCTTTGTTGGTTGTGACATGTGACGGCTTGTTTGACCATCGTCTTTGGCGGTAATTGGAAAAACCATTTGATTAATAGATGATGCGCGGTCATTAAGATACAATATGACTACGGGAAGTATTTTTAGGTTTGCAGTCAATAACAAGATAAGAATAAGGACTTGATTGTCGTACAATAATAAAACGTTGGGAGAAATGCATGTTTCAATTTATAAATTAATATTACGCAGGCTCGGTATTGCACTGTATTTCGTCAATACTTCGACTGCAGACTATTTCGTTTTTTTTCTTCGGATTTGTTCGTCAAAATGCCGAAAAGTAAGCCATCAACATTTTTTTATTGCAATTTTTTAGTGCAATTTGGGGTTTTTTTCATAGCAATAATGCAATCAATTTTATAACATTTTTAGTGCGACATCGTCCGAGCCCTAGTGTAGACTATAGTCTGTAGGTATAGGTATTTCCTATCTATCTGCAAAAGCGCGTACACCACCGCTCTCACGGTTTGGTGTCTCGTCACGGCGCCATATTATTTATAATTATGTTTGTAAATAAATTGTTGTATTTATATTAAAAAAAAAAACTGTTCTTATTTATACACAATATATTCTACTTATTAGATTAGATATATGAGGCCTATATAAATTATAGTAATTTGTTCTAACTACCAGGGCACACTTAGATTTTTTTTTTTTAGGCAGAGGTTTAAAAAACTACAATTCAATGGCGGCTTTGAGGGTGAGGCAAGTGAGGCGGCGCCTCACCTAAAATTTTGTAGTAAATAATACTCAAAAAGTACGTACACTGCCAGGGCCGGATTAAGCACGGAGCCTAGGAGCCCGGGCTCCAGGCCCTGAAACATTGAAGGCTCCGAAGGGGCCTTTTATCTCAGACCAAGTTCAAAATATTTAAGTTTAGATTTTATTTTGGCATTTTCGTATTATTAATTTGTATTACGCGGTGTACTAGCATTCGCCACACAAATCATTCTGTTTATACATAATATACGTAATGATATATGAAATTGAAAATTGACTAATATTAAAGATTTTTAAAGATATTTCTGTATACAATCAATTAATTTGACGCTTATTTTCATGTTTTTAAGTGCTACAAGTCCCGAACCCTAGTTATAAGTATTGTAAGGACTAAGGGCCCTTTGGACTACTAGGCTCCAGGCCTGGTAAACTCTTAATCCGGTCCTGTACACTGCTTGGTTCGCGCCGATAACACACATTTCGCTAATAATTTTTAACGTATTTACGATTTTATTTGAGAAAAAATTCTCTACAAAGTTTAATAATAAGAAAATTATCATTTACTATAATATTGTATATCATTCCGTGTTTATTACCAAAAATTACGATAAACCGATAAGAAATGCACGAAATAATAAATTATTGCGTAAACAAACGCTGGTATTTCAGCCGGCGGCAATCCGGTTCCTATGACGTCAGAGAGGCACCCGTCTAACGTGAATCCAAAGTAAATCCGAATTGCGTCCGGCGCGTCCGTTTTCGCATCGCACTCAACGCACATTATTGCGGCAAACGCATGCATGTCCAACGTCAATTTGCGTCCGATGCGTCCGATGAGTACGATATCAAGAGTATTCTCGATGTACTAGAACGCGGTTTAACGCGTAGGAGTGCACTTGTGTTTTGTTCACAATGTCTACACATAATGTGCATAAAAATATAGGTACCTACTCGCAGAGAGTATAGGACGTGTTAAATATTATTTGTACAAAAAATACATAAAAAAAATAAAATAAATTCTATTTCGAAAAATCGAAAAATGTTTGGTGAATTTCATTTGTATCTCAATATTTTTTATGAAATTTGTTCCACAACACTGGTCGTTTTTGTACTACCGAAATCAATAACTCCGTTTTAAATTATTTAATTTTAATTTTTATATTATATTAAATGAATATTAACTGAACACCGTTCGTCTGTTTTTGCGTCCGACGCGTCAAAAAACAAAATGATTTGTTTTTCAAATCGCGCGGCGAGTGCGACCGATGCGACGTCGGACGGATCTGACGCAAACCCCATCCAGATCGGACAGGTCGTATCAATGTTTGTAGATTTGTTTTTGATTTCGGACGCAACGGATTCACTTTGGACACGGCGTAACGTCGCCTCTGGATTTGTACTTGTGTACAATAAATTACACACACACGCGCGTATGTACGCGATGCGCGCGACCGTAAAATAAGTAGAATTGCGCATGCGCAATGATCATCGTGAAACTCGTTTTTCATCGTCTCTGTGTACTAAAAATAGATGTGGTAATCCCGTAGCCGCGGCACTTTCAACAAAAAAACACAGCGTCTAATATAAGATATATGTACAAAGGTACCTGGCAGAGTGATGGAATTGATTCAAACGGAAATCGTTATAAATTTGTAATATTATATTAATTCATAGTTCTGTCTCATTCAAATCGTCGCTTCGGTTTGTTCGTTTAAATTTGGTTTACTCGTGCCGCCGTGCTTTTTATTCGAAATTTACACTAGTTAGTTGTTACTGATATAATTATGTGTATGTATATATATATATATATAATTATAATTATTTTTATGCTTTTAAATTCCATTAATTTATAATAATGGTTTATATATTATATATATCATAATTAGGTTTTCAAACAATTTATTATACGAGTATATGTGTATATATATATACACACATTTTTAGAAATTTATGAACCTTCTGAATCCATATACTACCTCCAAGTCGTTCTTAGAAACTGTCATTAGCTAATCCGTCGCATCTTGTTTTATTTCATCCATATCGTAAAAATATTTGTCCGCTGAACGCGCTACAGCATTGTCATGATGCACTTTACAGCTGTTTAGATCTTCGAACCCGTGTCATATTTTCTTTGGACAGCCTCTCGAAAAACGAAAAAAAATTTCGATGTAGTACACTTTCGTGATTGTGTATCCTTAGTTGGAGCGTGTTCTTGTTGAATATAATACCTTCGTAGTCGAAAAAAGACAATTGGCCTCACCTTTTGCACTTTGCTGCGAAATTGAGAATCTTCTTTAGGTCGCAGTGAATTATAGCTGTTCACTTCTTGTACATATTGTATCTTCGAATCTAGATAATAGCCATAAACCCATGACACGTTGCCAGTAATAATATTGTTTTCAGAAAATGTTCATCAGATTCGATACATATGTTATCAGCAAATCGATGTTTTCCATTTAGTTTTTGATCTCTTTGTTTTGAAACAAAGTTGTCTGCCGCTCTTCTGATGCCTAACTAAACGGTTAAAATACTTTAAACTAATCCAAATGAGATATGCAACTCATTGCTATGTTTCATTATTGTTAAACGTCGGTTATTTCGGATAGTTGCATGATGTTGATGCTTGTTCGATTATTTCGTCATTTCGACTTTTGAAAGACGTCCTTCACGTTCATCACTTTCGACACCGTTCTAACCTCATTAAACTGTTTGAGCCAATCAATTACATACAAGTATGTAGTTTCACATTTATAAGTCAATAACAATATTTGGTAGGTTTCCGTGACGGCCTTCCCAAGTTTTTTGTGCAGAATCTTATGAAGACGCGCATTTTCTCTCTTAGTGAAATCCGACGAGACGTACACTTCACTTAAAAGCGTCTAAAAATAAACTAAGATAAGTTAAATCGATTATATGAGTTTTGTGTTCTCCCGGTACTTCAAGGTGAACAACCGTACTACGTGCGCATTCATACGTCAATCGTTTTTCCAAAAAGACAATTAGTCTCGACACTCTTTGATCAGACCTTGTATGGTCTCGTATTCTGAGTCCCTATGTTTTGCCTATTCCGGTAATACGCGACGAAATGATTACAAGTAACGATTCAGCAAATTATGTCGTTACAATAATAATAAACATTCATATTTATTATTACGTATGATAATAATTCATATTGTACATTGATAAAATAAATAATTAATATAACATAATTGATACATTTGTTCTCAATAAGTTGAATCGAAAGGCAAATAGTTGCAAATAAATGGCCCCGCATCACATAGCTGTACTATATAATTATCTATTCGGAGCTCCGTTAGTAATTTTTAAGGACCTGCTTGACTTTTACATTGGAAGAAATCACGTCTAGCCACCATTCAATATCACTGGTTTTTTTATCGAACACACTTAACTCAGTACATGTATTAGGATATATTATTATCTGAGAATATATTTATTTCACCATACAAATGTAATTGAACGTAAGTAAATTGAAAATCGTTATTTAGATCAATTATAGAATTTCTCTTGTGAAAATCATTTAATCACATAAATATAACATATAGTTATATTTAATAGCTGGAAAGGCATGATAATAATCGTCATGAATATTTTTTACATTTTCAGTAAGATTTTTAAACGAAATCAAAACGAACAATTTCTTAACGAAATCGTTTTATACGTAAACTTTTTTTCAATGTTATACTCTTTTATACAATATGTAAATTATTGTACAGAAAAACTTAAGGCTCACATTGAAGTATAATTCGTACTCTTACAGTATTATAATAAAATATATTTTCTCCAATAGCTCTATTATGCACAATATAATATTGAGAATTATTGAATAATATTAACAGTTTTTTATTCCAATTTACGCGTAACTATATTTAAGCTTTATATTATACTTTTATATTTTTACAAAGAATTTCAAAGAAAATAATTTTAGTTTTCAAACGTATAAATAAAAAAAAATAACGATGAAAAAAACTAAAATTGAAGTGAAACGTTTTTGCACTAAATCGCCTTATGGTTTGTCTATCTATATTTTATAATATTATTATTCTAATAATTATCAAAATATATTAATGATCCGCGAATAATTATATAATTTTAATTTTAATAAAATTAAAATATTTTCTTTTTGATTTTATTAAACAAACAATTTATTACAACATCTTTTGACCATTGAAGCATGACTACAAATGTTCATAAGTAATAAATAATATAATAGCAATTTTGATTGACTTTAATTTATTTCCTGTAAGTGATTTTTTTTTTTTTATAAATGTCTAATTGATAAGTTTTTATAAATAAGTCATGAATAATTAGATAATTGTCGTAAACAATTATGAAAAACATTGCATGTACAAGAGTAATGCATCTAATCTTACGATTTGTCTTATAGAAATTAGTAACTAAAGTTGACATAATCTACAAATACAATTTGTAAGAAGTAGTTGGTATATTAATAAATATGGGTAAATCGTTGTCACTATTAACTCAGTAAATAAACTAATATTAATAAAATATAACGCATTATTTCTATAAATTTTAAAAGATATTTTTATAATATACGTTTTTTCCCAGTATATGCCGTTATTATACAAATATATTCTTTTGGTTGTATTGCTTTATACATTATTAATAATATCAATTTAATTCAATCAGTTACGATACTTATAAAACGTATACAACTCGAGTTTGTGGACAGAGTTCAAATACCACGATATTCTGACGTTATAGCCGTTGATAATTAATTAGTTTTCTCTAAGAATTTCAAACGAGTATCTTTTTCAAGTATAAAAAAAATTTCGTTTAACTCGAATATGTTTTAATGGTTTAGTTTCATTATACATTCATTAAACTATATTGAATAATTTTACGATCAAACATTACATTTACATTAAACTGAATTATTACTATATAATATCCCTTTCGAAAAATACATCAAACAGAACCTGATCGCTGAATATAAATTTAACAGCCAAGTTAATTAGAAGAATTATACGAAAATCGTTTTAACCTCTTAACCGTCACTAAAGCGATCCTTTACCTAAAGCCAGCCACAATTTTAACGGCTTTTCTCCGAACAATTCAATTGAATTCATGATTTTTAAATGCACACACACACACACACACACACACACACACACACACACACACACATATATATATATATATATATACATATACCAGTGAAAAATAATCATATTTTTACTCTTAAAATAAAATCAAAAGAAAATAATACATTTTTATTTTATGGAAATCCATTACGATAGTTCTAAAGATAAAATCGTGCAACTTAATTATAAATTCATATAGGTAAAAACAATAATAAAAAATAATGTGTAAAGCATATAGGCTAATTGTCAATAAATCATTTTATATACATTCTAACCACTTATGTAAATAGATATATTATATATATATATATTAGGGTGGCCCTTATAGTTATAGGAAAAGAAAAAAAATATTATTATATTTTTGATTTCTTACCCCCTCATTTTTTTCGTTATTATAAGAAAGTAATTTGGGTTGAATTTGGTTATGATTACTCATCTCCTTCACGTGCCTCAAGTGGGTTGAAAACTTGCAAAAGAGGATTGTTTTGTTGTTTTTTTATTATAATTGAAAAACTATTACACTTATCGTAAAAATGTATACAACTTAAATTACTAGATATTTATATTCTTAATTAAAAATATATTTATAATAAATCTCATAGATATATTATTTCCCTATTAAAATTATAAAATTATATATGTGTGTGTGTGTGTGTGTGTGTGTGTGTGTGTGTGTGTGTGTTAAAACACATTTAATATATCAAATTTTCGCTATTAGTTATGCGTTAATTATATGATTTATATATATACATAAAATTTACCACATCAAAACGTAATCTTAATTATCATTTTTACATAAAATCGAAATATATATATATATTATAGATCCGGCTCTAAAAATCGCGTGCAATTAATATTGTGACACGGTTTTACTGTCCTCGACCGGGCTACGTTCGTATTATACGAACCCAATAACATCAGCCGTGGCTCTGAAGCCCTCGGGGACGTTTTCCGATTTGTTGGGATTTACGTCAAGTCATAATAATATGCGGCGTGAGCGGAATGCGGTTTTATGTGCTGGATATCCGCGACATTGTGAACAACACTAAAACTACACGCCGTTTTCCCAAAGGATGTATTTACAATATTTCGAAGACAGTGTTATTTTTTCACCCGCCCCCCATTATTACATTTCATTCGCTCTCTTTCACTGGTGGTCGACGACGAAATCTTTAAGAACGCTCGTATAACACCAACGCGAACGTAACTGTTGCGCGTTTAAAACTGAAATAAACGAATGTGAAATATTGAAACAACACGCGTGCTTTGACGTGTTAGCAGAGACATTGTCGTATAAGGTAACTCTCTCTACGTTATGACGACGTTGCCAGAGGGAATATATAAAAATGTAACAACGACAAAAAAGGATATAATATAAAACAATCGTGGATTCTTGGCACTATAATCCTGCCGCAGTGTTCGTTATACCGATCTAAACGACGTTACTGCCCGGCGAAAACAGATAAATAGACTCGGAAATTGCCGTGCAATCTATTTCGTGGACACGGTGCGGCAATGATTGTTTTCGATTTTATCATTAAAAATAATACAGTGTTAACCGTGTTACAATATCGTCGACTTGTATATAGGTTTATAAACCATATAAAAACGTATTACGCGGACTGCAGTATAATAATTTTTGTAATTCGTATGGTATAATAATATTGTGATTATTGTTTTGTGTTGATTTAATCCGATACTTACTTCGCGTATCTAAATTAATTATAAATCCGTTTTTTTTTTTTTTTAACGAACAAAACAATACAAATAGATACCGAAGTGTGTTTGAATTGCGAATACGAAAGTCGAAAAACTTAATGCGACATCGAATTTGGATACACGCTTTCAGAGCCTAAAACTAGGGTGAGACGAGCGATGAGGCGCTTGCCTCGGGCGCCTGATGCTGGGGGAGGGGGGCGCAAAAATATTAAAGGATTAACTTAAAAAAAAAAAAAAAATTATTGCCAATACAACATTTAACCATAGACGTAATAGAATGGACTGAGCTTGGAAAGAGAAACGTGATGTCAAGACGGGAGCGAGATAGCGATAGGTACATTTGTGGGCTATCGATAATCGGTTGGTCAGGCCCCGACAACGACATCAGTTTATGAAACTGAAACTGAACAAATTCTGTGTAATGCACATTACTATTTTAATAATTTCACTTAGTATTTGCTGGTCAAATTTTACACTTGTATTGAGAATTTATATACTTATTGTGGCTAAAAATGTTATTTCTTGTTTCGCTCCAAACCTAATTATAAATTTTCAGATTTTTCCGAATTTTATTAAAAAATATTAAAAGTTGCGAGTGCCAAATCCCCACCCAGGGGCCGCATCACTAGAGTTCTGCTCGGTACGGCTCTGCACGCTTTATATTGTATTCGAATTCGTGTTGGATTGTTTCTTAAATCCAGATAAATAGATATAACGTCATCGATATTCAATAATGCGATACTTCTCGCGTTTAACCAAAAGTATCAAATCGATAACATTTACAATATTATGTTTATTACAACTATATATTTTTTTTTTAAATCTCGTAAATCCTAAGACACGTTTTTTTTTCTATTACTGTTCTAAATTTTTTAACAAAGTGTATTGTTTTTTTTTTATGGAAATGACAATTGAAATAAAACCGTTTAAGCCACATAAATTTATTGTAAAAAATTATATTGAAATAATGTAACGTAAAATGTTCATAGTAAATTATTTATTCTATACACACTAAATTATTAATAAATAATACTATATAACACCGAAACTACGCGCAGAACCGTTTTATCGAATGCAACGAGTTATAAAATATTAAAATATTAAATAAAATATTATTATAACTTATTTTTAAAAATATATACCTATTTTGTATAGTAATATCAATATATTTTATGTGATAGGATTTATAAATTATAAACGATATATAATAATATACATATAACTGCCGAGTGAATAGTAAGTGTGTATGTAGTAAAATTATGCTACTTTGAGATTATGTTTGAAACATGGGGATGTACAATTATTATATCTTATTATAATGATAAAAATATATTATAAATAAATCTGAGTAACGACACGTGACAGTATATATTCACTCACGATAATGAATTGTAACTTTGCACAAATTAATGATATCCCACCAAAAACATAAAGGTGAAAAAGGGGCCAAGTTCGGGATTGTCGGCTTCGGCGATAAAAGAATTGGAATCTAAAAATGTGCCAAGTTCTATGGAAGTCCCTTAAATCATAACTACAGCAATGCATAACGTTCTCCAATTGCTTTAAAAGAAAGTTTGTTATGTCCCTTGCTACTAATACATAACTTGGCGAGTAATCACACACACACACAAGTCACTTATTTGAAGATTTGTAAATTATTCGAATAAAAATATTTAAATACTTAAGTATGTATTCGAATATAATTATTCTGTATAATTTTTTTGTCCATTTATTCGAATAAGTATTTCGAATACAAAATAAAAGTATTCTTAACAAATATGCTTATTAATAGTATAAAATATGAGGACTTGCAAAGTTTAACTTAAGTTTAAATCATAAACTTGTAATGAATTTAATATCAATCGTTAAATACAGTTAATTAAATTGTAGAACTTGCTAACTTACATATTTAGTAGCAAGGAACGTAACGAAATTTCTTTTGAATCAATTTGAGAACGTTGTACGTTCCTGTAGCAATGGTTTTAGTAATTTGCATAGAACTTGGCACTTAATTATGAACTTTAATTCTTTTATCGCCGAGACGACCACCCCGAACTTGGTCTCTTTTTACATTTATATTTTTAGTGGGATTAATTCAACAAAATGTATTTCTAATATTTTCCTCCTTTACACATTTAATATTATTATTAAACGATTATGTTTTATATAATATAATTGTATATTCATACAATTCATTTATATTTATTGTAAATCATTCAAAACTAGAAACGGGACACCACACACCTGTTTATTTACAACGTGTTCACTTCATGTGAATCATGAATTTTACATGATGTATAGACTAAAAATATACCACAAAAAATAAATAAATAATATATTTTGAGTTTATATAAATATATATTTATAAAAGACACATTTCTATGTAAGAAAAACAGAAAAATTATATAATGTGTAACACAAATTTTAAATTGCAAACTTATTATAGATACTGAATATTATTAAGAAATAAAACATTAAACAGCGTTTTAATATTACGGTACTTATGTTATTCTCATAATAATTAATTATATAAATTAATTTACTATGAAAATTTAATTTAATTAATTGCTTTAATTTGATAAAAAAAATCAGTAGTTGAAACTCTAAAGAATTGTTTCGTTTTTAAATCACAACGATTTGTCATAATATGTCCATTTCGTTTTACTTGAAACTATTCAAAATAAATATATATATATATATATATATATATATATATTTTAATAATTCTAATTTAAAATGTGGGTTACCTTTATTGTGCAACTTTAAAAGCACTTTTAGAAATAAAATTAAGATACATAATAATTCATAACAAAACTTGAAACAATTGTCCAACAAATATCTAGACCTTTTAAAGCTTGAAGATTACATTTTAATTAAGGAGTAAATATTTTATAATTATTTTTATATGTAAGAAAATTTCTGCAACAAGTATACCTTTACAATATAAAAAAACTTCCCAATGAAAATAAAAGAAACTTAAAACAGCTTAATGATTACTATATTCAGCCAGCTACAAAAAATATGTCCGAACTAAAAAAAACTTCTTAAACTATGATTTTATAAAATATAGTCTTAGAAGTTTGAACATATTAATTTAAATAAACTACATATTATATATAAAACAAATTATTTTATGAAAAAAATAAAAAGTCGAAGAAAAATGTGTTTATTTTATAATGTTGAATTTTGACATTTTATAAATAAGTATTTGTGATCTTAATTTTATATGCGCAGCGCAATATTAACTTAAACTATCCTTTTATATATTATTCAGCAAACAGATTTCAATCATCGTTTATTGAAATATCAATGGACTTAGATATTATATTATATTATGTACAATTTTTGAAAATTAAACATTTTGTAGTTTGACATTTTTTACAAAATCATGTACTCAGATGTCAAGAAAGTTACGATCGCATAAATTGTATGTTCAGTCGCTCAAATATCATTAGTAACGTAAAAAAAAAATCGTCGCTTTCAAGTTGTTATTTTAATTTGGCGTGTAATGTTATTGGTACTTGATAAAAGAAAAGAAAATATTTACTCTACGTTTTATCCGTAAATGTACATTATAATTATAAAAGACAATAAAAATAATAATATATATATATATTATTATTATATATTTATATATATATATTTATTAAATATAATATTTTAGTAGTAGTAGTAGTATTTTGCGTCATTGTTCTCAAAGAGTGAAGGTGGAGCGAGGAATGTAGTCATCGTAAAATCAGATATACATACCTACCATAACCATTGAGGAGGTGTCGCTCAAGTCTTAATAAATACGTAGCAACTATTACTATATTCAGTTTAATAATCTGTAAGCACGCTATACAAACGTATGTCTTCAAACTAACCAGCAACTACAGTATTATAAGAAAATGAGCTCTCGATACCAAAATGTACGTGTAGGAGATTAACATGCGTTACATACAAACTACTAAACGAGTAGGTACATCATAATTCTGTTTAATATTGTGTATATTAACGATTACACTGTTACACTGACAATACATCCAGTGCGCCTCGTAACGACTCGATTGTCCGTCAGCGCATAATAACAATATTACTATATTAATATAGTTAAATTGTTCTTCATACACGTGCTGCAGAACTGAATTATGTCACTTTGTAGTAAACGTGACGAAATCATTGTTTCGTAAATGATGTATTGGTCAGCTGCAGTCATTATCGTTGAATGTATATATAATATATTATATATATATATATATATATAGGTTACCAGTAGGAAAATGGATCGGAGTTTTAAGTCTATACGTCAGCCTAACTGATAACTTTTAACTGGATAAGTTTAATGGGTTCGTTAAATAAACAATAATTATTTGTACATAAAAATAAATAACAATTACATTTTCGAAACTTAAAAATTAAATGAACACGTTTATAAAAGCTATAAGTACTCGCTGATGTTAATAATTTGCTTCGGATTATAGCTCCTTAATGTTACATAAACTTTTATTTGTTGAAATCAGGGCCGGGGCGAGCGGAGCACACGCCCCGGGCCCCGCGCTTTCAAGGGCCCCGCGCCTGCTATAAATAATATTATATTATATAATAATATTATTGTTATGTTAGACTGGGGCCACACTATGCGTTTTGTCGATTACCAATTCACAGGAACCGATCGGTAATTTAACGGAACGCCCAATATAGACTATATTTTAAACGACTAACGCATTATCGCGATCACACTAGACCGGTTCTCCGTAATAACGATTAACGACCGTCGTGAGACGTCACGATTGCGCAGCTTGTACATTTTTCTTTTTTATTATTAACCAATGATCTGACAATATCACCACACGAACCGAAAATTTGTAAAATTTATCGCAACAATGTAATACAGTGGATACTGGTCAGCTATAACAACTTTATTATTCTGTAGTTATTTTTTAACAATTACCTAGTATACAATAATTAAAAAAAAAAATTTCAATATGCATTTTTGTATTCTATGCCATACTGTTAAAACCCCCACCCCATGATATATTTCCTTATAAGTTGTAAGTATAAGATACTTATAGACCTCTAATACATATTATATTGTTATTATTATCATTATTTTTAAAGTCAAGATAAAGAAATTTAACTTTAGAAATGTGTAATGTATAGTTTTTCACTCAGTGTTTTGTAACTTGGGGCCCCTTCCATTATAATTTGCCCCGGGCCCCGCAAAACCTAGCGCCGGCACTGGTTGAAATTAACTAAAAACAGAATACTCAACTAATTTGTATATATTCATTTAATATTTAAAATAAATTCAATAATGAAAAATAAAAATAGAGACTAAGTGATTTTTTTTTTGAAAAATACATATAGCAACTGTGATTCATCCCAAACCCACATTAGATTCTGCTAAAGAACGAATAGGTATATGTAGCTTTTGCTAAATTCTCCAAATAATCAGATAATTATATAAGTCATAAATATTTCAACACATATTATTTTAACCCGACAAACCACATAGAATCGGCGCAGGTCTCTTACATTTAATCATTCCGATTTTATGAAGTAATGATACTTAAATATTCTAATGATTAATAATTACTGAGACAAAGAGATCAAAGATATTAATAATATATTACATATAAAGTATTTTCTATTCCTACGTGTTTCATTATGGTTTCTACATATTACCTAATTGCATTTTTCTGATTTTAAATCAATTATTGATCTCCCCATGCATAAGTTTTTTTTGATTTCGATAACACTTTTTTACCTCTGAAAACATTAGGTTCAACCCTTTTTGTCAAAACCCTTAGAGCTGTCTCCAAGATAGGAAACACATAGATTTATTATATTTTTATAATAATACGAAGTAGGCATCATAGTATAATAGTATACGCACTCAATTATGATACATTTCTGCAATTAGTGTATAATATCGTCATTGTAAACTTTATTAGTTTCATACGATATTAATATTTTATATTATGTGAATAAGATGTAATATTATGGTATGTCGTACCAACTAGTGGCTTGAAATAGTAATTAATAATAATTTAACAGTGTCGAAAATCTTGATTGAAATGAGTTCATAATAATATATGGTATGACACATTGCTTATTGTTACAATATTTATTACCATCACGTGATATTACAAACGTGTCCTTCGTAAACTAATTCATCCGAAATGAAATTGTCTTTGTATGAAACTTAGCGGCTCCCTTCGAAATATAATTTAATTTTTTTAATAAATCAAATTTTGTTCCTTATATTCCATTTATATTAAATCCATAATTATTTCAAAATGGGTATATTTTTATTCATGAAAAGTTTAAAAAATACTACATATTTCAAATATATGCACGGCTCCATCTTAGAACTCAATATGTAAGTATACTTTTATTCTGTGAAAACGGTTTCATTTAAATATGAATTAAACAGACTGTATATTGTAAATAATTCATTATGTGTATAAAAAGTAGTTGGTACCTACGTATATCTGCCAAACACTATTAAAATCTAGTTTCTTCAATTACGTTGGAACAGAGGCTTTTATTTATTAATGTTGTTCTCGTATAACAATTAATATTAAAAAATTGTAAATGAAAACCCAGAGGTAATAAATATATATATATATATACATTAAATTTACTGATATTAAAATTTCTATCGATTTAAATATCCATCCAATATAGTATAATGGAAAACAATATGGTATACCAATCAATATAGTATAATTTGCATAGGTACAGTGCTTGAATTGGGAAAAAATTAGTAGAGAGACTCAAAAGTATATTAAATGTCTAAAAACTCGTGGGGGCTTAGTTTACCACTCCCACACCCCCCCCCCCACCAACCGGCATCATAAACTTCATAAATAATATTAATACAATATAGTTACAATTATAAAAATAATTGTTTTTTATTTAATTAATATATTTTATATTATAAAATATATTTAAATACATCCATACGACCATACATAATTATATAAATGATCACACAGCTTCGTTAATCTTGTTTTAGACAAATTCGTCTTCATTTTTATACATTATTGTCCTCCCTCGCTTTGATCACTGCGAATAACCTACACCTATACCGGACCTGCAGCTTCCGACGCGTGGTGGTTGGCACGTCGTCGTCGTCTTCGGGTCATTGCATTCAAAGTTCAAACGTCATACGGCTCTTGGGCGAGTGAAAAAAATATATATACACACATCCCTTTAATTTAATAGCGACCCGTCCCTTCGTCTCGACTCGCGCAACTCCGGTTTTTGCGCGATCGCTCAACTCTGACCGTCAAAAAAACCTCTCCCCCTCCCTCCGACTCGTTATCCTCCTCCCTCACGTGTATACGCAGCGTACCTATATGTACGACCGCACCGTGCGAATTAATCATAGTCCCGCGCCACCCGACAAGGATATCTACTTATTTCAAAGAACAACGCGGCGCGTTACACATACCTATACATAATAATATATATGCGCACGTACACATTATATCCGACCGACTATATAAGTGCGTCGGCGGGTCATTCATTAGGTAGGTACCCACCGGATAAACTCGTACATCAAAATTGCAAGTCAAACGGGAGGAAGCAAACCCAAGTCATAATGCTTACCCGCCACTCACAACACGCGTGCTTACGTTACAGACTTCGCGACGACCGCGTGGAGAGTGGTCTTGGATTGCCCCGTCGTCGTCGACGGACATGATGCACGCGCAGCCGCCATTGATCAATGGCTATAAACACGAATCAGACGGATGGATCACTCGGCCGGTGAACAAAAGAATTGCGAATGCGCTTTTCCGATTGGTGGACACGAATCAGTGTGGGTACACACAACGATATAAATTATTGTGCCGATATTAATTATGTACAATATCATTGTACGACTCCTTTATTGTCTTAAATAATATATTATCGTAATAACGGTAAAAATTATTTTACTTACGATTTTCTTGATATCCAACTTATTCAAAGTCCATTATGGTTTTTTTTTTTAGATTCTGAGCGGAGCGAGCAATGTATTGGTTTTACAATGACGTGTTTTTTTTTTATGTTTGTTACCAAAAAAGAGTGCTTATACCGTCATAATTTGTTTCCGATAGCAAATTGTATCTAGTTGGTATCGACTTTAAAAGGTCATTTTTCGATTTTCTCAATTAAAAACGCCTAAAAAAACTATCGAAAAACAACATGAAAACGATAAAAATGAGCGATTTTGGCAAAATCGATTATCGTTATTTTTTGATAATTTTATAACTAATAGTTATAGGAACTTGAAATATTCGCCAAGTATGTAACTTATTATATTATATTGGGAAAAAAAGATTTTCAAACAATTTCTTTCAATTTTGGGCTATTTATAGCAATTATATATTTTGAGGTACTTAGTTCATAAAAGAGATAATTTTCGGTTTTGAGGTTCAAAAATATAATACAATGTCAAACACGTGCGTCACTTCAATTATATTTAAAAAATCGTGAAAGTCGTTTGTCACGTTTTTCCTTAAAAAAACACTTAAATTTTTCGATAAAATGTATTTTATTTTTTGTGAAAAAATGATAGAACATTTATTCGTTTGAATTTATTTAATATTAATATATACACTTTACAAAACACTTCGTATGTTACACTACGTGTACTGTGCTACAACTGATGATTACGACGTTATCGCGCTGCTATATATTCTTCTTCTTCTTGACATCACAACTCTTTAAGAGTTTTTGCCGCCACCGACACCTCCTTCTAGTGCCGAAGCCAGGGGGGCTTCCGGGCTCAAGCACCCCCGCCCCCCGAAATTTCAGACGACAATAATTTTATTAATTGAATTGAAAATACAATTTTATCTGCGTGATGCAGTGATAACCCGGCGGCCGGCGCCGCTGACCCTAGTACGGAGAATAGCTAAAAAAAAATCATTAACCATTCTATGATAATAAAACATGATGTGAAGTAACCTCTATATTGTTACAACACTTATAGATAATTGTGATAAGTGATAACATGATGTGACAAGAACAAATAACGAAGCCTAGTCTAAACAGCATTGATTTGATAATATATATAATTATATGAATTATATTGTCAGCAGTACAGAGCGAACTTAATTTGTTGCCCTTATTGGTCATCAAAACTTAAGCCCCCCACCTCGAAAAAAAATCTTGGCTACGGTACTGCCTCCTTCCACTCTTCTCGATTGTGCACTCTTCCTTCCCAATTTGTTATCTCTAATTTCCCAAAGTCCTGCTTTGTTCCATATATCCATCGCTTCTTTAGACGTCCTCTTGGTCTCTTCCCTGTTTCTTTCCACTTGACCGCCGCTTTTAGATTCTAAATAAAAATATATTAATGTATTAATTTTTAATTCGCCACTATATATTACCTCACGGAAATTTCAAGAAAGTTCTACGCATTTCCCTTTACAGAATATTCTAGAACCTTTGCGCGTATATGTATTTTGTGTTGCCCATCCGTCACGAAGATCCCCGACTGTTCCGTAATCACTACAAAATATGTAAACGCGAACTCGTATTCGTTGCAGACGACGTTCGTTCAAACACTGGTTATGTTTCTGTGCAAACGTTTCAATACGGACATCTGCACTGCGGCGTGGACGATTGTTCGGTGATGGAGTATACGACGGCGTAGCGTGAGAAGTGTCGGTCGGACCAGGGCCGGCAGTAGAGTCATTGGCGCCCTGGACGAATAAACAAATATGCGCCCCACCCCATATAAATAGTAGTCGTTTTATTTTAAATTATAACATTATATCGTTGAGGCGCCCACCTTTCAACAAGCGCCCTGGACGTAGGCCCAGGTCTCCCACCCCTAACGCCGGCCCTGGGTCGGACGACACATGGTGGTGGTGGCGGGCCGACTGAAGACGCAAGGTGGTGATCATCTTCTAGTGCGGCGACGACGTGGCGGCCGCGACCGTTTATATTTTTGGATCTTGAGACCTTCGTACCGACGAGACCCAGTCGTAGTGCTGTAGCGGGCGGAGGACTTGTCTTCGCCCTCGCCGACCAACGACGGCGTGAGACGTTCCCACGGTGTAGACGCCGTCGCCGACGATAAACGGATGGGTCGCGTCGACGTCATCGTCCCTGTAACACCGTCCAGCCCTTTGTCGGCCGTGCTGCACGAGCAACGCGATTCGCCATTGATCTGCGCCTTCATGTCTATTTCGGACGGGAATCCATCCTCGTCCGTCGGCGTGTTGAGACGTTCCCGCGATGTTGCAGACACCTTTGTCGTCCCTGCAACATCGTCCAGCCTTTTTTCGGCCGTGCTGCACGAGCAACGCGATTCGCCATTGATCTGCGCCTTCATGTCTATTTCGGACGGGAATCCATCCTCGTCCGTCGGCGTGTTGAGACGTTCCCGCGATGTTGCAGACACCTTTGTCGTCCCTGCAACATCGTCCAGCCTTTTTTCGGCCGTGCTGCACGAGCAACGCAGCTCGCCAACGATCTGCGCCTTCATGTCTATTTCGGACGGGAATCCATCATCGTCCGGCGGCGTGTTGAAACGTTCCCGCGATGTTGCAGACACCTCCGTCGTCCCTGCAACACCGTCCAGCCTTTTGTCGGCCATTCTGCACGAGCAACGTGACTCGCCAACGATCTGCGCCTTCATATCTTCTTCCGACGGGAATCCATTCTCGTCCAGCGTCCACGCGTTGTCGACTCCCGAATTTTGTTGTTTTACGAAATTCTCATATCCGTACCAAACCCGCGGTACCTGCACTACCCCGATGGGTGCGGTTTCCGTGGTCACGACACACAACGCCGCGACAAAAGAAATCACTGCAACTATAACCCAAAACATCGTCGTGTCACGTCGTAGTAAACCACTAGGAAGAGCATTTGACCACTGATTAAATAATATCAATATGGTTTGACGCTTATTTTGCAACTGGAACGTACGGGGGAACATCGCTTTTGACGGCGAGCAAAAAAATACTGCTCCGTTGTTATTGAATTCCGCGTGAACGCGATGGCAACCGCGGTAAACAACAACAGCCAGCGTTCATAATATTATATATTTTATTCGTACAGATGTATTAAAACAACAACACCAGTTTCAAGATTTATTGGGTTTATCAGGAAATTTATTTATTCAATAACCAGAGGCGTAAGTGCGCAACCGTGGTTTTTCTAAGGAATTCAACTTCAAACGTAAAACAATCTTTAGTAGCACAATTTAGTACGAAATTTTAAATTAAATAATCTCATAACGCAATACTCATACCCAGAACCCTACCCTAAAAAAAAAAACTTCTAACGATTTAAAAATTGTTAAAATTGTTAAAGTTACCCACTGTTAATAACATACATTTATTCAACAACAGAGTTAGACCTTGAAACGAAGCTTGCACACCAACCCCGTAATGTGTAGTTGCAGAACTGATAAGGTGACTTATGTTTGTGCAAAAAATTTCACTAAGGAAGCACACCAGAAAGAGTACTTTTATTTTATGCTCAGATATTAATGGTATTTGTGCAATTTTCGTACAATACTGTGTCCAATGTAAATCCAAACTACGACTGGCGTGAACAATTTCGCTTTTTACGACTAGTCAGTTTTACAACTGTCTTGTGACGACTTCAGGTAATAGCTGAAGACTAAAGTGAATGTAAGAATGCGATCTAATGTATTAATAAATAATCGGAGAATACATGACAGTTACTAATGTCTTACCACACGCATTGACAAGTGGTACATTTATTTCAAAAAAGGCGGTATAAATATAACTCACGCAAGCACACGAAGGTTTTTGGGTACATTTATTGAATTTATGCAGCATCATAAGAGTAAAAAATTTGGAAGATTTATCAATCACAAAATTCGTTGGAATAATTTTTCTTTCTGCAAATAAGAACATATTTTGGAAATTATAGGATATTTTCAGCTGGTTTAAGCAATTTTTTAAGCATATTTTACCGGGTTTTAATGGAAATTTAAAAATTTTATTTAATGGTTTTGCGTATTAGAATCATATTTTTCAACTTTTAAAAACCTATAAATCAGTCCTACAATCATATATAAATATATTTATTCACATATATATGTTAATAACTTACATATGTGCGTAAAATAGCATTGATAATATTTATGCACTGTATTTAATGGTAACCATGTTGATTAAAATAACTGAGATCCACAGTAATTTGTAACGACGATTTAATGCCCTTTATTCGTGGTTATAACCAGTGGCGTGGCAAGTGATATTTGGATTGCGAGAAAATACATATTTTCAGACCACACCTTAGTTCATAAGTGTATGCAAGAACCCATCCATTTAGAATTCACAATATTTTAGAGCTTATCAAAACAAATTCCATTCAAAGCTACGGGCATATGCCCATTTTAGACCATGTTCGCCACACCACTGGGGCCCGATTAAAGCTTTTGTTTCCCCCTCCTATAACATACCCACAAATACATTTAATAGCTTCTATCTATAATTTTAATATTATTTTACATTAATGTTTTGCCATGCAGTTTGTTATTACTATTGATTGGTTTAGAATACTTTTTACTTATTAACACGAATCACTGTATACTTACGCTGTGTGCGTGCGTGTGTCCTTTACTCAATAGTGCAAACTCATAGACGATGACAACAAAAGCCAACGTGTAAAATTATTATTAAATCGATCGATCACGTTCTGCTGCATTGCCGAGAAAATGAAAAGACGTTTTAAAAAATACTTTATTCCGCACGTGCACGTGTGTCAACGATATACGACTACACGGCTTGCTTTGGTCGTGTTTTTATAATAACTATACTAATATAATAACGATAGGCATACCGCGCAATCATTGAAATCACACAGTCGCTTTTCGTCAAATCAATCGTGTGATGAAATAATTTTCGTTATGACGTACGTGCTCGGATGAGTAGATATTTATATTAGAGCATTTTTTTTTTTTTATGAATTTCCCTTTATTTTAATAGGGTCTACATAAAGACGAAAAGATAACTATACAGCTGATCGAATAACTACACCGTGCAACGTACATTATAAATTGAATATTTTTTCTTTTTTTGCTAATATGTATTTACATATTACACTATACGTTATCCATACTTTAAATATGCAACGGTTTCGGATAATAAATAAGATTTCTACACTTTTTATAAATAACGAATTTAAGAATTCGTTAGAATTAAAGATTTTTTATTTTATTTACGCTACGTATGAATTGTAAATATTTTTTTCCCTCGATACAATGTAATCGAATCCAAAAGAAGACACAAAGTTAAAATGTCTAAAACAAAACTTATATTATTACGAGTATAGATATGTTATTGCATTATTAAAATCTCAACTTGGATCCATTATTAAATATCCCGGACAATGACGTCATCTGGAAAATATTACAATACTATAATTTACAGTATAATACTCGTTTACTTGATTGTTTGTTTAAAAAATATTTTTGTCTGGTAATATATTTATTTTAATTGAATACATATTGAAAAATGCATAAAGGTTCGGTTTCATATCTTATTACTTTCGATAGTGGTATAAAATGAATCTGAATAAAAATGTACTTGTTCAAGTAGTTTGTAACAAAAATTCACTGGCGGATCTAACGGTGAATAAAGGATTACGATTTCCGTCTAGGCCTTTTTCCTTTGATCCGCCACTAAACGAAACATACGAGTATATTACTTTGTACATAATTTCCTCACGTCAGGGGCGTACCCAAAAAGGGATTTCGGGTCCAGACCCTCCCCTCTCCATTGAAATTTAAAATTTTCGTATGATTCGAATTCAATCTAATACAACTTTAATGGAAATTTAATCAAATAATATTAATAATAATAATCAAATAAATGATAATATATTATAATTTATAATATGCATATACAAAATGTTTTTTTTTAGTTGAAACGTTTATGTTTAAACAAGTATGGACCCCCTCCCTTGAAAAAAATGTTGATTACGTCATTGTCTCACGTTGTACTATTAATGTCAAATATTTAATCACACATAATATCGCGTTATGTATACTTACATTATTTTTAATCGTATCGCCTTGCTTAAACCTACTGACAATCGTGCCAGTGTAACAAACAAAAACGTAATATTTTATTTTTCTAAAATTATTCCAATCATTTTATATATCAAGTGCCTATTTATGTATTTATATAGCCTGAATATAAAAATTATACGTTAATATATTATTCTGTGCACTCAATCCATATACGTCGTATGTATGTATTGTGTATAGGTATTTAAAAAATAAAAATTGTATAAAGCTGAAATTCTTTAGTACCTACGCCTTCACTATATATATCAAACAAATCATTTTCAGATGATAAAACACTCTTTGTGCACATAATAATATGATCTTAGTCCTTAGCTGTTTTTATAGCCCGTAGATATACTTAGAAAATATAATGTACCCATAACATAAGGAATTCTTATTGTCAACCGTTTGGCTTAGAATTCACGTTTATTTTTTTTTCCTATAGAATAACTTATTGAAGTGTAACAATGATATATGTTTTTATATTATGTACTCCACGTCATGTTTAAGACATTCAACAATTGCATTGTGATCTGAAATTCGTTTCACCGAAGAATTTTTTTTTCAAGAAAAGAGAGGTGTCTCTGAAATTGCATTCGAAACTACTGAGTTTATGAACGTAAAAATTAATAAATACACTTTAACACGTGACAACGCGAAATAATTAATTCAAAACCCGCGGGAACGGTGTTCTAGTAGGTTTTAACGGTAAAGGTCCATGTAATATTTACGTTCCGACAATAAAAGTTTTCTTTTATGCTTACACGTCTGGATATTGTTCATAGGTTTTCGGAATTTACGTTTTCTCTTCAGTGACTATTAACTTTTAACTGAAGAGTGTATTACGCTGCACTAATTAAACTCGGATCTGGAAATGTCATCCGTTTTGTTCCATGTGACACATTTCTCCTCAGTTTTGAACTGCCTCGGCGACGGAACTGGTAGTTGGAATATTATTATTATTATTATTATAATACATGGCAGTGGACCGTGATTTATTTGTAAATGTATGCGAACGGCCGTGACCAAAGTTTCTATATCGCAACAACTCTTCCGAACTGTCAAGTTTTAGCGACAGTCGGTTTATTTCTTTTGACGTAGTAAATAGGTGGGATACTATACAAGACAATCGGTCAAAACGATGTATTATAGTGATTAATGGATCCGAGAGGTGTTTCTACAGAATTTTGACAATCAGTTTCAAGACTATCATTTCCATCTTGTTATTCGAAAACTTATTTATTCATATTTTATAGCGTAATCTGTGTTTACATTTTTTTTTTAAATTCCATTTCAAAAACCGATTACTACACATACAATATTACAACCGTTTCCCGATTGAATTTTGCTGATTCAAAACGGTTTTCAATCTAGTGGATACAAATACATTTTGCGAAAAGAAAAGTATGCATATATATATTATATAATCCAACTTTAAAATTTAAAATCCCGTTTACGTGTATGCTCTACAATTGTTTGCGAATATAATTTTCTCAGCGATTTAGTAATCACTAGTACCGACAATCGACATATTTATACACTATATTGCTATAATATGTGACTCACGTGAATGTAATATAAAATATCTAAATATATATATATATATATATATATATATATATATAATATCATTATTCATTATATCAATGTGCGAGTATAATACACAGACTTTGGTAAAATGTTTGAAATGTGATAATTTTACTAAAAACGTAAATGACGTCTACAGTTCTACACACATAACTTATAATTACGTACTATAATTACGTACACTTACTTAGACTCTAAACTCTAGAGCAGTGTTTCTCAACCGGTGTGTCGCCGAGTAAATCCAAATGTGTCGCGTGAAGTACTAATATTAAATGACGCAAAATGTACAAACATTGTTGACACTATTTACAACAATTTATAGGTATTTGATATAATTTTATTGACATTTCACCACGTATTGATATATTATGTAAGAAATATCAGTCACAAATTTCTCATTAAAATGCTGTTTTATGTTGAATTTTTCTTTGTCATTTTTAAGTTTACATTATAAATTAATTACGATAAACATTTACTATATATAAACGATTTACATTTAACTCGTATAAACATTTAATATTACCCATTATTCTTATTTTTTTTATTGTGTGTCACAAAGTATGGAATATTTTAATAGTATGTCGCCATAATACGAAGGTTGAGAAACACTGGTCTAGAGGCTAAAAATAATGTATCCGTGTACATAAAAGATATAATAAATCGGAACATCTACAAAAAAAATGTTCGTTCGTTAATATATAAACGTTTCATACAGGTAAATTTATAGAAATACGAAATAATATATAAATTGTCGATGCATATATTCTACACATAAAAGTTTATTGTAGGTATGTCGACAACACGCATTTTTTTCGTCCAAAGTTAGGTTCGGTTTTAGGTACTGGATGATGCACAAGTAAAATAAAATATTGTAAAAATCTTAAGAAACGTCAATAAATGTATTCGATTTAAACACGAACTTTGAAGTGTAACTCAACAATTGATTTATCTTTTTAGATGTCCTTTTAACTTTTATTCAACGATAAATTCGATTATAGATATTCACAAAAACCAACCTACTTTGACTTTATCCTACGATTGGTTTATGATTTAAAACAATTCTGTTGACAATTTTATACTTTAATTTGATATTTTACAGAACTTAAACATATCTAAGTAAATATAATTGAGGGGTTCTTTTCCAAAGCAGACTATTTCTACTTTTTTTTTATTATTATTTTATTAAATTATGTTGTACGTGGAAGTATATATATATATATATATATATATATATATATATACAGTGAATAGAATGATATCGTTAATTTTTGTCTCTATGTCCTATTTCCTTTGTAAAAATCAATTTTAAAAACGATCGTTTTTTTCCAAAGAGGAAATTATTGGTTTATTTCAAAACGAACAATTTCTATTTTCTGAAAAACGCACCATTATACAAACATCGATAATATTTACATATTTTTATAACTATTTGCCTATTTCCCTGTAATACTGGTACAGAGAGAATGCTTAATTTTTTTTTATTTTCCTATTATCAAATATTTAAAAACTAATGATCTATAAATCGTTATATAAGATTAAAACAAAAATTCACTGAAGTTCAACGTCTTAATTTTCATTAAAATCATTAGGAACATTTTAAATATTTCTAGTTTTCTTTGCCATATGTAACGTAGTTTTAAATAAAATATTGTATTTTAATCGGTCGTTTAATCAATAAAATTATTGATTATTTAAAATGATTGGGATGTCTACCAATATGTGTTTGCTGTTTACGTATGTTATGTGGGCACAGTTATTCTTTATCGACGTCGTTTAAATAAAAATATTACGTTATATCATAATATACACAACAATATTTGAATGAAGAATTTTACAGAATTGAAATTTAAAAATATGTTAAAAATGTAATATATTATGTTGATCGAAGTCCGCATTTGCAAGATTAAACCTCAACCGTGTACTGGTTATTTAACTATTACCGGTGTCCAGTGCTCAAAATAATATCCTAGTGTTTCTATAATTGTACAGGTAACTTATAGCATATCGAAACACACGCGTTGACACGTGTATGTTCAATTATTTCACATTACAAATAATCTAACATCAAAATAATTTTATCCATTTTCTAAAAGCTGTGAAACATTTGACAGCTCAATAGATAATTGGATTTGGTCAACATTTGATTAACAGTAGGATGTAGCAAATATCTTATAGTATACAGGACAGTCTATATGGATATATTAAGTCAATGAGATAACCTAATGACTTTTCAATTCATCATTAATAATAAATTACATTATGTGTTATGCAAACGTTGTATATTTCGAAAAGCCTTCAACAAACTGAAAATGTATTGTATGAAAATCACAGTTTAACAAATTATTGAATAAATCAATATATTTATTACTATTTAATCGTGCTCTAAATGAAACAAAAAAATAAATAAATAAAATTTAGATTTATTTTTTTAATAAATACAAGTTTTAAAACATTTTCTTTTTATGACTGTTTATTGAAAAATTTATTATTTTATTAAAATAATATTACCTGATAATGTCCATTGCGTCCATACCTAACTCTATAAAACTATCCTTATTATAGGCATTATTAAAATTATGAAAAATTTATATTTTTATTTCTTATTTTATTGGTAGATATGTAAGTGCTCAATAAGTGTATTAAAAATACAAATAATATAATAATATTAATAATTTTTTATTATATAAATTATATAATAAATTTTATTTTAATATATTATAGAAATTTGTCTCTTTTAATGTTGAATATCTAATAAATTTACTCACACTCGATTAATAATCAATTTACAACCAACTGATTCTTTCTAAAAATGGAGTAACTCGGACGCGTTTTCACCCAAAACACACAAACACGCTCAAGCACATAATATGAAATTGTGCCCATAATACAGTTAGAGGGCGGATCGAATATTTGTGATTTATATTTAATATTAATGTAAAACGTAAATATCATGTAGTCATTCAGCGATATCATAAAATATTTCCAACACAAGGACTGGCAATTAATACTAACACCACAGGCTATTGTTGTTATTATTATGTCAATCCGTTAACTCTAAAAGCCCTCGAATGCAGTGTATTGGCACTAGTACAAATATTAAACAATCATTGACCTACAAATTATTTTAATTGTACCATATAATTATAATTCAACTTCTAAATAAAGTTAATCATTTGAATATGCATATAGTCCATTAATATTATACTATATTAAAATTATAGATATTTCTCAAATATTTAAAATACATATTAAATTCTACACCTAAAATCAAAATTAATTATTCGTAAATTTACCAAAAATATTGTGTGGAATAAATGGATACCATTGATAATCAATGATAATACTCAGTGACGTAGACAGGAATTTCTTATGGAAGGGTCAGATCCCATATTACCTATTTATATAATAAAAAAAAATTGAAGCAAAATTTTTGTCTAACGTATTACTCTAAAGTCATATTTTATATCTTTAAACTACTTTCGAGGTTAATTTTTCCAATTGGTTATTCCATGAAAGAAGCAGTCTCGTCACCACTAAACAACGTCATGTTTGGTTGGGTGACTGCCATTATACTAGAAATCAAAATACTGCCACGAAAAGCAATGCAACCGAATATTTTAATGTAGAAACACTGCTAACCAAAAATTTATTATAGAATGAGATTGAAAAAAATATGATTAAAAAGCATACATATATAATTATTATTCTTATTATTTATTAAGAACCTAAAAGCAAATAACTGTTTTTTTTTTAATAAATTTAAAAGAAACCATCTATTAAATATTCATCTAATAAAAATTTATTTATTTAATATGAAACTCGTCATATATATTTTAAAAAAATATGTAAAATTAATTATCCAATAATTAGAAAAAATACGAAAAATTTAACTTTTAAAACAATGCGTTCATTTTTGTCTTAGAAAATAGATCGTATATCATTCGACAACAACTCATGACCAAATAAATAAAAACATTACGAACTCCTATTTTGTGTAGTGAAACACGCCCGGGTAAATAAGCTTGTAGCTTTTACCAAACATAAACATTTTTATGTATTAGTCTATAGTTTGCTCTGACTTGGTCTGTTTCCCAGAGGAAATGAAGAGCGCGAAACCCGTTATCCTGGTGGTTGATTAATTTACGAATATTTCCTTCGGTGCGACTCCTATTGTCATTGAATGCGTTTCATATGCAATTCGCGGAGCGTTTAAGATAAAATACATAATCTAAAAAAAATACCTTATTCGCGGTTATTGACACACTTGCGTAAATACTAGTAACGTGAAAATAGTGAACGTTCTCTATTGTTGTTTAAAAAAAAAAATCGGTTTTTTTATTTAATTGATAATATGTCTTACAATTTATAATAATTAAACGGTTCATTTCAATCCTATGATTGTCTATTTGTGTACGTCAAGGGTCCAGTTAGAGTCACAAAATTATCGGATGTCAGTAAATTTACCCAATTGATATAATTTTTTTTTTTTTTACCAAGGCCAAAATAGTATGATATAATTTTTTTTATAAAGTTATAATCAGGATAGAAGTATTAAGGATCAAGTAGTGGTTCGTGCTGAAGATAACATCCTAGTTGTTGAAATGCGTGTACGCAGTTATGTAGTGTATTTATTTTTATGACTTGGGTTTATATTTTATAAAATTGTCTAGTACCTATCAGACTAGAACTTCACTCAAAAGTTATTTATTGGAAACTTTGTTACTGCAATTTTATATATTTGATGTAATTATTATATTCTAAAAATATTCATAGTAGGGTGATGACAAATTATTTATTTATAGATTGTTATTAATATTCCGTTGTTATGCTGAAATTAATTTAAATTAGAAACCAAACTACGAAATAATAATGCAATTTTCTAGTTTTCCAAATTAAATAAAAGGATTAATAATTTGTATTTAATTTTATAATCTATATTGCTTATTCTGTGTATGTAAGTTCTCCTAAAAATTCAATTAATTGTGTAAGTACTCTTCATTTCTAAATAATATCATCAACAGACAATATAATAATCCTAAAATGTTGAAAAGCAAAATATAAAATATAAAAAATAACAACAAATAAATGACATATTTAAATAACAAAGGACTAACAATAAGTACAAATATATATATATAACTAGGATATAATTTGAGATCTTCGTGAATCTAATTAATCTTAATTTTAAAATTATTCATCTTTTGATTAAACTACTTCAATTTTTTTTTTTTTTTAATAAATTTGTAAATATAAATATATATATATATATATGAATATTTGAATATACAATATTAAGCCAAAGAGTTTTTTTCTTTTTTGAAACCGTTAGTAAATAAACAAATTTAATAAAACTGCTATATTTTCTCTTTATTTTACATAATATACTCTTTGGCTTAATTGTATATTCACATATTATAAATATTATATATATATATATATATATATATATATATAAATATACAGATGTTTCTTAAATCTTCGTTTATTTACAAATAAAAAAAAAAGATTAATTTGGAATAAAAAAAACTTGAGTCTACATCAACTGACAACTGATGTGACATTGTTCAAGCGTTTGTATTACAATTAATTCAATAAATTTTTATTAGTTCAAATGATATTTTTCAAATATATTGCTGATGAATCTGTCATCGGTCAAAAAATAATAATAATGCTGAGCGGAACATGGCTTTTAAAACTGTATTTGACCACATTTAAATGGTAAAATACTATTTGAGGGTTATCTTTAGATTATTAATTAACTCGTACATACGAAACTATTGTGAAACTTACTTAATCTGCCAGTATTTGCAAAAATTAAACACACAAAAACCATTGTTCGCGGAATTTGTTATTAACAGATTTCGTTGAAAAGATTATTTCTGAAAATGTTTCGCCAACTTTGTCGTTAAACTTGCCATTTACAAAATTTAGTTTCCGACTAGGTAGCTGTAATCGCGAAGGCAAACAATTGTGAACAAAACAAGATTTGTATAAAAAATAAAAAAATAATCAATATTTTAATTTATTTTTCATTTAAATCATTCAGCTTAATTTATGATTTCGAGATGAGCCACTGTTATAATTTTATTTTATTTTATTAAATACTTATATTTTATTTTATATATTATCTATTGTAAATACCAGGTGATGGAGTGGTCTGAAAAGGTTTGCTTATTATTTGATTTATATGAATATCATGAAATTAAATACGATACGTTCAAACTTCAAAACTCAGATTGTTCAATATAATTTTATTAACTGTGATCTAGATTCTAGACAAAACTCGAATAATTTAATAATAATTTAAAATTTAAAGGTAATGTGTCATAATATTACCTACTAAAGAATCAGAAAAATAAACTGAAAACCTATTGATCAATTTAATACTTAACGATTTACTAAAATCTATGAAAATAAATAAATATATTTATAACACGTTTTATTATTTCAAAATCCTCTGACACAAAAACACATTTTTATTCATTGGCAGAAAATTTGGTATTATACTCGTTTGTTGTTATAAAATTGACAAAAATAATATATGTTTAATCTGCCTTTTAAATAACGCATATTAAAAATAAATAATAATTATATTTTGTATAAAAAAAACAATTTAGGTACTGGTCTATTCTATTCCTATAATATTGTAATAAATATTCAACATATTTAAATACTCAATATAATCAGTGTGTGTGTGTGTAGTTAATTTTTAGAACAGTCTTAAATAGAAATATCTTCAGATTATAGAAGATCTCGATCAGTTTAATAGTAGGTATTCGATAGCGTATTGGAGCAACCGAGACCGGAACCAACAACCCGTTGCTGAGGGGGGGGGCTGAGAGTAAAATAAAAATAATAAACTAATAATAAAATATAAATCATTACATTTTATTTTAAGAAAAAATTTTTGGGGAGTCTTAAACCCTCCCTGTCTACGATCTTGCGAGCAGCAACAGGTCTACTTGATTCGGAACTGGTAGGTATTTAAAAGTGGAAGCAACGCGTCATTTTTCTCACAATTCGTTTAAAATGTCTTTACAGTCAGGAGAACTAGTGATAAAATCATAACGGAAAGAAAAAAATATTCTGGAAAAGAATCGGTGGCTACGGTTTGGAATGCCTGCAGCGGGCAGTAAAAGCGGAAGGGAATTAATTATCCGGACTTCGGAAACTTCGATTCGCGTGACATGTGTTTATACCGGTAAAAAAGAAGCAATCGCGGCGAGGCGTTTTTCCGAGTGGAGTAGCATACATATTGTCGAAGATTTAATCCGAAAAAGACTCAATCGATTCTCACCTGTTCCCGCACGTGTATCAACAAAAAAAAAAGACTCTATAACATATATAATATACGAATATTATATATATATATATATATATATATATATATATATATATATATATGGGCAAAAGGAAAGCCACCCCTTTCCGATCCACATTTTTATTTTTTATTTTTTTTGATATGCCGGTATGTGTAGAACATAAAGTTTATTGTATACGTCTGATATAAAAGTGCAACAATGGAAGTCGGGACTCTTGCAATTTGACGTGTGACCGAAAACAGGAAATCGATTCTTGCAAATGTTTGAATACAACAGAAAACATCGTATAATATTATGAATTTTATAACCTAAACATTTATCTATTATACACCGTTCCGGTTTTTATTTTATATTTTTATTTTTTTTTCATATTTCTCTTTTATGGTTAAAAAGTATTTTACCGAAATCCCCCAAAATAAGATATCGACACGGGCAGATGTGAAATCGCTTAAAATAAGGTAAATTCCCCTAAAAAAAATTATCAATCGATTTTATTTGAAAATATTAAACCTAACACAATCATTACTTGTCACAATTTAAAATCAAATAATTATGATTCGACTAATCACGTCATTCAATATTTCAAAGTTTGACATAAAAGCGCGAGACCCAGTATATTGGATCTTCGAATACGATATCATAGTTATAAAACGCTTCTCAACATTACCTATTATCTATATGTGTCCTCGACTTGGGTATTCGGAATATTGTGGTGGTTTAGAAGACTGAATTTTGATGAAAAGCATTAAAACGTTGTTAATATATCGTCAAAAGAAAATAACAGACATATATCAGCCATATACGTATTGAAAGCCTACAAATAAAGCGTTTAACCAATATAGAAACGCATTGATTCATTAATAATTATAAAATATAATGAAATTATCATCTTTTCAAAAATCTGCTTAGCTCATATCGTATGATGTTTCTCCAAAAATATTTATGACTTTTAATAAATTATTAAAATTTTGAGTAAACGAAATACTAGTTTAACCGGTATAATGTAACTGATGGTGTAGAATATAATAATTTACACACTTCAATGACAATATTACATGTTTCATATTCTCCATTCGTAGAATAGGAATGTTTCAAAAGTTTCATATTTCATCATTTGAATTGAATTCATATAGTATTCTAAACATATAATTTCCTTGCTGTTTTAAAATGTCGTTAAGATAGACCATAATTTATAACAAAAGTTATGTTAGTTATTTTGTTTAAACTCATTTTAATCAGAAAACATTGCATACGCGCCCTAAAAATTCTAATAAAAGCTTTTTAAACAATAAGTATATTAAAACATATAATTGATTTTAGAATTCTTTGTTCTAAACCTGAGTTCCGACATAATGTGATTACAGTCCGAGAGTCCGTACAAAACTAACTAAAATATGTCTTCAAAAACTATACGTGTGAAATAATTTTTTTCTTCCAACATGTATAAATATTTTTTCTCAATTCACTGGGTACAGTATTATGAAATAAAAAAATTATCTACAATATACATTGTGTAAAACAAAAACCTTTGAAACATTTTCTTATTGTATTTATTATGAAGAAAAAATTGTATTGTAACAAAGTTGAACACAATTGAGACATTAGTTATTTCGGGAAAACTAAAAAAAGTATAATCCAAATATCAATAATATACACTATCAATTAAGTTATTCGTATAGTCTGCACTGTATTTTGATTTAAATTTGAAACTATTGCATTTTTAATACAAGCTTAATCAAATCTAGCCATTCTAACTATAAATAATATATTTCAACATTTTTATAAAACAATTTGTTTGTTTGCGGTGATATTTTATTTTATGTATATATATACATAAAGAGAGAAACAAAGTTTTTAGACTGTAATTGTGAATAATAAACTTTGGTATTTTAATAAATAATATTTAAAAAATCGAGAAAACAAAAGTTTATATATTCGAAATATTCTCAAAAATAACTATGGATTCTATACAATTTTAATAAACGTTTAATAATTTCAACCTTCAACCAATTAAAATATATAATATATATATTTGTATTAATGTCAACACTTCTATCGTCGAAAAGTGTATTGTAAATATATTTTTGACAATTGTGATTGTACTACCGATATGCACTCCATCATCAGGTCAAGAATTGTAACGAATCTAAAAACACCTTTCATTATCGTAATACAATGTATTGAACGGTTTTATATAAATATACATTTGTGTAACCGTAATATAATATTCCGAAATATGTTTGTAATGATACAGGAAAAAGTAAAAAAAAGCAGGATAAGTATGTAATATAATTTCACTTTTCAATGAATAAACGTCATTTATACTAAGAAAAGTATTTATAATGATGGTATTATTAATCGAATCAATGGTTCATCTTAATCTTTATTACATTTCGGACAATGTGTACCAGTTGTTTTTATTGTTAAACGAACAAAATACATCAAAATGAAATGTCTCCGAAAAAAATGTCACGCACGATGCCGGACGAATTACGTCCAAATGTCGCCGACCTCGTCAATATATTTAAAAATAGCAATTAATCAATCTCGAATAAGGCATAAAAAATATCTCGACGTCGGTTAAGTAAAAAAAAAAAAAGGACTTTACAATATTATCGTAGACCACCGGGGAATGATATAGTTACTATAACATGGACCCTTCGACCACTTCTGTTCGACAGACCGTAAATATACTCAGCACAGTGTGGTCACACTTCACTTAAATGATCACTCTTCAGCCATAATGTAACACAATATTTTCTTCGACTTCTTTTACGAGCAAGCAAGTCTTCACGAAAAGCAAAATTACAAAGTTCAGTGTTTCATTTTTCTCTCATTGTCTCCCACGCAGCAATACTGGGAGTCAGTAAACAAACATTTCATCTTTTCTTCCCCTTAAAAATATTAACAACAAAGCGTAATCCTTTTGAACATCAGGAACTGCATATTAAATGGCCATTTTAAGGTAGGAGTCTTTATTTTATCTGCTTATTTTGTTTTATCCCATTTTTCTAACAGTTCTCGGATAATACGATGTCAGAACTCTCCGTCAGAAACGGGTGTAAAAAATGAGAAATTAAAACAACTTTCACTACTTTTATTTCAATACTTCCTTGTTATTCATTTTTATTTTTTTTTATTTTTAATGGTGAAACCAATAATTTCCCCGTTACTAACTAGGTACTTCACGTGTTTATTACAAAATAAAAAAAAAATAAAACTCAAATAATCTTATCGGAAATACACAAATATTGATGCATGGATGGGCTTTAACAATATTATGATAGTCCCAAAGGCTAAATTATAGTAGACACAACGTGTACATTCACTGTGAGTAGGTATCAAATATTATCGCACTAAGAAAATATTTACTATAATACTATAACAATAGTGTTTCTATTTTGATAATATTGTTTTCAATAGATTTTTACGTAAATTTTAACGATACACATATTGCCTACAGTTCGACGAACCAATTTAAATAATCACAATCCGCGCACGATCAATTTTTGCATTGTTTGCAATTAAATATTTGATTAACACAGTTACTCAGTACTCGTTCTTTTTATTTAATGAAATATTATTTGAAATTTCATATTATACAGCAAGATGATTAAATATATATTTACATACATTAAAACACTAACGAATAAGGAGTTTTTGTTATTTTTACCGTGTCTTTTCTAAATATTTTGTCGAAGAGAATAACTAAGTGCGAGATTCATAGAGATTTTTGCTTTTTCTACTTGGCACTTTTATTCATTAAAAATTAAACTAAAAACGTATAGTTTTTAAAAATGAGAACAAACATCAGTCAACATTATTTAAACAAAAATTAAATTATTTTAAATATGCATTCTTCGCAACAACAATAAAATAGTTACAAATTATAATAAACCGATGTAGTTCGCATATTCTACATATTTTACTTTGCACGTATCACACGCAGTAATCAGAGAAATGCAAAATATCCTGCATTGATTAAAATACTACATTAACGATGTAGTATACCTACGCTTGCATTTGATACTGTTTACGTTTAGTAAAATATAAATTTTAAATAATTTAGTAAACCATCGTAAATTAATTATGGAAACAACACTCAATGAAAAGTTATACATAATTTTTTTAAATTTTATATACTGTTAACGATAATTATTTTGTAATGAAATAATCAACAAATATATTTACGTAACAAGTTATAATAGTTTATAAAGCACTAATTTTACATTATTTAATATAGCGTGTTAAAAAACACTTAAAAAAAATATTTTAATATTTACGTATAATCAATTCTAATAATAATAAAGGGTGATTTCAATAACTTGAATTCCAACAAATAAATACAAATATATCTGTGAAAATGTCATACAAATATTGTAACTAAAGCGAGAAAATTTGGTATATTGAATCCATTATTTCGTCCTATAAAATTCTAATGTAGTCAAAAATAAAATAAATTATAATAAACGTAATCTGATTACATGAAACCAAAAATATATAATGGTAAAACTCTATTGTTTATGCTAGTAAAAAAGGAATATTTTAATAATTGTAATTTTTTTATTTAAAGTGCGTACTCATTAAATGAAAACGGTAGATAATAGATACTCGTATACTAATGCAACAATATAATTACGTAGTAACTGAAGGTTTGAAAATATTAATGGCAAATTAATTTTATTTAATATTTCCTAGTTGATAAACGTGAAAACCACGTATATTATTATATGAAACATACTTACTGGAATATTTTTTAAATACATAACATACTTTATATTAATAATAAAAATAATTTGTGCCGAGTCAAAGTACATACTAAAATTGCAACTGTTTCTTATGAGCTTTTTGATTTTTATAAATAATATAATAAGGAGAGAGCTTTTGTTTTTTTTCAACTTCAATGATTTAATTTTGTTATTGTATTGAAAATAATGATACAAACATTATTTTGTGCTCAAGTCCTGATTCTTTATTCTGCAAAACGTCTTTACTTCATTTTTCTTATAAATTGTATTCAAAAATATAAATAATCGAATAAATTCGAAACTGTAACATGGAAAACTTTACAAAAATATTATGTCAAAACAACCCATATTAAAAAATTATTATTATTATTATTATTATTATTATTATTATTATTATTATTATTATTATTATTATTATTATTATTATTATTATTATTATTATTATTATTATTATTATTATTATTATTATTTTAATAGAGTATAAATCATGGCATTCGATAAATTGTTCTGGGCAGAGCTCACTTTGTTTGGTGCACATAAGTTTGACCCAAAGAAACATATTACAGCTACCACCCACTGTATACCTACATGAATTATATCCAAAACATTATAGCAGGTGTGGTAAAATAATTTACATGATTTCCACTCGGAACAATCTTGTGTGTAATTCATGTTGATTTTCGGATGAATTAGGGTCCAAGTCATTTTGCAATTTTTTAAATAATTGTTTTAAGTGTATTTTCCAAAAGCAGTAAAATAAAACTATATCAGTAATTGACCAAATAGAAAAAAACCTAAACACGTTTTGTATCACTAACGAACCAAATTAGGATAGCACAGAAACATATTATATGAGTTCATTCCTTTAAAAATCGTAAAATATATACATACATCACTGTTATATTACAATAAATTTCTTAATTTTCCTATAATACAATATCCTTATATATAATATAATCACATATTATAGTATAATATCAAGTAATATTTTATTCAAAATATTATAATAATATCACAATGGTTTACTGTATAATATTTTTAATTTAAAAAAAATTTCGAGAATTTATATATATATAAATTATGAATAATAGTAATAATAAAAACATTTTATTTTTCAAAATTTAAAATGTTAATCCTTTTAATATTGTATCTACTGTCTACAAGTATAAGTATATAACATTAATATTTTATAAACGCGTATAATTATTATTGATGTCGTACATTACCAAAATATTTAGATGTACACCACGTTTTCCTTTGGAAAAATATCGTTACTCCCAAAATATTTACAACGACCACTCATTGAAATATGGTCTGTGATGGTTTATACTTGTTCTCTATAAACACAATACCTGTGATATACATTAAATTTTAATTCCATTAAATGGGAACTTGTGCTTCATCGCAACAAATATTATTTAGCGAATTCGATAATCCTCTTCATACATAACATTATGCTAAAATATTTTCAATCGTACCAAAAAAAAAAAATATTTTTAATTTTAATATATATATATAGGTACGTCGGATTCTGGATTGAAAGGGTCCGTGATTTTTCGAAGTTGTCGGTGGAGAGGCGAGTTGAAAAAAAAAACAACGAAATAATCGCGTAACTTTTTTCATCCCTCTTTCCCCTTTTACGCACGCACACATATAATCATTCAGGTGTTAAGCCTATTCGCCTCTGCTCTCCCCTTAACACCATATCGACCGGCAGCGCACCGTTATGACCGAATAATTGAATTAAACTCGGACAATGTCGGCAGTGAAAAGATTTATTACGTAGTATTATTATCTATCATAAAGAGAGCCCTTTTGTTTTTCAGTTACGAATTTACTTACAACCGATCCCTGCCTACGCCTCTACAATGACAATCGTGGTACCTATACACCGCACGCGTTTAAACAAAACGACAATTTGATTTTAGCAGATCAGAGAAACGAACGAGATGAATTGGACGAAGATGAAATCAAAAATGTGTAATTATTTGTTTTTGTATTTTTACTAGTGTGGGAAATTTTAATTGCTCTCTGGAGACAATTCGGGCTCTGGCAAGTCGTTTATACTGTAGAGCGTTTTGAATAATAAGTTTAAATTCAGATTTAATAAACTTTACAACCAAAAATTAAAAGTGATTTTAATTATTTTTTTATGGGTATGTTCAAATAAATTTAAATATATATTTATATTAAATTAAAACACAAACACCAAATTCCATTAAATTGTCTTTTTTATTAAATATTTATTAACAAATTTCGAAACTATGAGTAGAAATACGTTCGATTCTTCAAAATATTCTATATCGTTATCCGCTGTTCGTATAAATTCATTTCTTGCGCAAAATACACAAATAATTTATTGTAAAAATATGATAAGGTAATTTTAATTATAAAAGATCGAATTTCAAAAATGTGAGCTAAAGGAAATTACCATAAATTGTAGTTATTAATTATTACATACAATATAATCTAAGATTATTTACTATTTAATATATTAAAAATGAACGTGTCGGGGACAAATTAGTTTATAACGGATGCATTTATAAGTACAAATGAAGAGTCAAGTGTTCGTAAATTAATTTGGAAATGAGAAAATTATCAAGCCAAGAAATTTAAAACACGTCTATATCTAAGTGATGAGAAACAAGTCATAAAAAAAACCAGTCACAGTATCATGTTCCAGATGCTGAAAAAATCGAAGTGTGCTGTTAATATGAAATATATGTATGTAAAATAGTGTGTATATCATCTAGCTTCGCATGAGTTGGACCTCGGAGTAATCTGAATCTAAACCTCTTCACCCGTGATTGTCTCAACTGTAAAATCACGTGGATATTTTTGCTTCATTTGCCATCCACCATGCATGGGCTTTCTCAATTACTATTCCCATAAGGTATGTGCATCATATTAATTGAGACAGTATGTCTCTGAGGAAGGATTTTGTTGGAGAGGATCTTGTTCTCTGTCCGGTATTTCACCGCTTATAATTTAATCAACGTCTTCAGGTTGGACTTTTGACTCCAACCAAAATGAGACATGCACATGCGACAACCTTCTTCCTTGCCATTCTATACTGTACCTATTGCTAGTGATGGGCACTGGGTAAATATTTTATTTTAGATAAATACCCAGGTATTTACCTATAATATAAATAAATACCTCTTTAAAATTGGGTATTTTTTTTTTTTTGGTATCACTAAATGTTATTATTTTATTATGCTTTGGTATGTAAATAAAAATCGTTGTTGTTTTTGTTATTATTAATGTTCGATCAAAACAGTAAAAATAGAACGTTTATGTATACATTTTAATTAAATAACAGACGTACACTAAAATCTTTTGATCTGAACTATCCATGGAAAAATAATTGAATTTGGTGCTGTAATGTGACTATCATCTACATATTCTCCGCAAAAATCGAACTAAACATCGAGGGGCGTATAGCGCTTTTAATAAGCCAAAATGCATTCACGTGTACATCACACGTTTAATAAAACCATGAACATTCAGTGCTTTATATTTTAAACATACATTTGTTTCTTTTTGTAAGGCTGTGATATAATATTTAATATTTTCACTCAAAAAAAAATTACTCAAAACATTCATTAAGACTGTCAAGTGGTTTATTATAACGTTAAATTACAAATAATTATCAAAATAGAAGAAAAATATATTAATTAGTATCTAACTCAATATATATTATATATATAGATCTTTTTTCATTTGATCAGTTTAATAGTTTTCGATATTATTTCGTTAAAACTTTGAAACTTTTAAAAAAAACAATTATTTTATTATATACATTATACACAATACAAAAACTGTATTAGCCGAGTGCGGAAAAGGTATCATTTTAAATTTTTCAAACATGCCGACTAAAAAGTATAAACCTGGTCATGAATTTTGCATACTATCTTCATAAGAAATATATATAATTCACTACGATTTGTATATATTATATACTCGTATATATGCAATGTCAATTAGATATTTAAATGTAGACGTTATAGTTTTGTATTGTAAAAATATTCAACAACACAAAGTTCTAAATTTTATAAAGAAAAACATGTAATATTCAAATATTTTAATTAACCGCGTTGATAATAAAACGTAGCTGTACAACAATTAAATATTCATTTCTATAATTTGTTTTTATTTTTAATTAATAATTACGTAAAAGTCTGTGTTTCACCACAATTTGAATTTTAAGCAGCGCAGCAAATTATATTTTATCCTAATAATTTAATAATTATTAAAACATATTTTATATTAAAATAACTTATTCCATCGAACATTTTCCATTTACATTTAGTCGATAAACTACACAAGTTTGACATGTGCTAACAATTGGTAAAATTACAAGAACACTTTAATAAGTGCCAAAATTTAGCGATAAAATAAATAATTTTGTATTTGCACAAAATTACGTAAATCATTAATTTATCAAACAATGTATAAAGACTATAAAACATATTATATATTATTTGTATAATTAAAAAATCGAGAATAAAATATTTATGAGTACCTAGTTTTTAAACCTTTACAAAACGATAGTTGTTTTAAACGCAACCGACCCATAACCATAACGGGATTTTAAATTTTACAAAAAGAAGAAGATATAAAAAGGATAAAAATAATTAACCAACACTACCTACGTGAAAAAATATTTTATAAAATGCGAATTTCAATACATTTTTTTGCTGTTATTATTGATCACCGACGCAAGCGCGCAAATGTAAGAATGTTTAATATCCATAACGTTATTGAACACACGATTAAATTCTAATCCTGTTCTTCCTACTCCTCCTCCTCCTCCTCCTCCTCTCACACATTACCTCACGATACATACTATCTATTCTTTAAGATCATTAATTTAGTTGCAGTTCAAATACGCGTTATATACGCTCTCAAACAGAAACATTCACGAAATCCGTTTGTTCTGCTGAATCGTTCTACTAAAATCCACTTACACGACCGTTTGAAGTCGTTTCTAATAGAAACGTGCACGTATACCACTGTATACGAACTACGCGTAATACCCCATACCGGCCCGAACAAACTGTGACACAGAAGCGTCCAAGCAGGGAGGGGCGGAGTGGCCCATCGGCGACCTCGGAACTCTCATGCCGTCAAGAGGAGTAATGTAATAATCAGAGAATTGAAATAAAAGCGTCTTCATAACTCCTATCAACTCCTTATCTTTTTTCGTGTTTTTTCATTATTACACCCGGAAAAAATCCTAACTGACCGGTAAACGTTTCAGAGCCACTCCGTTCCTGCCTCCGAATACTGCGCGTTGTCTCCTCCTTGTCGCCTACAGTAGTAGGACGTTGTCGAAAATATTTTCTAGAATTTTGCGAATATCCCGACAGTACGCATGTTACGTCGTATATACGAGTACATTTCTAAGCGTCTATACACATAGGTTCCATTAAACGTATTGGATACGCGGCCGGTGTCTAATAAAATGCACCTGTTCTTCGCGGTTATGGGTTTACCGACGATCGCGTACATACATAGTTTTTCCTCTCCTTTTCTTTTTTTTCTACGCGGGAAGAGACAGAGTTGTATCGGAAAGCAATTTTTCTCCATCATATTAGTATATTATATTATACCGCCGACTCCAAATATGAGTGGAAACCGAGGTAATGTGCTTTTTACCGATACATGTGGGAACGTACGCGCATGTATACGAATTTATGTGTATTTCGTGTATGCATATTAGAATAAAGCGACGAAACCTGGTCGAATAAAAAATAACATATTCGTATATAATACGAGTATAATAACACATTCGGAGAATTGAAGAGAAATTCACTAGTCCTGCTACGCTGTTTTATACCTTGGATACGTTGTACGCATAGGCGGAAATCTATTAAATTTTCTGGGGGGGCTAACATTTTTAACATCAGCCATAATCAGTCAAATATCCAAAATACATACAAATTATAAGATATTTGGGGGGCTTAGCCCCCTAATCCCCCATTTCCGCCTATGGTTGTACGATATATACATAGTTCTATGATTTTTTTTTTAGTATAGAATGTACCGGGTGCCTTAATTTAATAATTTATTTATTACAATGTGCTGATCGTGTGCACTTCGTATAATCATTATTTTACGAAAGATATTAATTCGAAAAAAACTAATGTCTATACTAAATAGGTTGTTTAAGATATTTTCTGATTTTTTTTTCAGCGCACGACATCGATTTACAGCCAAACGTACAGCCACACGTGATACGTGTGATACAAGAGAGAAAATGCGTTGTCGAAAATATCCAAGATTTCGGTTTGAATTAAAAATTTATTGCACATCAATTTATAGATAACATTATATTTTTTCAATATTTTCGTTAATTATTTGAATATAAAATAAAATTTGAGAAAAAAAACGTATTTTATTTAATCAATTAATTACCTAAATATTTTGTATCGATTTATTAATAGAATAAACTAAATCTATCGATTTAAACGCATCAATTATTTCACAATTGTCCAACTTTAATTTTTTTTTTAACGCGCCATTAATTATTGGATATTTTTTTCGAAATATAATAACAAAAAAAAACTTGTCATCAGAATAAAAATAAAACAATAATTTTTAAAAAAATTTTATGAAATTGCCTCATATATCAGTGACAGTATAGAATCCTTTAATTAGAAAATACTCACGAACATTGTACGTATTATAATAATATTAATGTATATTGCAAAGATCGTACAATATTATTGTATGCAGTCTCGTATGTTGTATATTGTCATTGGATCAATGAACGCAAAAACAATATTAGAGCATGTGGATAAAACCGTATTGGTTTTTTTTTCTTTTTAATTCTCGGGTTACATACTGTTTTCAATTATATTAAGTATACCACCACGATGAAAGACCCGTTTTCCACTCGTTCTTCTTTACTCAGTCACAGGTTATTTTTAAATAAACTTTGGTCGACAGGAATCTGTGTGATTCGCGATTTAAAATCAAAATATTTCTGTGTAAATGTACGGCTAAAATTATTGAGACATCGAAATTAGCCAGAAAAGTACGCGAACGTTTTCAAATTAACGTAAAATTATAGAAGTAAAAGTTATGAAAATAAATTTGACAAAAAAAAAAAACGTGCAAGTCACGTAAAAATGTATTAGAGTGAAATGCTCTTGAGTTTATGTCTATAAAACATCCTTTTACATTTGTACTTATTACCGGTGTGTGAGTGTCACAACTTAAATTTAAATTAATTTCGTCGGTAAAATACAAATAGGTGCATACATATTATCATTATACAAAATGTAACATTCGAAAAATACAAAGTAATTCTTTATTTTTCCTCCGTAAATTCAATAATAATCAAATTAATAAATAATAATAATAATAAATAAATTCAAATAATCCTGTAGACGTCGTATTATTTTTTAATGATCACAAATAATATTGTCTCAAACAAATATAATTATTTTATATTTTATCACGTTTTAATTTCTTCCTTCTATGACAGATCATAATAATACACGTATATTGTTTTCATTCGTTATGTTAATAAATTGATACCACATTTTACTTTTTTTTTTTTTTTCCCCGTGATAATCGTACATTTTTTCAAAATTGGTTTGTCATATTTTGTTATTATTTATTAAAAATATTAACCAACACTCACGACCTATTTTATTATAGATTAAACGTATTAAATGAATAAATTGTATTTTCACTGTATTCGTTTTATATAATCAATTCAATTGTAAATAAATATATTTTATATTACGAAATAGCCTTATCGATATTCACGCATTTTCACAAAAAAAAAACGTATATTTTAACAATAATTCAAATTTAAATCATATTTTATTTTATATACGATTAAAAATATAGAAATTCTAAAATATTATTATAATGTTAAACGTTATTAAAATTATGAAATATTTATTATTAAAATAGTAAATTCTAAATTTTAAACTATCACTTTTCTATTTTGATATTTTGTATTCAGTTCGCTTGTAAAAATAAAAATAAAGAAAAAACGTCACGAGACATAATTTTATTAAAATAATTTCAAAAAAACGTATAAAATTACTATTAAAATTATATTCTACTGGTATGAAAGAAATCACATTTTATTTACTAACCCTCCGGCTTTCTTTGTAACTCAACTACCCCCCTAAACCCTAACATTAAATACCGAGCTTTGTTAACTTCATTTCTTTTTTCACTTCGTGCACATCAATATTAAGTCCAGTGGCTCTGCTAGTAACATATTTTAATACGAACGTGATATGCCGCACAAATAGCCAACATTTACACTCTGGACGTGTGCTTAAGTTTTTTTTTTTTTAGGGTTTAAGTGCTACAAAAATAAAAAAGGACGTCATGACCAAGTCATACGATAAGCAAATAGTACCGAAAAGAAAAAAGATGGTTCCGGGCTTATATGTAGCGCATACGTAACTTTTTCACGAATCATTTTTCATAAAGTTTTTTTGTTTTTTCGTGACACGCTTCATTTTTTTTCTCTCTGCCTTTATTTTCATAAATTTAAATTCCTTCGTACTTTGTGGAATTGCAACTATAGAATCGTACGGCATTTGTTAAAGAGAAAGTATTGATTAAAATCCGGTCATCCGAATTTCATTAACATTTCATTTCAACTTTTATTGCCTACGTTTTCTTTTTTTTCAATCATAAGAATCGAGAAGATAAAAATTTATCCACCAATACAAATGCATAACGAATTCTTTTATATCAATCATCTAATATAATTACGTGTATAAAGTGTGGTGTAACAAATGAACTTTACTCTCTGCGCCTATACAAAATGCTAACGAATATTTTTATTCAACGACCAATTTTACACTATACCGTCAGCAAAGTAACAGTTGCAGATAATAAATATTTTATCTTATTTTCAAAATTGTTTTTTTCGCATTTCTCGAGCAGTAAATTTAGCCCGATTCCAATCGGACTTGTTTTTTAAAAGTACTCGTATCTTCAACTCACGATATTGATCTAGGAATTTTAAACTGGTGTTAATACAATATATTCTAACTGTTTAAATATTAATTACAACAAAGGTAACGAGCCGCGGGGTGTTGTGGATATCGCTTAAGTGAATAACTTGGATAAAAATTTCAGAGATTTGTTTTTATTTTAAATTTGAAAGCAACGATAAGTCATTGCGTTCGATAAAACGATTCTGAGCGGAGCTTACTTTTCTCGCAAATATAGTCTAAAGTTACATATTTGGTGAAAATTTCAGGTTTCTGTGACTATTAGTTTCAAAATGTCGAAGAAATAAACAACAATCTTAAAATTAAGACGAAATTGAATTTTTAGCATTTTTTAGTTATATTTTTAGGTGCTTTTGAGAAAATCGAAAAATGACCTCTGTAAAGTACCAACTAGATGCGAATTGCTGCCGGAAACAAATTGTGACCGAAGAGATCGAAGCACTCCTTCTGGTCAAAAATCTGTACACAGGATAGAAAAAAATAATAATAATGAAATAAACATCATTGTAAAAACAATAGATTCATCGCTCCGCTCAGAATCTAAAATTTGTAAAATGTATTATAATATTTGACATAATAAGGAATGAAAAAATTGATCTAAATAATTTTTATCGCGAATCAGTTTGGAACGGAATTCGTGAAATGTATCGGCCAGTAAATTAATATTTGTCAGAGATTCTTCAAACAATTTTCGACAGTCTAGCAATGTACAGTAAATTACACCTCATTGGGGAAAGCGCATTAAATAATAAATTGTAGAATCCAATAAAATAATAAAACAGCCATTAAGATTAGAAAATATAGTATACAATGGCAGTTGTTTTTGTATAGCAATCTCGTAGTGGATTTCAGGAAAGGAAAATTAAATTTCATTTGGTAGCTAAGTAGTGTAATAGTACGATTAATTACGTTTTACGTAAATTTCTATATGAATTACTTATCGTAATTTAATTTGATATAAGATTAATATTAATATGTTTAAAAGGAAATATTTTCGAAAATCAAAATACATCCAAAGTAATGGTGTAAATGATTTTTACGTTAAACGATTTTTTATTATAAACAGATTAAAATAAAAATTAAATGAACTAAAAGTATAAGAGTAATTTACAATCTAGAAAAACAATACGTATAACTAACTAATGACTGATAGGTAAGACAGGTAAAATAAATCAGACAGTTAATTCATGATGTTTAAGGAAGAACTACGATTTTGTTTTAAAAAATTTTAGAATAAGAAAAAATAATTTCTTGTTTTAATTTAATTTATGAAAATAAAAGAAATTCTTTTATAGAACAAAACTTAATTAGAGTTAACGACCATTATACGAGACACCTAAATGAGAATCTATGTATGGCAGATTTTTATACGTTTTCCGGATTAATCAAAATGTATATAACACATTACAATATATTAAAATTTTACCTTAAATTTTTAGGTTCACCATTTTATCTTTTTACATTCCGAACGAAGCGAGAGAACTATTTATTACTGAAGTCGATAAATGATCGCATATCACGAATCGAAAAATCTCACTTTTTAACATGCAAATTTTACCTTCTTTTACCGTTTGTTTGAGGTTCTATATTTTGCTTAGAGAATGCATTAAAACAAATATCTAATTTAATTTGACTGTAATGCAAGTCCTCCAATAATTTTTTTGGAGTGGGCAAAAAAAATAAGATAAAATAAATATACGTATTCTAAAAAATAATTTATTATAATAAATTTATCATTTTTAGGAAACAGAATATGGCATATAGGTCTCATAAAACTAAAGCATTATATCAAAAACCAAAACGAATTATAATACGTAAAAATCGTAAACAATAATTGTTTCAGCGTGATTTGTAAAAGTAGTGTTAAGAGTGGATAATGTATTTTTAAGCAGTTAAATAAAATATCTTAATAATATAAAATGTTTTGCATTTCATTTTAACATTTATAAATTTTTTTTTTATCGACAATTTTTACATACAAAATATGTGCTTACGTTTATAACTTTTTTTTTTTTTTTATTAGAACGACCTAGTCTTGATTGACTTATTTAAAAATTATTATTATATAATTTAACTTTAAAAAATTGTCATTTTATCATTTGTTTCTATGATCAACGTAACAGCCCATATCTAAACAATTTTTTTAAATACACGTTAATGATTTATGATTTTTCCCAAATTCAATACTTAGCTAAATGGCTTTCTCGTACTTGAAATTGTTTTATACTATATCCTTTTCATAAACTATTTTTAAGATAAAAAACACAAGAATTAGAGAAATGTATTGCTCTTTTAACAGTGTGAAACAAAAACAAAAAAGATCTACGATAATTATAAATTACTTGTTTCGTATTTTTCTATGTAAAATTTTAAGTTTTACAAAATGTAAACACGTTTTTGCAAATTTATTCCACTGATCTGATGAGAAAACACAAAATGCTGATTTTCCACGATTTCAATACTTGTGTAATAAAGAAGCTTTCCCATCAATACGTTACAAACATGTGATTGCAATTATAATTAATAATAATAATATATTAAAAATATTCTTATTAGTTTTGAAATCTACTATGGAAGTTTTATGATATTATTTTAATATTTTTTAGTCTTTAGTTTTATATTTGTATGATATAATATTATGTTAGCTGGCCAAAACAAAACAAAATAAATTTATGGAAATCTCGCTACATTTAATATCCGAACAATATGAACTTAACGAATCGAGGAAATTAACAAAATATTTACTGTTGAATAATTTTGCTCTCCTGGCAATACAGAGTAAAATATTATATTGGGGAATAAAATTTACCGGGAGTATAAATCAATAGCTTATATCTAATATAAGAAATATTTACCCCGACGATATTTATTCCTCTGGTATAACCTACACGTAGTTAAATTAACCAATCACAGTGGAATTAATCTCTTCGCCAGTATAGAAACGTACAAACACGCATATAATTTTATGTTTCATAAATATTTAATACATAAATTTTATAAATTTTAATATCTGTCTATACGAGTACATACGTTTAAAAAATTATTTGCCATTGAAAATATTAGTAGTTTTGTTTGATTCAAAACAAAATATTCCGTTAAATTATTTTAGTTAAAATTGATAAATTACTCATTTTACTGAAAACTCGGGGTAAATTTACGACTATTGACAGTAAATAAATTAAAATCACAAGTATAAATTACAGCTAAAAATAACAAATAAAATAACCTACAATTAGGATAAAAGTACTTGCATTAATTCTATTTTGAAAATTATTTTTAAACGTGTAATTTTTCAATTAATTAATATTAATAATAATTAACCTACGAGTCGTAATTAATTTTAAAAACATTTTTTATTGCACATAATCGTCTTTTCGATGTTGAAAATCAATTACGCGATATTAATTAGTCTGTTGGCATTTTAACACCGACGAGTGTATAATAAAACATCAAATGTAAATATAAAAACGCATTTAATGTTTACAAGAGATGTTTTATTAGCAATTAAAGTAATGAGAATGAAAATTAATGGTTTATTATTGATTGCCATCGAATGAAAAATGTTATATTAAAACTTGATTAATATATATATATATATATATATCACTCATAATATTACTAATACCTAATAATAATTTATTACAATAAATAAAACATTTAATTTGTATGACATGTTTTGTATTCTACGTTCAAATACGACAATATTGCGGGGATTTACGATAATGGACAGGAAACGTCGTCATTGACGAACAAATGCTATAGCTGTAGGCGAATATTAATAAAATACAAAATATTATTACTGTAGTTAATTTTATATATTAAATATGTGTTGACGAGTGTTCCTGGAGTGACTTGTAGAATTATATTTCTTTGTATACACCTTGTATACAACTGTTTACCAAGTGCATAATACCTTGTTAATTTTCAATATTCCGCATTTGTACTATTTAAAACTTCAAAAACGTGATTTTATGGAACATTCCGAACGCTCAAATTATAACTTCAGTTTTGCCTGAAGGTAAATTAATCTTTTTTTTTTGTCAAAATTCTATAATCATGTTTTGAGCAAACATGTGCGCGTGTTATTGTCAAAAAAGAAAAATAATTAAACCTACAATAACCGTACCAAAAAGTATATGTTTTGATGTTACTCTAATTATATTCATTTTAATACAAACACTTAAATATTCAGTTATTTATAACCAAAGCTCGGATTCCATAGCATTTGCAAATTATTATTGAACACGGGTAATAATAGCAGAGTAAACTATAAATTTGTTTTATACATCAAGAATTCCAAATATAAAATTCTATATTGCATGTTTTTACATATTTTAAGGGTTTTAGATTTATAATAATGTTATTTTTCTTGTTTTGATGTTATTTTTATATTTTTAATATTTATTAAATTTAAATTACTTTGTGTTTTACGGAGGTAAGAAAAATACCTACATTGTCATTCCATTAGATATTTCATATTGTAATCTATTTCAAGATATTAAATTATCGCGATACCGTGGCAATGTAAACGTCGTTGCAATACGAGTACATTTTACACGCAATAAAATAAAGTATTTAAAATTGTGTAATAGTGATAACAATAGCAATATTAATATTTTTATATTTTATATATATATTTTTTTTAACACTTTACTCGACTTCTACGGTCTTGTAAGCAATTAATTTGTACCTATCTTATGTGCATTTTACATAATTTACTTATACGAATCATACAAACTATTTTAATATGATACACGCTTAAACGACACTGAAATTGCCGCGCTTCAATAACATAAATTTTTATAAACGTAATTTATAACATAATAATATCAATAATGCGATTAGTACGTACGTATTAAATATATAATGTAAAATAAAGTGGACTCAACGGTTGAGCGTTTTTACTTTTTAAAACAGTAACCATCGTGAAAACAACGAAAAAACCTGAATGCCCGCGATGCCAAGTATACATTAAGTTTAATTTTTATAGCACTAGTATGAAAATGAACAATTCGTCTGAAATGAATATGTTATTTCACTTTAAATCGATATACGTATGCAACAAACTGATTAAAAATAAATTGCTAACTATTGTTGAAACAAATAGAAAATTATTAATATTAATAACAATTTCAAAATGTCGATGAAAATAATATTATTTTATTCTACACGTACGTATATTTCAACGAACAATATTATTATTTGTCTCCGTTATTTGAAAATATGTTTAAATGCTCAAAAGGTAAACAAAGTTTTATATGTCAAATGTTGGCCACATATATATTTTTTTATTCCATCAATAACCTTTTCAAAAAACACTTTGAGTTATATCACCGATATATTTTACCATCTATCTCTTGAACACATACTTTGCCTTTGACTTCCAATCACGTCTGAATAATGCGTTTTTTTTTTTTTAGTATCTAAACTACGGTCCGAAACACCATGATGCTAGAATAAATCGCATTATCCGAACACAAGGGTGAGTGTAAAACAAACTATATTCTCTTGTAAGTACATAGATCAAAATAAATAAACCAGTCATTTTTTTATTTTTTAATCTTCTAAAAAGATTGCAATATATTTTCGAGGACTCGCATGTAAATTTTTGATCAAACAAAAAATCGAATTGTATTCAAGTATTTATATTTAGGAAAACTTTCCAGAAAATAGATATTGAAAATATCACTCAGAAAATTGTCAATTTATTCAGTATTTGGAAATTTTGCTGAGCTAAAAAATTAAAATTTAAACGATATTACACGAAATGAGTTTATACATTGAAGTATGTCTTATGTAAACACATTTATGTGTATAAAAGTAGTATGTATGTTTCACTAACAATCGTAAACCATGAGTACCTTTCATAAAATAACTTCGGTAATCAAATTCTAAATTCCAAATATAATATTATTCTATATAAAAAAAATATATACACCGTACCAAGAAAACACTAAAAGTTGAGGCTTGAAACCAATTTAAATGTATAGCTATTATTTTTGCGTCAAATAAAAATATGGCATTCAAAACGTTGAATTCAATATATGTATATATATATATATATATATATATATATATATATATATATATATATATATATAATTTATTAAATTGCTAAAGAATTATATTACAATGTCATCTGACTCTCAAATTTCACAATACTTCGATTTTTTACTTTAAAAATAATAGTCCTCATCAAAAAGTAATTCTAATAAATGCTTCTGATATTTTCAAACACATCATTTAACCTTCGTCAATAATCATATATTTGCCACTTTTATTATAGACATTATATTTTGTGCATATTCAGTAATAATAATAAAATATTTAGGTACAACTATCTTCAACCATACGTTATTATTGTTAACTTATATATTTGGATATTCTTAATTGAGCAAAATAGGTATGTTTAATCTTTCAAATTTTATGTACATATATAATAATAATATTATTATTATTATTATTATTATTATTATTATTATTATTATTATTATTATTATTATTATTATTATTATTATTATTATTATTATTATTATTATTATTATTATTATTATTTATTATTATTATTATTATTATTTATTACGTCATTAAAACAAAATACTTAATAATTATTAAATTTTTAACAACTATATATATTATAAAATGTTTCTTTTCTCATAAACTGCATTTAATACACGATATTATATTATTGCGTATACTACAATTTAATAGTAAAAACAATAAATTATTATCTATTGAATACGGAAACGTCACACGGATATTATTGTCAAAAAAAATAATAATAAAAAATTTAGTTAAATCTCGTATTTTTTTTTTTTTCATTTAATTCCAAAACGATATTTTTTTTATCGAGGTATAAATTCAACACACAAATCGTTGAATAACGCTGTCATTAAGAAACAATCCGAACCCAGTTTCGCGGTATATGGTTCAATAATATAATTTTACTATATCGCCTCGGCAATGATCGTACGAAATGAAATGAGACACGTACCTGTTGAGTCGATCGCAAGGACGTCGGGCCGTAGAAGGCTGACGAGGAAGCTGCAGCACGCTATCCACGCGGCATGCGATTCGGCTGGCCGCCACATTACTACTGACGGCACACTCCTGCAAACTCAGCGTGGTGGCGTATACCATCGTGTCGTATCGTTCAAACTCTGCCGCCACCCCTGACCTACAGCAGCATCGCCTGACGGAAATATTGTATAATAGTTCGGTACGTTTACGAGAAAATACATTAAAAAATGACCTGGAACAATCACGCACAATATACACGGGTAGAATTTTATTTTTCGTATATATCTGTGATGATGTGTCGAAGGTGTTACGCTTTTCGAATGACACGTAAATAATTTTGGTAAACCGAATTTGATAAAATTAAATCGGTTTGATTGGTTACGCGTTGAGAATTTAAAAATATGAAATAATTGCGTTTCAATAATTGATTTCGTTGCCCGCTTTATGCAACAAACTTGGAAACGATTATTGTGCAATTTTTTCGTAACGATAAATGCGTAAACTCGATTATTGTTGAGCGGAAGTCTTCGAGATTCACTGGCAACTATCAGTTGCTTTAATGGCAATGTTTGGTTGTGTTCGCAGTTGTTTACTCCTATGGATTTTATTAAATCAACCGTAAGAAATCGTCTTGAATAAAATATAGTGCGCAGAATGTGTTGAATTACAATTACTAGCTATCCGAAGATTGATTCGTAGATCATCCGTTAGCCAGTAAAATCACGCGACAGATTGATATTAAATATCCTAACATTTAAAAAAAAAATCTGTTTTCATCGGCAAACAATATAATAATAATTTTTCAAGTATATACGTTTATATATTTAATACATTTAAACTATTTTACTGCGTATAATGTATACCTAAATTTATTTTCTTAGTATATTACATTTTTTTTTTCGTGTCAAATGTGAATATTTTTTAATATTCAGATGCCGACCAAAACGGATCAATCACAATTTTGTACTTGACGCGCAGACAAAAAAGGTTCGCCACCTCTGGCGTATAATATAGGCAAAAGACAATCAACAATTATTATGTGCGTACGTATACATAATATATTATGTATATAATATAAATCTTTAAACGATTTTCAACGCACCGTTCGACTGTAAATAACTGAATTTCCGAACAATTTTTCTTTTTTTTTTTACATTCGAATTACACGTTTTAAATCGTTATAATTTCGTTGTTTTTCAATTTACATAACGCCTGAAAACCAACTCGTCATTCGAAGTTTGTGATTTGCATCTAATAAACATAGTTCTAGCGATCGATAAAATCGCTTTTTAGTATTTCGCGAATATATTAAGTGTATTATACAGCGCTTTAAATTGAAAACGGCTGTGATTTACCAAGTTTCAATCAGTTTAAAGCAAAACGGGCGTCGTGTATAGGCAATTGTGGGACGTAACTGTCTCGAGTATTTTTCCCCGCACATTCGTCTTTCCGTTCGTTTAAATTAAGTAGATATTACTTATGGTAATGTCATTCAATTGTATAGTAGGTACATCCTAAATACACGTGATTCCAATTTAAAAACAAATTGCATTCCACTTTATAGACTTCTTACGGAAATTTTTAACCACATTTTAATGTGTGCGTGTCAAAATTAATTTTGAAATACGAATCAATTGTTAATTGAATACTGTTATATTTATAGTTTATTAATAATGGCTGCATACGAGTCCCGTCCTGAAGACCTATTTTTTATACCGATTTCATACCGGCGAAAGATATGTAACAAACAATTATTACCCATCATTTATCAGAGTTGCGCCCAAATTAAGCAGGTTCAATTAAACCCAAATACAACGGTTAATATTATAATATATATTATTCTAACTATAACTCAGAAAAAAAGAAAATCCTGCTGTTATATTTTTTTTTAACGTTTCAATTTTAAAATTCGAAAAACAATGAAATTTACTTTGCAGTAATATATACCTACTATAATAATATATATTTATACAATAATTTATATAATTAACCTGTATATAATAATAATTATTATACAATACAATTATTTAGTCTCTTTACCAACCAATAATGATTTTTTTTTTTTATTAACTTTAAAAGGATTTGGCTATATAAACGTAAAATACTATTACTAATTTATTCTAAATATCTATCTAATGTATCTATAATATTTGAAATACTAATTTTAGTTTAAAATAATAATTGGGTACCAGAAATCGTTCTGTTAAATTATTTTTACGCTTAATTTTATAAATCACATAAATTGTGAAATTATAAATACCTCGTCTGTGCTTATTGCACTATAAAATGCTTATAAATATATAATTCGTGTGTAAAATAAACAAAAAACAAATTAAAAATAATGTGGTTTTGGATTTTTCGTAAAAAATATTTCTGAGTTTGTGTTGATTTGACATTTTACAAAATATAACTCATATTACCATTTATTATTCACCACTATATTCTATAAATATTGGAAATATGATCGGTTAAAATGATAGATGTGTGGCGAGGCATAGTGGAAGCGACGATGGCACTAAAGTGCCTGGAGTAACTTATAAAAAACTGAACAAATGGCAATGTGAGTATAATAATAGACCAGTATTAAACACTCAATTCTTAAATCCTACTGTGTTTTACGTAATTTTAAAATGTTTGACTTAGTAAATTTATATGGTGTAGTTTTAAATAAATTTATATGGGAATCAATTCAATTTTTTTAAATGATAAAAAATTGGATAATTACTCAAATTATTTTTTACATATTTATACAAATTTGTATTTTATCACATCCTCATTTCGACAATTTTTTAGCTTCTATACATAAACTTGATTGACATAATTTGACACAGATGGTACTTAAAAATGTCATTTTTGATTTTAGTAACTGTTGATTGTAGTAATTTTAATATTAAAAAACTACTATTTCCACGGAAACTTTATAAAATATACCATCAAATTGTATTATTCGATTCTGATCATATATTGTAGTGTTATTACGTCATATACACCATATACGAGCATGCATGAGTATTAAAAATATTGAACATTTCTGGTCTAAATAATAAATATTATATAACATTAGACGTTTTAATATTTCTCTGGAGCATTTTAGGTAAATTTACACAATTTATCAATTATTCTAATATTTATTTCAACAGTTAAAGAAACATACTTAAACTAAAATTAAGTCAACATTTTAAATACTTACATTTTTTGAAACCTAACTAATATTGCTTCGGTATTATTTTTTGTAAACTTCTTAATAAAATTTGAAGTTTAAAGTGTAAAATTAAATATGAAATTATTCGAATAAAATTCTATATAAGTACATAAAAATCTTGACTAATATTTTTCTAAGCACTTCTAATATCGTAATGACTATTCAGCTATTAAACACAATTCAAAAACGTTTTTCAAGCCCAATAATTTAACAATGCTCTTAAATTCAACATAATTATAACAACTTTAGAGCATTTTATGTGCTAAGATTTAAACATTCATTCAGAGTAAATTATTCTAGACCAATTATGTATTATTTGTTTAATATATTTTTTATTTTCGCTTAATTTTGTAAGTCTAAAATTATAATTGTACATTCCATCCACTACAGTTTGTTCATTTATATTGTTGAAAACCATATCTTTTGGGTTTTAAAGATTTTTTTTTTAATTTATATTTTGTTTACCAAATAATTATATATTAATTCTTAATACATATAAATTATAACGTATACACATTATTATAATATACGCATATATAATGTTTATAAAATACAGGCTTATAATATTTGTATACCTACTTATTATCAACAGTTAATATAATATTATCTATACTTTGTACATTGAAAACACCGTCACCATGTTTATTATGTTCTATCGCTCGTTTTAAAGGTCCCAAACTATTAGAATTTAATTACACCTTACTGAACGTTCTTACGGAGACAACAATATTAAATTAGTTCAGCACTTTAACCCTAAAATGACCAATATAGATGCAAATCAACTAATCTGTGTCGCACCTTTACCAACCACACATGGCAAAATCAAATGCCTTAAAGCCGACAAAACTGATAACAAATATAAATAATTCTAGTTTTAATATATTATAGTAATTATTATTAAATTTTAATATAACGTAAGTCGGTATATATATATAAACTGTTATAAGTATTAATCAATACTAAAATTATTTTGAAAGCAATTTATTTTATTTTCATTGTTATTGGATATTTAATATACTTATATATAATAAAGTAGTGAAAAAAAACAGAAAATAAATAAAGAATAAAAAGATATGCAAAAAAAATAGAAATTAAAATAAAATTACAAATTAATACTCCTAAATATTAATAATACCTATATATGCCAGTATATTCTATGTATATTTTATATACCATGTATACACTATAAATAACTTCAAATACAATATTTGTAATATAAATAGTTGAATTTAGAAAATAAAATTGGTGAATGTTGGATAAACCGATAATTTCAAAAAGAAAAGAAAATTAAAATGTAATGTCTTTAAAACGAAAATCCATTAAGTTACGATCTTAGCTACGGTTTTACATAAATTGAATTTTCTACAGAGATTTAAATAAATGTTAAGTTTGTCGATTTAAAAAATTATAAAAAAAAATGTTCAAGAATTTTAAATAAAATAAATGATGTAGAACACAGAATTCTTTGGCAAATTACTGATTTACTGATTACTAATAATCGTTATTATTGACAGTTAAATATTAATATTTTATGTTTATACGTGATTAAAAATCCCGTCAGTACTAAAGAATTAATTGAACCGACTAATTTACTTTAGCGTCAAACAGTTTAATTTAATTAATTTTTACATAGCCATTTTAAAGTTTAATATGTTTACAAATAACTTTTAGTCATCTAAAATGAAATTTAACATAATTACTTAAAAGTAATATATATTGTCATTTGATTATAACATACAAAAATACAATGGTTACAAACTACATACGCGTATTACGTGTACTAAATTAATATGTACTAATATTTAATTGTAAATATAAATAATATAAGAAAATTATTTATGATATACATTGTAAAATTGTAGGTACAAAATTAAAATCTAATCGCATTTTATTGAGTGAAGTGAAATGATTTTAATTCAATTGATGCTTATTATAATATAATTAGATACCTACATATTGTAATGAAAATGTACTTTATACTTTTTTTTTTGTAGAAATTACTGCTAATAACATATGTGTGTGTGTGTGTGTGTGTGTGTGTGTGTGTCATATCATCAATCTTATTGTTAAAGATGCTAATTATAAAGTAATAATAATATAAAAAATATCTCAACCATCTATGCCATGGCTGCTCCTTAAACTTTAAATAACTACAGATCATAAAAGTCTTGTTCAAAAATACATTACTGTACAAGTCTGTAAAAAAAATTAATATCTTAATATGCGATAACTAATAACATACATTATTTACATTATCAAAAAAAAGGGAATCGTTATTTCAAAGATTTTGTGAAGTTTCGATTTGTTTAGAAATGGTTCATCAATAAGTATACTATCTTTTAAATGAATAGCAATAAATTAATCTCAGTTGTACCTAATAATCATCGATTTAAACTAAATTATATAATCTACGTAAATAATAATAGTATAAATTCGCATAAATTTGGTTAAAGAAAATTATATTTAAGCCCACATTTAGAATAGAAATATATATTTTTCGTCAACTAAATTAAAATTGTATGAGGAACGAAGTAATAAACTTGAATGTAAAATCTATATAAAACGATAAATGCTACAACACAATATACGTAGAAGTTTTCACTTCTATCAAGGAATGACATTCATGTAATATCAAGTAACAATACTTTAAAGAAAACCCTACGCATTACACAAACTTTTCGAATCAATTAAATAATAATCCAACCATTAAAATGTGAAATAAAGTTGGAAACAGTAACTTTAATATATTTTATAAGTTTATAAAACATTAAACAAGGATAGTATCAGTTGAAGTAGTTGAGAGTTGATTTGATGAATCACCAAAACTACAGAATTAAAAGTTTATTTAATTAGGTGGGTACACAGGAACGGAAAAATAATTGAAAAATTTAATTTCGTAGGATATATTATACGAGGATATATTATATAATGTCGTATTATTTCTGTAAACGCATCTTCTAACTTTGTTTTGATAATCAATCTTTAAAATATCAATGCGCTTGTTTATTGAATAAGTTAAACACAAGATTATTTTAATTTCGAACATCTTTTCATTTAAATTCTTTTTATTGATTAATGGTTTTACAATAATGTGTTTTTTCGTTATAGGTACGCGATTTCGTGTCATTAAAACTATAAAATTACTCTTAGTGTATTTTTATAATGGAAGTCTAACACTAATTAAACACAAAAAACATTTCAACGATACCTGCAGTACTGAAATATTATTCCCGATATCATCTGGATTGAGAAAACTGATAAATCGTTAAAATGTTCACTAAAACAATTTTTATTCTACTAAAATGTATAGGTAATGCGCTACCTATATTATAAATAAATTTAAAATTTAAATATAGTTTGTAATTTAAAACAAATGTTCATGAAATAAAAAGCTATTAAAAATAATTATTGAGTAAAAAAAAAAGAATAAAAATTTTAAATAAAAATAATCCTGTTTTAAAGTAAATTTTTTAATTTAATAATATCTAACTATTTTCAAACTTGTTACACCAACTTACTTTTAACAGTAACCAAAAATAAAACAATACAAAATATCTTGGTCGGTTTTATTATAGTGGACCTACTTATATATTGAAAACAAAAAATATGTTTCGTTTAACGCATCTTTTACCAAAATGGGCGATATCACACCCTTGAGGGCGCTAGAACTATCCAGATGAGCAATGGAAGTTACAAGCTCGATTGGAGGGGGCATTGGATAATAAAAGTGTGCTGTATACTTTATCTTGGATTGTGGGTTGTTATGCAACAATTTTTTATTGCATTTCCATCATCCTACTTAGTTGAACGTGGGTTTAGTGCAGTAACGTTACAAAAAACAGATCTTGAGGACTTAAGAATATACTTCTCACAAAAATCTAACCAAACATTTACAAATTATTAGAAAAACACTAGACGCATCCATTTCATTAGGATAATATTTTTTTAAATTTAAATACTTATATATATATATATATATATATATATACAAAATAAATGAATTTATTACTTCATCCTTCTATGTACTCTTTTCTTTGAGAAAACGTCTGTGGAAATTTTTTTTTTTTTAGTGGACGTTAAAGAAATAAATTTGGATACCACTGATTTAGTGGAATAATTGATTACTATATGTATATATATACATATATATTACAATATATTAACATTGAATATCTACAACAGATTATGTACAGAACGATTTTCAAATAGTGAACTAAGTACACCAAATAATCATTTTGCGGATAATACATTTTATTCTAAAATTAGCGTTCTCTGTATATTATATTTTAATAAATCTTCTAAAATATTATTAGTAATTATTTCTACGAATGAATACGATAGGTATACTATATAGGTACGCATTATTTTACTTAATAAAAAATAGTTATCTTGTAACTTAATATAAAGCTACAGATTAAGTATCTACTAATCTCTAATAATATAATATGTAACAATACGTATTGTTAATTCAATATTACAACATATAACATGATTTTTTTAAACCACCGTTCCAGTTGTACGATTAATGGATTCGTTTAAAACAGAATGACAAAAACTGTATTTTACTGTGGGTCTGAATAATTTTATGTTCTAACGAATATTATTTATACTGTTCTTAGAGCTTTTAATTAAATTTTTTTAACCGAATAAAACAATATCAATTATATCGTACACCAATATTTTTTTTTTAATTAACCTACCATTTAATTATGCTAATTATTTATAAATATTTTTTTTGTTTTTAATTTATATTATTTCTTGAGTGATTTGTTTATTTAAATGTGATGATAAAATTATAATTTTTACATTATGTATTTACCAATCCTTTTTTATTATAAATTATAATATTAAAACACAATTAAATTACTACTCGTAATATTTTATCGTAAACAGATATTCTCGTCATATTTAGCAAGATAATATGAACAAAACGTAAGCTACATAATAACATAACTAACTACACGCATGTGTTTACGAAATTCAGTTAAACACTAAATGTACAAAGTGTATTCCAGGTATTTTAATTGCGCTTCGTCTTAGGTACTCGATTGCCTCATTATGATCACTCGCTCGTGGTTAGTAAATTACCCATATGTACCTACATGTGTGTACCTACTTACTGGATTAATAGCAGTGGTTGATTTGGGGGGGACGCGGGGGGACTGAGTACCCCTTCTATTTTTTCAGATATTTGAGCGTACCTCTACTATTTTTTTTTTAAAGAGGAACGCGGGAGACAAGCAGTGCTTGATTTGGGGGTGGGGGACTGAGTACCTCAACTAATTTTTTGGATATTCTAGCGTACCCTTACTTTTTAAAAGGGAACGCATGAGGCGGGTTTTTATTTAATTTTAGATTTTTATAAAATTACTCAACTTACATTTTTGTATTAAATATATAAATCTTACAAAATTTTATAATATTTATAAAATATATTGATATCTCATGCCTCATACGTGATAACTGATAAGTAGCCATCAATGATAACCATTCATTATCTATAAATTCAGGCACTTTTAATAATTCTTTTAATATTCTGTTTTGTTATGATACGTGTTTAATGGTTTTATATTAAATGCTTCTTAGGGGACCGTAAAAGGGTGTGTGGCGAGGTGAAGCCCCCCGCGGTAATGTGAAGGATATTAAAATGCTAGGGACGGTACTCTTTAAAAAGTAACTAGAGTACCTCTACTACTTTTTTCCCAAGTCAAGCACTGATTAATTCAGTTACCTATTTAACGGATCGTTCTAATATTATTTTCCTTGTCTCTAAAACTGTCAACCGGATACGTCGAACATTTGTTTATATCAATTTTTTCTACATTCGATAACATATGATGACATTTTTCTACATAAATGACTGGTATGAGTACTTGCACAAAACAACGTTTAACCATTCGAAATAGTGCGTTATGTAAATAATTCTAATGATTGTGATCTTCCAAAAAAAAATAAAAAATATATACATTTTGTTTTGTTCATATTACAATGATTCTTTGTTTTCAATTTAATTTTGATATCTCGTTTGTATAATACACTAGAGCCTCGGGGACTATGTTATAAATGCTCGTTTTCTTCAACGAACCGTAAAAATAAAATATATATTCACAAACCGTATTTTTAACATTGAAGCCACAAATCCGAACCTCGAGCGTTTCTACCTACCTCCGTCGGTTGCGCAGTCAATTATAATGTACCGAACACCCAAAATATCTGTTTTTCTCCCTATTAAACGAGTGCTCTTGCTCTGTTCGTTGTAATAAGCGTTCACATAAATTCCCGGGTAAGTATCTGATATACATTTAATGTACATATATATATATGTATATATAAACTAAAACCATTAAACGAACTACTTTACACTCACCATCTAACAGATGGGAAAAATAGATTTAAAAAATAATTTATATCGGTTTAGATATTTAAACGCGTGAAATAAAAGTGATAAATTCACTCATCGCAAATCCAATTATAATTTTTTTTTTCTCTGCAAATGCGTCCAAATATTACTTATAAAAATGTAGTCATTATAAAAGCTGTTTGTAGCGCTTCATTTTTATATAGTTATGTACCTACATATTATAAAAAATTAAACGACAATATACCCATGAAGTTACGTTTTTTCAAGTGAAACTTCTGTGAGCGTGTGATAGGTAGATGAGAGGAGCAGATTTTTCTAAACGATAAGAAACATTTTTTCCTTGGCAAAATAATTTTTAATAATATATAAATATATTATTATTGTTTTAATTAATATACACAAATAATACGCACATAATAATTGTAATACCCTAATTAAATAAACACAATAATTGTAAGTTAAACCAATATTTTATTCAAAGTGTTTAACAATTTTAAAAATAGTTTATCATTATTTTGTAAAATGCGTTTAAAATGTTGCATTGACACATGTATTTATAATTATATATTAATACATCTAACCTTCTAGAAATAAAACGTATACTGTGTTACAGCACGCCACAGTTTTATAAATTTTACAAAACAAAAAATAAATTTCCATCGAATAAAAAAATCACAAGTTTTTTATTTTTGGCTACATATTTTCTTTTATGTAAATTAATAGCTTTTATGATATTCCAAAGCCTAGTTTTCACATGTCAAAACCAACATCTTCTTTAAATTAAACAAACTAAAGCGTCATAAAAATTTTAAGAGTAGATTTTTTTAAAAAAATCAAGACAAGATGGGAGTTTCATATTATAGTCGGGTCAACTAGTTAACTCCTAAACTACTAAGTTAAGTGAACTGTTGGGTTATTATTTAAAAGAATTACACGTTAAACTTTATTGAATTATTATATTTAAAAGACAAGGACATTTTGACATAAAACATTTTAATATTATAACGAAGAACGAACACACGCCAAATCGGACTAATTCTTTTAAATAATAACACAACATAAACTAAAGCAGTCATACAACAATTATTAAGAATTTAAAAATAATAATAAGTCATAACTCATAAAGATTGAAAAATCATTCTCGACGAAACTCAATTTTCTCAAACCACGAATACTTATGACGCATTCTTTTTAATCTCAATATTTTTTCCATTCTGATATTTGAACGCTTTTAAACTGTGGAATACGCATATTTCGATTTCGCAGTTTCACAACATATTTCAAAAATACTAGTCGTTTCAATAGAAATCAAATTTCAAAAATATATTTAACATACTATAAATAACATATAATTTATAGTCAAATCTGAACGGATCGCGTTTGAAGATAATTCTATTGTTTCATTAATTCGAGGAGCAACAATAGCGTATCCAAAATCACAATAGCTCTCTAGGTGATCTTGGGGAATTAGAAATGTGCCGTTATCGCCCCAAAATAAACCAAACGAATTGATCAATAACCAGTTCTTGTGTTCATCCCAGCCGATCAATTTCACAGCGTGATCACCATCGAAATATCCCGTCAAATGTATATAAGCACCTATAAGGATATTATAATAAATGTAATTGTAAGTGATCATTACTCACAACAGTCATAACTAAGACGAATAATATTGTTTTCGTGATATTATATTATTATATATATATATATATATACACCTCTTTATTTCAATCCCGTGAAAAATAAATAGTTTTTTATTTCAATAATTATTTCGAGAAAATTATTACCTTTCTTATGCCATCTAAAATCATCAAACAAATGCATTGAAACCTGAATGGGTCCATTGAAGTATAATTCCTTCATAATCATTTCGTAATTATGACGTGAAAGCAAGACATAATCATTTACTGCTTAGTATCAAACAAAATTAATTCATCATAATATACACTAATGTAATATATATTATATATACTGTACGTAACCAGGCGCGGATCCAAGGGGGCTAAGGAGCTTTAGCCCCCCCTTGGGCTGTAGTCATTGCTTAAAAATTATACATATACTACCTAAATAGGTATAATTTTAGGCAGCTGATCATCGTATAGCTCCCCCCCCCTTCTGTGATTTCTGGATCCGCGCCTGTATATAACGTCTTGAATTAGATACGCACTTCGATATTTGAATCCAAAATGAGGTGTTTTCTTAGAAAACATCCTATTTGTGCATTTAGCCGGCAAACATTCTGGTACAACGTCACTTTTCCAACTACACTCGTCAAAATTATTAGTTTTTCCTTTGCACGGTTGAATCATGTACGGTTGGCAGCCCTAATGCAAAGTGTTTAATATTGAACATATATTAGGTTTATTAATATAGATAAAACAATACATAAAGTTATACTAACTACTTTGGATCCGTATGAACCTCCAGTTAACAATCCTATTTCCTTAACATACTCCCATGCCTTTAAAATGTTTCCACCTCGACATCCACAACATTCTTCGCAGCATGACAACAAATTATGTGCCGACAATTCATCGAATATTTTTCCTTTTTGAATACATATGCGATCGGTGATGACAGAAGCAACTGTAATAGCCTATAAACATTTCAAATAACATAACTCAAACAATTAAACATATATACAAACAGTTTTAAGTTTTTAAAAGCCATCGAAAAATATTAAATTTCGTTTTATGAAATATACAAACAAACTGATCCGTTGAATTTGAGGAAATAACTCGGAAATTGTTTGATCACTTGTATGAACCGTATGAAAAAGTTAAAGTACGAATTTCGAGGTAAATAAAATGGTGAAATCAAACTTAAAAATTGCGTGCTAAAACTCGCGAAATTTAATTTTTTTTTTTTTGAAAAATCCAGTTCATAGAAAAATAATTGATTTCCCGGCAAGAGAAAAAAAAATCACACCGAACGGAGTGCATTCTTGAAAATGTACTTTATTTTTCTCTTTTACTCTCATTTTTAATCAAATGGTTTGACAAAGAGAAAACGGTTACTTTTTATTCTATACGAGTTATATATTCTACATATCAAGCGTCGCGGCAACGCGCAACGGTGGGCGACCGTGTAATCGCAGTCACGCATGCGCACGTGGTAGGAACAAAGATGGTGAGACAACGGCGTTTTCGACAAAACTGTGAAAGTCGACTGGTGCCCATAAGAATAACGTGAGAACGAGAGAGAAAACCCCGATATCGCTGTACAGTAATTTCCATCCTCTCGACCCTTGCGCTGCGTTCGTGACGGCCGGCCGTCATTTAGCACAGAACAAGGATGTCTAACGAGATCCTTCGATATACGAATACGTGCGCGAGATAATTTTTATCGATAAACTTCTCGGAACAATATTCATATGTCTTCATCGTTCAAACGATAAGTTGTAACGTTTCGTATTCCTCAGCCGACAACGTTATGTGGCGAATTGTAATATTTTATTTAGCGCGCACGGATCGCAAACCACGGGCCGAGACACGTTATGCCCCAGCACCGTGGATTTCGGTTTTCATTTTTTATATGATTTTTATTTTTTAGATTACACGACACAATAATGGGTGATTAATCCAGGATTCACCGCCACACCAGTCAGTACGTTATTTAAATATATAATACATACATAGAATAAGATAAAATAAATAAAACATGTGCATATACACAAACGTACACGGCCCACACTACCCGCGCAACGAAAATCCAGCGCCTCGAGAGGGAAAACTTCAACAAATTACTCCATGATCGGACACTGCACGAAAAGAACAACACACCTGGACAACGTCGAAACAGAGAAAGCAAGACAGACCACCGTTAGCTGCGCGGCTGATAAACAAACAGTTAATTACGAGGCGTGGGGGTCACCCGGCCGGCTTATTATATAATTCACTTTTATACCAAATCAAAACAGTTTCCATTTTGAGACCTTACAAAGTAAACACGCAACTGACGGGTAGGACGGGTCGCAGGTAGCTGGAAATTACGAATTGGCGGTGTGCGTGAGATAATTAATCAACTTGAACGCGACATTTTTTTTTAATCCTTTCTTATTGCATATCTAAAGCATTAAAGAGACCAGTATTTCAAATTTCAAGTTCATACGTTTTGTAGTTTTTGAGGAGCAGCGACGAGTGAGTGAATGAGTGCTGGTACCATTTGAATTTTATACGTAAGTACTTATAGATTATACGGTAACGGTCCAATACGCGACCTACGCACTGGTTTACTGTCCAATACGCGACCTACATCATGTAAAATACAAATGACCAGTAAATTAATTTCATACATTTGTTTTATTCCATTTCTCAGTGTCGTCAGTAGCTATATTAGCTATATTATTGTTTCGGTCATTTGTTGAGAAACGTCTTTTTCATATCGGCTAAAAAGTCATTAAAAATTGTTCTTCGATTTTCACACGATCTTCACCACTCTCCTTGGAGTTGTCTATCTAGTACAGGAGACGCCTCATTTTTTTATAATAGTTTATTTGGATTTTATAATTCTCCACAAGCCTGCAATTTTTTTTATGACTTTTTGGCCGGTATGAAAAAGACGTTTCACAACAACTGGCTGAAACAATATATAATATATAAGTACAATATATATATGTATATCGACGACACTGAGAATTGAGAAATGAAATAAAAAATGCATAAAATTAATTTACAGATTATTTGTATTATACATTTATGATGTAGGTCGCGTATTGGACCGTAAATCAGCGTGTAGATCGCGTATTGGACCGTTACGGATTATACCTATCTAATATCCTTATCTCGGTCGAAAGAACACTAAAAACAAAATTACCAAATCGCATAATTATTTAAATATGCTCCAGTAACGTCGTGTGATCCGAAGAGAAGTTTTAGTCAATATTCAATCCATTCTTCGTTCCAATCGTCTTTCGTTCGTATTTAAAAATTAGGATCAACCTACCATTACAGCATGTCGTATTTAATATAATAATAAATTAATATCTAATAATTATAAATAATAGGTAAATAACTGTTAATTATCATTTATCAATTAGTTTCTGATATAGATGTAAAAAAATTTTTTGCATATTTTACGATTCTTTATTGTATGTAAATCTTAGTAATAACTTATAACATTCGTCATCTATAGACATTAGACACCTAATATTGTACGACAATCGCTATCCGTAACCTGTTCATCACTTGTCGGTAGTACACAAACAATCTGCGCGTCAAACTGATCAAATTTATACAGTATTTTTTTTTTTTTAGTTAAACTGAATTTTTCGTGGATTGAAATCTGAAATTCACATGCCAAAAAGAAGAACATTTCATGTCATTGGCGCACATACGGGATGCGAGAGAGTATTTAATACCCCCAATAGTTTTCAAATTATCACACCCAAGTTTATTGTAAGCTAAATCTTCTTTTATTTTACCCTACACCACCAACTACATAGTGGCGGACACCCTAGACTTACACCTCTTAGGAGACACGATATCCTACTTCTCGTTTACTCACACCAGCTGACTGGTGTGGATAGAGATCATCCACTCCTCTCTATTCATAATATTGTATACGCAATTCTGTTTTTAATTTATACAATAATAATATTTTACGGTTATAAGTTATAACATAATAAATATAAAAGGTAAAAGAATCATCGAATGATAACATTTAAGTGGAATTTGTATTATTTGAAAAATAATATGGTAATCTATGATATTATAAATAATGTGTGGCATTGTATTATATCATACGGTATAATTAAGAGGTAAATTTGAAGTGTGGGGAAGTATGTTCCAGGTATGATGATACCATGTGGTATCATCATGCTATGATATTAAACAATGAAAAAGGTGGTTATTACATATTTTAAAAATTGTCCTTTTATTTTTGAAAGCCCATTTTGCTGTTAATCCTGGCATGCCCATACCTACCTGTAGAACTTTTGATAAGTAAACTTGAATTTTATTAATAATCGTTACGCAGTCAAAATATATTTTATTTAAACGTTTTACAATTAAAATAAAATTAAGTTTGAACCTAATCGTAGTTTATAAATTGCAACACTAAAATTAAACGGTATGTTTCAATGAATATCTAGTGGCTTAAAATTCGCCATTGTCTATCATTATTGACATTTATTTTATTTTTTCATTTGGTCCACAACGTCAAAACTAAACGTATCCAAACTTATACTCTGATATAAGAATATTAAACCTAAAGTACTGTACAAGTAAATAATAAAATTTATACGCGCATTTATTATGTTAAATACTATTATAGTTATCTGTTTAATACTAATTTGATTACCCAACCACTTTTGCATGATCCTTGATTTTTTACTTCACCTATGGACGTACAATGTGGCCAGTGACGCCTGGCATCAAACGATGAAGGTATTATTTCTTTATCGGTAATTATAGTTTGCGTTTCAAAACTTTCTGCATCAAAGCCTATATTGCGTTGTAATCGTGTTTTAGTCTGAAAATTCATACTTAATAATATCACAGTTGATAACGTATTATATAATTATTTTCAATCATATATGAATATAATTTATAAAATTACTTTATTTTGTTGTTAATCATTATTTGTGAATGATTTACTTAAGAAATTTAATCTTCAAACATTATTAAAATGTAAGATTATAAGTGAAATCAAAGAGTTCTATAAAAATATAGAAGAGTTCACTTAAATTTTTTAACAAAACAAAAATGTTATTGTATTTACTTGGTATTCCATATAAATTGTGTTTCATTATTTTAATTCGGTAATATAACATTGTATTAATAATGAATATTACAAATATGTACAATAAAATTATTATCTAAATATTTATATTTGAACAAAAAACTGTTGAATTAAAAACCACAAAACAACAAAATATGACAGTGTTAAAAAAAAGTCAGATACAACCATTACATAGTAGTAATCGTAGAATGAATAATTTGAAATAATAATAATTTAAATTAATTAAAATGATTCTACTCGTTAAGGCCCGTTATTTTAACAACAACAAAAAACCAGTTTCGCGTAGGAAATAATCCAGAACGCAACAGTTATAGTAAAAACCCAAATTTTGACTCGACGTAAATGATAAATTAGAATAGAAGCGATATTTTTTAATTATTTTAATAATAAAATTTTATTCGGTTTATCTAAATCTCGTGTATTTTTTTTTTTTACATTTTTTTAATCCGTAAAATTTAATTTACCTAAAAGCGTAACTCTACTGACTCAAAAATAAAGATAAAAATATACTCGACAATTTATATATTTTATGTCAACGTTTTGTTTCTTTTCACTGAATCGATAACGTTCTCAATTCATTCCCACGAAAAATGATTTTATTGAAAAAATAATAATTTCCTGAAATTTTCATCATTTTTTTCATTTATAACAACTGCACAACAATAAAATATTAAGTAGATAACAAATATTCCCGGCCTATAACATTTTTCACTTTAGAAAAAATAACGACTATCCTCCCTCATAAGATAAATTGGTTGTATAAAAACGTATTGTAGTTAAATTCATTACCGTATTATATGTCGTTATGTTCAAGCCAGTCAGTGCATTACATTCGTTTATAAATAATACACGAAAAAATATTAAGGTATAAAATAGGTGGTACAATATAAGTGAAATTAAACAGTTTTTCCGACGATCTTTGATTCTGTATTTACAGCAAATTTTGTTTTTGAAGTTAAAAAAATCGTTATATATTAGATACATATTATAAAGAAAATACAATTGAAACGTTCAAGACAAGTTGAATTTAATATCAAGTTTACAGATTTTCAACTTTGCGTGATATGTATATTATATAAAAACAACGTAAAAATATTTAAAGAAAACATATAGTATACCTACTATCCATGGCAACAATCATATGTATTGTATATGTACAAGATATTAGTTATTAAAATAAAATATGTTACGAAATCAATATTTAAGAGCACATCGATGAGATATGTAATTACTTTTTAAAAAATCGGTTAGAGCGAAATATCCCTTATAACAATATTAATTACTATTAAGACCATCAACAAATCTCTCCAAGTTTGTATGTAAACATTTAGAATACATTGCAACTTGTCGTAACAATTAACAATAAAGTACCTGCCGAGAAAAATGAGCTAATAAAGGCACTTCTTCTCTCCTGTTATTACGTGTCTTTATGCCTTAATAAAATGATAAAAGAAATCGTTTATCGATTTTTGTTTTATTATTTTACCTGTAACTTCCGTATTTATTACACACGTATAGCCGTACAATTTATTCTAGCAAGTCGTATGACAGTGATGAGCTATCAAAAAAAGGCACAATTTTCGTAACCGCAAATACAAAATGCATCGATAAGAAGAACTTCATAATCAAAACTAATGCATTTTTATTTTTTTAATAAGTAATATTTACTATTAAATATATCGCGTTAAATTATGTGCCATTCGAAATACTAAAATATTCACTCTTTGAACATTCTCCAACATAAATATATCTACAGAGGTACTGTATCATTTTATCAACTAAATGATGTCGACCGCATAGCTTATAGGTATGAAAATTAGGTATGAAAATTTCTTAATAATTTAATAGGTAATAATAAAATTATTATTGTTATTTTATAGAGGTATATAAAATATGTAAGTTAATGTTATTTTTAACTTAACCAAACCCGAGAAACTATCTATATATATATATATAAATGAATGCCTGTCTGTATGTCCCGGATAAGTTCCTAAACTGCTGATCTGATTGTAATGAAACTTTGGTGACTTGTGATGCATACACTCGCAAAGGTTTCTATATAAAATAAAATTTGTAATACGACCAACGAGGGTGGTGACTAATACGGGAAATTTTGGTATTCTAGGCGTTAAACAGTTGCCATGGTAACCATTTAAATTGTTATTGAATTTAAAACATAATGTTCTAATACTTATTATTTTATGAGATACTTAAAAAAGTTTGATGAGTTAAAAAGTTGTGCAATCATGCCTTTCAAACGAAAAGCGATTGGACGATCTACACTTCAAGCACGAAAAAAAAGAGCACCTCAAACTTCAGAAACAAACGAACAAAGAAAAGCGAGACTGGCAACTAATCTATTTAACAATTCTCAAGTCCGTTTGTCTGAAACAAGACAGCAACGTGATGAAAGATAGGAAACCATTAACCGATCGAGTACGCACTGTACGATCCAGGCGATCACTGCACGCTGAAATAAATTTTGCTGCATTCCACTATAATATTTATTATAACTATAGACTTCATCCAAGTATTGTGATTGGAAAAATGGGCAAAATATGCAGCTATTCCGATACCCTTAAATTTAAAAATGAAGCGCCAAGAATTGTGCTGTGTGGATGGAAAAGTATAATTGCCAGAATTACATTCACCACCTTAACCATTATCAACGTCGTTATCAGGTGACACAAGCCTATCAAAACATTTCCTCTCTAACATACGAATATACAATTCGTGTTTCCAAATGACACCTTTTGGTGCGACAAATATCAGTGGCGGTTATAAGGGGGGTGATAGGTGGATCACCCCCCATGGAATTTGATATTTTTAAATTTATTATATCTCACGTTGTTGGATGTACTCTGTTGAATGGCAAAAAAAAGGATTCCCACATACCCACATTTTTATTTGGTTGGTTGAAAAAATTACTCCTAACCAAATTGATCAAGTCATCTCAGCGGAAATACCAGATGTCGATATTGAACCTGACTTATTTGAGATCGTCACCAAAAACATGATTCATGGTCCATGTGGCTTATTCAGCAACAATTCACCATGCATGTCTGATGGAAAATGTACCAAACAATATCCGACAGTTCTACGTGGCATATTCACGCGTCGGTAAACCTTCAAATTTGTTCGTCTACGAACCAGAAGGAAAAACAAAAGAGTATTGTATATCCAAAAGCACTTCAATAATGTAATGATATTCGATTTCTGTTGGAAGCGAAGCAATATAATTTTAACTGTTCACGGACGAAGCCGAGTAATTCAGCTAGTAATAAATAGTTTCTCTTCAAAGTTCGAAATATACGTATGTAAATATAATATTTACACATCCATATGATATATTTATATTATATATTTCTATGCACTAAATATTACACGAAGACTATATGAAGTTATGTTGTATCATTTAAAGTTCGGATATATTATACAAATGTAAATACTACCGACTATATAATATTAAGGTTATGTGTACGTTTACTACGCGCGCCGAACGTAAATCGTTGTCGGGTTAACAGGATTATTGGATTCGTATAAAACCTATATTGACCTTGTGGCTTTTTGATTTTATTAGCAATGAATGCTTAATCACTAAAAACGGCAGCGTGGTTAAAGTACCAGAGATTTTCGAGCAACTCGCAGAAGTCGTAATATTTTTTTAATTATTTTAATGGATTTTACTTACATAAATTTAATTAATTCACTTTTCCACCGAGTTTTAAAATAATTTATTGCTAAATCAATACGCTGAAAAACTTATCGTTTTTAAATCGGCGCATATAATTAGGTAGAATAAGTTCACTAATCAGAAAAGGTAAATAGCCAGTATAACTGTGTTATACCTATATACATAGTAATTTTTTTTTACGAAATTGTATAGTAATGATTTTTTTTACTAAAATTCAATCAATTTACTCACTGTACTTTTATTAAACACTGGAAATAATTGACAAATATTTATTTTGCTTCGTTTTTTTTTTTTTAATTTTATAGTTCCCACTAATCCTATTCAATATACACTTTATTTAAACAATTAATTTATTATTTATAACAGTAATTATTCTAAACATAATTGCAATACATTGTATGTGTATATGTGTGTATATATATATGTGAGCAATACACTGTATATTTTAAAATTAAATGAATACAAAATACATCATATTATTATCACAACATCATATTATTATTTACCATGGTGTTTTGTCGTCTTATATTTACTATATTTATATCTACATTGCACTGCCAAAAAAATTAAGGTAAACAGAAAAAAAATGCATTGTCTACCAATATCTTGCTATTACTTATATAACAGTAATACATCAAATATTATACACTACTTATACACGTAATTCAATATCAGTTATATTCAATCGATCTTATCAAAAAGGTTATCTTACCAACACCACTTCGATGTAACAAATTACAATTCTCATAAATATCACTTTATTTTTAATTATATAAATGTATATTTTCTCATAAAATCATATGATTTTATGAGAAGATTTATTATGTGATTTTCACCGCAGTAAGAATCATCATTATTCATTACATCTCTTTTATTCTCACCGTATACTACAACAAGAAGTAGGTAGTTTGTTACAACGAATATTGCGCATATACCTATATCATAAAACACAATCCTGATCTTTCATTATACAGGATACATGGGTACATAATACGTACCCGTGTATCCTATTATATGTACATATTATGTAAGGGCTGGTATTCTCAATAATATGTATGTTGTAAGTTGTAACCAAGAATAAGTAATAATTTAACTATGCTCCTTCGAACGTCAAAGAGTATAGATATATTGTAAAAACAAATAAAAGTAATAAACTTTTATGGTTTTAAAGTAATAAACAGTTTACAACGGTGACTCAATATTATGTGTATGCAAAATGAAAAAATAACTACATAAAACACGAGTATATCCAATACAGTATTTGGTCTAGAAATATATTATATTGTTCCGTAACATACTTATTGGCCCACAAAAAACAACAAAAAAAAAAAATTACAAAATAAAAGTATGCCTATAAATATATATATGCTAATAAGGACAATAACACTATCAGACAATAATATATTAATTAATATCCATAATAGGTATACGTATACGTACAAGATAATTTAAGCGGAGAGAAGGCGTCGAAATTTACATAATATGTCGCACAACATCGTAGATGCTCGTTTTCTCCGTTTAGATAATACAAGTACGTATAGTAAATATAAATAGTATGATTAAATGAACGTTCAACGTGTAGAAAATGAACTTTTAATAGACCTTTTAAGATAAGTAATTTAGAGTCAATTTGTTTTTTCATACATATGTACCCCAGTATGTTCTATAAAGTTTTATTCGGTATTCCTTCGATCAGCCAGGGAGTCTAAACTATCGTGAGGGAAGACAGTCTATATTTAACACGCAGCGAGCAAATTTTAAATATTTCATTACACGAGATCAAACGGATGGAAAGAGTAGACTACAAAAAGGTCCATAATATATTATTACAATTTACATCATAATATATTATATATAACAGAATATTATCTCGTATACCTTATTGATTTATATATTATATACGTTACAATTTTACAAATTTTGCATCTAATTTACCACTGAGCATTAAAAACAACGTTTTGTTGTTAAACTCGTTTTACTGCGGATTGAGAGAAAAATTACTTTCTATCCAAAAATAGAAAGAACCTAATTAATTTAAATCTTAATTAATTTATTTTTTATTTTTGAACAATTTCAATTTCGTTTTCCAAGATTCGATATTCGAATCGAAATACTTTGTATTTAGTTCATTTCAAATATTTCGAATTATGAGTTCGATTTTCGAACCGTATCAAACCCAGGGTGTTCGGTTCGGTTCGAAAATCGAACAGTTTTTAACATCACTATATAATTTACCCTACAATTTTGTTTGCTGTCTATATTATAATTTTTATTATTTTTTTTTATATTTCATAAGGCAATGCGTGTCAGTTTAATAAATATAATAATTTTTTAATTATAGATATTCAATTTTTATGTAATCTAGTTATTAAAGATTTGTGAATGATATTATGGTAATTTAATCTACTGTTTATTGATTATTAAAACTATATTCGTTATACATTTTATTTTATTATACGAGTATAATATAAAATAATTTCCTTGTGTACATTACAATTTGTACGTATATATACATAAAATTCTGAATCAACTGCGTATACATAAAAATTCGGGTTTTATTGGAAATCCAATAACAACGTTTGAAGTTATAATCTTAATAAAAATTATGTAACGCTTTAAAACTTCAAGTCTTTAAAAATATACATAGGTTACACTGCAAATATATATATCATTAAAATTTGAAATTTTCCAAAAATAAAATAAGTCATTTTAAATGTATTATTGTAATAAAAACAATACACATACATTATACATGTTATACTTATTTATACTTATGTATGCTTTGATAATAGTATCATTATTTAACTAGAAATACGAAGTTAATAATTTACAAGTATATTATATAGGTAATAAAATTTTCATTATTACCTAAAAACTTTATAAAAGACAAAAAAAAATGGCTTAGATTTTAAAACTTTTAGAAATATATTACTCGTAATAATGAAATACTTTTAATGTTAAGATAAAATAAAGGTCTTATTGGGACTTGGTGTGGCAAAAATTAAAAATCTTAAAACGTAATAATATTGATCGGATTCAATACGAGTAGGTACCTATGCAATACTGATATTTTATAACGTCCATCGTTCATAAAATCTATAATATAACATTATAAGTTTAAGACTTTATGCGTACGGTTTATGTCAATATATTTACATATTTCACGGCCAATCAGGTAAATAAACGTAAATTATAAGTCGTTAAGTAAATATCGTTGAAATATCCATTTCTTTCGAAGTAATATATAATGTAACCACGTAAACATTAACAGGATACTATTAACCATGTGTGGTATTAATTAATGTTTAACTTACTTAAAATAAACATACAATATAATTACAGTGAACTTTTGATTAAAGTCAACGAATTTAATATTTATCTTAACTTAAAATTTAAAAGTCCAAACAGCAATATAAAACACGATTGCGTACGTTTGTCGTGATTGGTGAAGCAAAAAACAGTCGTAACGCATTCCCTATTTATTATTCTATAATGACGTCAGTAACATTTCGGTTAGGTATCTACTACATTTTTAAAGAGTTCCCTTGAAACTTTTACACTAATATCTGTTATTTAAATTCAATTTTATTTATTTAATATATTTATATAATATATATATTTTATATGTTTAAATATAATATTTATATTAAATGATTTTATATCGTTTTCGTTCGTTTTCATAGTCTATTATTTTAATTAACGTCAGAACCAAAAACAAATTATTCAAAATAAGAAGGGCTTTTTTATTTTCGCTAACCACTCATCAATGCTTTTATCCCAAGGTAGGTATTGCCGACGGTGATCGAACGTTGTGGCTGCGGCATAGATATTAGATAAAATCAATATGGATTTTCGATTTGGCATTCCTATTTATTATCTACGTCAGGTATCTACTACATTTTAAAGAGTTCCTTGAAACTTTTACACTAATATCTGTTATTTAAATTCAATTTTATTTATTTATATTTATATAATATATATATTTTATATGTTTAAATATAATATTTATAGATTTTATATCGTTTTCGTTCGTTTTCATAGTCTATTATTTTAATTAACGTCAGAACCAAAAACAAATTATTCAAAATAAGAAGGGCTTTTTTATTTTCGCTAACCACTCATCAATGCTTTTATCCCAAGGTAGGTATTGCCGACGGTGATCGAACGTTGTGGCTGCGGCATAGATATTAGATAAATATATGGATTGGGATTATCTACGGTTGGCAGTATTGTTTTATTCTGAAGCAGTACCAGTATAAAAATGTACAAATATCTATAGGCATTCAGAAAAGGTGTGTTTACAAAGCCATTCCTGCATGTTCCATTATCAAATATTAAGTCTATACCTATTACATATTGTACGTCAGAATAAGAGTTAAATTAATAGATATAGACAGAGACGAACGTAGGTAGGGGTTTTGGGGGTTCGAAAGCCCTCCGAAATGTCTGAGAAAATTTATACGTTGCACGTAATAACGAATAAGTCATCGTAATAGGACTATAGAACAGTGTTTGCTAACCATTTTGTTCCTCATCGCACACTAATCCCGACTTATATTTAGCCGTGTCACACTTGACACTGATATTAGGCTTTTATCGTACCTACCAATTAATACCATAGGTAGTAATATCAGTATATCAGTAAATTACTTAATTAAATTAAATTTCGTGTTTATAACTTACAATTTTACACCATAAAAACTTATATTTAAATGTGTAATGACATGGGATCTAGTAGAAAATTTCGGTCCGGTACCCCTTCATTATAAGTTTCTTTCGGGGTCGAATCAGTGACGCCGATGTGTTTAAAAAATACTATGATATCATACATCAAGAGGCCCCCCATTTTTTTTCCATTTAACAACTAGACGCGAATGAGAGCACCAACATAATGCAATGTATAAGCCATTTATTTTTTATTTTTTACCTGAACAAATATTTAAATCCTATACTGAAGATTGGATTTGGATTTTGTGGGCCCCCAGCTACAAAATCTACTACGACATATGTCTTAGATAAATTAAGTGATCGGCACCACTGGGCCGAATTGTTAACAAGCACATTCTCATGTCCTCCTCCTCCGAGGTCTTCATTTGCAGTGGCGTCGCGAACTTAAAAAACTAAAGAAGCAAAACCGCCTCGCCAATTTTAGTTTTACAATGATATTTTTATATCATTATAAAAATATTATTAGAAATAGTGTTCCAATTTTTACAAGTATACTCATTTTCCAGTAGGTAATAAATGTTCCACAGATACTACTTTGAGAGAATTAAAACAACAATTTTGTAAAAACTTCATGCAAAAAAGTGAGAATAACTAGATTAGTAGATAGGGGGAAGAAACAAAATCGGTTTATTTGTTTGCAAGCTGTAGTATTATTCTCATCAATATTATATAGAGACTCAATTTTAAGTTATAATCAATGTATTAAACGTAAGTCTTTAAAATATTATGCAAATCCATTTATCATATTCAGGTACTGTTATTCTTTTTTTCTCTCTCTTAATATTGTATCTATACCTTTTTTTCCTCTCCTCGTTCTGTATTTTTTATTCTCGCTTCGTACAGACACTAGCGATTTTGTTTCAATAGAATCTGTCGCGCAAACAATATACATATAGACAATTTTTTCTGGAAAAATGTTCCCCGTTTCAGAAATTTAAATAGAAAAATATTTGTTTTGCAAATTCCAATACTTCACTTACTTCATTCATACACATATACATGAATTTAAATACAAATGTAACAAAATTCTTGATTTACTTTTAATCAATTTGACAAATACGTATGTTCAATCAGATTATCACACCTCATCATAATATGCAAACCAAACTAATTGAATGCAGTAGTCATAATAACCGACTAAAAACTACAAATAATACAACAGATTTCAAATTGAAAAAACTATTTATTTAACAAAATTTCAATGTAACAAAATAAATATCACCAAGACAGAACATTATTAACACCACTGGACATTAATTCTTTCTCGTAAAATATCGATTAATATACTACGAAAAAAAACAGACTAGATTTTATTATAAAGCAATTACAATGGCTTATTCTGTCTACATTTTAATTGGTTTAGGTATCCGTTTTTCATTTATAATATGTAGAGTTTATTATTCTGTCTTTCTTAGTACATCATTTTCTGGTCGATTCAAGGCCAGCAAAACCTGACAATGTAGTATACAGCTAAGTGAATCATTGTCAATTTTTGAAGAGATCTTCATCCAGCTTTCCAAGTATGAAACAAGCGTCTCTCTGGATGACGAAAAAGGGTTCAACCCTCTAAACAAGCAAGCCTAAAAATATACATTTATTATCAATAAAAATAATAATTAAGAAATTAATAAAAAAATAATAATAATAATAATCAAAGAAAAATGCAGACGTATCAACTGATGGAAATATCAGTAATAATAATGAATATCAAATTAATTGGCTATTTTTAAACATATTCTGATTTTAAACATGTCATATTAAAAATCAGAGGGTCTGCCTACAAGTATATTGACTCAAATATAAATATCAACCAAAAACTATATTTAATTACCTGACACACACTCTAAAGCTATCTACATTTGGTACAGGGTAAAATAAACTGTTTGACAGGATTACAAAATGAAAACAACAGAAAATTAAACCATAAAAAAAAAGGAAGTCCTCCTCTCCTTCTAGCCCAGTCTACCACTGAATAAAATACAGTGAAAACTAATAGTATCAAATTCAAAGGTTTTTTTTTAAATTTATTTTAAATATTTAGTTATTCTAATTTATTTGTATCGAGTACATATTTTTTTCAGATAAAATCAAATTTGTATTAAATTGTATGATATATTATTAATTAAAAATATATACATAATGTACCTAATAAATAATAATTAACATTAAAATAAAAAATTATTTTGCTAGTCAGATCAAAAATACATAAAATTAACAGCTGACAAACAATCGACTACCCACCTTAAAAAATGATTTCTATTATCAACTACTAATAAAAATACATTTCTCCATTAGAGCATATAAAGACTACTGTATTCAATGGTAATACAAAATATTACTCCAAAATGTAAGTATTAAATTTATAATAATTGTAATTACAGTTCTAAAATAACAAACCCATTGTAATTGTCTGTCATTTAATTTAACTGGTCCACCTTCAGATTCAATTGCTCTATCCATTAATTGTATATATTGTGCTAATTTCTTTAACCTTACTCTTCTTCTCCACCCGCGATGAATGTTATACATTTTCAATAACACCGTCTAAAATATGAATAATATTATAAGATAGTTTATCAATGAAAGTATTTAATTTTTAATAAAAACTCACAATATGCTGACGAGGTAAAGTGCTAAAATGATATGGAAACATTGTGAAAACAGGTATAGCTTGTATAATGTCATCCACTGGAGATATTCCTCCTGCTCCAAGACATTCAATTACACGAAACCATTTTAAAAGCATATCATCTGAACATTCTTCAGCCATTAAGCTCAAATGTCTTAAAGGAATAAATTTACATACTTAGAAAAATCAACTATTTATAAATACAAACATACGAAGTTAAAAATTCTGATCAATTAATATTTTTCTAATATTGCAAAATTCATTTTTTTCTTTATCAATAAGAAAAAACTTACTCAAAAACTCTAATGTTATGTTCAAAAAGTTTTGTTTTTTCTTCTATCCAATATTCTTTAAGTTGATCGTCTGTCCAAAAATGTTCGGATAACAAATATTTAGGAAACAAAAATCTGAAATTGAAAAAAAAATAATCATTATAATAATGTTTTCAGTAATATGCAACAACAAACTGTAAAATCAATTAAACTTGAAAGTACACATAATAAAACTAAAAATAAATAATATTTTAAAATAAATACATAAAATGCTTTAATTGTCACTCATAATAAAATTAAAATATAAATATTTTTTTACTTACGCTAAAGGAAACAAAAACAAATTAGTGAATGGTACAGGCCAAAAAATTAGGATTGGTGTCAAACGAATTAGTTGTAATGGCAGTCTATACTTTATTTCCAACTCAGCGTAAGTTAATGATGACAAATCAGAACTGTAGTATTTTTTATAAGCTGACAATAACAGTAGAACATCTTTGTACAAATACTGAAATTTTAAAAAAAATAAAAATAAAACAAATACTTTGAAATAATAGTTGTTTAATTGACATTGTAATGTTTACTAACTTTACACCCAAAAATACTCAGTCTTGCATATTTTGCGGTTGATGGTGACCAATTTTCAATTCGTTTAACTAGGCGCATTGTGACAGTGCTATCATTCAAGATCTTAGGTTCATTCATATTATTATGTTTATCGTCTAATCGATTTTGAAGCTTGACAGTGTTATGTAAATTAGCATTTTTTTTATCAGTAGACTGTGAACTTTGGTTGGAATTATCAACACTATTAGCACTTATGTAAGGAGGAACCCCCAAAGGTTTTGAATCCGCTTTTGGTGGTTCTTTACTTGGTAACTGCAAAACCACTGCATTCCTACGAACAAAAATAATTTAATTCATACGTATTAACATTTAAATTTTAAACATTTACACATGCATAATTTTCTAGCTACTTCAATTATATTATAAATTTTAGTTTTATAACATAGGTAAGTGTCCATTAATACAGCCAGAATTCTGACATAACCTGAGTTATTTAAATTATAAGTCTTGGTCCTCGAGACTTTTATTCATACACAAACCCATAAATAATAAGTTACAATAAGACAATAAGTTATCAATGTAAAAAATATAAGAATTTATTTTCTTCTTTGACATAATATATGTATACTTAAAAATTCTTTTAATTTATTTGGTTTTGTTTTTAATGTATTATGATTAATATTATAAATAATGTTCTTTATGTAATTTATGTTATTTCTCCAATGTTTTACGAAATGCTTTCAATTTTCATTAAAATTACTGAAATGATAAATTACTATACATAAGAAGGATGGAGTTGTCAACTATATAAAGCCTAAAAGCACTGGTTACAAGGTTGTTTGTATTTTTTTTTTATAGCGAGAAATTTCAAATTATGAAACTTTAAACAAAATTGTTATTTGTATTATATGTTATTAATCATAGACCAACTTCAATATTATGGTACACGCCTACCTTTCAGTATAAGGATATAAATAATATGTTTTTATTTTAAAGTACCAATATGAATGATCAATTTTAATCGAAACAATAATTACGATATTATAATGCATATTGTATAATGATGTAAAATATTTTGTAAGAACTTATTTAGACATTTTGCGTGAAGGTATAAAAATAAGCAGATAGGCAATATTTATTGGAAAACAACCAAAGTTTACACAATAAAATAAAATAATAATATTTATAAGTAGGTACTTAATATATATATATATATATATATATATATATATATATATATTGAAATTTAAAATAAAATACCTACCTTCTCTAACATCTGATTGAAATAACCATCAAAATATGTTTCAATAATTATTACGAGATAAAATATTTTACTTTAAATGAGGGTAATTATTTAAGGCTAATCAGCTACGATAACAAAACATTAACATTAAAGAATCTAAAATTAATAAGAGCAATAAACGAAATATACATGAAAAATATAGTACTAAATTAAAATGTATTCACATAGGTCAGGTCTCACATACCTATAAGTATTGATCGTTTACAACAATCACTCCAATACCACTAGATACCTAATAACTAGATCACGAATTTTATGCAGTAAAAAAAATTCCATTATACGCATATCGATATGCAGCATAAAAGCCTGAAATATGCACCAAAAATGAAATGAAATAAAAACATTTTCAATAATTTCATTATGTATTGGCGTATTATTATTACATATTAGTTATTAGTAAAAACTAATATTAATAATAAAACAAACCCCAAAAAGCAAACATTAATTACATAATAATTGTTTAATAAATCCAGTAAACAATAATAAAAATGGACAGTTTACAAAAAGTCTATTCTATTTTCAGATGAAAAATTCGAAACCATTACAAAGTGTAAGATACTTGACTAGATTGAAATTTCTCAAAAAAAAAAAAAAAAAAACCCAAGTGTTTAACACTTAAAACGACCACTATAATAGTAACTGACTAATGGCAACTGAATTCGTTTGAATCAGAAAACAATAATTACAATGAACACGTATCACTCAAAACAACAGGGGGCTGGTTCGAACTAAATACTCTAGCACGACGATTGCCTCTCGGGAACTCGCAATATTAACAGATCGCGTTATGGAGTCGCCATTAAAACGTATTCGAACATACCTGAAAAATCGACTGTTTTTGTACGTGCCATTTTCAAAATTCAACAATCTGCAATTACTGTTGGCCGCAAAGCACCGTGAAGTGCCCATGATGAACTTCATCCTCTAGTCTGGTACAATTAAAACTGAACACGCGTTATTGAGTCCGAGACTCAACTAAGTAGCAGCCGACGGTTATACAGGAATATTATTCGACTTAAATTAATTTAAATTATTACATTATAGGTGCGTACTGTGTGTTATTTATTTTCTAAATCGGTTTTTGGCGAAAACAAAATATATTTATGCGGACTGTCGTTGATAACGCTACAGCTGATAGTGATACGTTTTGTCCGACAATGATAAAAACGTCCCATTATCACCACAGATTTCTCTAATACAAAGTATTATCACAGACCTTATACCTTAGTATAAGCACAGAATAAAACAAGGCACAGATGTATATAACAAAGAGTTAATAGGTCTATGGGTCTATGGTCTAATAGGTATAAGGTCTATGTGTATTATAGAAATCTGTGATTATCACACGTCACAAAATCATAACTCCGTTATGAGTCACGTATGTTCAAGTGGTAAATGATCTGTAAGGTACACCGTTTTCCGTGCGTCAATCCCCTGCCCATTCTTTTAATTCTTCTTAATTCTTTTTCATGATTGGCTGAACTCTATGGTAAAAATTCTGTTATCCTAAGGTGAAAATTACGCCAAAATTACAGCCGTTAAATCGGTGTTGCATCCACGAGATCAAAAACCGAAATCAATAATAATGATAATAATCGATCCCCGAAAACGTCGAAATCTATTTGCGCACGAATTTCCGGAGAAATTATCGATTTTTGGGGAATTATCGATACTTATTAAAAAATTTATACATCACGTGGTTTGTAAACGCAGATAAAAAAAATTACCTACTCGCTGCCGCCACTTACAGTGAGTCGTCGATTAATCGAAATCATCCGTCATCTCGATGGATAATTGGTGTTTATAAATAATCGATTATTTGTATACATTTTTTTTTTATTATTATTATTATTATCGTTATTATTTAAACAGAAAGACACCGTTTAAAAACAGTAATTATTGCGATAAGGCATTAACGTGCGCGCGGCCGGTCAATTATTTCGATTACAAAAATAATATACGTCTCGAATGCGCAAACAACGCGACCGAGGCCATTTGATAATTCCAGTGGAAATTATCCGTAGACGTATATAAATATCATATACATATAAACTTAGTATATATAAATATATATGTCTATGAAATTATCATACGGTTTTATAATCGATTATTTTTATCTCAATAACGCGCGAGATCTTTCGATTATTCTCATAATCGAGTAGCTCTGCCTGTGCATAAAAAGCTGTAGCCGCCATCACGCCATCGGTTATCATTGTCGTATTGTTGTCGAGATCGCCCGCCAGACGGTCGTCCATTAGTCGTTAAACCGCGTTTTTACTTGTTTTTCAACGCACGGAAGAACTGATCTGTTCATACTCTGCTGTTAACATTACACTTCCGACGACACAATCCGTCGAGTTTCATTCGTCTGAGACGTGTGTGAGTATAAAACCGTTTATTCGAAATTTGACCAGCACATGTCGTACGGCTAGCAATGGTTTATACTTTTTTTTTTTTGTGTATTGCGTATAGCTACAAAAAAAAACGCGATACGATGTGTGTACGGTCATTACGGGGTTGTTATAGATAGATTTAGTATGTAAGTAGCTTTAAGAATAACTGTTGGGGTTAGCTATGAAAATGAATTAGTAAGTGTAATAACTATGTATATTTGTCAGTTTTTTTTGTAAGGAATAAACGTAAAATATTAGAACACGTGTCTGTTACCTTATTTTGCTAAATTAAAACGACGAGTACGGAGCTTGGGCAACTCGACTCGTAACAATATACACAGTAAAATATTACCGGATTTAAATTGCAGCGTTTGCAAAACAAAATGTACACGAGGCGGTTGATAGTACCTATGCGTATTAGGTAGGTAGTGCATATGTGTAATATTAAATCTATACGTTTCGTCAAATAAGTGGCCATTTGATTTTTCAAAGTTAAAATACGAAATTTCAAAAACAAATATATAAAATATAGTTTGTGTAAATGTTATCCGATATAACAAAATAAAAAGAAATCGAATGATTTTTGTGGAGAGAAAATTGTTTTTGAATGGTGTATCCTTGTGTATTTGATTATCAATACGCCACTGATAGGTAGATAATATACAATTCGTATTTTGTTCGTTAGCCTGTGTATTATATTATTCTTATTCGAGTTCTCTAAGTACAAGTAGTCGAGTGTTTGATACTGAAATCTCAAATGATTATAATTTCATAAAGTATAACAATCTCTCATACAGTGACCAGTTAATAAATGCTAGTAGTAGTTTCTCAAATGATATTCTTGTGTAATTTATTGCGTTCAATAAGAACATGCCTATATGATTTATAATTTTATATTCAGATAGTTTTAAATAATAGTTTACATTGAGCCTTCTATAAATAAAATATAAATTATTAGGTATTTATCTTTACACATACAACAGTACATTTTTTCAACGCTAAACATATTTTTTTTAAATATCTTTCTAAATAAGCGATACGTATAGAAAGTTGTTTAAGTAGAAAACTTTAAAATATTAACGTAGATATATTTTATGGACTTATAAAGATAGAAATATTACATAAGCGTAAGTAATACTTATACGCATACTTAAGTAACTACATAAGCATACAGAATATTCATAAAAGTTTGTGCATATCCTAGTATCATTAAATGCACAAACTTTTTATTTTACTCTATTAAATAAAATACTTATTATTTAAAATTATATTGTCACATAGGTATATATGAAACCATTCATATTATTTACTGTTAAATATATGGAAAATATAGATATCAAATTATTATTCGGTGAATTTAATAGATGGATTGAACACTGATTTTTGGAATCAAACTAAAATTGTACAACTATACATGAATCTGGCTGAACTATTAATGTATTTCATCAAACTTGCCCTCTTCCTTATAGATACTAATCAAATTTAAATTAAAATAAGAATAATTAGGTGCGTCATTAAGTAACTGTTAAAATCTGTATGTTTCTTAAATAGATTATAATTACTTTTAAAATTGTTAACTACCGATAATTGCTTATTATCAATACCTGTAAAATAAAATTGCCTACCTATACTATATTAGTGTATATTTCTGCAGTTACGCATCTTATAAGTCATTCATATTATTAATGGTTATATGTTCAAGTTTACAAGAATGCTTATTGTAGTATATTATAATCTGTACGTAGTGTAACTATAACTACGAAACTTATAATAAATTCATGGCTAATGACAAATTTATTACAATAATAAATAAATCAGTAATTTTGAATTTTGAACCGAACCTAAGATTCAATACTTTGGTTTGATTTTTTTTCATAGAAGGGTTCGTTTTCAAACCACACCATACACCCAGTCAGTTCAATATTCAAACAGTGTCACCCGCCTGTAATTATATTGTACCATTATTCTCTACCTATAATTTTAATAACTACTGTTTATTGTATTTAAATTATCTAATGATTTTATATTTTTTTTAATTAAAAACATTTATTCACTTATATGTGTATATACAAATTATTAGATATTTACATTAATTTAAATTTAAATGACGTACGTTTCTCAATTAATACAAAAAAACTACTAAATATGTAATATTTAGTCATCATTGTTAGATTTATATTAATATTCAAAATAAAATAATTATAAAATGCATATTCTTATATTTAATGAAATAATATGTTGGTAAAATACTTACTAAAATAGCATGTTTCTGTATGTTTAAATAAGATGATATTCTTTGTAAATAGCAACTTTGATAAGTATTACGTTCATTATTATCTTAAACCATTATAAAAATCATAGTAAATACATCATTTTAATGTCACAAGTATTACCATTGTTATATGAATATATACATATATATATATATATATATATAAATTGTATTTATAATTCTATTATTTACCAATGCCAAGGAATAATAAGAATACTTAGTGCCCATCACCAAATCCAATGAAATAAATTAATAGAACTCGGATTATTAATTGTTATTTGCTGACATGTTAGAAAATTCAGTACCTAGTAGTGAATTGTGATTGATGACTAAGAAAAATAATATTTTTTTAATGTACAATTATTAAAATTTTATTTAATATTTTTCAGTGCTTTGTTATTAATTTATAGACTATTTAAATTTTTATTTATAATATTGTTATTATCAATCTAATAGAAATATACATTTAGTTCCGTTAACAATGACAAACTTCCTTACGCTTTATCCTAAAATAATATATTAGAAATTTGATAACAATACCTAAACAATAAAATTAATTGTGTCATCATACATTATTCTTGTTATATTTCAACAAAATAAAACATCATCTAATCTTCTTAAATTGTATTTTTTAGATATATAATATATTCAAAATAACGTCAATCAAGAAAAGAAAGATGGAGAATGGATTTACACACAAGTTCAAAGTTGCAGACTTATCACTTGCAGAATGGGGTCGCAAAGAAATTATTTTAGCTGAAAAAGAAATGCCTGGTTTAATGTCTCTGCGTAAAAAGTATGGTCCGCTAAAAATTCTTAAAGGAGCTCGCATAGCTGGTTGTCTTCACATGACTATTCAAACAGCTGTTCTTATTGAGACTCTAATTGAATTAGGTGCTGAAGTACAATGGTCTAGCTGTAACATTTTCAGTACTCAAGATCATGCAGCTGCAGCTATTGCAAAGGCTGGAGTCCCCGTGTTTGCCTGGAAAGGTGAAACTGAAGAAGAATACTTATGGTGTATTGAACAAACTTTAGTTTTTCCAGATGGTAATCCCTTAAACATGATTTTGGATGATGGTGGTGATTTAACCACATTAGTACATGAGAAATATCCTCAGTTTTTGGATGGAATAAAAGGAGTATCTGAAGAGACAACCACTGGTGTACATAATCTGTACAAAATGAGCAAACAAGGTATTTTGAAAATGCCAGCCATTAATGTAAATGATTCGGTTACCAAAAGTAAATTTGATAATTTGTATGGTTGTCGCGAGTCTCTTATTGATGGCGTGAAACGTGCGACAGACATTATGATTGCCGGTAAGGTATGTGTTGTTGCTGGTTTCGGTGATGTTGGTAAAGGATGTGCTATGTCTTTGCAAGCTTTTGGTGGCCGTGTTATTGTCACAGAAATTGATCCAATCAATGCGCTTCAAGCATCTATTGCTGGTTTCGAAGTAACCACTATGGAAGAAGTCTGTACTAAGGGACAAATATATGTAACAACAACTGGCTGCAAGAGTATTATTACTGGTGAACACTTTCCACATATGCCAGATGATGCTATAGTTTGTAATATTGGTCATTTTGATTGCGAGATTGATGTGGCATGGTTAGAAAAGAATGCTGTCGAGAAGATAAATATTAAACCCCAAGTAGACCGATACACTCTGGCTAATGGCAAACACGTTATTCTTTTGGCTGAAGGGAGATTGGTGAATTTGGGTTGTGCTACTGGACATTCCTCATTTGTCATGAGCACATCATTTACCAATCAAGTGCTCGCACAAATTGAACTGTTTACCAAAACCGATCAATACAAGAATGAGGTATATGTATTACCAAAGAAATTAGATGAAGAAGTAGCTGCTCTGCATTTGGATCACTTGGGTGTTAAATTAACCAAGCTCACTCCAGACCAAGCCAAATACCTTGGAATCCCAGCTGAAGGTCCATACAAACCTGAACATTACAGATACTAAAACAATAAATGATAATAAATAAATGTAATCATTTTACAAATACAATTTTATTTCCATCATTAAATACAAAATATCACTATTAAACAAATGATTGTCATTTTTAGTTTAAAAATATGAATTCCAGATGTTCTATTCTCCGTTAGTATAGGACTAATAATGGCATAACCAAATTCTGTATTATCTCTTCCACTTCTCGGTACCATAAAAGTTCCATCCATACCCCATGAAGTATTTCCAAACGAATTCATTGCTAACCAGTATTCAGTACTCTTCCATGTCCCCCATCCAATCAATTTAACTGCGTGTTCACCTTCAAATTTTCCATATTGATGAACATATATCCCTAATAAAAGTATAATATACAATAAATCATACATTTTAAACTAATTCGGATATATAGGGAGTTTCATTAAGAACCCCGTATTTTAATCTTGTTATAACTTTATTAAAAAAAATTATATCAACCTGTAGTATATATTCTCCGATTCTTATTATGTAGTTGTTTTTAAAATGTTGAGAATTTGGTAATTTGTCCTATTTTTAAGATTTAGTCTTGGATTAGAATTTAGAAATAATTCAACGATGATATTTACTCAATGCCTCAGCCCCCCCAAAAAAATTTTAAATACGCCCCTGAATCATTGCATTCGATAAAACGATTCTAAACGGAGTTTCGGTGTAATATTTTGGGTATATAATAGAAACTATTTTTACGAATTAAATATCACAAAAACTATATTTTATATAAATATTCCAAAATTAAAAGGAAGTTTTTGAAAAATTTTTACCTTAATATACAGTTACACATTTGATGACTATTTCTATACCAGTAGTTTCAAAGTGAGAAAAAAATAACGATAATCGATTTCGACGAAATCGCGTTTTTATGTAATTTTTCTGTAGTTTTTTAATTACATTTTCAGTCGCTTTTGAGAAAATCAAAAAGTGATGTCACTAAAGTACTAACTAGATGCAATTTTCTACCTAAAAATAGTGCTACACGTAAATATTGGAACACTCCTGGTAGAATTTTAGAACCAGAACAAGTACCTTTAGAACATTGACATATAAATATATTTATATGTCTATATTTTATTTATATATTTCTATGCTTTAGAAGTGTCTTTTATTTGTTTCAAAAGTTATCTCGGATAACAACCCAATCTATTTTTAGACTTGTTGACAGGATATTTGTATTATACAAGTGTTAATAATTCTACCGTGCTATAGAGTATAGACCAGTGGTTTTCAACCGGTGTGCCGCGAGCGCCCTTGAAGTGTGCCGCGATAAATCTATTAATAGTTTTATAATTTTGTATTTACCAGTATTATCGATTTTCGGTAAAAACTGATAAATAACAAACATAAAGACAGGCTGAATCATTAATCGTAGATACGTAATAGTATTTAATATTAGTATGCCCATCGCTGCCGTCTCGATCGTTATTGTAAACAATGTACCTATACATATATGTGTATATATTTTATATATAAAATATGCTTCACGTATTATATGGATTAGTGTGCCGCGAAAATTTTGTAGAAGGTGAAGTGTGCCGCATTGTGAAAAAGGTTGAAAACCACTGGTATAGACTATAATAATGTACATTATATCTTGGGATAATATAATTTTACGGAAATAAAATTTACAGAAGCTCATAATTCAATAATTGGCGGCCCCTGCAACCAGTGGCGGTTCTACACACAGGGCACCAGGTTTAAAAGGGCGTATAATGAACCAATGAGTTGACTTTTATGCAGAGTGGCTAGGGGAGAGGGGGGCGCAAAAAATGCCTCGGGGCGAAAAAATGCATAATCCGCCACTGCCTGCAACCCGAAAATAGGTTCAGGGACAGCATATACTGCCCCCGTACGCACGCCTATGGTTGATACATATTTATAGATTGCTAATTAAAAATTTATCCCTGGTAATTTTCAATTCCTATGCACGCAAAAATTACCTTCTTTGTAATATCTAAAATCTTCATAAATATGCATAGATACTTGAAGCGGACCGTATTTCATTAATTGCTCCATAAGATAATATTGATCTTTTCTAGACCATAGTTCATAACCGACAACTGAGAAGTTGAAACACAATACGAGTAGTTGATATAAATTTTATGAATAATTTTTCTTTTTTTTTTACTGTTTGTTGTGGTACGAATAGTTCCATCCTTGCACTTATTTGAACAGTCTTGTACCGCTAGATTAGCCATTGCCCATTCACCACCAAAACCTGGGTAATAGTATTTTTTAGGGTGTGCCGGCGGTATCATGTACGGCATACAGCTCTAAATCGGAGAATACAAACAAACCAATCTAAAAGCTTTATCTGTCTACAGATATATTATTACTATATTCCTTTGCTAATACCTAAACGCATTTAACACGTCGTTGTGTGTAAAAATCAGTGTTTGTAAATGTATTTCCCTATAACATTTGTTTAAACTTGACCTATAACGTCTTACTTTCTTGTCTTTGTAAGCACTGCCAGTAACGAGCCCGTTTTTAATCACCCAGTCCCAAGCATTCAATATGACACCGCCGCTGCAACCACAACACTCGAAACAGCAACTCAACAGGTTTTGGGCGGACAACATAATTGGCTTTTTACCGCGCGAGTTAATACATACTCTGTCGCTAATAACTGACGCGATAGCTATAGCCTATAAAAAACATTTGTCAAGTGATATAACATAACATATGATATTGGTAAATGAATAATTATTGCTGTACACGATTATTATAAATTACGCGCAAATGCGTTGACCTGAAGCTCCTAAAAACGTCGAAGCATGAATATGTTTTTGGCCTTCAGTGGCGTAATTAGGGCTAGGTTATGGAAAGGATCAATATTTTTTCATAAGAACAAATACACATTTTTTTTTGAAAGTAAATTTGTGTTCATTTAAATAAGACAATAGATACAGAAAATTATAGAGTTCCTATTTCAGATCTATAATTTTTGGCTTCAGAACCATTTTATTGAGTACATCCTCGACATGTATCGGCAGCACACTTTTATGAACTGCCAGCATAGACTTAATAGATTTAATCGATTATTATAATGAACATAACATTTAGTCAACACTAAATCATCGTCTCTAAAACCGTTTTTCGTTCTCGTATTCGCCGTCTGTTGACATATATTACTACAAACGCGCGTTCTTCACGCGGTCCGTTTTTCGGATACTTTTTTAACAGTGCGTCAGTGCTAGATGATTTTAATCATCTGATTGTAAAAATTTAATCAGAAACACTTATATTTTGTTTCAAAATTCCATTCCACTAATAAACAAAAGACCAAGGGGTGGATTCGACACCCATTTCCCCCATAATTATGCCACTATATTAGCCTTTAAAAGGACTTGATAGAGATAACACTACACTGAGATAATAGGTCTCAAAACATTCGTAATTAAACTATTATATTTCGATCATCACTTGCAGCATTTTAAGTTTTCTCCACACTTGACAATTTCGACAACGTGAACATTTTTTTTCGCACACGATATTTCTTTGCTCGTTTCGGCATATTCTTTAAAACATTTTTCCTATCGATACCTGTTTCGAAATCCACGTTCGGTTTTCAATACCTTCTTCTCACAACGTTATTGCTATTACACTTCTTGGTGTTCTTTACCTACCTACCTATCGGTTTAATACAACGAACATCTCATCGCTCGCATATTTATATATACATATATGTGTATATCGAATGTCATATATAAGTAGGTATTTATTATAGTATTTACCCAACCACTTTTGCATTGACCTTGGTTGAACACTCTTTTTATTCCTGGGCACCGTTTGCCGAATTTCTCCCGGACGTCGAAATACTCGGGAAACGAAGTCAACACCATTTGCTTTTCGCGTTGTCTTTTGCTGCTCATCGTGACGAGCTGTCGACTTAACATTTCTGCGGTAAAATTTCCTCTACGGTCTGCCCCGCAATTACCCGTCGTCGAATTATAATATTCGTTGGCGGTGGTCATATTTGTACGGTGAACCTATATAATTTTGTGATGACGTGTTTAAAAATAAAACACATTGAAAATATTGTTCAATACAATGGTAGATTCATTGGTCGAATCGACTCAACGTAAATATAGATGTTAAAAAAAACAGGTTTAAAACCTTTAAAATGTAGTCTAAATCTAATTAAAACGTATAGAAAATGCGCGCGTATTCAGACTTAATGTCCTCCCTTCAGTTAAAACTATTGCACGAGAAAAAAATTTTGGATATTTTTCGTGTAGACATTATATTGCATTCAAATCAGGGACATCATTTCAGGTTTTTTTTCGGGTGTGCGAAGTTTCAAGCAGGCCTTATGGAAAATAGACGTAGGTACTCGTGTACTTTATCCCGTTTTTAATTTTTTTTCATATAATATCATGAATCGCAATCAACATCAATTTAAAAACTGAAAAATAATAAATAATTGATTACTTTACCCGTGAAAACCAACGAGTAATGCATGAAAAACTTGAAGATGACAAATGAAGCAAAAAAAAAAAAATAAGAAGAAAAGCAAATAATATTTACATTTATATTTTATATTTAAAACTGTTGTACAAGCATAGAGCCCTAAAAAATGCAATTATATTTTAAATAAGCGGCGACTTTTAAATAAGTATCAGCAAATACACCTACAGCTTTTCCTAGATCGATATTGTTAACTATTCTTCTTCTTTTTCAACATTAAGTACGATTATCAAAGTAATATTAAAAATATTTAAAAAAAAAATTATAAATTATAACGCGATAAAGTAACTATTTGTACTGAAATAAAAAAAAATTAAAACAAAATGTGTAGTGTATATATAAAATGTATAAATATTAAATGCAGGGGAATAAAAAAATATAAAAAAAAAATCGAAGAAATATATCTTATCAGCTCCCTCCATTTCGACAACTGAATATAAATACGTATATGTATGTAATGAAATTCAACAAATTATATTACTTTCCGGCCGGTTGTAACAACAGTAGTCTGATTGACGGATGACTTTTTAACAGCGGCGCAAAAGACGACGACGGCATTACGTTCAAACATAAATAATAACAGCAGTAGAAAAACGCGCGAGCACATGCCTAATATTATTTCAAATATATAACCAACTCCAGGTCGATGCATTCATTTAAATATTAAGTATGTGCGCGGATTATATCGTTTAAATCGACATCGCGGACTGCTTATATTATTATATTGTACATATATATATATATATATATATATAAATTAATATATACACAAATACACTCACCTAAAATAAATAATAATTGTGTATTACATGTTATTGTATTGTTTCATTGGCAACGTCCTTATATATATACGATTTAATTAATTTTATTTATATATTTTTTTAATTTTGCGTAACGTAAAATAATATGGGTAATATAGGCGAGCATATAATAATATAAATACAAAATATATTGCCTTATTATAGGTAACATATTTGGTATACGCCATAAGGTATAAATTTTAAGATAGGTATTATAGTTATATAGCAAATATTATATAAATTGCATTATTCCCATAAAACGCATTGATCGCTATAATTCAATACACCTTTTGAAATTCTTATAAGGAATTAACTGTGGATACACAATCGGAGACAATACATAATATATGGGACTTATGTAATAATGATCAAATTATCGGTACTCCCTCGCAGTGCCGTCCTTACCGCCAGTAACGCCCTAGGGCAATAATATTTTACGCCCCCCCCCACCCCAAAGAAAAAAAATAAGAAAATTTACGACTAACGTAATATATCTAATTACATAATTTTATACGTTTTAATAGTAGTAAATACACTCATCCTCCAAATCATCATAATATAGATACAAGGGAAATTAATATATTATCTAAAATAAAACAACAATTTTTTGAAGCGCAGCTTTTATACGCCCGTTGTGGGTAGTGAACTGAGAAAAACCGAGACCAAAAAATCGACGTGTAACGCTCTCCCGTGAGACAGCGCACTTGGTGTGTGAACGTTACCTAAAATAACAGGTTTTGATACAACATATTTTTTGGAATTTCCCGAAAATAATCTAAATATAAATACCAATAACGTTCTCGTATACGGGAACCACTCGTTGTCGTACACGAGAACGACAAACGAAATACAAGAACACTGCGCATGCGCACTCCAACGGTCACGTGATTTTCTCGTATACGAGAAACAAAATTACGAGTCGCAGAAACTCTCTAATGTCGAGTGAAAATCAAAGTCATTATGATAGCCAGAGTGAAAAAGTTATTTACAGCTTGTAATAATGTACCATCAAGGTAAGCAAATATTTCATAAATTTGTATCATATTATACAAAAAAATTTAGCTTTGTGTTTTGAGAATTTTGTGACATATTATACCTATTAAGTTGACCAATATTTTTTTTAAAAATTAAAAGTGTCGCACACTCGCACGAGGGAACAACACGGCAAACGTAATAATACAATTAGTAGGTACTACAGTTTATCTCGTGCCCACTTGTGCAGTTATTGTTGGTTTATTACGATGGGAATTTCGAAAATAATAGTATTACATGAAATGGAAAACATTATCAAAATGAAGTCGTAATCTTATTTTTATATTGTAGTGTTGTTGATCGGTACAAGTGTTAAATTTTAAACCAGGAATTTACCATTATTAATCTACAGGGCTTGTGTGCTTTGATATCGGGCATTAGCCTATTACAAAGTAATACCTACGCTTATGAATTATATTATATTTAGGTGCTGTACTCAATAAATCTCGCGACTTGGATTATTAATTTCCTTTTATCAGCTTAACAAGTATTACACTGGAAATAAATTGGGTGCGATTAAAAAGCGTCTATAAAAACAAATTCAGTAACGTATATCTTTGAACTTTGAAGCTTCGCTTCTGTCTGGGGTCCCGAGACCCCACACCCGGTTTTTTTTTTTGTCATTCATTTTTTTGACGCCCCTTGCATTCATGATACTTTGGACGCCCTAGGGCACTTGCCCCATTTGCTCCCCTCTTGGGACGGCTATGCTCCCTTGGAACTCCTACTGCAGACTTCAATATCGTACTCCTGCTTAAGAATAAAACTGGATCATAATATGCGAATTTGGCACTCGTCATAGGAACTACTGCGGACTCTGTATAATATACTCTGAATAAGTACTGTATTATTATTCGGTATTCTGGAAGGTATTAGGAAGCTCCTGCACAGGCCCGTGAGCAGGATTTCTTCTAGAGGGTGGGGAGGGGGGTTCTTAAACATTTTACTGAATATTTCCTTGATGGTATTTATTTTTTATTTTTATGATAATGAAACATAAATACGTATTTATTTTATATTGTGTTTATTCATAAGCCATAATTATAATAATTTATTAAATTTAATCTTTGAATTGAGTTTTGCAAAACCAACAACGATGAGGGGGGTTGATCCTCAAACTCTCCCCACCCCTTGGGCACGGGCTTGCTCCTGCACGATCTCTGGTCACTCCTGACGCTGTTAGGGTAATATACATAATCAAATACTAAATGTATTTTAGGTGAATTTTTTTATTCGGAAAATAAACAAACAAAAAACGAAACGTAGAATCAAGTGCATACAAAAAAAAAAATCTTTTGTTTACGAGTATTTATGGGACGGATCGGACAAAAAATTGTTCCTGCGATAAGCACACCACGAAAAACATATTATACTTTACCAAAAGTACATTTCTGTGTAATTTTTTTAAACTATCAATACTTAACCTAATTTTTTTTTTTGTAATAGGTACCTATCTATCTATACTTGTAAGTTAAATTTTTTTCTTAATTTTCAAAAGTAACTTTTAAATTAACTATAAATTAATTTTTTTAATTGATTTTACTTAAACTAGTTTAATATAAAACGTAACTTGGCCAACCTAACCCTGAACCGTAATTCAATATTTTAAAAAGCCCGGAATGCTTTCCGACATTTCGCGTATTAGTCGTATGCGTTATTTATATATTATAATCGATTAAATCAAATAATTATTCCTAACTTCTTTGTATAAAATCAGTTCTAACTTCTAACCAGCGTTTGGAAAGAACGGCGTTCGTGAACGCACGTTCACGCGTTCACTTTCATATTTTGTAAATAACACGTGAACATTATTCGTTTTTTTTTTCAAATAGAACGTGAACGACGTTATTAGTTTTAATGAACTTGAACGGTTTTCAAGCCGTTCAAATTTATTTAAGTACATATTTATTGCTTAATATAATAAATATTTACAATATAGGTAGGTACATATTATTAATTATTATATATAGGTAATAACATTTTCTATTTATATATAATAACATTAAGTGTCAATAAGACTCAAGTCGTTTGGTCATACGCTATGCGAAAAATAGAAACCATACCAGTACGAGAGCAGCAATCAAATGGCAGCCGACGGGAAAAAGACCAAGAGGTACCTATAGGCCTAGAAAATTATGGATGGATGGAATAAGAAAGAATTTAGAAATGCTCGAAGTGACGGATTGGGAAGATCAGAGTCCAGGATCGTGATGATTGGAGAACGGTGACGGTGGCGGCCAAAATTCTTACAGAATATTGTAAAGCCAAGAAGAAGAAGAAACATTTTCTAAAATTATTCCTATTACATATTTTATTTGATGTATATATTATATATATATTTAATTATAAAAATATAATACATTGATTTCCAATGAACCCGTCTCGAAATAACTAATTATGGGTTTATATACAAAGTTATAAATAATTAATTTTATAAGCGATTCAAAAATATATATTAGACAAAATAATGAAGGACCAAATGAACGCGTTCGGTTTTTTAAAGAACGTGAACGAGTTCAATTTTTAAGTGAACGTTCCGAACACTGGTTCTAACGAAAATAATGCGAAAAACAAAATTGTAATGTGTAGAAATTATATGAATCCAGTTCATCATGACATCATAGGTCCTCATTTCTATATCCTGTACGATATACGTCAATACCATAAATATACGACCTCGGTCATTGTTATATAGGTACTCAGGTTAGTACGCACGCGTAGGTATATTGTTATATTACGCGTATTTATAAATACCTATTTATATAATATGTACCAACTACTACAGGGTGATATTTTTATCACAAGCTCGGAGCCGACAATTATTCCGCGGCCAAGATTTTAAACGAATTGTATTCAATGTTTTTATCCCCATCCGTTATTAAATCATTTAAAAGGATTGGAAGCGAATATTATCTCTCTTTGTCTTGCACACACGAATCATGGTAAAATAAACGTTTCGTATTTCCAACGTACCGATCGACCTAGTGATGCAATAAAAATTCTGAAAACATATTTGAATTCGTCGTGTATTTTACTAGAATAGAATGACTTCCCCACTTTTTTCAATTTTTTTTGTTTTAAATTTGTTCAAGTAATAGTATCCGTATGTTCAAGTACATAGTTTTAAGTATATTGGTACAGAACTAAACAGTCAAAACAACAATCACGAAGAGATTAAAAAACGTGTTCTAGCAGGTAACAGATGCCTACACGCACTATCTACCTAAGTGCCTGAGCTCAAAATTACTATCAAAGAAATCGAAAATGAGACTATACAAAGTAATAGCAAGAGCTATCATAACGTATGCACGCGAGACATGGCCAACAACGTTAGAAGATGAGAGAAAATTGGCTATAGTAGAAAGAAAGTTTCTAAGGAAGATAATATGTGGACCTAAAATAAATAATGTAACAAAGGTATGAAATAAGGTCAAATAAAGAAATATACAATACCTTTGGAGAACCAAATATAATTGGGGTAATTAGAGCGAAAAGACTAAGCTGGCTAGGTCACATACTAAGGTCTAACGTAATTGCAAAGGAGATCCTAAGTTGGAAGCCATAAGGAAAGAGGCCCTTAGGCAGACCTAAACAATGATGGTTTGATAAAGTCTCAAAGAATCTAACAACGCTAGGAGTTGAAAACTACAGGGAAGTAGCAATGGACAGAGAGAGATGGAAGGAAGTGTGTATTGCAGCAATGGGCTTAAACGTCCTCTGAAGTTAAAAATGTATATATATAACTATATATATATATATATATAAATTGATCAAAATCATTAAAACAAATCAGGTAAATAATAAATCAGTTACAGGAGTACAGTGTTCTTACTAGTCTTTAAATGTAAGCTTGTATTTTAGGAAACGTGTTTTTCAATAGTGTTGAGTTACAAATTATTATTATTACTTTTTCTGATAATTCAAATTATTAAAATACAATACGATAACGGATAATCTAACAAATAAATACTTTAAATTATTTCTCAACAATTTTAAAATTGATTACAATTTGTTTTACAGTTCATTATTATAGTTTTTATTGTGGAAGAACATTGGGTAGATGTGAATTTATTTTTCAAACAATTGTATTATTTATTATTATAATATATGTTGTTTATTCGATGAGTTTTACTTTAAGATATATATATGACCAATAATATGGTCTAACATTTAAATAATTGCAAAACTGATATGATTTTATTTCTACAAAAAAAAAAAACAATTCTAGACTAGTTATTAAGATATTTTATATAATAATAAATGTTTGAAAATAATGAATTACTTTAACAACAACAAATGAATTGGTTAGGTACATTAAAATATATTTGTATATTAATAGTTGTATATAAATATTGAACTAAACAGTATTGTACTGATAAACACAAATATTTGTCTAAAAACAATCTAAACGTACATAACGAAACATCATTACAATAATTGAAATTGGTAAATAATTTGTTAATAATTATAACCTACTTGACGCTTGATGACTAGAGTGTTTACTAATGAATAAATATTATTAATGTGAATTTTCTTCTTTTTTTTTTTAAAAAAATTTAAATGTATAATTATAACGTATTTAATATTATTATTATTACTATTTATTACTTAAATTCTTCGAACAAAAACAAATGGCGCTGCAGTAAAAACATTTAATCAATATGGTGTTTTTTAAGCCAAAAGTGTATCCGCTTCAAGACCTTCTTCGACTGTTATGTACATGCCTTCCTCTTCGTAAGCACTATCATGTTTAGCAAGTATACGTAAGAGTGGTCTCAATTTCAACCACCACTGAATCTTAGGTATACGTTGTCTGTAAATAAAAAAAAAAATTAGCCCAATAAAAATATGTTAATTGATATAGTATTCAGTAGAAATAATTTGATATTTTAGTATTACGCAAACTGTCTAACCTCCAATCAATGCATTGATTTAGATCCTTAGTGATCTCTTGGGAAGTGAAATATTTAATTAAACAATATAAATATGTACTCACTCAAAATTGGTAGTAGGTACTAAATCGGTTAAAGGTGTGAAACGGTACTGCCGTCTTATAACACCCATCATTGCAGCTGTATCTGGATTATCCGTATAAATAGTTCCGTCTGGTCTGGTGGATTCTCTCAATTTTTCTACTAACCATTCGACACATTTTGCTGCTTGCTTGGTACCCATATTTCGATCAAATGGAGTAGGCGAACCACCTTGTTGCATATGACCTAAAAAACAACAATTTATTATAAAATTATATGTGAAATCATTCTACAGCACTAACCATTAATTTTAAGAAACACAATAAAACCGACCAACATAAAATGTATAACGAATAGTATATTTTATTCGATGTATACACTATTTAAACATTACCTAAAACGTTCATACGAGTGCTGAACAATCCTTTTCCTTCTTCGGTATAAAGTCTAAATATAAAGTCTGTGTTATAGTTCTCGCTACATTTTTCATTTCTAAAAATAAAAACAAATCCTTATTTTATTAATCAGTAATACAATTTTTTTTTATATATTCTTTGGTTAACCTTAATATTAAACCACGCTGAACACCTTCGGCCATTTTTGAAGCCATGTGGTACACATCGTTTTGCAAATCTTTTATAGTAAATTTCTCTTCATAAATATAAGCTGCATCAGCACCACCAGCCAAACCAGCAACAGTAGCTAAATATCCACAGTATCCACCCATAGTTTCAATAACAAATACACGTCGCTTAGTACCTTGAGCAGACTGTCTAATTCTATCACAAATCTAAAACCAAATAAAAACACAAAAATGATGGTAAAATCTTTAAAGTAGCAGCCAATTAATAATTCTTTTTTTTTTACAATTATTTACAATTAGTAGATTTTTTCCTCAAAGAAAGTATTAATAAAACCACAAACCTCAGTAATTTCATTAAGGGCAGTATCACAACCCAATGAGAATTCTGTACCAGGTACATTATTACTAATAGTTGATGGTATTATAACTATTGGTATACAAAATTCTGGAAACTGTTTACGATTTGTAACCAACTGAACTCCAGCTTGGTATGCCTAAAATAATCAAAACATGTTCAATACATAGTACAGACTAATATCTATATTTAATATTATAAAGAATATTATCAACCTCGAAACCTCCAATAATCAAAAGTGCTTGGATATTAAACTCCTTTAATCTTGCAGCAATTTCAGGCATTCGTTTCTCAGGAAGGGTACGTTTTGTACCCAACATAGCACCACCTTGACCAACCCAGCCAGTAACGTCGGACCATTGCATTACTTGAATCTGAACAATAGTCAATAATGTAAATGTTAACTTCAGTCGATAAGAGAAAAAAAATACTTACATTTCCCGCAACCAAACCTTCAACGCCATCATGAATGCCGTAAACTGTATCACCTCTATAGATACAATTTCGTACAAATGAACGTACGGCAGAATTCATACCGCATGCAGGAGCTCCAATGTGCATTACTGCGAGAGTGTAACCTTCCTGTAACGCGAGTTTTAAATTTAAATTATAAACATGCACCTATTCAACTGCGTATATCTATACAATAAAAACCACACAAAATTTTCCATTAGGGAAAAAAATCTGCATTATGAACTTAAGCTCAATCAAAAATAAACTCGAAAAAGAATAGCAGAAGCTAATAAAATCATTATAATATAAGATACACCTATTTCATACATTTTTTAAATCATTGTTTTTATCACGCATTTGCTTTAATTTAAAATCACACATTTATAAGCATAATAATACTGAAATGCCATTATTCAATCGCTAGTTGTTGTCTTACCTGACCCCACAGCGTGTCTTGCTGTTTATAAAAACAATAATTTTAAATGTGATATATCCATTTTTTTTTTTGCAACATTTTTTGCAAAACAAATTGGAAAAATAATTTACTTACTCGGTTAAGACTCTAAGGGTAAGAATTCATGGAAAACAATTACAAACATTTTACAGATTAATAAAAAGAATAATGGGAATTTATGTAAGAAAAAAAATATCATAATTAAAATGATCGACTTACCAATCCACGTCCCATTTCATCAAATGCCGAACGAGGAGGCTTCAAACGCGTTAACATTTTATATGTTTCCAAGTTTCTCGCAAAACTCCTACAGATAACAATAAAATTTATTAACAATAATTGATAAATAATAACTAATATTAAGAATGAGCTTCTATCTGTCGATAATCAACAGTCAACACATGTACATAATTAGTGAAAAATTGTTTTATAAGTAATTTTACAAAATTTACAATAGCAGTACCTATTATTGTGTTAAATTTAAACTAGTTATTGAAGGAAATGTGCGTATTGACGAGCTATTTAAATAGGTAGAATATTAAATTCATAGGTATTATATATTTTGTTTATTAATTTTTTAGGACTGCAATTTTCACTTATTCATATTTTATATTATTATTATTATTATTTATATTGACAATTATTTGTTCTTTTTTTTTAACTATTGAACAAATTTATTTTTAATATTTCTATACATATATTTTAATATAATTTCTGAGCACACGCGCACACACACACACACACACACACACACACACACACACACACACACAATCTCTAAATTTTTACAATAAATCAACAAATTTAGTTTGTTTATATATGCGTATATACCTTCCCCTCAACTGAACAGCTAATTCCCACTTTTTGTCAGCCATTGCTTTGGCTACAGCTTTGGTTTTTTCAACACATTCCATTAACGGTAAACGAACCGCTTGATTGCCGTCCAACGACACAACACAAGCTTCAGTTTCCGGAGTAGCTTCCATCAAGGCCATCACAGCTTCAGCACCCATTCTGCACCCCTGAAAATGCATAATACACATCATAGTATATGTAAGTATATTATAAATTAAAGTAAGAATAATACAATAATTCATAAGTAGCGTAATTATAAATTATAGATCAAAAATATAATGTTCTCAACTGCCGGTAATAAAAATAATATTAACAATAACTTAAGGACATAAATAATGATAGTATATTATAGCTGTAAGGTGACATATATGGTTACTGTATAAAGTTATTTATGTAGTAACTATAATTTTATAAAGTAAAAAAGTTAAGTAGGTATTATTTACCAAAACTCGATCAAAAGCCGAAGGAGCACCTCCTCTCTGAACATGTCCCAATACCGTGATCCGAGTATCTTGTTTCAAGTTGTCAACTACCACTTGCTTAACCATTTCAGCTGTAATTGGACGGCCCTCGCGGTCAATAGCACCTTCGGATACAATGATAATATTCAACCGCTGGCCAGCTGTCCGTTCCTAAAAAATTCATTAAACAAGTATTAATTAATTTTAAAAATATCTAAAGCTCGCATTATCCCAAAAGCTCATTCGCAAAGTTTTAAAATATTCTTGTCCACCGTGTACCTACTCAGTAAGCAATCATCAGCATAATTAGAAGTATAAACATTTGTTTTTATAATAATATGAATAAATGGCCTTAATTTCAATAATTTAAAAAAAACTACCGACTACAAAGCACTAAGTATATACTTTATAACAGTGACGTGCCCAGCATTTTCAAATGGGGAGGGGTTGTATAAATATAACAAATCCCATAAGTATAAAATGGAATAGTAGCATTATCTAATATCTATGATCCAGATAGCTACCACATAATATCAATTTTAAAAAATCACATGGCTTTTTTCCAACACATTAATTTATATTCATGTATTATTTGACAAGGTAATATTTTGATCCAGCATAGAATAAAAATTTCCTGTAGGCTTAAAATATCCTTGGATCAAATTGTTCATTTATTGTATCATTCATTCATACACAATTATAATTATTATAGTATTGCAAACTTTAGACAGTTATTTCTATCACAATTCATTAAGGAATGTTGTTTATTCTGAAATTTTGTTGAAATTTATATTAAAAAAAAAAGAGAGATTATGAGAGGGCATATGATACCCTCATCTCAAACAGGTGAGCACGCTCCTGTTTTATAAGATATAAAGCTATAAGCTGTAATAATTTACAATAATGAATAAAATTACTATAAAATATATTGACTATGGAAAGCAAAGTCTACGTATACTATAATGTTACAAGTTGTTTTTGGTCATCAAAACTAATAAAAATAAATTAAAACAATAAGGTAAGAAACATTCCGAAACACAATGACTTAGTGTACTGGGTCACTTGTAGGTTCTATTTAAATGAAATACAAACACCCAAATTTATATTTCATATTTATATTTTATAAAACAAAAATAAATAAAGATTTTGTTATAAAGTGTTAAAAAGATTTTGACTATTTTTAAGTCATTTAACAAAATTTATGTATATTTACTAATGTTCATATCACACATCAATTGTTTAATATCCAAAAATATTATTAATCATGTAAACTGGGATTTTTTTTTTGTCATCCTCATCATCAATGCTGAACCAACTAAAATATTTCAAAACATATGTTTGATGTTTAAAAAATGTATAAAGTGACCACTAAAATATAATAAGACCCAGGAATATATATACCTTAGGATGACTTTACATAATGTATGAAATAAATTATTTTTAACTTTTATAAAATAATAATGAAGTTAATTTTATATAAGTATTAATATTTTAACTATAAGGATAGCCATATGCTAAATAAATAAATAAAACTATAAGGATAAAAATGGTTATTAAAGCAGTTAGTAAAATATTTATTCTAAATTAATTGAGGCATAAATCATATACTTAAAATTATCATTAATCTTTAAACGTCATTGACTATTTAAAAAATGTGTTGCAATCAATTGAGAACACTCATATAAAATAATTTCAACATTTTAGTATGTTTATTTTGTAATATCTTTTAACTTTGTAAATTTTTCAACTTTTGAAACTTGAGTTAAAGCAGATTTAGTTTTCAAATACCATATTAGTTTATTCAGCATGTTAAAATTTTAATAAGCATTACATTTTGAAACACTTGCTTCAAATTCTTTTGTTTTCTAACAATACCATAAAATAGCAATTAAATACCAAAAAATAATAATTTCATTAATACAAAATAGATATTGATAAAAAAACTTGTAACATATTAAATACAATTAAACACTATGACCAATTTAAAATAAAATGTTATTAATTATTATTATTAATAATTTACAATTCATATCTTATCATCTCAAATGAATTCTACTGAACAATATAGTAACAGTTTATTTTAATGTCAAAAAACGTAATATAATTACTAGTGGGACCATTAGGACTTTTTATGATACATTTTATTCAAACAATTATTTATATTATTCTATAATTTTTAAAATTAATAAATATTGTATAACACTTTATACACATAAACAACAATCAAAACAATTTAATTTAACATTTTAAATTGTTAATAGATTTCAACTCTTTGGATCTTTAAGAATTTTTAAGTTTATTTAATCATAGTTAAATTATGTAATCATTAAAACCGAGAAGTAGATTTCCTTTCAAAATAATTACCTAAGAACTTCACTTAACACAACTTGTACAACTCCTTGAAACCTATAGATTTACCGGAATTGTAACTAGGTAGGTACACAATATAATGAAGTAGTCTGCATTGTACAATACCATAATTTGCGATGTATAAGGATAACACACTGATGGACTAATACACTCATGCATCATATTTTAATGCTGTAAAACATAAGTCAGCCTTGCCTGTAACAATTTTTTACACATTTTCGACGCCCAATCTTGATGAGGTGGCCATTCTGGAATGAACACAAAATCGGCTTCTGACGCCAATGCCGTAACCAAAGCTAAATACCTGCACATTTATTTAATATAGCACACTACCACCGAACATTTCTAATATACTAATTCAATATTATATGAGAAAATGAGAAAATATAAAAAAATAAAAAATATTACATGGTAATGAGATAATAACATTGTAGTTATTTACTTTACACACTAGTTATATACTTTATTCACGCGAATACCCACATGTATATTGTATATAAACGTGTGTGTGTCAAGTCACATATTTATTTAAATACATTTACACTTATAATGTATCTTCTATATAGTATATATATATTTGTATATTTATATATTATTGAACAAATATAAATAAATAAATACACACACACACACACACATATATATATATATATATATGTATGTGTGTGTGTAATTGTTATTAGTACATTGCACCCCAAGACATGACATGGCCACAAACAAATTCAATCAGATTCCCTATCTCATTTGATGAGTTCATAAAATAAATATCCCATGACCTTATCTACAAATGAGGCAAGAACAAACTATAAAGGTAAAGCACAAATAGTTAGGTGCTAGTGTTAAGATTAAAAAAAAAATCAATGGAAACAATCATGCTTTAGTAATGTGCGAGCGGTTGTTAATATATTTATATGTGTGTTGATAAAGACAGGTTTGAGAGGTTATGAAGGTAATAAGGTGTATCGAATATATCTTTTTTTTTCATAATATAATCCTTGCCTGCTCTAATTTGGTGCAAAGTTTGGTCGGCCAATCAAGTGGTGGAGGCATCTCTGGTATAAACACGTAGTCAGCTTCACTAGTGAGGGCTGTGACAAGTGCAAGGTACCTTTATATGCAACAGCGGCGTTATTAAACTTGAAACAAGAACACTTTAATATCACTTTTATTTTGTTATACAAAGAAATATACCAGGCGGTAATACAGAAAAATAATTACGTAATTTAAAGTCTTCTATCTTTACTTCTCTCCCCCACCCTTTCAAAAAAAAAAATATATATATATATATATTATATATAATAAAATAAAGAATGGAACATAATCGAAAGCTGAAACTAAGCCAATTACATATGATTAAAATATTTTAAATGATGGTTGTCGTTGATTTTGTAAATTTTTGAAAATGTATTTTATAAATGACAGAAGAGAATGAAAAATTCTGGAGGTAAGCCCCTTACTTATTAATACTACACATACTTTTGTAAGCACTTCAAAGGTGAAGTAATTTTAAACATTTTGAATACAATTCAATAAATATAATAATAAAATGTCCAATTTGATCCAATTCTTAAGGGAAATTAAATTATTTTGTAACGTGCACATTAAAAAAATTACAGGTCTTGGACTATAGGTAATGTATATCTATCACTCTCTATAAATACACCATTAGTACAATTTAACAGTATCAGAACACCTTGAAACTTTAAAAAAAATTCTGTTTATCACAAAAAATAAAATGAAATTTAATTTTGGAACCAAGAAACTTTCCATTTTATAAAAAAATTTTAGTTTTATCGAGTCCGTTTTAGACTTAATTGACTTGGCTACAATTTGATTTCCTATTATACTGGTTCTAAATATCTATGAAATAAAATAAATCCTATTTTAGGTGATTCTATGGTTATTCAAGTTATTTATAATATCATATTACACATCAATTAGAAACTAAACGAAGTTCATTCAATTTTTAGTTATTTAAAGTTAAATATAATATTGTTTTTGTCATATTTAAAAATCTGAATATTTTCTGAAGATAATAAGTCTTAGTGTTGTACATCATTTACAATGAATGTAAAATATGTTAAAACATTAAACGTTTAAAACATTTTATCAAACTTATACTTTAAATATGTTCTACCACGAAAAAAAGGGCCATTTTAGGTTTTTAATATTTATTTATCATTATCCATTATTAGTCATTACTAATGTGTATTTATCTTAGCTCTTAATTTTTAAGATGATATTGTTTGAATTTTAAACAAAAACTCAATGTATTTAATTTGAATTAAAATAAGAATGTAGGTATTATTATGAATCTAACTTCAAAGAAATGAAATGTTATAAACATTATTCAATTTTCACAAGCTTCCATTTTTTCCAGCATTGTTTTCAATGATAAAAATTAATATATTTAATAGTAATTAACGCATACCTATTTCGACTATTTTTAAAAAATATTCTCAATACCTACAATAAGAAATAATACATAAGACATTTGATAATAGTAATGTAACGCGAGTATTGAATTTTAATAATAAAAATTTTATATTTACATACATACACAAATTGTATACATTCTAAAATTGAAAAAAGCAAATGAAGGAAATAGGTAACAAATCTGATTGATACCAAAATTTAGAGAAAAATATTCTAAAGGACTACCAAAGACAATTAATTTAGTCAATTAGGTAATTATAATAGTTAATAGTATAACCAATATCAGTTGTAAAAATATTTAATAAACAAAAATTACACAAAGCTAAATTAAAAGCTTTATTAGTTTGTTACATACAATTATATAAATAATAACATTAAATAAAGTAATATATCTATATACATAAAATAATATAATATTTCAATTATTGATTATAAGGGTATTTATAATCAATATTATTAAAATCATTCTATTTTAAAATGTATAATCAGAAAATAATTTTCTTTGGTTAATTCACTACTTTAATTAAATTGGATTTATTTATCTATCAATTTCTTTCCTTTACATAAAAATAACTCTTGGTATTTAATTTAATTTTACCTTTAGAAAATGAAATATGGTTATTGGATTTTTTAAATCGATATTATTATTAAATATTAAAATATTAAAATCAATTTCTGGTAAATTTAGCAATAAATAGATATATGTACATGTTATTACGACCAAGTGGTTTTCTTTAAAGATTAGATACAAAATAAAACCAGAATATTTGACATAAATAAGTTCAAATGTTCAGAAGAATTCCTAGCAATTCTACTGATTTCAAATTTATTTTCTAACTTTAAAAACCTAATTAAAGTATATTAATAATTTTTCAACCTATTTAAAAGTAATTTAATGTCTGCAATAATTTCAAATGTTATATATAATATACGTAATATGAATGGAAATTTACGTCATAAAGTTTATAACTCGTTAAAACGTAAATTATCCAAAATTTTCAAAAGACAGCCTTATACTGTTAAATGATACTTTAACAACTTTATTATATTTAAATTAAATAATCAGCAAAAGAAAAAATTATTACATTTCACTTGCACGGACATAATTTAAGATTCAGAATAAATCATATGTGAAGTACCTATGTTTGACTCAATTATTATTTATTTGTTTACTTCAGAAAATACTAATTTTAAAATTTTAAATCAGATAAATTGTCCAAAATAATTAATTAATAAATAACCAACAAAATATAATAATGTCCTAAATAAAATGAATTAAAAATGATAATTGAAATGCTTCAAGAACAAATGTAAGCATTTGAATCACCTAGGCACAGGATCGTAAATAATTTTTACACCATATTTGAGTACTGGGATGTGACATTTCGTATAGACAATAGGTACCTATTAGAATATTAGATAATGCAATATTATATATTTTTATACCTATGCCTATGAATAATCTTGAATTCATTATAAATAAAAATACTTTGATAACAACACGCTCAGATTATATAACAAACAGTTATGGGTTTAGCTGTATAGATAAAACAAGAAACTAATTATCTGTAAATAAGTATAATAATGATTTTTTTTCGATAATTGACCATTTGTAGCAAGACCATTATAATCACACACCTATAAAGATTTCTAGTTTAAACACTCTTAAAACAGTTAAACAAAGTAATTTTGTTGACGGAATATTTCATTATTAATTTTTTTAAATGCGTAATACTTATAATTTAAATAAGCAAATAATCAATTAATGTTATCAAGGATATTATGCTCTTTCCAATAATATAATTTCTAGTATAATAATGGGGAAAAATTATAGAATTCCTTTGTATTAGATAATTACCAAGTCAGCGAGTCTTAATTAAGGGCATAGAACCACCTGATTTCTCAAAGTTTTCTACATTTTCTTTTAAAATTAATGTTCTTAAATATATCTAATAATTATAATTAACGAACATACCCGCAGTGACGTCCCATTACTTCCATAATAAATGTTCTTTGATGTGAATAGGCTGTTGAGACAATAGCATCGATTGCATCCATGATACGATGTAATGCAGAATCAGTACCAATTGTCATGTCAGTGCCGCAAAAATCATTATCAATAGAACCAACCATTCCAACAATATTCAGTTGTGCATATTTTTCGCGTTCTGTTTTATTAATCTGCGATGTTCGCAAAAGCTCATCTAAGAGACTAGACCATTCTTGTCTAAATAGGTTGGCTCCTGTTAAAGACCCATCACCTCCAATAACCACCAAATTTGTAATACCACGTTTTACAAGGTTGCAAGCGGCCTTCAACCGCCCTTCACGCTCTTTGAAATCCATACATCGAGCTGAACCAATTACTGTACCACCCTAAATTTAAACATACACAACATACTACAATCAACAATAAATACTAATATATAATAAGCCCTTATATTATTTTATTGAATTAGGGGTTATTTGAAGGTCAAAAGTAATAGGAATAAAAATTTCTAACAGATATATCAGACGACAATAAAAATTGATCATAAAAATATAGTTTTTAGTATATAATATATATTAAAATTGTAATATTTAGAACTTATGAAATTAAGATGAAGTCCCACATATCTAATTCAAAATGAAATTATACAAATAAAGTAAAGAAAGTTTTAAAATTAAAATTAATTATAATATTACATAAAATAATTAAAAGGGTGTATGTAAAACTGAGTTTTTTAACTGTTTTATGAACAATAAAAATAAATAAATATTTATATAACCATTTAATACAGTTTTCATAAGAAAAAATTATAAAACTGATATAATATATATATATATATATATATATATATAACATAAAAAGATATAAATAATATAAAACAAGTTTTTTTCTCAAAATGACACTTTTCTACACAAGTTTAGAATAGCGTATCTTTCGTTAGATTTTACTCATAACATATAATTATAATTGCAATAATAATTACTATATAGTTATATTTCTAAAACATTTATGTCAACAAGAATTCCTTGCTTTTTTTTTCTCTACGTATTTATTTAGTTATTCTTAAAGAAAATAATCATTTTTGTCCTTTTTTAACAAGTTTGGAGGCTAGTTATACTAACAGCTTCATAAAAATTCAAAACATGTAGTTCATGGGAAATATACTACATGGATGAATAATAATACATATTTATGAAAACATATGTATATATTACATTACTTATATAAAAACATACCTCTTTACGGTTATATAGAAATATATATATATATATATTTTATAGAATATTCCTTATAGAACACACCTTATGTATTATAGATGATACAGACGACCAGTTAGCTTCTTCTATGTTTTCCCCACCATCAACCATACCTTGATAACCCTCTCTAATGAAAAACACCTTGCAACCAAGATATATAGCCATACGGACAACAGCTCGAACAGCTGCATTCATACCTGTCAAAACATCAATATGAATCATTTTAATATTTCTTTTCAATTGCTTTCTATTAAAACAGTAAACTAAAGTATGAATACTAGGATAGTAAATACAATTATTTGGGCTACTTAACATAAATAACCATAGCACTATAAATATAAATAGTCTACTATAATAAAATGGTGTCGTGAAGTTATCAGAAGTACTTTAAAATTGTTTGGCTGCAACACGAAATTGAGCTTTTAAAAATATTTGTATTGTAGTATACTTTACAGTTTTAATTAATTAACAAAACTGTTTTTCTTTTAATAACTAAACTAAATAACTATTTATAAAGTTCTACCATTTGGACCAATTAAACTTGTATTATTTATATGACATAAATAATTTTATAGGCCACTATAACAGAATCATTTGCATCATCTCTCTCACTCCCAAGTCATAATCCCGTGAAATAAATTTTACACTTTTTAATTAAGTTAAGAATAACATGACATTTGGCCAGATTTCTATTCATTATTATTATTACAGTTAATTATTAAAATCACATACATTCAAAATAAAAATATTTAAAGAACAAAATATGAAAACAATCAATTTTATTACCATCAAATTTCGTAAGATAAAATTTAATATATTTTATAGATTCCTTGAAAGAATAAAAATATGTTACTAATAATATCTCTTCAATACCTTGACCTTTTTACACAACTATGTTCTAAAAAAAGTGAAATAAACATTTCGGAAAAGAGAAAAAAAATTAATATATACTATCTTCATTGTAAAAAGTATCTAAAAAAAAAATTACTAACAATTAAATTTCAATTTGGTTAAAAAATAATAAAATATGTTTCATAATAAAACAATAAATTATGCGAAAATAACATTAGTTTAAAAATACATACATAGTATATATATTTCAATCTTTACTTGCCAATTTTTAAATCCTTAAATTATATACCTATACACTTGTATCAAATATCAACTCCGTTTTGCATTTTTCAGGTAAACAAATATGTTATTTACATTTATAATAATAATAATAATAATAATAAAATAATAGTTTGATGTTTACAAAAGTGGGTATAGACGTTCAGACAAGACCGTAGCTAACAAAAAAATTTTAAGGAAGGGGGGGCTAAGATTATAAATATGAAATAAAATAAAAATAATAAAGTAATAATAGAATATAAATTATTAAATTTTAAGAAAAAATTTCAGGGGGAGGGGGGTCTGAACCCTAAACCCCCCCCTGGCTATGGCCTTGCCGTTCAGACACAGAATGTAGAGATTTAGAAAGACCGATATTAAATGGGTATATAAAATCCAACGAAATAAACATAAACTAAAAAAAAAAAAATCAACACTCATCTGTATAGAATTAAAATATTAGAAATTATCCAGTACCTTGAGAATCACCACCGCTAGTAAAAACGGCGAGTCCTTTTCCCTTATGAGAACCCCGTTCAATGAATCTTTTTTGTTCTTCCTCCATTGTGTTTTGCTCTTTACGAAAAAAAAAAAAATTAAACATAACGTTACAATAACATAATATTTAAAAATAAAAATTAACACAACAAAACGTACATCTCACCTGTGAAGTGTAAACGTATAAGAATACAACGACGCCTTCAAACAATTAAATACTCTAATTGATCATGTTTGGCGCGGATTGTGCGATTGGCGACAAATACAATAATAACGTATTGTTATTCGTTTGCTGTCAATTGAGCGACCGCGCGCGCGTACTATTGCACTCTATTTTAAAACTGTCTGAGGCTACGGAACGACCTCTAAAGGTCACGGATCACGGTCAAAAAATTTAAAAACCAAAGTGTTCTTTTTTTTTTCCACTCCGTTTTCTACGCTCGCGCGATACAAGGGACGCGAATGTGCGATGACCCAGAAGGTTAAAAACGACGTGCAGTGCTCAAAATGCAGCCAAACGCTCGTCGAATCGCTGTACAGAGCAAAGCGTCACGTAGTAAAGCCGTAGTGGTAGCGTTAAACCATGCGCAAGTGGAGTATCCACAGCGCGATGCTATAAACAAAAAAAAAAAAAAACGCCGTTATCATCTGACGTGATAACGCGCCGATCAATTATGTCAGTGGTTCCCAACTTTTTTTATTCTACGTCCTCCCACCGCACTATCATGTAAATTTTCAAAAATCTCACGCTCCCTTGAATTAAAGACTAGAGTTTAGACGACTTTTTTTTTTTTGATGAGCCGTACAAATAAATTTCACAAAATAACTATTATTATATACAACTAATGACTCATTTCTGAATAAAATATAAATCGATTTAATAATTAATAATATTATTTTTACATTTTTATACTAAATATTATGAATAATAATTAAATATTATTAAAATTCTATTTAATTTATACTATTAAAATTAATTTAATTAATTTCATCATCATCGCTATATTTCCCCCTTGGGGGAATTCCCCCGATTTGGGAACCACTGAATTATGTCGTTATCGCTTATCAATTTCCCAAACGAAAGATAACTCACAAAAGAAATTGCAATTGTCTCTGTGTGGTTAACGTGATAGTAGAGATTTTTATTCGAATTTCCGACAGTGTCGTTTGTGGTGTGTTGTTCGTGTGCGATTGTGTGTTTGAGCTTTCCGATTCAAAGAAGTAACGAGCGACAGAATATATTTCGTAAGTTCCAGAATTTTATTCGTTTTAATTACGAGTACATACCTATCATCCGTTTTACTCGCATAAAATGAGTAATTAGGTGTTTTTAAATGTGTTTTAGACGAAAATTACATAGTTCATAATATTATATAAATGTTACAGTTCCGAAATTGTACACTTCGCGGTGTGTACAACGATTTTTGTACGCTTTAAGAATTGTGTACAGACATTGTATAAAGTGAGAATTATTGTTAAAATCTAGTTATTTTATATGTATACGAACTGTCAACCGGTATTTAACATGTCTGGATTCCAACATAATATATTATGTTATTATTATTAACGTACGTAATAATCAGGGCTGACCCAACGTTATAGCAAAATGGACAGCCGCTTAATTTTATAATGAGCCGAAATCTGTAGTGATAAAATCGTCATACACCGTATACGATTTATATATTTTTTACATATATTTTATGGTTATGGAGGGGAGGCGAATTTTACAAATCCTAAGTATATAATTCAAACTTTGTACGTAATTATATTTGTATTTTTACCACCTACTTCTTTACGTGTAATGTCTTAAATCAGTTATACTTACTCATGTCTATGGCATTGCAGATTTTTTTCTTTCTATAACTGTATTCAGAGACTACAATATATTCTATTATTATGAACTTTTTGTTCAGCCATTTTTTTTTCTACAATAAGACTGTAACATAATATTATTATTTTATATTTTTATATTCTTATATCAAAATAAATCATCAACTTAGAATATTGTTTTATGTTTGATAAGTATAGTTGGTCTCAAAAATGTTTAAATGTTGCAATAATTAAAATTAATATTTCAAACTGTTTTAGGTAAAAATGATCAGATTAAATCCTACAAGACTGGAACTTAGGGTCGAAGATATAGGTGAATTCACAGAAGTGAAAGCTGAATTTGATGCTTTTAAAAAAGCTAAAGAAGAAAAACAAAAACTTCTAACGGGTAGTAACAACACTGTAAAAACCAAGCAAGAAGTAGTACAAGAAAGAATAGGGTTTGTTCCGAGGCCCAGACATTCATCGCAATGAAGAGGATATACTATAATTTATTTATTTATTGTAATTAATATTACTTTTTTAACTTTTATATATACATTTTATTTTAAATTATATTCGATATTAAAAAAGAAAATTATAAATTTATCATTTATCAAATATTCTCATCCGTTTAAATTTAAACAAATTATTATTTCTTGAAATTATAATGTATGACTTGATTAAATTTACATAATATGTATATTAACTATTACAATAATATTATACTGCAGCTTTAGCTGTAAATATTATTATAATGAAATCAATATTTAGGTTATTTCCACTTTATTATTTTTTTTCGATTAAGGATTTTCTTTATTATTTTTTTCAACTTATTAAAATTGAAAACATTAATTTTTATATAATATTTACTATATAGTATGAATTATAAATTATAATGTAAGCGTGCGTTTTCTTTGGCATAAATAGGCCAACACTTTACGTACAAATGATGTATTAAAAATATGTCTCGCTTTAAATTCGGTAAAAATTCTAGATTTAAATTTTGAACTAAACGTCATAATATAAATTGACTCTGCACAGCATGCTTAATTATCATGTATATTGTGTGTTACAGCTAGCAGAGAGGTAGCAAATCTGAGTAACATACTATTAATTTTTGTACAAGTAACAATATCATTATTAATAGGTAGGTAATTATTGTTGTAATATTTGTACATAATATACAATATTTAGGTACAATAATACAAATTTGTTCTTAAAATCTATATATACCATCAGATAATTAATTAGGTTGGAAGTAATAAAATTCAGATTTGAATTGACCAAAATTATAAAATGTAGGTACATATTTCTTTCACAAAAAACACCTACAGTCTACCTATATTATTATATTTATTAATGAATATACGTACACATATTACTTTGTAACTTATATCTTAAATGATTGACTAAAATCACAGGAAATTGGAGTTTAGTAATACAGTTAGACAAATAGAAGTAAAATATCTATTTTGAAAATTTGATACCAACTGGCTAACTTTACATGTCCAGATGACGATGTTGGAAAATTATTTGCATTTATAAAATCAATAACAGTAAACGTACTTTACCTAATATCTAATAACTGTTATAAATGTATAGATTATTGGCCACAATACACTATGATTATTGATTCGTTGCTATTAATAGTAATATAAAAAAAAGAGCTATTCAACAGAATCTACCTATGTAACAATATTTTCGATTTTGTCTTATTAACCTACTAATACACATGTATTAGAATACGCTTATATATAAGTTGTCTGAATTGTTAATGTAAAATAAGTCAAATTTAGGTAGTTGTGCAATACTCGTCATTGACGATGTCGAACATTTCATCAGACGAAACTGATTTAAATCAATTGCATCATACAATTATAATGTCAGTTGGTGAAATATTTTCAAGACCAATTCGAGACAAAGTATTAAATCGCAGCACTCTGATCAAAGGTCTGACTAATATGATAAAACACGAAGAAATTAAGAATTATTTCTATTTCACCGAACTGGTTTTAGATAATTTAGTAAAACTATATTTATTTTCAATGCACTAATGACTTCTGTATAACTACGTACATATTTATTTTATAGAATTTAGAAAACATAGATATCGTCGGCGATTATATGTTTTTAAAAAAATTGATCTTACGTCAGAACTGCATAAAAGACTTAAGCGCATTAAATAGTTTAAACGACTTGGAGTATTTAGACGTGTCCCACAATTGTTTGGAACGAATTTTAAATTTCAATCCGCCAAAGATGTTAAACTTTGTTGATATTTCGAACAATAATATTGAACAATTGGAAGACTTAACTGGTTTTTGGAGTTTAGCACATTTAGATTTATCGCACAATGCCATCAAACATATTATCGGGTTACACGAATTAAAGTGAGAAATGCGTATACATGATAAAATCGGCATACTGAATACATTATTTTTAATATTTCAATTTGATGTACCTATTATAGGTTTTTGACATACCTAAATTTGTCTCACAATTGTATAAAACAAATATTAAACGATTCGCTACCTTGTACACTGGTAGAAATCGACTTGTCTTATAACGATTTAGAGCATATACAGTGGGACATGTCATCTAGTATGTGTGAAATACTCCACTTGTCGCATAATAAATTAAAACTACTTCATTTTCTAAACGTAAGTTTAGTTATTAGTTAAATATCCAAATCACAGACGTTAATAACTATATTAAGTACCTACCCATTATTGGTTTATGTAATTATGTAGGTATGTTAATACGGATAATTGACTAATCGTTTTTTGTAACAATAATATGATGTGCATGAATTGTCGTCCCATTTATATTCTTTTATCTAATAAAACAGTCCGTATATATATTATATACCTACATATATTTGAAAGAAACAAAACTTTTTAAAACCGTTTGATTTATTATATTCAATTTTTTACTATAAATAATGCATATCATATTGCACTATAAATATGGGTGTATTGACTTTTAAAGGGGAAAAATTAAAAAAAAATTCTTTTCATAATAATTATTCCGGAGCCATTATATAGAACAAAATTCCGTGTGAGGGGGCGACATCATTATATTTGTCGACTAAACGCCGATTAAATTCGTCACTGTCTATTAGATAAATATTTATTGTTTATAGAGTGTAAGTAATAAGTATAATAAATTACTATCCCCCACAAAAAAAAAATTAAATAGGTAAGTATAATATATTGTTTACTTCTAAATTTTTTTTGAATATAATATAATATCATAGCTTTTTAAATTAAATATTTAAATCCAATAAAATATATACATATTTATAAAATACGCGATAAGAATATTCATAATTTAAAATTCTAGAACGCTAAAAATTTGTCAGTTTTGAATATACAAAACAACATGATCGATGATGTGCTTCAAATCGAATACTTGAAATCTTTAACAAATCTTCGTTTTTTAAATTTCGAAAACAACGAGTTTATTAACATAAACGTTCACGAGCAAATATTTTCAAATAATTTACCATCAAAATCAATCATTGATCAGACATTCATAAAAACAGGATTACTGCAGGTATTTTATTAAATAATAAGTTAACTAATACATATATTTTATGTATATATATATATATATATAAACAAATAAACAATACATGCGTATAAATACGTAGATTTATTATTTACTGCATTGTATGTCGTTAGTTATATAAGTATAGTAATAGTAAATGTTTAAACAGGAGCTCAATCAAATGGAAGTGTATTCTATGCTTATGGCGAAAAAGAATACGAGCAAACTCACTGTTCTAGAGAATTTATCAGGAAAATCTCCTATAGGTGAGAGTAGCGGTAGAAATTGCAACGAAACTTATTCGCTTCCAATGGTCATTTTGGTCGGACCGCCAAAAACTCGCAAGAAATATCTTTTGAATCAGATAATTACTAAACACGCCGATAAATTTTATCGAGCATTCATGTATACGACAAACGATATGTGTAACAATAGTATATTTAAAACGATCACCGCACAAGTGTTTAATAAGATGACTTGCAGCGGAGAATTTGTATTCAGTTATCGATTTTTAGGACACTCGTATGGTTTAAGTGAGTGTATATAATATATATACAGTGGTCGAAGTGGATCAAAATAAATGGGAGGATGGAAGCAGTGTCATCATTTCAAGTTTTGAATGGGAGGGGGACAAAGTTGTGAACGGTCCATATTGTTGAAAAATAAGCAAAAACAAGGCTCTAACACTGGCCCTTTTAACCTTCATGGTGAATTCTATATTTTTTATGACTGTGATTAAGTGGCGTTATTAGATCTATTGAATGTTAAAATTTTAGGAAACGAAATAGTTCTTACAAATAATAAAAAAAAAAAGATTCAAATATATTTTCTAAAAAAAAAATTAGGCAACATATAACAACTATAAATTATAAAAATAATAAATATAATTATAGTATATAAAGGAATATAAATTGTATATATTTATATAAATATAACTATATTTATAATATATTAATGTATTATATTATATAAATATAATTATAATAAATTTTTAAACAAAATAAGTAGGAGAATGGAATATGCTAACTAAAAGAAGCGGAGGGATGGCATCCGCCCAACTTCGACCACTGCAATATATATATACGATATTCTTAAGCTAATTTAATGTTTTTATACCGAATTATTATTAATATTTTTGTTATAGGTAAAGATCAATTTTTCAAATGTGCCAATGAACATAAAGTATTAATCACGTTTGCGAATTTAGAAGGAGCGTTGAGTTTAAAACTCAAAGGCTACAGTCCAATATTCGTGATGGTATTGCCAGTAGACAAATCACTGTATAAACAAAATGTATACCAAAGTATAGAAAAATACATGAATCAAAATAGTCCATTAACTGCAGAGAACTTGAAAGTAAAACAGAGTTTATAAACAAATATATTAATTATAATTATTTAGGTACTACATACGCACATTTTATTCATCTACAGGAGACAAAAAGAGAAACAATAACTGAACAAACTTTAAACGCAATGGATAATAACAGGTGTGTTTACACAGTTTCTAATGACTTAAGATTTTAACCATTATTTCGCCAATTATTTAGAGGTACCCACATAGTCCATATAGTTAGGTAGGTAGGTACTAATAGGTACCAATACAGTATTGGTACAGATTTACTTTAATCTTCATTAAAGTTTCAAGTAATTTATAATTTACTTATAGTCGTAATAAATTTTAGCACAAACCCAGATGATTTTACTCTGAAATCGTTTGCTGCATGTTCGTCGGATACAGATGTTGTTGTTGAAACTAAAATAATTTCAAAAAACAAAAATGATGTTGATGACGATTTAGATGATTCAATTTTAAATGATCCTCGTGTGGTATATACAAACGAGTGTATTAACAATCTTAACATTTACTATAATCTTTATGAAAAGAGTTCAGGCATATTTCATTCATTGGTAGGTACCATTATAAATAAATATAATATAATTAAAAATCATATTAGGTACTAAAATTTTGGACGAATTCGGATTTTCAGGTGTATGTTGACAACTCTCGAAATGCACTGAAAGAAATTACCACGATTATGGTTAACGTTTACAATGAATACCAAACGAATAAAGAGTCAGAAACCCAGACACAACCAAATAAACATACGTTAGAGTACATACAGGCTCGTCATAAACAATTAAACAATGAACTATTCAACTATACAAATGAAAGTCATAAAATGTGTTGAATAAAAAATTAATAACAACATGTTGATATGTAATTAAAATCCGTAGTACCTACCTATTAGTTTTTTTATTATTGAAATATAAATTTGTTTGTATGTATTCTGTGTATACACCAAGATAACTGATCAATAACAGGATTATTATTATATCGTATGGTATAATATGCAAGCTTACAGACTAGATACAGTTATATAATTCACAAAAACAATATTTAATATTATGGTTGCCATATGTCCCGGAAAACCGGGACTGTCACCGGTTTTTGACTTGGTGTACCGGTGTCCCGAAATTTATTTTCAGGATAAATAAATGTCCCGATTTTGGGAAAAATTAAAATTGTTTAAAACAATTTTTCGAATATAAATTATAATCGAGTCAAAACAAAACAAATACGGTAAATACAATTTTCGATACACATTTTTTTGTATTGTTATAGTGTATAAAATATTGTGTCGTTTTCTATTTTTGAATACATAGGTACCTACCCCTAATATGATACAATAATATTTTTAGTCTAATTTAATTTGCTATTTTTGCTGTCTGTCCCGGATTTACTTGATGAAATTATGGCAACCCTATTTAATATAAGAATTAATGGTATATAATTATAATAATAATAAAAAAAATAATAATAATAATTAATAACAGGATGGTTAAATTAAATGGGCGGAAACAAGTTGCTCGCCGGCGAAAAATAAAATAACTCCGGATAACGTTTCTGAACGCACTCTAGGCACTGAACTCAATACATTGATTTTGAGTTAGGTTAGGTCTATGGTCGGTCACGACCACGGTCTTAAAAGATTTTTAAGACCGTGGTCACGACGAATGGTTATCACTAACCAGTCGCAATAATCTTTCATAGAAAAAAAAATGACAAAATCATTATGGCGATCACCGCAGCTGTAGACGTTGGACCTGTTCGGTCGTATTTTCGTTGTTTATTTACTACGCGTCCGCCGTTATTGCTTTTTTGCATTTTGTTTGTCCGCGTCGCAGCGTCCACTTGTGGCCGGTGTGTAGTGTTCCATCGAGCATACCGCATTGCGCCGGCATAATTTTGTAAGTAATTATTAAACCAAATCATAAAAATATTTAATAATAATTAAATTATTGTTCCTATTATCTGTTCAGTGTAACACGCATTAATACCGAATGCTCGTTTAACGTTTATTTTGGCAATGTAATCCAATCCACGTTTGAATGTACAATTTCGTAAGACCGTTAGCGATTTTATGTTTAGTCTACAGTCGTTAAATCGTCCATTAATGACTCGGGCTTACCGATCGTTTAATTTTTATTCAATGTATTTTCAAAAATGACTGAAACACCAAAACAGTTAGCCCACAGTTAAATACAAATACATACGCCAGATACAGATCGTGTGGAATTGACTACGATCGGCCAATCGTAATAATAATAATTTTTTAACAGGGTTCGAGGTACATTGAAGAAAGAGCAAAATGTCTGATTTCGACAACGAATCGTCGTCGGAAAGTGACAGTGGCCATCCGGTTTTCGACAGTTTTTTCAGGGATCAAATACCACAACAACGGTTGTCTCCGTATCCAAATTTAGAAATTGATTTTACTTCGAGTGAAGAAAGCAGCGATTTGGAAACGTTTTCGTCTAATAGTAGTGACGTACGTCTAAAGACTTGTTTTGTAAATTGTAATCACTTTTATTGTTAAACGTTTTATTAAAATGTAGAGTTGTGTCGTTGAGCTGTTGAATAACATTCCTGAGGAACCGGGTTATGTAACCGATGACTCTTCTAGTAGTTCTGAATGTTCTCTGTTGTCACGGTTTAGGGAAATAATACCTCGTGTTCCCGAACACAATATTTGGTCTGTGACTAAAGAACTGTACAACAGGTATTAGTTTTTATACCTATTTATACATAAAATGTCTTTATTTTTTTGCAATCGAGTAATTGTGCTATTATTTCAGAGAGATCGGCAACTATAAAAGCAGTGCAATGTGGCCAAACAAGTTTTACCAGTCATTAGTTGGGGTGCTAAAGTTAAAAGTGAGCAGACAGTTGAAAAAACACCGAGGATGTGTTAATGCGCTCGACTTTAATACGTCCGGTAATCTGTTAGTGAGCGGGTCGGATGATTGTAAAATTTGTCTTTGGGATTGGTCGAAAGGAACATGTTTGTTTAAATATTCTACTCCGCACAGGAGAAATATTTTTCAGGTATGTGTATTTTTTAATGAAGCACAACAATATTTCTTTCGGTATTGATGCCATTTCATACGCATCTATATGACTATATCAAATAACAAACAATATCTATATATAAAAAAAAAATATTTGTTGACAGATTTTTTTTTTAAATTTGCAATAAAAACGTTTTTATATAATTAAACATTTTAATAATGTATAGTATAATTCGTTAAATTTATTTGCCATCGAAAAGTAAATAAATAGAAAATATAATTTCTAATGTATCAACGTCAGTATCAATGTACTTTCAATTGTTTACTCAGATCGTTGTGCACCACTACACCACTAGTGTTTTTACGTAATATACATGTTTATTCATTTATTTTATTTATTAGACTAAATTCCTCAATATTCAAGGAAGTAACCATACAATTGTATCAAGTTCACAAGATGGTTTAGTTGTATTGTCTCTTGTGAATAATTCGGGTTGTCTTCACAATAAAGTAATAGCAAGTCATACTCGTTCCTGCAACAAACTTAGTGTTCATCCTGCTGAACCGTATGTTGTTCTCAGTTGTGGAGACGATGGAATTGTAAAAAGTATTGACATTCGTGAATCGCCTATTGATGAAAATGTGAAAATTACAAAGTGAGAAATATAATGTATTTTAATTTTCTGTATATAATATTATTATTTTAAAATTAATTAATGAATGTCCAATTATAATAATTTTCATGTTAATTAGTATACTGCATAACAAATACCGTAATGGTAATACTATGCATTTATACGGTATCGATATTAATCCTATGAATTCATTGCAATTTATTCTAAATGGTGATGATAAATATGTAAGATTGTACGACAAAAGACGTCTGTCTTCAGGGCCTGTTAAAAAATTCTGTAGTATGCTTCCAAATTCTAGAGTAAGTAAATATAGTATTATGAATAATTTGAGTTGAATTCTGTAGCAATTTAATTATCTTTAGCGAACAGGTGATGAGCGCATTGACAATAATTCAAGAGCAAGAAATTTTTTAGAATCGCATATTACATCTGCTGTGTACAATTATTGTGGAACTGAAATTTTAGCTTCTTATAGTGATGATGACATTTATCTTTTCGATGTTAATGCTTGTCCAGAAACTTACTTACACCTTTATAGTGGTCATTTGAATAGAGCGACTGGTATTTCATTTAATTTCTCTTTTTTTATTTTTTTTTATTTTATATATATATATATATACATACAGGGTGTTTCTGAACTCAGTACCATAAATTCGTACACACACTCAGTGGCGTGACCCAGTGACGAAAATTTTGAAATATTTCTTCCATCATTAAAACCATTAACCTAACCATTAAAATCATTAAAATTTATAATTAAAAAAAAGTTTTTACATTTTTATTCATCAAATTTTGATATAAATGTAAAAATAAATACTCCATGATATTTCCTGTAAAATTCTCATACGAATTGATATGTCACATCATTTTTGCTCATTTCTGTCCGATTTTGACGCTCACGATATGCTTGTGACGCCCTAAGTCGTTACGAAGAAAAAAGAGATAAATAAATAAATAAATTATACCATGATATTTCCTGCAAATTTCTCATATGAGTCGATATGTCACATCACTTTTGTTCATTTCTGCCCGATTTTGACACCCGCGAGACGCTCGTGACACTATGACGTCATGACGTCAAAATCGGGCAGAAATTAGCAAAAGTGATGTGACATATCGATTAGTATGAGAAATTTGCAGGAAACATCATGGTATAATTTATTTATTTATTTATCGCATTTTTCTTTGTGACGACTTAGGGTGTCACGAATATCTAGTGAGCGTCAAAATCGGTCAGAAATGAGCTACAGTGATGTGGCATATCGATTCGTATGAGAATTTTGCAGGAAATATCATTCAAAACTTTGAGTCATTGGGTCACCCCACTGAGTGTGTGTACGAATTTATGGTACTGAGTTCAGAAACACCCTGCGTATATATATATTAAGTAGATACAGAAATAAATCAAATTCAATTTAATTTGTTTTTAGTTAAAGGTGTCAATTTTTATGGTCCTAGAAGTGATTACGTGGTATCTGGATCAGACTGTGGATATTTATTTATATGGGAAAAAAAATCTGAAGCTATAGTCCTAAGAAGTCATGCAGATGTAAAAGGAGCTGTAAGTTTAAACGTTTTTTTTATTTGGGTGTATTATCTATAAAATATTTTTGGTTTTTAGGTTAATGTATTGGAAGGACATCCATTTATGCCAACACTAGCGACCAGTGGCCTGGATAATACTATTAAAATATGGGAACCATTAAACTCACCGCAAAAACCAAATAGAAGGGAATTAAGACTGGTAAATGTTTATTTTAATTGTATATATATATATATATATATATATATACATTACAGGTCAGGCCCAAACAAACAAATAAGCAAGGCTGGGCAAGTTAACTGTTTTTTTTTTCACTTGTTAAGTTAATTAAAAATAATTAAATTAAGTTAAATTTAACCAATTTTAATTTTTTTGTTAATTTTTTAAGTTAAAAGTTAAACGTTAAAAAAAAAGTAATTTAACTTAGTTAAAATTTTCTGATTATCAACAAAAATATGAGAAAGTTGCAAGGGCCTAATATATTTCCGATTACGGGATACACATAAATTCACTTGTTAGCGCTGATAAATTTTCATAGCCCAAGAAACCCGTGGGAAGTTTTGCCCTTTTCCACATCCTCTTTTTACATTACTTGTACAAGTAATATATTCAAAATCATTCAGAAATTTACATTGTTCTTCAGCTAAAATTTAACTTGAATCTTTTGTAAATAGTTAACATAAAGTTAACGTGTTAAGTTTTTAAAAAAAGTAACTAAGTTAAAAGTTAAATTGAAAAAAAATTGCTTTAATTAACTTAATTTTAACTTTTAACTTGTTAATGCCCAGCCTTGCAAATAAGTAATTAGTACATTGTAGGTCAATATTAATAATAGAAGTGAATGAAAAACTAATTTATAGAGTAAGTAGGATCAATGTTAGCAATATGCATACGACGATTTAAAGGAGAGCTGATGTAGTAATCAGTGGTAGAATACAGAATATGAAATTGTATACTAGTATGTGAGGGGACATTGAATGAAACACAGGAAAGAAGATCAGGGCAGTCAGTCTTATGATTTAGAAAACTGAACAAAAATTTAATATTAAATTAGTGTTTACAGCGTAAGAGATAGTAAATGTAGATAGGAATTTTAGGACAGTGGAATAGTAATGGGAATGATAGGAAATATTGAATTTGAAAGCAATATAATGAAGAAATTTTCTCTGAATCCTCTCAGTCATACAACTAGCAACTGCAGTAGGTGGGTCCCAAAGAACCAGAACTATACTCTTAATACTGGTCGAGCACAATACAAAGCTTTAAAAGGAGTAATGATGTTAAGTTATATATATATATATATATATATATATATAAGATTCTTGAAACACACGGACATTAACATTATTCTCCGTAAAGTCATTTATCAATCCACTTAGACAACAGGACAATTCTTTAATTTATATAACACTGTTATCATTGGTTAAATATTATTTTTGTCAAATTGAATTTTTATTTTTAAAATAAATATTCTACATATTTTTCCATATTGAAATTTTAAAAAAACTTGCTCTGTAACAAGTGATTAAATCATTACATAATTATAATTACTTGATGATTTTATCAATATTTTTTAAAATTCAAAGAGTATATTAGAATCTTAAAATTATTTATGTAATAAAAGGTTTCGATCTTTTTATTGTAAATTTAAATTAAAAATTTGTATATATTAGATTATAAGTACCAGTATTTATTTAGAAAAAGTATGCTTATATTATTTCTAAATTTAAAGCTTGATTAACATATTTAAAGTTAAAACATTTTTTAAAAACAAAGTGTGTGTATTTTTAGGTATAATAAATTGATAATTGCGTCATGTTTTCTTCATGTATGAGTACATTAATTTTACTAATTTTAAAATTGTTGTATTGTTTTAGAGTGTGGTAAGAAATAGAATGGAGAAGCATGGAAGCAAAAGGAGTATACATTTTCGCTAATTAATTCAGTAAATTAATCCATTACGGTTAGATTTTAAGAAGTAACAATAATTGTAATTATAGTAAATTATATTTAAACATTTTATATTATACTTTATTGAAAGTTTCTGGTCGGAATAAAAAAAATTGCAATTATGTACGTAAACCGGGTTTCATTTTTATGCACTCTCGCCATAGTCTGATAGATAATGAATTAATATGTTTGTATAATATACAGCACATTTGTATTTGTGTATTGGTGACAAAATATTATAACATTGTTGACGCAGACAACACGGTATATACATTCCTTGTGGTTCAGCGCAGCGACAACCGAATACAAAACAAAAAGTGGTCGTCTGTTGGACCATCCTATTCCGACTTGGGTATAGTTAATGTAAGAAATTTAAAATCATTAAATAAATATACATAAACAGTCCACATAATGTTAATATATGGTAGCTTTAAAATGGGAACCATAGCGTCAAGAATAGTTGTGTGTGTGTGGAAAACCAGACAAATGCTGCCTCTATTAATAAAGTGACTAATAATAATAATATGACTATCACTTGATTGATTGGTTAAATAATTTATATATATATATATATATACACATATGTACATTATTATTATTATTATGTCATTTAAACAAATATTATTTAATAATTAAGAGTTGATTTTTTTTTTTAAATAATGAGTAATTTTATAATTATTTGACAGTTGATTATTAAATTTTTGTTTGAAGATAAAAATGTATTATTTTTATATAACGCTGCAGGCTGTCACATTTTAATCTCGTACTTAATTTGTGCATTCACATAATATGGTGGACATTATTTTATCTCTATTCTGGCAATACTTACCAATTGCCACTCTTGTAACAATAAATGTAGATTGATTTCGTTGAAATTTACTAATGTTCACATAGTGTAAGACATTTGTTGTCTGCAGCGTCATATATTATTATGGTTTTAGTTGTTAATATGTATTTAAAAACAATTTCTACACCCTGTTATTTTAATAAATTGATTAAATACCATTTAGACTCTATTTTAATGTGCTCCGCCCCCCTCCACTTGTCAAAATTGCCTTGATCTGTTATCGTGAGTGTATGACTATTAAAAAAAAATACTTTATATATAATTCATATTTATACGATATTAATATATACATATATTATATCAATATTTTTTACATTAATTTACAAGTATTGACAGTTCTTTTATTATTTTATTGTGTATGATCGTTGTTGCTACAATTTTTTTTTTAAAACAATTTGAGAAGCCTTAACGGCATAAGCATTCAGAGTGCATATTAAAGAAAAAAATGTAATTTTTTAAAATCTATATTATGTAATTGTGAATCTGACGATAACGTACAATTAACGTTTGAATGTGATGATATATGCAGTTGTAGCAATAATTTACGTTTTTAAGATTCTTCATTATCATCTATTGAAGTTCTCCCATTAGAAGAAAAGCCTAATGGCGAGAGAAAAATTTTCTAATAGTGTAATGCGCATTACATTTTTCTGATTATTTGGGGACAGATTGTATGGACAAGTTTAAATATTTGTAAAACTATAATGTTGTAAATGTTGTAATACAGCAATTAAAAATGCTTCATATTTTGCGAAATTATAATTCACAAACTTTTTCGTTATTAAATTTTCCTTTACGAAATTGTACCTTTTGCATAGAAAATCTTGGGAGTGGAAGAAACTGTAGAGAAAGTGCCCCACGTAAAAGAAACATTTGCAAATTTCTCACATCTAAAATTAAAAATGATCCATCTTCAGTTACACATTTTTCTTCTTTTTGTAGCCACATTTTGATTTTATTATAACTTATTTAATACACTGTAATTTAGAGACTTTAACTGGATTTGAAGAAAATGATACAATTGATAAAATTCTTAATATTAAGTCAATTAATAACATTTTAATGGTATTTTCTCTATAAAAATATTAGTTGATTTTTTTTTTTATTTGGTACTTATAGTTCCCTTATAACGGTTATATTTTTTTTTTACCTGCAATATCAATTATAATTTATTATTATTACCATTACTGTTATTTAATCGTATGTTTACATCTATGTTCTATTTATTAAGTACACTTAATTGTATAATTTTTATAATTGTATGTACGCTAAAGACCAAATGAATAATCTTTATACACCTAGTTATAAATATCATATTGTAAATATGAAAAGATTATTTTCCATTGCTGTGTAAAAATTATAATTTGTATTTTATATTGCCGTTATATACACGTTTATCACTGAGGTTGTGAATTCGTAGTAAAAACGCAAAATTTTAATTTACGTTAAAATGTTTTTATCAATTTCCGTTAACATCTTTTTACATACATTTTATGAATTTTATATTTGTAAGCACTATCTAAATAAATTAAAATGTTTGTAAAATTTATATATACAATAAAGTTCTTTCTTTTTAATATGATTTGATCGTTTCTTATACTTAAAAAAAAATTTAAATGCATTTTTCAAGGTTTTACAATGTAAGTGTATATTTTAATTCACAGCTCTTTTTATCACAGTGTAAGTAGTTTTAAATATTAAAAATTAATATAAATAAATTATAAAATATATAAAACCGATGTAATCCTAGTGTAATAATTATTTTTACGAAATGCAGTAAAAAAAAAAAAATTGTACCTTAATTGGTTTTTATAGTCTGCTGACAGTGTACTATTATTGTTTATATTTGTTGACGTTACTCATTTAGTCATTTCCATATAGAGCACACTGCCGAGTGTTGTCTATATACGTTGACTTGTTGGACAAATTTTATAATGCATAAAGTATAAGTATTTTTCTACACTTTAAAAAAGAGTTTTTTATTTGCTTGTTTTAAAGTTGATTTTTTGATATATTTCAGTATTTCAGTACAAATTATCCATTGCACTCTTATCAAATTTAAATGTTCAGCATGGTGTAAAATTTAATGTTTTATTTCAAGTGGTAAATCAATCTTTAAGATTTAGGTACTGAAATATTTTATTAAAAAAATGTGAACAAACAAAATTGTTTATTGGACAATAAACTAGTTCATGCTGACAAAATGAAAAGACAAATTTTTCTCGCATAAAATACAGTTTCTTTGTTAACATTTGTTGCTTACAAAGGGTGGCACAGGTTTTAAGGTACAGCACAGAATAAATGAAAGAGATACTTTTTTTGAGGTGCGACTGGTCACCGAAGCGTCATCCCGGCATAGAAAAAACGTCATTACGTATCCAGTATCATTGTGATTTTCATGAGAATTTTTGTTTTTATTAAGTTAAATTTGAAATCTATTACGAGTGTGAATAATGAGAATAATAAAATTATTTTACAATGTGTCTGCAGTATCCACCCAAATGTTGTCTTTATACTTCTTCTCATTACAGTATTTTTTCTAATTACTTTAATCGGTTGTTTTTTTTACTTTGTCCGAAAAATTCGATATTTTGAGGCACGTGACGGTCGCCTCGAAACACCACACGGACCTGTATTATCGACAGTCGCGACAACAAACAGCTGTTGTGCGTTGGAAACCAATAATTAGGAATTACATACGAACGTCGTACAAGCGCCGATCGCGCCTTGATACCGTACCTCAAAAGACGGACTACTCACTAGTGAGCTTCTAACCATTCTTAACACACAAGAATATTTTGCGTCTTTTTGAACTGCTGGTTTACGGTTTCTTTGGACTTAAAATTCTTTGTATTAAATTTTCCTTTCGAATATTTTCGTATTTCAAGACAACGGCGATCATCGTACGACAAAGGTACGTACTACAGTCTTCATCTCTAATCAGTAATTATCATCAAACTAAATTACTATTCCCAGACTGATGACACTAATACTCTCCTACAGTCAACAGGGGTTTCCGTAATAATTCAAATGCAACTCTATTCACTATCCACAAACACACAATATAATAGTTTTAAAATAACATATATTCCCAATTTTAATTGTTTTAAATACTATCGTCATTTTTGGTACATTTACATAGTTTATAATCACTTATATTAAACGTTTAAAGTATAAAATAATTAAATATAAAACTATTAAAGAGCTTAAATTTATTTGTACTTTTTTTTTCTTTTAAATATTTTAATACATTCCAATTAAAGTTGAAAGTCTAGTATAATATTTTAACATAATTAAACCTAGAATGATTGTGTACACCGCTTTGATAGCAATTACTGACCACGGATCAATTAAAAGCCAAGCAGCAAAAGAGTCTATAACCACTGTACGGTATACAGACAACAGTAGAAGAATGGTAACAGTGGCAAACGGTGAAAACTTTGATTGCAATTTGGACAAGTCGTGTCTGGACCACAGCCAAACTAATGCAGAAGTCACTATATGATGCATCTAAATAAACAATTATAACAAAATATAGTACTTAATTAAATACAAATATCCAAATAGTAACTAACTGATAATTTATAAAATAATTATAATTTCAATTATATTTAAGATTTTTTTGATATTTAATTTCGTACAGAAATGTAAAATAAATCTTCAGTGTTGAATATGTTATAAAAAAAAAAAAATTATTGAATTACAACTGAGTGCCAGCAGTATTGTCAGAACGTCAATAGCTGTGAATCGGAAACTAAATGAAATCACAAATTTTTAATAAACGCCATCGTTTTTAAAGTTTACAAAAAAATGAAAAATCCGAAGGGGAGAAAATTTGTTTAGCAATAATTAATGATCATTCAGTTTTCATCATAAATTACCCGTTATAATTTATTAATATACACTATGATAAAGAAATTATGACCGAATATATATATATACATATTTACATTACATAAAAAAAGATTTTCATACCAAATTTATATTGGATTCTAGACATTTCTGTGTGTACTTCCAATCAAATTCTGTGCCTCTTGCGCCTACCCATAAAAGTAAAAATCTTGTTAACAATATTTCAGCACCGGCCCAGCCAATGCCCGCAGTCATTACTTTGGCATGTCCTTTGCCCGGTATGCTTTGTAATATCATGTATATGCCTGCAATATCGGCCAAATCAACGGAACTCTTGAAAAAATTCTAAAAAAAATTAAAAAAAAAAATTTCGGCTATAAAAAATCGTGTGACGAATAAATGAGAGACATAATATATTTCGTACAACGAGAAAAAACTCTAATATTGATTGTATGTTTTTACCGATAAACTCAAGGTGTTAACAGACGATTCATTGGCCGTAAAGAACGTCGCTAATATCAGCATTTTGCACAGTTGGGTGAATGCGTAGATAATACCGCCTTGTATACACTTCCAAAATGCTCCATATTCCGATCTAAAAACAAAATTAATAAAAAAAAACCCGGAAAACGTTAGGAGGATAGGTACCGTAGGGATACTTACAAATTCGCATATTTATACGTTAAATAGTATGGTACATACAACAAAGTGATACAATTACCAAAATGGTAGAGAGTCATTGTTGACGAGCAATATAAACGTATACAAGAGGATACAATATTTAAAAAAAAACACAAATTTCTAAAACGTATAGTTCACCGTTTAAAAATAATAATAACTTTAAAACTCCACCGGACCGACATTAAATCGTAAACTGCGAATGCTCCTTATCACGACCAATCCTGTGGTTGTCGAGATAAGGAGTTCGTATGAATTTGATAACAATGATAGATCATTGCAATTTGCATTCGATAAAACGGTTCTGAGCGGAGGAGCTTTGGTGTAATATTTTAGGTATATGTATAACAAAAACCAACTCTTTTTATGAACTGAATACCCTCATAAAGACTCGTTTACATTGAGCGAGTTTACAAGCTGCTAGTTCGCGTGTTTAAAAGCTGACGAGTCACAGCTAGTGCGATAATAACGTTGACACACGAAAACTTCCACTCGCTCAATAGCCGATTATAGCTTGCGAGCATAGATAAGAATATATAGCAAGAATATACAGTAGCAACCACGGTCTTAAAAGATCTTTTAAGACCGTGGTAGCAACTATGATAACACACGGATCGTTTACCAGTTATCAATCAATTAATCAGTTTATCAATCTCACGCACGCCAGCCGAAACGCGACAAAAAGCCAGCGAGTAGCGAGTAAAGTAGCCCGGTCTTCAACTTTACTCGCAGATAGTTTACAATCTGCTAGTTGGCTAGTGAACGTGTTTACACCGGGCGAGTTTACTAGCAGCTTGTAAACTCGCTCAATGTAAACGAGGCTTAACCTATAATCGCTATAAATAGTCCAAAATTAAAAGAAAGTTTTTGAGAATTTCTTTTCCTTAATATAATAAACAGTCAGGTAGGTACATAGTTGATGAATATTTCAAATTTCTATAGGTACCCACTCATTATAGTTTCAAAATTACGAAGAAATAACGATAATCGATTTTGACGAAATCGCGTTTTTACCGTTTTTATGTAATTTTTCGGTAGCTTTTGAGTTCTATTTTTAGGCGCTTTTGAGAAAATCAAAAAATGACATCTGTAAAGTACCAACTAGATGCGAATTGCTGCCGGAAACAAACTGTGACCGAAGAAATCGGAGCACTCCTTCTGGTCGAAAATCTGTACACAGAATAAAAAAAAAAAAAAAATAAACGTCATTGTAAAAACAATAGATGCATCGCTCCGCTCAGAATCTAAAAAATAAACATCATTGTAAAACACTAGATGCATCGCTCCGCTCAGAATCTAAAAAATAAACATCATTGTAAAACCACTAGATCCCTCGCTCCGCTCAGAATCTAAAATCATCATTGTAGAACCATAAGCTTCCTCGTTTTGCTGAGAATTAAAAAAAAATTAATAATAATAATGATAATAAAAAAAAAAAATGAAAACGACAATCTGCGTGGCCCGCTTCTGGCCAAACAATATATATATATATATATATATATATATATATACTGATATAGTGATATAATTACCATAATGTATTACAAATTAGTCCGTTTGGCTTAAAAATGAGTATAATTCACGATAAACAATAAATATATTTGGAAAATACTCTGCACTGCAGTAGATACCTATATACGGTAAACTGTACGAACTGGCCAGTTGCCACCTGAATCTACATAAATATTCGAGTACACTTAATCGTTTGATATAAATGAATAATTAAATTGCGTATTAATGTCGGTTATCGAAGCCGTTGTTTGTTTAAAACGGGAATGTCTGGTAATTATTAGTAAACTATTAGATAGGTAACATTGAACAATCGATTCCGGTACAGATAAATTTGGAAACGACAACGCGTTAACACCAATTACTATAATTACGATTATTGATAAACGTTACTTTTTTTATTACATGAATTGTGATTTTAATTTATATATATATATTATTATTATTTTTTAAATTTAAATTTATAATTATTTTTGTATAGTTAATGTATTTAGATTTAGTTTTATATTTATATTAGTTGTATAACTCGATTTCTTAAATTTTGTATTTTGGAAACGGTATACGATTAACGTTACGATTTATAAATGTTGAAACGATTTGTGTGTAAAATAAATATGGCTAATCCTTTGTTATACCTTATAGCAGTGGTTCTCAACCTTTTTGGATTCGTGTCACCCCCATCCACGATAACCCAACACTACGTCTCCCTAACAAAAAAATTCTATATTTTTAAACTTTTCCCAAAGGTTTTCTTGTCACCCCTACACTGGATCCATGTCACTCAAGGGTGACATGTCACCCCGGTTGAGAACCACTGCCATATAGGTACCTATAGGTACACGGAGTGTGCTCAATCGTGTTTCTTTACCGGAATATACGTATGTGAGTAATTCAGTAGAAAAAAATTGGGTTCGAGCCTATTTTGAACTCCAGTGGACTGTAAAGTGCGTGCCTAGTAAATAGTAATATAATATATTGCCAAATTAATCGTCGACTAGGTTTTTTTTTTTTTTCACTTAAAAATCCACTGTTTTTACATATCTATTCAATACGACGCTCGACGACCGCTGTGAAATATGGACATTTTTTTCGTTGTTACGGCTACAGGTTTTTCTTCTTATTTTGACACTGAAAATATGCGTGATATCCAGGGCCGTATTTGAGGGGGTGGGAAAGTGTACGTTGTTGTCCGGGGCGGTAAATTTTTTTTTGGTTATTAAGGGGGCGGTAAATTTTTATAGACATAATACGGTGTGTTAACCAAAAAAAAAAAAAAAAAAAATTATAATGCATAATTTTTTAACGTAAAAATTGTTTTGCCCCGGGGCGCGAAAAATGTAAATACTGCTCTGGTGATATCGTTCGCGATGGCTGAGACAAGTAATGCTATAATACGTATTTGTGTTGATAATGTTGATACATATGTTGCACATGAGTGCGACTCGTGAGAATTTATAATTTTTATACGTATTTTTATTTATTGTACGTACACGCGTCAAATACGTGCGAGCGGTGAACAGACGCGGCGATGCGAGTGAATATAATCTGATTGTCATTTGAATCAAAATTAAAAAAAAAAAAAATTTTTTACATTTTTAATATGTAAATTATTTTTTAATAAAAACTATACAATCTCTATATATATATAATATGGGTGTACTATCGAGGGAAATCAAATCGATTAAAAATGAAGATTTTCACAAAAATTGAAGACTAATAGGTTAACATTAGAACGTTCATCAATGATGATGAGGCCGGTTTGGATTTTATCATCTCTTGAATAGTCAAGGAGCACAAAAAAAAAAAAGAGCTACGGGTGGAAATTAATATTATATCGTACCAGCCGTGTCGCAATATTCGTATTCGATTTGATCAGGTATTATCGTGTTTAGTTGTATGGACGTTATATAAATATATTTTGTTTTATAAATAAATTGTAACAAAATATGTTCAACATGAAAAAAAGTAGCGCCTCCCTGGGGGACGGGGGTTGTAGATGCAGTGCCGCAACTATCGGGTGTGCAAGGTGTGCGACGCACACCGGCCCAACCAACCCTCCAAAACTAATTTAGGCCCTCAAATTGACCTCCAAATGTTATAGTTATTATAGTTTATGATAAGTATTTGATTTTATAACGAAAGGTTAAAATTTGTATACATTTATAATTGATGTATTAATAATTAATAATAAATATATAAAATATACATTTGCACTTTATTCAAGATTTGTCAGGTTTATCATGAAATTTAACTATTCAATAACCAGTAGCGTAAATGCGCAACCATGATGGTGTGTTTGAGGAGTTCAAAGATGAAACAATCTTTAATAGCGTAATTTAGTACGAGATTTTAAATTAAACACATTTAATAATTTCATGACGCAATATTCAAACCTAGAACCCTATCACAAAAAAAAATTTTTTTATAATTTAAAAATAAATATAATGGTCCAGAAGGGGGGTGCCAACCATTGCCCCACTGTCTATAACATTAATTTATTTAACAACAAAGTTCGGCCCCGAAACGAAGCTTGCACAAATTCATATTTGTACTACACATAGTTATTCAAAGTTTTTAATAATGTATGCATTATTAAACATACCAAAATAACTTGAGTGACTCTACTCGTATGAGTGTAATCACTTCAACAGCAAATCAAAACGCTAAGCGTTATCTTGCTCAAGGTATACAAAACACGATCTTTACATCTAATAAAACCATAAGATTAATGTGGATCCCGTCCCAAATTGGCATCCCAGGTAACGAACCAGCTGATGAGCTGGTAGGAAAAGCATACGATGACCTCGTCCAAACACTTAAAATAAAATGCTACTCCCTGTGGCAACCTCAATGGGAAGATCAAACAAATAATAAACTCATCATCAATAACGAACAAATTTTCAGGTCCTGGCAAAATCCCAATGAAATCAATGCATTGTACCCTTCTAATTAGCGGACACCTCCGAATAACGGACGCGGACAGGTTTTTAATATTTCGCTGGGCTCTATAGGCCTCTGAATAGCGGACGGAGGAAACAAATTTATCTTTATGACTAAATAAATGATGAATAACCGACGCGGTTTCAGTTTCACTGATGGTTTGTCAACTTCAGTATAACTATGAAAACCAATAAAATATAATTATTGCGATACAAGAAAAAAAAAAACGAACTAAAATTTCGGTTTTTTTTTCTCATTTTTGACATTTAAAGTAGCATTTTAATATTTTTCAAACGTATACATTTATACAGTTTACGCTCATATAAAAAAATTTTTTCATTATGTCAATAATGAGCAAATCTTAATTTTACAGATATTATGTGCATGCGTACATTTCTTATTATTATTCGTTATTCCCAATAGCGGACATTTATTTTAGTCCCGTTGGTGTCTGCTATTCACAGGTTTCATTGTACAAACATTTTTTTTTTTTATTTGTCACGCAAATACTAAATATTAATTATGACCGATTATCTGAATAGTGTAAAAAAGCCACCGAAGTAGGGAATACTAGCTGTTATTCGCTCAACAGACATTGTGTACTATAGATATAAATCGGTACCCACTGCAGCGCGAATAAGAAACAATTAAAAAAAAAAAATGAGTCCGTTTTATGCTAAACGTTCTATTGTCCTAATAGCTTTTACAACAATTGTACTTATTGCCGATTATACGTATGCTGGTAAGTCGTAATTAAGACTACATATATAATAAAAATAAATATTGATTTGTAAACGTAATATATTAATTATATTATTAATATCGTTAATTAAATAATACGCTATATTTTGTTTTTCGTTTTTAGTGAAAATTCACGAAGGTAAATGATATAAAAGTGTTATTTTCAAAAACTAACATTATTAAATAATACTAATCGCAGTGAAGTATTTGTAGGTATATTTGTTTATTTATTAATTATGAATGAAACGAGAATATCACTGAAAATTAATAAAAGTGTAGTATTATAATTTATAATAAAATTGACAATTGTGTGTTTTTTTTAAAATTTAGATTGTCTATGTGAGATCGCTGATTACGTATTTCATTAAATAGTATAATGCATGACTATAATTTATACAATACGTTATATAGTTATTTAATAATTTTCATATTTTTTTTGTGGCTGTATATATTCCGATACCAATGAAAATTCGTGTACAATTCTGTCAGTACTATACTAGTATATATAGTACATATATATTGTATTTTTGCTTGAAGTTTAATTTTAAACCCACAAACGATCAACATTATGGAGTATATACCTAAGCAAATTATAAGATAAATGAATTAATAATATGAAATAAACTATAAATGTATATAAAAAAAAATGTTTTTAGGATACGCTTTGTAGCGACGACTTCATATACCTAAACTAACCGCGTGTGTTTTTGAATATTTTTTATACGAGCACCCACATTACCTCTAATATCTGGACAGGTGTTTTTAATTCATTAAACTGTAGGATCAAGGGAATTGGAAGTAATTTGAAAACAGATTTGAATTCGTGGTGGATTTTACTAAATATCAACGTTCCAAATTTTTTCGTTTTGTTTTTATTTTGTGATTTTCAAAAATCGAGTGTTGCAATTTGTTTAATAATTGTGGTGGAGGTATAAAAAAGTGGGAAAGTCAGTGTCGAGTAAGACTTTGCGACGAATTCAAATCTTTTTTTCGAATTTATTATCGCACCTGCTAGATCGATCGGTAGGTACGTTAGAAAGTACACGAAACGTCTGTTTTATCACGTTTCGTTTGCAGCGCAAGACAAGAAGAGAAAATATTCGGTTCAAAATTCCGAATAATCTATATTAAAAATGTCTTAAATTTTAAATTATTTTTATCAAATTTATAGAAGTTAGGAAACGAAATTTAAAATAGTAGACTGATCGATCTGTAGCAGACACAGTGACGAATTCAAATTGATTTTTAAAAGTCTTTAGTATCGGCCGAACGGTATGATTGGCAAAAGATTGGTGTTTCGGTCGAAATAACTGACCGATCGCAATATCTTTAATATATTATTATTGTCCAAACCGTCTGGACTCTAGTCACAATAATATTAATGTAATTTAATTTCATTATCTGTCACATTACTCTATATAATAATAGAATTGATATTGTGTTTGTTGAACATTTAAAAATATTAATTAATTAATTTTTTGCTTTTTCAATTTGAAATAATCATGTAGTTGTGTTCTGGAAGGTGGCAAATATTCATAGTAAGTACAATCAGTACTTACTATTGTAATACATTCGTCCTATCAAAATATCGAAAGTACGTAACACATTAAAAAAAAAAATACAAAAATCAATAATCAATCAAAAAAAAAAACCGTTTCTATAATTTTATATTTCCTATAAAGTACACTGAACGATCATGTCGTTTGACAATGTTTCGTTCTCAAATATTTTGAAAGCATTGAGTGTTACTTTGTATTTTGTTCGGAAAATTTTGAGCAAACTACAGCCATTAATGTTGTAAATGTTTTAAAACGTACAAGTTTTACTACCTACTGGGTCGTCTCGCAATTTCTCGATTGTGCGTCGCTCGGTGGATACAATATTCAGTGGAATACTAATAGTCCAGTCAAATTAGACAAAAAAAAAAAACGTCGAAGTTCGGAAAAAGTTCGCCCGCAAATGAATTTTGGTATACATTCAAAGTATACCTTCCTACTGAACGTATTAAAAGTCCTGACGTCTCCCCAAAAAGGGGAGAAATCTACCCTCCCACTATTTTCTTTATAACTCATAGTTCATATTGAATTTACGACCGAAATGTATAGACCGAAAATTGAAGGTCATCTAATTTACCATAGGATTTGAATATTTTAAACAATTAAAAAAAAAATTAAACGTTCAGGAAATCGAATTTCATTTAAACAAACGTCGTGAATCTTTTGAGTTTGTCGTTTTAGATTTTTCATATGAAACGTTCCGATATTAACGAATAAACAAAAATACGAGTGTGTTTTCAATTTAACTGAATAAATAGTACTCAACCATTTTTCATAGACTTAAATATATCCGGTTAATACTCAAAATTAAAAAAAATTCGGGCTCGATCATGATTTCGATCTTGATTGTTTTTCAATTTAATATAATAGTAATAATAATTGTTTGTGTCATTTTGTGCGGTTTTTACAAGTTGCGTATATTCAATAAACATTATATTGTATTTAAGACATGCTTTATGTTTTTTTTTCTTCTTTCAGGAGACAGTTCTGGATTATCCATTTTTCTTCGCTTTTATAAGTTTTATAGTGAGTTAATATTAATATGAGCAATTAATCCAAATATATTGAAAATGGTGTAAATAAAATCTAATCGTCGACAAGCGCAGGACTGATTGAAATTGTTGAAAATGCGGTGGTATCCGATTGTACGCAGTTCTTATATCTACATCTCTCAGGCCAATCTTTTTAACAACCCGATTAAGCAGAAAAATTATGTTTCTGTCGCGTACATCGTTGTCAATTTTGGCCATCCGCTACTGTTAATACTATAGTACGCTGCCGCGTGCAGACGGTATTATATCACAAAATTCACCAAATTAATATGGAGCAATAATTGTAATAATAATTTATGCACAAGTTATTAGTGAAGCCGCACTTATAATAATATAATCGTGAAAAATATTCATAAAACAAAACGTATGCGACAGTAATCCTATCATCGTAGTGAAATATATATATATGTAGGTATTAGTGAAGTCGATTATTGGGAAAAAAGTAATCCAGTATTATTTAAAACTAAAATATATAATATACAATATTATATATATGTATACGTTTATACGTATAGGAGGTATATTTGTTACGCTTGATTTTATTAATGGATCTATAAATTTACAAAGCTGTTATATTTATTATATAGGTATTTACATAATTTAAACATTTTTTTTTTTTTTATTATATATATATATTTTATAGCAATATCGCTGATTGAAACGCTTCATTACGGTAATTATTTAATAAAATAGTAAAAAAAAAAAAAAAAAATAACAAAAAAAAAAAAAAAAAAAAAAAAATAAATAAAAAATAAAAACTATAAATTAATAAGTACTCGTAAATAATATATCTGTATTTTCTATATAGCTTAGTACCCGTTGATGACTTTTTGTCGAAACCAGTAGAAAATTAATAAATTTAATAAAAAACTTCTAAATATATATATATATATATATTATTGTAAACACAAATCTAAAATCGGTTATTTGTGTTCGATAGTAATACGTATAATATACACATTGTCCGGTCGATTTTAGTCGGCACTTACAACTTACTCTATAGTCGGCACCATATTCTTTTATCTATGGTCAGCACTCGACAGCAGTGGCGTAGCCAGAAATTAGACAAGGGGGGTATTCAATAAACGATGTATTCAGCTTTACGGGCCTTACTTAGTCAAATATGTTGTTTTATTAAATAAAATTATGTATAATTAAAATTAATAGTATTCATAGTATTCATGATAAAGTATTCAAACACCAGGAGGTTATAGTATAACTCATATGCAACAAAAATTTCCTTTTGACTATGATTGAATTTTCAAGTATAAAGTAGAAATTTTGGTTTTTTTTTTCAAAAAAATTTGATTTTTTTCTTTAACTGACCATACGTTATATCCTGAACTACATTAGTCCTATAGCAAATTTGAAACCTCTATTAAAAAGTCCATTAAATTTTCATAAAGAAAACATACAAAGAAAGGTTTCAATACTAATTTCATAAGCACCAACACAATCTTAAAATTACTAAACTTTAAAAATTTGACTTCTACCTAACAATTTTGTTTTGTCACTTAGAAGTCCGAAGTGTGCACATTTCATAAAAATTTTCTTTTTTAATAAACTTTCCGATGGAATACTCATTTTTTGAAAAGTTTTGTTGTTTTGGGGAGAAGCAATTGCACTTTAAATGTAAAAAATTGGTATGGTAAATAGTACACACTACTTCTATGAAATGAATCCAGGTAACACGTGAGTCGTCGTGACTTGTAGCTCACATGTAATTACCTGCATTCATTTATGGAAGTAGTGTGTACTATTTACCATAATACCATACCAATTTTTTTACATTTAAAGTGCGATTTCTTCTCCCCAAAACAGAAGTTTTCTAAAAATGAGTATATCGTTGGAAAACTCATTAAAAAAAGAAGTTTTATGAAATTTGTACATCTCTGAGTAACAAAAAAAAATCGTTTAACAGGAATCAATTTTTTTAAATGTAGAATTTATCGGATTTCAAGATTATGCCTGTGTTTGCAAAGATGATACTGAAACATTGTTTGTATGTTTTCTTCAAGAAAATGTAATAAGCTTTTCAATATGGCTTTCAAATTTGGTGTAGGACCAATAATAAGGGGTCTAGGACACTTCGCCGCGACCGATTCGCCGCGGACGTCTCGCCGCTACCGTTTCGCCGACGGACCATTCGCCGTGGACCTTTTCGCCGCCAGACCGATTCGCCCCTGATCGTTTCGCCGCCGGGCCGTTCATCGCCAGACCGATTCGCCGACGGACATTTCACCGCCACTGTTTCGCCGCTACAACTCCGGCACTGTTGGTGAATGGGATACCAAACCGACGCGAAACATTTTGGTTTAGTGTCATTTATGAGGTACACTCAGCAAGTTGCCCCAAAAATCCCAAAAAGGGATTTTTTGAAATTCCTATGTACCAAACCGAATGGGTTCAAACTCGGTAGGCTTCCTCGGGCGGATATTTAACAAATAAATCACTGACTATTTTAAACATAATGAACACTATGGGGGGGGTACTTGGAAGGGATAACTTTTTGGAATCGTCATAGCACATTTAGTTTTAGTTGTAGAGCAACCGGGATACCACTGCTGAGTAGAGCGTACATCTGTGTGTATCATACTAAAAATACCCCCCCACTTCGTTTTTTTGGTTTCGTTATAACTCCGGCACTGTTGGTAACTGGGACACCAAACCGACGCGAAACATTTTGGTTTAATGTCCTTTATGAGGTACGCCCAGCAAGTTGCCCCAAAAATCCCAAAAAGGGATTTTTTTGAAATTCCTGTGTTACCAAATTGAATGGGTTCAAACTCGGTAGGCTACCTCATAAAGGACACTAAACTAAAATGTTTCGCGTCGGTTTGGTGTTCCAACCACCAGCAGTGCCAGAGTTATAGCGAAACCAAAAAAACGAAGGGGGTTATTTTTAGTATAATACACACAGATGTACGCTCTACTCAACAGTAGTATCCCGGTTGCTCTACGACTAAAACTAAATGTTCTATGACGATTCCAAAAATTTATCCCTTCCAAGTCCCTCCCCACCTATATGTTTAGAAAATCAGCGATTTCAATAATATTGAAAAAAATTTGGGGGGCGGATCCCATGGAACCCCCCCACCAGATGTGGCGGCCAAACGGTCGCGGCGAGACGGTTGCGGCGAATCGGTCGCGGCGATACGTCCGGGTTCGAATAATAAGGGCAGTATTGCAGTAATATTATAATAATAAGAGCAAGGCGTTATTTTTGTTTTTATTCTACCTCTATCCGCTATTAGTATTCGATAAGCAAAGTCGATAAAACTGTACATTTGTACATCAGATAGTTCTATTATGTAACGCGCATGACATGAAAATTATTAAATTTCAGAATTAAAAATATTTGACCGGAAGCAAAAAAAAAATTTCAAGACCTGACATCCAATAGCACAAAACTGTAATCATTAAAATATTACTAGCTATTATTATTGCTATATAAATAAAAGCAAAGGGGGTTTGAACCCTTAAAACCCCCTGGCTACGTCACTGCTCGATTTTTAAGTCAATCCTTGAATATTTTTGAAATTTTTTTTGGGAAGGGGGGGAAATTAGTTCAATATTTCAAGTCGGCATATTGGTAAGTCTTTGACCTAGTCTAGCAAAAACTGAAATGACGCCACTGGAGAAATACAATAACGAATTTTGACGAAATTGCGTTTTTTGCCGTTTTTAACACAATTTTTTGGTAGTTGTTTTGGTCGAGTTTAAATCTATTGAGAATATAAAAAAAATTGCATTCTTAAAATACCACCACAGTAGAATTATGTAACCGGAAAATTGGTACGAGTATAATAATCGGAGCACTCCTTTTAGTTGAAATGTTGTACACAAAATAAAAACATCATTATAAAACCAATAATTTCCTTGCTTCGTTCAGAATCTAAAAAAGTCCAAGTGGGCGATCGCCACGTCGCTTTTCTCAAATCTACAACTGTAATTAGGGGTAATTAAGGTAGCTTGGCCTCTTAACGTTGACTTTAGCCCCTACATTTTTTTTGGTAATACGAATGTAATAATTTTGTAATAAAAATTATAAGTGTAAAAATATTTTTGCTGCATTGTATTTTCTATATTTTAACAACTAATTAAAACATCGATCAAAATAATTTTTCTTAAATTATCTCAACACAGGCTGTTAAGACATTTTTTGAGGTCGAAGGTCGAAATGCAAGATTTAATTATTAATTATCTATACCTGTAAACATTAAACTTCCATCGTGTGTTATAGGATTTGCCATATTATTATAATACCTGGAATGTCGATTCTAATCCAATTTTGTCTTTGAGTTATTTGACAATGAAAAATATACAAAATCGACATTTATAATTGACTCGTCGTATTAATTTCTTTTCCTTATTTTGAATTGTGTATTAAGAAAACGCAGATTTGTCAGTCATGCCAAATGTCTTATATTTAAATTATATTATAAAGGGATTGAAATCCACTCCCAATAATTTAGGGCCAGTTGTACCAATGTTCCTTTCCTGATATGTGATCCTATGGTTATCTAAATCAGTTTCTGATAATAATAATAAAATTGTTTTTTATATGCGATAATTATTTAAGCATTAGTAATGAACATAATAACGGTGAAAACTGTAAACGATTCGGTTAAAATATATTATGATATTTTTATTTTAGATAAATTAACGAAATACTACGAAGATATTATCGACAAATATATACATATTATAAATAATAGTGAGAGTAAGTTGACCAATTATTTAAAGTTTAATAAAAAACTAAATAAAAAGTTTAATTATAAATGATATAAAAATATTTTAACTTTTTTATATCATAAAGAATGGAAGAGAAAAAATATTCATCTACGTTTAATTAAATAAACTATTATACAATAATTAAACATTAATTTTTTAATGAAAATTGTGAATAACAATTTTTAAAATTTTTACATCTACATTGTACATATATGGGAAAGTTTTGTCTTACTAAGAAGAATGATATCGATTTTATTTGTTATTGCGAGAGCGTGGAGTTCAGCTTGTTTTTTAGTAATTCCGTTGGAATTCCAAAGATGACTTTTAGTTTATTCATTATGAACTGAAATAAGAGTTAAAAAGGACTTTATTGTCTCAATCATAATTTCCTTGGGGTCATCAGTAGAGGCGATTGCTATTAAGAGATTGGTAAGCAGATTCGTTACTTTTTCCGTGTTTAATAATGGTTTGCCTTTTGTCGCTTGTGCATATTCTATAGTGTTCTGGGCTATAGTGAAGTTCTGAGGGGATACATTGTTAAGTTGAGAGATTATTTTATTTTCATTGATGGTTTGAATTGGTTGTGTGTTTAGATGATAAAAGGGCATCTACGGTAGTTAATCGTATGAGAACGCCCGCAGTTACAGCAAGATGGATTTTGTTCGGGACTTTTTGAACATTCACTGGCTTTGTATTGTTTTGCGCATTTTATGCAGCGAGGAGGGTGACTACAGTTATGCGAATTGTGGCCGAATCGCTCGCATGCGTTTCCTGGGTTTTACTTTGCTTTGCTTAGAGTATGGTTCTCTGAATCAAGCATAGCTTCTAACAGAGAACTGGATGTTCGAAGGATCTATTTATTTTTGTTGCTACCGGAAATAAACTGTGACTGGTAACACTTTTCTGGTGGAATTTTTGGGTACAGACATAAAAAAAAAATCTTTGTAAAACCAATAGATCTAAAATAATTTCTCAAATTAAAAATTAATACGAAGGGAGCAATTATTTATGTAATATATTTTTGAATTGAGTTAATATTATTTACTTTTCAACTCTTTAATATCCAACCTTCAAGTTGTTTCTACATAAAAATGCATAAATATGTTTTTTTATTGCAATTAAACTTTTTATTTTTCAATAGATCAGGAACTATTACCTATATTAAGTGAGCTATTATCACCAAGTGAGTGGTGCTTCAACATATCTGGAGGCAATAGTGGTTGGTTTGAATTTGATTTTATTACGATTTCATTGACATAATACCATTTTAAAATAAATATATTACTTGAATTTATTGAATTATGTGCACAAGAATTATTTAGCAATGGTCACTGCGTGAGTAGGTACAATAAAATATGAAGACATAATTGAATATATCAAATCTTTTATACGAACAAATTGTAAAGAAAAAAAAAAGTTGAAAACTTATTAGTCATCGTTCATGAAATGCAATACATAAATTGAATAACATAAATTTTTAATTTTATTATTTTAAATTACTTCACTAAAAACTAGTGACATTGTGGAAAGTTATTAAAAAAAAAACATATAAAATCTTGTGTTCATCATACATATTGATAAATGTAATAGTTATACAGTTTTTCAAAATACTGAACATTAAACGCTGCACATTAAATCCCTTAATTATTCTATAAATTTCCTATACCAAAATTATTTTATATGTTAGTTATACTAATTTGAAACATATTATATTTTACACTAATAATGTTTTTACTATCATTTTAAAGATTTTTACTCTTCATGCTTAAGTAAGATTAGTAACATTATTTTTTAATAATAAAATAATATTTCTGTAAAAGAAGAATAAATAAATAAAATGCACATAATATGAAAATATATAGCTTTGATATGATATGATGATCATCGATCATGTATATTTTCTAGTTGATTTATGCCAAAATGACGATGGTGGACAATTTCATTGTAAGTAATTTGCCTTTATATTGAAGGGATTTTTAAAATGTTCATTTATACATACTAATTTCAATAATTTATAAAGTCTAATAAACTATTAATGCGGTGTAATTAATATTTGTTTTACTTAGTATTTCAGTCCTTCACCTATCGTATGTTTTATTTTTATAGGTAATTATACGCATCTTGGAAATACATACGCGGATGCTTTGAAACATGTGCATTTTAATCTATGTAAATAAATTATTATTTATTTATTTTGCTTCTTCAGAAATATGATGTAAATGGATTTGATACATTCTGTTCATATACACAGGCATATTATTTTTCGAAATTAAGAAATTACTGGATAAAATAAATATACACGATGCCTCGTAGTCCAATAAGATATCTAAAACAAGATTAGTATTAAAATGAATTTGTAGATTTATTTTACATTAGGTAATATTTTTTGAGTAATTTCCTGATACTGATTTTAACCGCTCTCAATCCATTAAATAAAACAAAAACATAATATGTACTTATATTTCAATGAACATGATTTTGTATGATATTACTCTAGGCGAGATAGATATGAGAACAAAAAATAGTAAGTTAAATTTTATGAAAATCTCACCGTTATTTGTTATTTACGTTAAAAAAGAATTATTAATCACGATCATAACTTATTAAATGTATCGATGTATGAATCGCAATATAAGATATAGTGATTTGTTATATAGAATTATATAAAATGTAAAATTTATTTAAATAAAATAATAAATACAAGTGTTTTTTATTAAATATATTTTTTGTACTAATAGTTTAACGTTATAGATAATATTGTTTTTAACCGCAAATTTATCTAAATATTCCTCTTATTTTTTCTACAGAATTTTTTGTAATAAGATCTCTGTATTTTCCTTTAAGTTATTACCTAAGTGTAAAAGATACCAATCTTATAAAAATAGAAAATATAATTTTTTAAATATGTCTTACAACGTATATTAATTGAAGATATAAATAGTATAATTCGATAAATTACGAGTAATCTATTGATCATATCGACATTTTAAATGATCTATATTAGTTAAAAATTTAATGATTAATGTTATTGCTGTAGCCTGTAGGCTTATATAACGATATCAATGTTTTCAAGAAGTTTTAAAAGATAATCTTGTTATATTCAATTCATAGTTCATGCCAGGTGCTGTTTATGCGGTACTTGGGGAGGATAATATGTTGATTCTGAAATACTACGGGGTAAATGATCCTCCTGGTTTTTTGCCTTTTATTCGCTTCTATACTTCCATTTGTGCACAATTTACACAAATCCACTTTTTCCCATTCAAGATGTTGACAATGTTTCTATTTTATATGAGAAAAGCAAAGTATATAATTACCTTAAAGACTAGTTAAAGTTAATTATATTAGGTCTGTATTCGAGAAAAGATTAACATTTGAATTATAAAGTTAATTTTATTCAATGTAATTTTTAGACATGTCACGTCTATTTTAAAATTTCAATCGCAACTAAAATAGGTTTTGTAGTTTTTTTGAAAACAAAATTGTGTAGAAGAAAACCATTTCATTCTTATATCTAAAAATGACAAACATTGCCGCTGTAGCGCCGACAATATCGCTGCGATTCGTTTATCGTGGTGAAAAAAGAAAAAGAGCTCTAAGAGTGATCCACTCGGCACACAGCCTCTTATCGTAAAAACTCCAATGCATTGTGTACCGTTAGTTTGAGTTCATATACTAAAATTGTCTTATGTAATTGTTTAGGAATAACACAAGAATACTTCTATTACCTGAAAAACACAATTGATAAAGTAATTAGTAAGTGTCACGATGAATAATTAATAACAAAACAGTACCTATATATGTACGCGTGAACGCGTGCTAAGAATAACGAATATATTGATTTAAAATGACAGTCACGAAATTCAATATTCTTACTCAAAGTAGTTCTCTTTAAAAGCGTCTTCGAATAAAAGACCTTCATATTGTCTTGTATCATATTATATCATACATGTATTCAATAATATATGTGAAATATTATACCAAATCTTATGGCGTGGAAATGATTTCTATGAAATTTCGTGTTCATTAGTTTTCTTACACGAATTGAATCGTCATAAAAATAAAAATAAATCGTTCGCATATTATTTCATACGTCTGCATTCTATGAATAATATTGAGAGTTGACAGTTGATAAAATAATAGGTAGAAAACAATCTGTTTTTAATTTTTCTGGAAAATTTACTATTGAGTATCAGAAATGTTATCATAATCTAAAGGATTTAATCGAATGTCACGAACTGGGTTCCCAACACCTGCATATTCTACTGATCTTGACATAAATTTAAACTTTTCGTCGTACATTTGAAAACGTATCTCGTTGAGGGGCGATGAAATATTATAAAAGCTTAACATATGCAACAGCATTATTGAGATCCATTGTAGGAGCTTGAAAGATTTTATATTGTATCTTATGTAAATTTTTCTCTTTTCTTTTAGATACAAACGTCGTATTAAAATTACCGACTCCAAAGGATGCCTGCACGTATTGAAGACATTTGATTAACGAGAACTTATAATTATAATTCTTTTTTTTTTATTTGCTTTCATAAAATTTAAAACGTTTTTGTAATGATATATGCATGCGCATTATTAAATGACCATAAGAAAAAAAATGTATTAATAATTTAAAATGAAATTGTAATCGGCGTTTGTTTATGGTACGATGTACCATATATTATTATGTATATAATAAACATTTGTAATTAAAATAAATAGTGTTAACGTTCACTTGTATTGGAAAATATACAATATTATTATAGTTACGCGTGACAATATAATAAATGTAATGATAAGTTCCATAAAATATAATAAAAATAATTTAAAAAATAACATAAGCACTTGAGATTATTGATCAATAAATTAGTATTCGCTGGCACAGAAAAATGAAGTTATCAATTTTACTCCAAATATAGACTGGAATGGTTTCCACCCGTAATCCCGGACGTTATTTCCCGGCATCGGTTTCTCGTCATCGTTTTCTCATATAAAATCCATATTCACTAAGAACTCCTAATGCACATATTAAAGTAAAATTTCGCAATACCGCGCAAGACATAAAATATATTTGTAAATATATCGATAATAGGTAAGTGAGGTGTAATAACTCAAAAACGTATAAGATAAAAATATCTTGGAAAAGGATATAAAAATTATCATAGACTTTTGAGTTACCACCTTACTGTTGTTAACGGAAGCAGTTTTCCGGGGTTGTGAAACCGAGAATCGTCGTGCTTTTTACTGAAATACTTAAACAACGCATAAGGGACACATAAGACACTTATCTCACTGTCCTTGCAGCGCCTCGTATCGTGAAGAAGAGTGCCCTTCGGTTTTCAGCTCTTCCAGCTAAGTAAGACGAGAATTAAACACAACTTAAAAACACGACTCGAGAGGATATTTAAATGGAAAATAAGGTCGGGACGCTGCCTTCAATTAATTATGAAGTCAGCGGCGAAATAACTCGACACAAGACAAATTTCTGCATATGAGAAGACCCAAGACCTGTCTTACCGGAGTACCGATTATTTTGATTTGTGTCGGGTGTGGGGAGTGCGCGCACGCTGCCGACGTTCTGCCATCAGCCCGAGAATCGAGATCACCATCAAAGGAGTAATTCATTACTTTATGATTGTTATCCTTTTGGTCCCGGTATTGACGGTATCGGTTTGATAAAGAAAACGATCTAGCTAGTATCGACATAACGCTTGGCAATTGTAAAACGTGTTAATGTAACGGCGATGTTATTCGTTAAATTTTCCCATGCATATATACTGTTTTTGTGCATATCGCGTGGGTTTATAAAAGCGTGTCGTTTGGTAATTTATATTTATATATTTTATTTATATTATTTTATTATATATAATCTTAGTGTGGGAATATAATCGGCGTTCCGGGGAGAACAAGCGCTTGTAGTCGTTTATTTGAATACGAAATTTAATGACAACGTGTAATAATTATTTTGATAAAAATACCTATGTTATGTGTTTAATAGTAACAGTAAAATGATGTGTGTGCATATCATTACAGAGGTGAATCATTATTTTAATATTCGTTACATAATATGTAATTCTTTTTCCATCTAGGAAGTAACCGAATTGTCTATATTACCTACTGAAGAAAACCTCTGTGATGATTTTTTTTTTTTTTTGGAAATATTAGGTTTTTTTTTTTGTTTTTTCTATGCGAAATCTACACGAGAATCGGAAATGTTTTTTTCTATGCATTTGGTTATAGGTGCAGATTCTTACACTGATGATAATATTGACCTACACAGTTAACGTTTAGTTCTGGTGCTTATTGCACATTGGATTTACGTCAGGAGAGGTTACACGGTATTGTACAACGTTTTCAATGAACAGAACATAAATGACTATTGAGTAAATGTGTTTATTGATAAATATTTTTTTTTTCATATATTATTATATTAAAGTACAACAAATATTCTGATTCAATAAAACGAAGATAAGATTTCTGTACAATAATTAAAGTTTGAGTATAATATAATATATAATATATACATAAAATAATATAAACCTAATTATATTATATAATATTATTTTAATAATAATAAACAAGTACAAAATAAACACTAAACATTAACTTTTAATATTTTTTAACAAAACAATTTTATATAATAAAGACATTATAATTGTAAGTATTTCAGGAGTAACTTAAAATAATTTTTTTTTTTTTTTTTTTTAGTAAACAAACTAACACAATTGACTGTATTATTTTTAGGTTGTCACTTGAAAATTAAAATGTGTGTTTCAAATAAGTTTCATAATTATCAAAGATAATTTGTTTATGAATCTCGATATGAAAAGCTGAACAAATTTATGGTGAAACGAAAACCAAATTCGTTTTAGAATTTTTCATTTATAATAAATATGATCAAATAGTACACAACAAACAACAATTTCCTTCAGTTATTTTACTTTAGAAGTACACATATCGTCTATAATAAATGATAACAATTAAAAAAAAAAAAGAAATTATTTTTAAACATTTTTTTTGAAATATGCATATTATGGTCCTATTAGCAACAAGCAAAAATCAGAATTAAAAAAAATATTTATCGGTGGCTGCGGAAAACCCAATATTTTTTACGTTTTAACGCTGTATATTTTTATGTTAGTAGATAATATTAATTGAATTTAGTTTTGATAAATATTTTTATAAAAGATAACAATAACAATAATAGTAGTACCTAGTAGTAAAAAAAAAAAGAATAATAATAATAATAATAATAATAATAATAATAATAATAATAATAATAATAATAATAATAATAATAATAATAATAATAATAATAATAATAATAAAAATCATTTGCAATATATAGTTGTACGAGTATACGTATTTATAACAATAAATATATTTTTATATTTATGGACGTGACAACCTTGAGTGAGTGTGCATTTTGAATTTTCGTACTAATTCAATTTAATAAATATATTAATGTGTGTCTACAGGGCCGGCCGTAGAGTCGTTGGCGCCCTGTACCTCTATTCTGTAACTCGATAAGACCCGTTAACGACAACTTTCGTTTCGTTAAGCTATCGAAACGATTTATAACCTACCAAAAAAATTGTCGTTAGCTATCGATTTCTTATCATTTTGGTGGGCGTACACTTTGCAAGCGCAAGGTATCGATAGAGTCGTTTACAGAATCACGATATCGATAACAAAATTCGATACGTTTTTAAAATTTCGATAAGAAGCTCTTATCGAATTAATTCGTTAACACGTTATCGAGTTACAGAATAGGGCTACAGGGCGAATAAACAAATATGCGTCCCTCCCCGCATAAAATAGTAGTCGTTTTATTTTAAATTATAACATTATATCATTGAGGCGCTCCTCTTTTCAACGTAGGCCCAGGTCGCCCATCCCTAACGCCGGCCCTGTGTGTCTATAAATGAAATAAATCTTATTAACAATTTTTCCGATAACATTTAAAAAAAATGTATGTCAAAACTAACGTCTATACATGTTGATAATTAACATATTAATCGTTTATATTCTATTATGTACAAAACGGCGGTATTCGCGATAAATACAATTTCTTCCAAGTCATTTGAAACATTTGAACACTTTTAAAAATTAAAATTTTCAATAACGATGAAAAATAAAACATTGGTTTTCGTTAAGTGTCTCAGAATGTTTTAAATGTATGGTTTATACGTGGATGTGCATTAATATTTTGTCTTTATTTTATTGAAATAATTGGCTTTAATCGTAAAATCATAATAATAATAATAACGAGTAGCGATAATAATATAGACTCGTTTCGATGATAGTTTTACAATTAATTTTTTTTTTGTGATATGTAAATTGGTATAGTAAAATTCTAATCTTACGAGAATTTCAAAAAATATTTTAATCGCATCGACGAGAATTTTCGTTCTACAAAATTAGAGGAAACAAACGTTAAACAACGCGTATTATAATTTGTGCGTCATTGTGCGTTTCGCGTGTCGGTATATATTTTATTATTTTTTAAATGTTTACAAATATTTACGTGTAAATAAAGAGTTCTCATCTGATACAACGAGTTGTACGTGTAAATGTGTAGTGCACAACGCGGTAGAGTTAAAAAAAAAACACTTTCGTTACACTACCGTGTTATTTATGTTGTTGAATTTTTCTTAAATGAATAATTCTGTTAACGTGCTTTATGCGGACAAAACGAACGTTTTTATACATGATATATACATAATATTATTTTTTATTCAATCATTTGTTGAAAACGTGTTTTATATCAACTGCACTATTTATAATACGCGATTAACGGCTTATGCGAGTTTTCGTTTTTGTTATGCCTATTATTTGTTAAAATAAACGTAATAAAAAGTCTTCAGTTATGGACATGTATTTTATTTTTCAATATTATCATATATAATTGCAAATAAATTTAGGTACACAAATTATTTTTGAAACGTCGTATAGGAAAACGAATGAAATTATTTGTTTATATATAGTTACATTGTACAAAGAATATAATATGAGATCAAATCAATTAATTCCAAATTAAATTTATCTTAAGTATCATTAGAGTGTTTTACAATAATAATAATTTACTGTAAACCTCAATGTTTCACAGAACAAAAAAAAAACCGCTGATGCGAGAAATCGTAACGAAATAAACAACGTTTTTGGACAAGACATGGGCCTGTAAACACTTGACTCGCTCGATCTTAAGGATAACCAGACAATTATTGTTGAAATGCGACAATCTCACGCTGTACCGCGAAATCAAAAACAAAACGGAGGATGGAAAGTATTACAACAGACCCGATTGACACTGTGCTCGAAATAATCGTTGGTGGTTAGATAATATTTATATTTTTAAGAAACTCGAATAAATCGTGGTTTTTTTTAATTATTATTATTCAGTTAACTTGTAGTTAGGTGGTAAATGAACTGAGATCGTTTTCCGTGGAATAACTGTTACGTCCGAAACACGATTATTAGCTAATTAAACGTAAGAACGCGTATGCTTTATCATATTAAATTACAAAATGGGGGCAGGGGGAGTGTTATTTAGTTTATACGTTTTGTAAAAAAAAAAAAGACATATCATGTGTATGTCTTATATTATATATACAAAATTAAAATACATGACGTATTGTTTCTAGTTTATTGTTAAGGAAAAATGAAAACTCGACGAACATACGGAAATGATGTATATGTTACAGTTAAAACCCGAAATCCGTCAAAACTAGTTTTAACTAGTCAAAACTAGTTTCCACAAATCCCTTTAGTCAATTCTAGTTTTGACTAGTTATAAATAGAATTAACTAAGACCCTCACCGTTAAAACTAGTTTTAACTTACTTTTGTTTAGTTAGAACTAGTTTTAACTAGGAAAAAGTAGAAATAAGTACATATTAGGATAATTTACATAGGCATTTATCATATATTATTTATTTTGACAAGGCAAACTGTCGTGGCATTTTGAATTGCATACCATTCTGTTTTTTTTTTTTTACATAAACAACGATTTGTTCCACAAGATTTTTTACACGCGCATCTTTACAAAGCCTTGCCCTGACCCCGTCGATGCTTTTGTTGCGGCTGCACGGAGGGAAATACGATCGTTTGGAACTCGATTCTCACTGTTTCGACTGACTTATTTAAATCTGCGGTCAATTCTAGTTACAACTATTCAAAACTAGAATTGACTAAAGGGATTTCTGGAAACTAGTTTAGACGGATTTCGGGTTTTAACTGTAACATATATAATCTTCACGGAGTATCCAATTGATAATTGTAACTATTGAAGTGGGTATTCATTTTACTCAGACGATTTTCGCTGTCTTCTTATATATTTTATGAATATGTGATTTTAACGTTATATTTTTCGTCGCAGAATATTTTTTTTTTTGAACATTTTAATGTATAAATATCGAATATTGAAGGTCGAAACAATATTTCATTTTTTTTGTTAATTATTTAATAACTGGACAAGGAGTGCGAAATTTTTTTTTAGTCCTCCGCAACACACTGTGTTATTAAATATTAAATAATAAACCGTTCGATTGTATATTCGACATTTATACACAACATTTTTCAGAAAAATATAATGCGTCAGAATATGAAGTGTTAAAATATAGTTTTACGAGAAAAAAAAATGAAAAACTAAAAAAATCTTTAAGATAAAATGTTTAAAAATATTTGATTTTTATTTTAAAGTGTACAATTATTGTAATCGCTATAAATATTACATTACAAAATAAATTCAAAAGCGCAAAACTTTCTACGCGCGTTCGTCGAATTCTACTTTAAATGTATTTACACATGCGTGCGGGGGTGTGTGTATAACAGTTACTATATACGTAGTCGTCCCGATTTACGATACGAACAAAACAGAAGTCAAAGGGTGTCCACAGGAATGTATCGAGGGAAGGACAACGCATTTTTTTGCGATGACCGAAAATGCCTTGAACATCCTTTGTAAATCAATCTGAGACGAGAAATGGAAAGCAATAAGAGCATCGTCAAAATGGCTTTATTGGCGTGCATAAATAGATCCCATTAATTATATCATAAAATACATCAGCCAATCGGTTGTAAAAGACCGTATTATTGTTTTGTACGATCTTGACGAATCAATTAAATTTATTAGCTTGTCAAACGATTGACCGTCGGCTGACGGTAGTCAACTGTTTGCAAATAGAAAATAAATATTTTATAAGCGACGTTTGTTCATGAATTTGTAATGATTATCGGGTAAATCACGTCACCAGAACCGGTTAAAACGTATCAAATATCATGATTAAAAAACTGTATTAATTTGTTGTACAAGTTTTACATTTACTATTTATCGCTATACGTACGTCATTATATGATATTAACGAATTTTAACGCAGACAGTACGGTGTTCATTTTATAATTATGTTTTCAAAATAATAATACAGAAAATTTCTATTAAATTTACGAACGACAAATTTCGATTTACATAATTTTTCGTTTTTATTTTATTTTTTTACATTTTCACACAATTTTCGGACTCGGAAAGTATTTTCGTAGTGAGTATAGTAACTGACTACAAGTTTATCGGACTAAGTATCATATATGTATAATGTATATATATATTATTATTTTGTTATTTTTCTTAAACATTTGGACTCGAGTACAACGTATCTGTTGTGGGCATTCTAAAATCCTAATTACGACACTGGTTGAAATTTAGCGGCATCACCAGCAATACAACAGTGTGTGTAACGGAATAATTTCCAGACGTTTTTCAGCTTTTCTTTTTACTCGAAGTTATTACGGTTTAAAATCAATCTCGTTTCTTTTGCGAATTACGTGTCAAACACATCGATAATAATATAATTATATATAATAGATAGTATATACACAATATGGTTGTTGACGTGTGGGCGTTTTTTTTCTCTCTTCAAAACTACAGGTCTCTGGCAGTGAAAATGAGCAAGAACGGGACGATCATTGCGCTGACGATCGGCGGACACAGCGGAATGCTGCCTTGGCCGTGGTGCATTGCGGCCGGATGTTCACCTGTAAATGATATGTAAATCCGTCATTAAAACTTATAACCGATAAAATATTATTATTATTATTATTATTATTAAACACAGAACACAATAGGTGGTTGGTGTTTTCGTTACGATAATATATCACGTGCGTTTGTTACGTTGCGGCGGATTTGAACCGCACCAACTGTTCGTCGGGGGTCACGGTGATATTTCGTGAACACTGTCTATCCGCATATTATGCTAACCGATTTTGATTAATACAGTAAACATTAACAATGGGATTGAACTGAGAGCTGGATTAATTATTATTATCGTCGTGCTGTACAGTATAATATTCTATGATATATAGGTAAATATTACACGGGAGAATATTAATATAATATTTCGACGATCACTGATCGTTGTCTTTGTTATGTATATATATATATATATATTATTCAAGATATGGCGATTGAAGTTGATGATATTTGTTGTTTTAAAATTTTTAAGGCCGTTTATAGGTCATAATTAGGGCAATAATAAAAACCGTTTGTGTGCTGATATATGCGTTAAAAACTACTAAAATACGCTCTTAAAAAAAAAAATTCAAATTATAGCATTTTATTTTGAAAACAAAGTTTTATAACGAACAGTACTGCAACGCTATAACCCAACAGAGTGAAATTGTGATATTTTATTTAAAAACCGCGCAGTAAAAGTAAAAAAACTAACGGTACCTATCAGCTCATAATTTTGTAAATCTTGAAAAATTATTTTACAAAATTTATCGTATTGTCATATCAAAATTCTTTAAATTGTTCAATTTTTTTTTTCTTTCATTCGTTTAAAAAAGTCTTTTAGCATTATACGTTACTGTTATAAAATGTTTAAAATCTTAAAATATGCCGTAAAAATGTTCGAAATCCTAAAATGTATTCTAAACTATGCAAAAACCTCAAACTATGCAAAAATATGCGAAATAAAATTGTATATACTGATTGATTAAGTCGTGAAACACGTTATGGTGTAAACTAGTTATTTTTCTGACCAACCAATGAAAATATGCAGGAGCATATAAATATCTATCACTTTTTCGTGCAGAAGGATAGGATAGAAGATTTCGTGTGATCGGATGTACTAGACACGCGTTCCAGTAGTAAACTGTATTTAGCCGGTACTTTATTTGACACGTTTTTCGATACGCGGACAATTTTTTTCTTATTTTTTAAGGGCTCAAAACGTGATCCAATAGTTAGGCGTATACGATATTTATCCTATTAGTTTTATAGGATAAAATATCCAACGATATTTGTCCTATTCATTAATCGACCTATGGCGTTATTCAGAATCTTTTTTCAAATACAACGATTTACCAAATAATTATCTTCTTATTTTCTTGGCATCACAACTCTTCAAGAGTTTTTGCCGTCACCGACACCTCCTTCCACTCTTCTCGATTGTGCACTCATTCGTCCTAATTCGTTATCCCTAATTTCTCCGAGTCCTGCTTTATTCCGTCTGTCCATCGCTTCTTTGATCGTCTTCTTGGTCTCTTTCCTGTTGACCGTCGCTTTTAGATTCTCTGCGACTGGCCTCCTTATCACGTATATAACGAAATAAAAAAACGTAATAAAACGAAAAATTGAAACAAAAATCGGTCTATTGGTTTAGAAACGGGAGACACTCTTCGACAATTATATACGAGTATACGTACGTAGTATATGTACGATTAGTTAATAAACAATATTTTTATATAAATAACTGCATATATACGCTTTAGTGTTTAGATAAATTTTACATTGTATCTGAAAATTATGTAAGGGAAAATCTAAAAATATAAAGCCGTTTTTAGAATTTCATATTATATTGATATCCGTTTATATCCGTTACATGGGGCGTTTTCCAGTGTTACATGGGTATTTCGCATCAGACACGAAGAGAAAGTGTCACCAATGTTTGGGAATAGGGGTGTTCAATTTTACCATAAATATTCGGTATTGTGTTTACAGAGATATTTGCGAAAACTTTTATGAGTTTAATTATTTAATGAAATAACTGAAGACAAACCGATAAATTGTAAAATTTCAACAAACGTTTGAAAAAAATATTTTATGTAAATTATTTTTGAATCTACTGTTTATTTTATTTTTTTGTTTTGTTTATGCTATCAATAAATTAACGAGGTGTTAAAAAATAAATTAAATTAATTACAGCAAATTTTGTGACTTAAAAATTGTATTATTGCAATAATCTCATCGGCGAATTCCCCGTACAAATTTTAATATTATATTATTACGATTATTTCGGAGATTTTCACGGTACAGAAATCACGTTACCAACTTACCTCATCGTTTTGCATTGATATTTTGTGTTCTTTACGCACATTAAAAAAAAAAAAATCTAATTAAAAGTTGTCAATTAATTTTTGATCCATCCACGGACACGAATCGTTTTGTTTTTCTCGCCGACGATGCTAATCCCTTCTTATTCTATTTCAAACGCAGGTACTTAATTTTATTTTGTTTTATTAATTTATTTCCACGATCACCGTAATTTTTCAATTTTCTAATTTTCAAACATCATACATGTATTGATGAAACATAAACCACTTAATATATAATATTTTATATGTGTATATACGTATTTTCGATAATAATCTAAGACCACCAACCGTTTAATATATGAACCCTGACGGTGGCTGAATTTGCATTTGACGGATCGCAAGAGTAGTAGCCGGTATCCGAAGACGACGCCTTTTGAATTAATAATCTGCTGCTGGTGGTCGACCCCTTTTCCGTTACTAGGCTTATTCCGCCTCGTGGAGAATCGAAATTTATGGGCTGCGAACCGCGAACATACACACGTACGCGGGGAAAAAAAAACAAAAACAAAAACAACATGTAGCAAAATGTATCATTTTGGAAACCAAATCCGAAAAAGGACTACCATTCTTCTTAGTCAACGTTGTCGAAAAACAGAACGTATATTGTTCGCCACTCACTTGTTTTTCGTGTGTCCATCCGACGGTCGGTGGAGGTTCCGGGGCGAATTGCACCAAGCAAGTGAGGTTTATTGTGCTACCCTGATCAATGAACAGCTCCGGACCTCCTAGTATTTCGGTAGTAGGTTCTGAAAAGAAAAACGACATTCGGTTAGAGTAAAAAAAAAAAAAGCCCCAAACACTTATTTCAACGGACAAAACCCCACCGTTATCCGATTTCGATTTTAAACGGTTTACCTATACACGCGTTGTATTTGTACCAATGCGGATATCAATGTTAGGTACGATTAAAAGAGATAACCGATTTATACATTGCATTTCCATAAATTGTTTTCTGTGTCTGATCGGTTTGCGTGTTGTGATCAGTTGTGCCGGAGTTATGTTATATAACATGTGCGAGAAACGCTTGTGCATTGGCCTTTGGAAAGTATTTTGGTTACAGTATGCGAAATTGGACGAAAACGGAGGGCTAGGCGTTTTTGAATCCCTCTCCCAAACTGACGAGACCACTTAACATTTTTGACGTTTTCCAGTAATTTTTCCAAACACTTAGCTGTTAACGTTTTGTTATTTGTCATTATGTTAAACCTATATAACCGCCGTTACCCTCATTAATATTGATCAGAGTTTGGTTTATTTTAATAATATATTCCGCACTCACACTACGTATTTATGAATATTTATTATTAGAATAAGTTAAACATACACGTTTTAAACTGTATACGCACTGATAAACAAATGATCAACCTAAATAATAAAGTGCAACGCTCGTAGTCTTGTAGTTATTGAATAAAATCACGGATCACGCCAATGTATTTATTTTCTTGCTTTTTGAGTGGCCAATGTGTCCAATAAACGTGAAATCGTGCGTATATCGACAATCTTTGTCAGTACAACGTCTACGAGTATTTTGGTACAATAAAGATTAGCTGTGGCACGTCACAAAATATTTTTTTTTGTCCTATGGGCGGTGCGATCGAAAAACTTACTATCTAAAGTACCAAATGGACAACATTTGCTGTCGGATTTTCACTAAGCACGTAACGATCGATAAAAGCAGTTTTTCTAAAAACTACTTTACCAATAATTATTTCATTTCAAATATATGTGTTTACAGACGTCAAGCCCGGATCACAAACATTTGTAAGTAGAATAAATTTAATGTCTTGTTTGTGTAATTGCGACAGAAAGCGCGAGGCCATCTACAGCTGTACTCTTTGCGACGTTAATGGTTTTGATGATATAAGTACTTCAGTACATGAAATACGTTTCATAACGCTGTAAAGGAAAATACGATTTTTTTTTAAAGAATATTTTTTTATATTTCGACAGTTTTTGCGTTTTTATGGTTTATTATACGATTTTAATATTATATTTGAGTTATTTTATTGTTTATAACGAAATATGATTTTATTAATGGAAAAACTATTTTTCAATAATGTGTTACGCGTTATTGGCGTCGATGGAGGGGGAGGAATTACAAGTGTTACTCAACCCGTTATTCTCATTGGACGTTGGGTGGAATTAGTAATGCTGGTATTTATGGGCATTTATGCTTCATTAAAATTAATTTCCTAAGTTTCAAGTATAATTATAATCAAAATTATAACTAGTATTAGACATTACGTATTATTATGTTTGATCATATGTTGCTCCAGGAAATGATTTTAACAAACCAAATTAAAGGTACTCGATGTTTAAAAAAAGGTGTTGTTTAGTGGATTTTGAGGTTTTTACTAAATAAATAAAATTAAAAAAATTTGAACATAACAAATACCTTTATTAAATTAAAAAAATTATAAAATCGAAACAAATACGTTAAATATATAAAATGGTAGTGTTTCAAATTTTTGTTGAAAACACGGTTCAAGAATATCATAATTATTAGAAAAAAAAAATATAATAAATAAAACTAATATCATTTTGTAATAAATAAAATGTGGCAAACAACAATACGTAAAGTCCTTTACTTAATTAAAAAAAATATAAAATCAAACCAAATACAAGGTTGTTTTAAAGTCGATCGAGAATCACCTGAACTAGCGTCATTACTTTTTTCAACTGCTTCTTCAAGAAAATTTATTGCTTTATTAATATCCACTGCCATCGAAATATACACTTTAAAAATTTAAGACAATAAAATAATAAAAATATAATATATGATTTGTCAACTAAATCATGATGAATTGAAAACATCATTCCAAGACCACGAAAAAGTGGGTGTCACCAGTGCTATCCGCTCGTCCATAAAAAAAAAAAAAAAGAAAGATTATTATTTTTCATCCATTATTTATAGACTAAAGCGACACTCGTTTTTTTATTCCAGAAACATAGGTATTTATCTTGTTAAAACGAATTGATCAGTACCAAAATCATCCACAAGATGCCAATAAAAGTGGACTTATTACAGTTTTAATTTTATGAATATTATAGTCAAAACAACGAAAAACATCACATCCGTCGATAATCGACAATCGTGTTAATCGATACACATATAATAAAAAAAATAATAATTACATTGAAATAAATCATAATAAGATGTTAAAAAAAAATCCCAAATAAAGACACACTTGGTATAAATCAATGCACATATTATACCGTCGTTTACCGCTAGATAAATTTTACTTGTAGTCTGTGCAGGATAATATAATCAGCTCGAACTGATTAACACGACATTGAAAATCATTTAAATATTTAATTTCCAATATATAATAATAATAATAATAATATTTAACCATTGAGTTATTAAATCAGTTTTACGGCAAATATATATTATACTTTCATTATCCGATGTTATAAATAATAATTTTACAATTTCGTGATTATTTAGACTTTTATATCTCAAAAGAAATCATTATAGAGTTCTTATTAGATTATACTGTAATGTACCTTTATTTATATTGGATTAAACGTATTCGAACAAATATTATAATATTTCATATGTACATAACTTCGGGCGAAAGCGTAAAACGAATACATTATATTTTAATATTCATTTCTTAGCTTAAAACATTATAAACTACTATTAAGTTTAAGTAGTTTGCGTGTATATTATCGGTATTAAAAATAATATCGGTTGGTAATACGATTTGAAATCAATACGTTTCTTCCTTTTTTAAGAGTATAAACTATAATGATAGACATTAATAATTATTTCTTAATGAAATCCCGTATATTTGACGACGGGTAAAATTGATTTTGACATAACGTTATAATGGAATGCGATTTGAAAAGAGAATAAAGTGTATTAACATAATAGGACAATACCAGCGGGGCAATAACACGAAAATAGAAATCAAAACACTCATATACGCTTTTCACCGGTATTTTCTATTAAAAAACTGTCATACTCGTTCCAGAATGGTACACACACACACACACACACATACACGTTTTTGCAATCTATTTTCAACCCTAATAATTGTAACCACGTGATAATACGACAAGTACGACCTGGATAGATTATCATTTTTTTTTTTTTTTTTGGAAAATTTTAATGTATACCACGATGTTTAGGTATGGATTTTTTTTTTCATAGGATGTAACGAGGTGTCTGAATACAATAAAAATAATTGTTAGTTCAAACAGAGCTTAATGGGATAAAACATAAAAATTTTTTCAACTTTCAAGACCATTATAATTCTAAAGTCCGTGCATTTTATTTTACGGCACGAACTGATATTTAATACGAAATACAACGCAATTTATAAACCGTTTTAGCTGAACAATTCAAACGGTAATATTTTTTAATTAAAAAAAACCAGCATTTTTTTTTTTTTTGATATTATAATGAAATAGCGTTTGATCATAACGATCTACTCGGTGAAATATTTTTGTCTTTTGAAGATACACCTGTAATGAAATAAACTCAATTTAAATATACATATATATATATTATATATGTATATTTTTTTTTTGTACGAGTATAAAACAATTCATAATGTATTAGACATTTCCTTACAATTGTCCACCAACACAATTAAAAGACTAAAGGTACCATGTCAACGTCATAAACTCTGTGGTTAATGATTACAATGGGGTTTTATAAATAATTATGAAACACAAATGCACATATTATACTGGGCGATATATTTTTTTTAACGAAAACGAATAATTTTGAAAATATTTGTCTCTGGAAATTTTTAAAATTTTTAAATTGTGTACATACAACGTATTAAGAAATATTATATTTCTATTATAGTTGTTTATGTATCTGCTATATTGAAATGTATACGTTTTTTGATTTTACCGTTCAAAATCTAAAGTAGACGTGATATATTTTTATGGACATAAATTTTATCGAATAATTTAATTTAAAAATGTTCAATGTTTCTGATTTATTATTATTTATAATTTCAATAACTGGAAGCGTTGTGTAGTTAAATTGAGAATCCTGGTTTATTCAGTATACATATCAAATTGCTTATTTTATGTACATTTATTTACATCTATTGATTAAAATAATCAATAATACTAATTAATAATAAAATAATAATAATAATAATATATGGTATTTTATACGAACTTCAAAATGTTTGCAATACTATATGTATCTACTACATATTAGTATATTATATGTTTATGAAAAATATTATATAGTTGATATTACGTTTTTGTTTTTGGTCTTTATTTCAAATGAAAGTTAAACTAAAATACAATTCTTTTTATATTATCTAATATTTAATAAAATATTATTGTCACAATATAATATAGAATTTACTCTTATATTACAACTGTAATTAAATTTTGGAAATGTAATCGAATTTGAACTCAACTAAAAACTGTTCTTATATTAGACTGAAGCTGAAGTATGCCAAGCCCAAAATCTACTTTATTGTCCTGGGCAAAATCTGTCGCGGACCAATTTATTCGGACCGTTTCAATTTTTCTGATGCTATTACCTATTAGGTACAAAATGGATAAATCAATGTGCAGGAAGGTTATATAAAAAAAATTGGCGTTTGTTTCAATCAATGAATTCGGGCTTTCCGGTGCGATGTACAGAATGTTCGGCTATAGTAGAATATAATAATGTATATCGAACTCACTTTAGCGTTGCATGGCTTTATGATTGGATTGCGACGTATACTTTGACTTGGCAGAGTTTCAATGAAGATAAGACCATTAAAACGCTTTCGCTATCGAAGACGGAAGTGATGAAACAAAATGACACGTATGATGAACGAATGAAACTGTACTTTGCAGTTACTTCAAATTACGCAGCTTATACTCTAAACGTTTCGGAGATTGAAGAGAACGACGAAGGAGCAAAGAAATGAAAAACGTTTGATAAGTTTGAAATGTTATTATTGTACAAAATTAATACTCGTATTTATGTATCTGTGTAAACTTGCTATTTTTTTTTCATGCAATTTATTTTAGTCTCCTGTGCATTGTAGGATCGAGGAAATTTAGGGAAAACTGTTTACAGTTAAGGATCTATTTTTTTTTTGTAAACAAATACAGAGGTATCCGGTAAAAACAACGGTGCGAAAACCGCGACGATGAAATTAACCATAGGAAAATTGTGAAAACAAAATATACTCTTTCCTCTCACGTTTCTACGAGTACAACTCTATTCTCGATTTTCATTTATCAAACAAATATTGGTATTCGTCTTCTTTTAACACCATTGTCATTTAAAATTTAGGCCAATTTATTTTAAATCTGTCCCATTCATTACATTTTTTAATTTTATTTTTATCTAACAGTATCAAGGAAACATGGGAGTTTAGGATAACTGGTAAGCCTTTTTTCTTTGGACAGGAACTGTTTCACAGTGAGTCGATAGTCGATACAAATTCTTGAAGCGAAAACCTCTGTACAAATCAGACTGTTTTCTTTTTATTCGTTATATATTCTGATGTCGGTGTTAATTGTTTGATGGTGTTGATTCACAGTAAGTTTATCTCATGTTTCATATTTATATTTGAGTTGCGTTTTTAACTCATGTGTTGTATATATATATATATAGACATCTCGTGCCTTTAAAAGGGTATGCATGCGATATAGCAACACCTCCATACCTGTCTGTGTGGAAACGAAAATATTATGATGGAGGTGCTGTACAATTTTTCGTCTGACCCAATATAATCATATAACATGTAAATTTCTATCGTTATAAGATGTTCATATGAAAAGTACAAAACAACGACTGATCAGACGCGATCTTCTCTGATGTTGTAGTTTTTTTAGACAACAGTTCGTCTGGTTTTGTTGTCCGTTTTGCGTACGGCTTTGTTGCAGGTTTATAACAAGTTTCGTTATAAAATAGATAACCACGCTTTAAAGTAAAAATAGTATATAGAAAAAAAAAATGATTCTGAAACGACCTATTTATATTATTAAACGAAAAATGTAACCACACTTAAATGGATGACGTCCAAAAATATCTCTTTATTGAATGGTAGTCTATTTAACGGTAATAACTTTGAGTTGTCAAAATTTCAAATTACGTATTTATTATGCACCAACAGTTTTCATGAATTTTTCACAAATATAAATTATAGTTTTACATACGTATTCGTATATTTTTTAGTGCGTGTCTCCGTTTATATAACGGGAAATATGGCAAAATAACATTACGTAGGACTAAAATTGTGGCATTTGAGTTGAATTTAAAGTATTAACACTTATTAATAACTTTGAAGTGAAGAATATTTTACGAGTACGTCTTATACACTATTCGTAAAATGTCGTCTGACTAAAACGTTATAGCTATTTAAAAAAAAAAAAATCAAGATCTTTAAATTTATTATAACTTCTTCGTCAGACGATATTTTATAAAAACGCTATGCGATGCGTATTCAAAAGTATTCTTGATACATAATGTGTTTCGAAAATTGTAAATGTTTCTAGCTGAAAAAGAAATTTTTTAATCCAAACGTAATTAATAACGACAGTGTATACGTATTATAAATGCGTAAGAAATTGTCTTAAAAAAAAAACGGTTAATGGAATTTCGTGAGGTATATGTTTAGCTAGAAAAATACGAAACAATGAAACGTGTATCCTATAATAATCAATATTATGTGCGCCTCGTTACTTCGAATCATTCTGTTGCTTTATCTTTTTCTACTTAAACATCGACCTAGATATTTTCCCAGAACGTTTCGTTTATTTTTGTTTTTTTTTTTATAAATGTCCGTACTTTTATTTTCCTAAACGAATGAAAACTTTTCATTTATAATAATATGTTTATTTATCGATCGTACAAGATAATAATTAAGTTTATTTGTCGTGTATTTTATTTAACATTATTTAATACGTGTTCGATATTAATTAAAATGTATCGGTAAGTTAAAATCACATTGCTTAATGAACGGACACATTAAAGTACAAAAGCCATTAACATAATGTTCGATGAATTTGGAGGCAACGATTTAATTGAAAATAATTGTTATGATAAAATTTTCAGTATTTCCTTACTTCAAATCTTTTAAATTAATAAAATAAGAATTTTAACATTACTTGACGATTATATTAGTAGGTAACTAATTAACCGGAAATTCTCTAATGTTAAATATAATATAAAACACTTTATTCGAATTCCCGTTTATGCATGTCTATAACGGTTAAGACCATTTTAATCAGTCTTAATTAGTTAAACATAAACACGAAAATTGTGAGTATAATAACTTACCTGGAAAATAAACTCAGACGTATTACGCCCACGGTTACGGGAAAACGTGTAAAAATCAAACTACAATATAAATAATCGAATCATTTCAAAACGTTTCACTCATAAAAGTGTCTAACGATACATTATATATTATGTCGGAAATACGCATAATATTTAAATAAAATACACAGAATTTCTTATAAAAAGTACGTACACATAGATAAATACTAAAACGCTTTAAAAAAATTCATAAACTAGAACAGCATATTATATTGCCTCGATTCTCGGAAAACCATAACTGTGAATTTATATAATTATGTAAACGTAATATACTCGTAAGCCTATATGGAAATATTACATAAATAAAAACAGTTTATTTTAAGAAGAAATACACTATTTTCAAAATTATTGTAAACTTCAATAAAATAAATAATTATTATATTTAAAATTGAAAATATCGTCCCATACACTTTTTTCTTTCGAGTAAATGATGAATATTATATTGAATAAATAATGATATAGTGTAATATTTCGAAGTATTTAATAAATTAATAATGTTAATTTAATAATTACTAATATAGGTACCCACTAAAAACATGGTAAAAAATCGTTGACAATAATTGTGTGATTTGATTATTGAAGTTATATTTAACCTTCCTGACATGTTCGTTTATTTAGTTTTATTTGATTTTAATTTTTACTGGGTAAGTATTTTCGTCAAGATAAAATTAAAGATTGCAATATAAATTGCATTTTTATAAGTTTGTACTACAATGTACACTAAACTTTACAACAACAATAACATAAAGTCAATAAGGATTTTCGTATATTGTTTTATTACCGTGTTTTTGTTTGTCCACATGACTACGTTTTAATCATAATTATTGTTATTAATATTATTATTAAACTTATTTTTAAAAACTATATTTTGTAAGTAATTTAAAAGTAATTAATTTTCGCTGGTAAATAAATATCGGATATTTCGTATTCGTATATTTTTAGTGCGTGTCTCCGTTTATATAACGGGAAATATGGCAAAATAACATTACGTAGGACTAAAATTGTGGCATTTGAGTTGAATTTAAAGTATTAACACTTATTAATAACTTTGAAGTGAAGAATATTTTACGAGTACGTCTTATACACTATTCGTAAAATGTCGTCTGACTAAAACGTTATAGCTATTTAAAAAAAAAAATCAAGATCTTTAAATTTATTATAACTTCTTCGTCAGACGATATTTTATAAAAACGCTATGCGATGCGTATTCAAAAGTATTCTTGATACATAATGTGTTTCGAAAATTGTAAATGTTTCTAGCTGAAAAAGAAATTTTTTAATCCAAACGTAATTAATAACGACAGTGTATACGTATTATAAATGCGTAAGAAATTGTCTTAAAAAAAACGGTTAATGGAATTTCGTGAGGTATATGTTTAGCTAGAAAAATACGAAACAATGAAACGTGTATCCTATAATAATCAATATTATGTGCGCCTCGTTACTTCGAATCATTCTGTTGCTTTATCTTTTTCTACTTAAACATCGACCTAGATATTTTCCCAGAACGTTTCGTTTATTTTTGTTTTTTTTTTTATAAATGTCCGTACTTTTATTTTCCTAAACGAATGAAAACTTTTCATTTATAATAATATGTTTATTTATCGATCGTACAAGATAATAATTAAGTTTATTTGTCGTGTATTTTATTTAACATTATTTAATACGTGTTCGATATTAATTAAAATGTATCGGTAAGTTAAAATCACATTGCTTAATGAACGGACACATTAAAGTACAAAAGCCATTAACATAATGTTCGATGAATTTGGAGGCAACGATTTAATTGAAAATAATTGTTATGATAAAATTTTCAGTATTTCCTTACTTCAAATCTTTTAAATTAATAAAATAAGAATTTTAACATTACTTGACGATTATATTAGTAGGTAACTAATTAACCGGGAATTCTCTAATGTTAAATATAATATAAAACACTTTATTCGAATTCCCGTTTATGCATGTCTATAACGGTTAAGACCATTTTAATCAGTCTTAATTAGTTAAACATAAACACGAAAATTGTGAGTATAATAACTTACCTGGAAAATAAACTCAGACGTATTACGCCCACGGTTACGGGAAAACGTGTAAAAATCAAACTACAATATAAATAATCGAATCATTTCAAAACGTTTCACTCATAAAAGTGTCTAACGATACATTATATATTATGTCGGAAATACGCATAATATTTAAATAAAATACACAGAATTTCTTATAAAAAGTACGTACACATAGATAAATACTAAAACGCTTTAAAAAAATTCATAAACTAGAACAGCATATTATATTGCCTCGATTCTCGGAAAACCATAACTGTGAATTTATATAATTATGTAAACGTAATATACTCGTAAGCCTATATGGAAATATTGCATAAATAAAAACAGTTTATTTTAAGAAGAAATACACTATTTTCAAAATTATTGTAAACTTCAATAAAATAAATAATTATTATATTTAAAATTGAAAATATCGTCCCATACACTTTTTTCTTTCGAGTAAATGATGAATATTATATTGAATAAATCATGATATAGTGTAATATTTCGAAGTATTTAATAAATTAATAATGTTAATTTAATAATTACTAATATAGGTACCCACTAAAAAACATGGTAAAAAAATCGTTGACAATAATTGTGTGATTTGATTATTGAAGTTATATTTAACCTTCCTGACATGTTCGTTTATTTAGTTTTATTTGATTTTAATTTTTACTGGGTAAGTATTTTCGTCAAGATAAAATTAAAGATTGCAATATAAATTGCATTTTTTATAAGTTTGTACTACAATGTACACTAAACTTTACAACAACAATAACATAAAGTCAATAAGGATTTTCGTATATTGTTTTATTACCGTGTTTTTGTTTGTCCACATGACTACGTTTTTAATCATAATTATTGTTATTAATATTATTATTAAACTTATTTTTTAAAAACTATATTTTGTAAGTAATTTAAAAGTAATTAATTTTTCGCTGGTAAATAAATATCGGATATTTTAAAATGTCAGGTGTATATATGTATGTAATATATACATTTTGATTTCAATGTTTTTGTTTTTATCGTTATTATAAGTTACGGACTTGTTTTATATTTTCCAATGTAATCATATTTAATTTAATTAAAAAACGAACTTCATTAGCACAGAAATTATTTCAACTCGTTTGGAACGGTTCACTTTTTGAGTAACTTTTTTACCTTGTAACTTAAATACAATACTATTCAAATCATTTATTTTATGAATAAATCATAGTTTTTGTGAAATGTTTTATTATATTAAAATATAAAATACTTATTTCTAAAAACGTTCTGCAACGAACGATGTTTCAAAAAAAAAAAATATTTTTCGAATTTAGTTAATTTTATTATACAGTCGTATTGCGCGAAAATTGCGTTTAAACACGTTATAATGTTTGTGAAATGAATTTGTTCACGTTTTACAATAAATTTCTTAATTATATAATTAATCATAAAAATTTATTATAATTTTACTTTTATTAAGTCGTAATTATACAGATAATGACAATTAATTTTTTTCTAAGATATTTAAACTATACTCGTATATTGTAACTATAATAATTATTGTTGACGAAATTCAATCGTTTAGGTTATTCGAACATTATTCGAAGTAAATTGACAACCTTGTTTTGACTACGACATAATAAATAATGAAAAATAGTACTGTTACATGGTAGTAATACTAAAAAAAAAAATCTAAAAACACGTTGTTTATCTCTGATATTGTGTATTAATGACAAGAGTGGCGCGCATGGAATTTTTTTTCCGCTGGAGGGCTATTACAAAAATGTAATCTTCCACTTTGTATTCTACTGTACATCCATTTTATAGCAGAAAATTCTTATTGTTTGTATAGCGCGTACATGCGATATAAAACACGATTTTTAAATATTTCGGAACGGGATATAATCCCTTAATCCTTCCCCGCATTTACCACTGAATAACATAATAAATTTAAACTATGGGGATAAGAGAAGATTTCGGCTTATTTATCGAGAAGACTGGTCAGTTATAGCCGCTTAATTTAACATATAGGTTAAATAAAATTGAAGTTGCCAACGACCCAGTTGTAATATAATATGTATCGTAGTAATGCACGCGACAAAGAACGATATCGGAGACGATACGAGACTTATAAGTCAGCGGATTATAAAGCTGTGAACCGTAAACATCGATTATTTTGAATTTTTGTGTGAAACGAAAAAATTTAATTGTAGAAGCGGGACTCCGTGAATTATACGAGACAAATATCGGACTTGGATAAAATACTTTTTTAAAAGTGTTCAGAATGAGTACTTGAATACTTACCAACAAATTTGAAAATATTATTTAGAATAGGTAGTGTAGAACTATACTATTTATCTCAGAAATTAAAAAAAATGAATATTTTTGTGTTTTTTCACCTTCTGCAGCATACCCAGTATAAGTAGCCCTTCTAATCATTTAAAGTTTATACGTTTTTGTATTTTTTTTTTTTTTTGGGAAGTTTATTAGAAATTTATTGGACTTTTACATAATCTCCTGTGATAAAATATATTAGTGCTATAATATAAAAACCTGCGTTTCCAAATATCGGTTCCGGTTTTGAAAAAAAACGAGGGTTACGGTTAAGTTTCGGCTCCAACATTTTCAAAGCGTTTCGGTTCTAAACCGGTTCTTTTCGGTTCGGTTCCAGTCCCTGGTAGAATATCCGCGACAATCAGTGGAAATCCAATAAAATCGCGTTAGAAAATCGATTCGACGAACGAATTACATGCACGCTCGACGTTCAGACGTTTTTGTAGAAACTTTCTCCGTTCCACCAAGTTTTATTTATTTATTTATTTTTTCACGCCCGATCAATTATATAATATTATGATCGATGGAAGTCGTACATTTTTTTTTTTCGAACCCAATTTATAGTTGAAAAAAAGCGATTTGTAAACCGTGCGTGTGTAATAAAAGTCCAACTCCCTGTCCGCACGATCGGTAATACTATACGAGAACGAAACGAATAATTCAGCCGTTACCGTTTATGTCACCGAGTGAGTTCAATAATGTTTAATTTAATTATTTTTGTTTTGATTTTTTTTTTTTTTTTGCGATGCGTTAGTTCGAAAACGGTTAAACATTATTATTCCTGCACGATATAACAATATATTTGGACGTATATTGTTGTTGTTTTTTTTTCTTGGCTTGTAAATCGTTCGAATTCGAGGTTATCCACTATATTTATATAGGTACTTAAGGGACGTGAACTTATACGCGGTAGTGGGAATGAAATACCGTGTTATGACAGCAACGACATTATCTCGCGTCGTCGCTGTGAACACTTTCATTTCGATCGGTATTTTCCGCTGGATTTCATTTTCATTTTATTTATTTTTCGCCATCGCGTTTTCGTCAGCTTTTTTTCATTTTTATACCGTTCGTCTTTATACGCATATATAGGATGTCAGGAAAAGTATGAAATATTCAACGACTAAAAACGCTTCTTTTTTTTTTTAAACATATCCCCGTGCATTATTGTGTATCGTCTTAAAAACAAGGGATGGAAAATTTGACGAAAAAATTGTTCTCGCGTATCGTATTACAGTATATGCGAATCGTGTGGGCTTATTATCGGTTTTGCAAAAAAAAAAAAATAACAAATTATCTATATTAATTCCTGTGTACGCAGAATAACGAGATATTTCATAATTTTCTTACACCTGTATGTATTCATATTAAAATGTTGTAAAATTATCGATACGGAGAGCCGACGCCCGAGGTGTTCTTTCACCGCATCTAAAACGTAATTTCAGCCTACCCTACTGTGTTCTACAACAAATTTCGTTTACAAATGTACGTACGGACAGTGGCGTGCAGAGCTCTCTTACCAAGTGGGGCAAAATTATTTTCACACCTATCCGCCCCATTGAAATAATCTATTTTTAATAAATTTACCGTACACTGTACCAATAATGTTCTTTGGCCGTATTAACTGTATCATATACTATCTTAGTTATTAGTATACCTATTTATCGCGTGGGTTTTTGATATAATGATTCACAAGAATCACAGGATACTCTTTACATGGATTATTTTTATATATCACAAATAATTCACAATCGTATCCCTATGTTACGTGCGCAATAAGACGTAATAACTATAATAACATGGCGACTGCAGTGCGGCAAATGCTAGTCCATTTTCCATGGTATGGTATTGGTAATATCTAACTTTATGCCGTACCAATAGTCCAATACTGTTCTTTGGCCGTACATACTGTACACTATTACCCACCCAAGTTACTATACCCAGCCTGTTTTAAAGTGGGACACAGGTCCCACTTAAACAGCGTCTGCACGCCACTGCGTATGGACACAGTGTTTCTTTCCCCGTATACAGAGAATGGTGTATCATTTTGGATACGTACCTAATACATTTAAACAGAAAAAGTATTATTCTTATAGACAGTGAGTGAATTTATGTAAAATAATGTGAAACCCCGCGAGGGAGCGAGGGATTTTGCAGTAAAAGACTGGATTAATTCCACTAAGCCAGCAGGACGGAACTTTTTCACGAATTGCATTATACCGCAATAGGTACTCAACTTTGGTATTTAGTTAAACCGTTTAATTTTTGAATTTAATATTAAAGGTGATTTATTTATTATTCATATTTTGTTAATAATCGAAACAAAAATATATCAAGATTATACTTTAGTGGCGTAAATACGAATTTTTCTCCTAAAACAAGCATCGTCAAGAGTGAAGAATAGTATTTCAAGAGTTCGATAATATTCTTGCAGCATTACTCACACACACACACACTATATATATACACATATGTATATAACATGTTCAGTTTATGCGACACAGTTTAGATGGCATTGGAGACGAGACTCTATTTTAATGTAATTATAATGTTGACAATTTTCCAACGTTTTATTATGAATGAAAAAAACAATAATATAATATATCACCGTTTCAATTCAATAAAATTCATTAAACTCATCATTTTATATATTACGTTCGAATAATTCTTTTTTGAAAATGCTTACGCTTTGTTCAGTTTTAATATATTCTGTTTTGACCAATTATTCAGTCTTGTAAAAAATACTTTTAAAAAAGTATTTAATTACTAGTATTTGTATGTATTTCTTATGCGAATAATTTTTAAAAAGTATTTAAATACAGTATTTTTGACAAGACTGCAATTATTATATATTATTATTATTTATTAATAATAATATTTAATTATAATTATAATTAAATTATTGATTAATAATATAATATAATATAATAATAATATATTAAATATATTTAACTATATATTATTATTAATTATATATATTAATATATTATTCATTATTTAATTATTTATTTTAATTATATTTAATATAAAAATAAAATAATAATATTTTTTATTTAATTATTATTTATTGTAGATAAAAGATTTGTCTTCGGTTACGTATACCATCGCGTAAATGCTATAGTTCCGAATTTTTCGGAATATTATAAATGATACAATAATTTACAACACAATAATTTCGTTTAAATACTCTTCGAACGAGTATTTCTAATAAATCACAATTCACGCTCATCCTTTACAGAGGCGAAATGTTTTAGTCCATTTTGCGCGTACACGCAAAAAGTTCAACCCCGTTACGCGTCCGTGTTTAGTTGAATAATGTAATATAATGTGTTTGTATTTTCCTGGGCGAATTAAAGTATCAAATATTGTTCGAAATATTGCGAATGATATTTATATTTTTTGCCGAAAGGCCCGCCGACCCTCCGCATGAGTTGTCGACAGATTTATTGGTCACATTTAACCAGAAGAAAACTTTTTTTTTTTTTTTGTATCGCATTTTTTACAACATCATCCCACGAGACCAGGTTATATCGTCGCATGCAAATTTATCTAGTGAGAAAAAAAAGTAATACAAAAAAAAAAGTTTTTCGCCGACCGAGTCACGCTCGTGTCCCCATACGATAATACCGACTCGCGCGCAGTTTGTTTAATCGGATAGCTGTGGTGGAGGAGGTATCCTAATTTACATTCGGCTTTATTTCGTGCCCGCTTCGTTTGGATTTTTATATTACTATATAATATTATATTTTATTGACGGTAATTCACGCGCGCACATAAATATTTCCACACGTTTTTATTATAAAAATATAATTATTATATTTTACAATATTTTCACGTCAGCGAAACGGTTCCGTTTCGAACGTTTTATTCTTAAATTACCACAATAACGTAACCCTGCAACACCTTATACCTACTACTACCATTTCACGTGGTTTTCGTTTTTGTCAAATAATTTCGTTAATATTGTGTTATTTGCGCTGATTTCCGAATATGTAATTAAAATAATTATTATTATCAATGTTTAATGAGCTATGGAAAAATCGATTTCATTAAAAATAAGTAAGCAACCTATATAATATTTGTAATATACGTTTGAGTCACGAATATTTATTAATAAAAGTTCATAATATTAGAATATAGTGTAAATCAGTCGTAGTTTATGCAAAACTTAACCAGAAAAAAAAAAAAGAAAATCACATCAATATACGCTTAAAACGTACATAATCAGATTGTTGCATCGGTTTAATGTGTTTATAATTCGCACGGATTTTTCATTTTGTCGTTTCTATCGTATTTTAGGATATTATTACGTTTAAATTGAGTTCAACGTACATTGCAGAGAGTGTTTTTAAAGATATTTTTAATGTCTGTTTGGTTTTTTTTTTTTTGCCGGGTCGTTGGTAAACCCATAATTCTCAAGCGTATTAAACGGTTTTTTTTTGTTTTTAAATATAAAAAGTAACGGTCGTGTTTTAGTGTTATGTGAAATAATGTTTTTGAAAAAATACGTACAATGAATACTGTATATCATACTATTGAAAACCAAATGAGAACTATTTCGAAAAATTAAAAAAAAAAAGCGAGTATTGTGATTTTTTTTTATATTTTATATACTCATTATTATTAATGGATAGTTTATTTTCTGGGTTAGTGCTCGTGGGTAGAAAAAGAATTTTGACGAATACACTATATTAAATTTTGCTTATTGATCAAGTTTTTAGGTTTTTTTCAACTGATTTACATACGACCAAAAAATGTAACAGTGAATTGATCGAAAAGTCACATTACGCATTGTCGACAATGCATTTATATAGAGAGAATAGTAAAATGGGTTTGACATTCGTCCGTAATAACGCGAACCAATTGAGACAATTTCATACGAATTTTCAATACAATACGGTATTATGATGTTTCCTACGATTCAAACGTTATTTAAAATTAAAATATTAAATTTTATGTTAAATTTAATGTTCGCAAGCTACAGTCTAATACTACGCAATATAAAATATAATACAATAAATAATAAAAAATAATAACTTTTAATTCGTTCCGCGCAGAAGTAAAAATGTATTCGCGTGTACCTACTGTTTGATGGAAAAAAGAAAATTATTTATATGGGTAAATTATCACAAAAACTCTGTTTGCTTGGAAAAAACAAAGTTTTATTTCTGGAAAGATACTATATGTTGTAGTGCGTATAGAAAGCATAAAATGTCATTAATCATTATTATGTGTGTAAGTTGTCTGGAAAAACAAATATCGTAAACATGTATATTATCGCGTTTATTCGTTTTGCGTTATATAATTTTAGTAAAGTTTAATATGATATTCATAATATTACAAATAATAAACACATAATATACAATGACATAATTCTTTTACAACATTGAGTATTGTTACTTGGATATCGTCAGGGTCGTGCACTTAAATAATTAAATAATAATATTATTTTCCAGGACGTCTAGGGTTATTATTTTTGTTGATTTAATTAATAGAGGGCGTTGGATTATTAAACACAGTTTTTGTGTGAAGTCAAACGTGATTATGTTAAACAAATAATATAAAATGTACGAATATATCAAAACATCATTGCAAGTTATATGACTTATATTTTGATTTGAAATCAAAATGTTGTGTACGCGTATAGTATTTGTATTTATAAAAATTAAATAGTATCGAGTAATGTTTAGAGTTTTATAGGTAATTAAACGGTTGTTACGTCACAGTTTCGATATTGCGTATAAGAAAATGGATTTTTTCTTCTTCTTCAACCGTTTACGATAAATATTGGAGAAGACGATTGAAATGACTGTTCTTTTCTTATTTGGAACAAAGTGTCATATAATTCATTTAATTATATTTATCGTCGTTACAGGTTATGGCCTATTCCGGAGTTATAATCGTATTAAAGTTGAAAAGTTTTTCGACTGATAGGTCTCGTCTTAAATGAGTTTTCTATTAAGCCGCGTGCACTGTCAATTCAAGTAAACTGATGTAATGCTTTCACGAGTACAAAACTATTTAGAAAAATTTAATTTATTTACATTTGTGCGTACATGTCATACATTATTTTAAATATAATAGACGGTGAAAAATTGACATTATAAAAGTATATTTTGTATTGAATTTAAATAAAAATAAATGGCTAATCAAAATTTGAAGCAAGTAAATTAATTAAAATTAAATTTAAGTACAAAAATATACGTTAAACAGATCATAAATGTACCAGATGTTTTATTTAAATTTTAGATGTAAATATTTCAGATTACAGATTTCCGAATAAAAAAAAGACTGTAATATACCTTATTAATATTAATATGATAAATTAATGGTTTTATCGCTTCGTAGTTGTGAATTTAAAATTAAAAACATTTTGGTTATTTTATTTATTTTGAACAATAATTTATGTAAAGCCACGGTTTTCTAAAACGAAATTTATGTAATTAATTTCCACCGAGATAATGTGTTCATTGTTTTAAAACCTTGATTTTGGTTTAATTAATATAGGTAACCGATATATTTTAATACTAAACATTATTATTAAAATGGGTACGTAACCATTGGGATCAAAAATATTAACGCCGTGCCTTATGAATTATTAAATATATTCTCGACTTACCTAACACGGTTAAATAGATAGGATGGCCTATGGGCGGAGTGGTACTGATTTGACATTCGTATATGCCAGAATCCTTTTTTTGAGGATATTTTATCCTTAGAGACCAGTTTTCTGAGTGTGGTTCATGTATTGCCTCAAACCGTTGATCGCTGGTATACGTGTATCTTCCAGCGGTAAGAAGATGTATGTCCCGGTGTCGGATCCACGATACCTGCAAATTCGTTAATCATTTTAATTCGAAACAAATCACTGTACAGAGACATAGTTCTATATCCGAATTAAATTATTGAGCACTGCATTTATATCAGCTATATTATAATAAAATTAATTATTTTAGATTTAATACCCATTATGTACTTCTATCGTTTGTGTATAATCGATTTAAAACAAGTAATTAATGTTTAATCGAAAAAAAATATGTAAAATATTAAATAACGTCATATGTATTTATATATATATATATATATATATATAAGTATCTGAAAATACATTAGATATTATTTTAGTAAATTTATTTTTCCACGTCATTATTTTGTGTTTGCTTCTTTAAAAATATTTCAGCATGATTAATTAAAAAATATATATATTTTTCACATTTGGGCAAACTTCTAACGTAAACTTAAATATACAGTGCTAGGTTAGATGTAGAATTTAACAGTGTTAGTAAAAAAAAAAAAACTCTTAGGTAATATGTCATGATTTTTGGCTGTTTTTTAATTGACATTAAAACGATTTTTTTTTTTTTATAAATATTATTTTAAAATCAACGGCATTATTAATAATAACGTGAATTTATAAATGTACACATAGACGTTGCGCGTACAAAGTCTATTGTATATTTTGTTATTCATACTTGAATTAGCCGATTTGCTAACATTTTTGGGGCGAACAGGTGTGAAATGGGATGACGAAGCCTTAGAAGTCGTTTCAACGTGAACGAACGAGTGCAGATGTGCTGACGTGCTCGTGTATGTTTAATGTGTTTGTAGTTTTCGAGAATGTATAGTAGAGAAAAGAAGAGAGACATTTTTAATTTTCAGAAAAAGTTGAAAACAACAAGACGTATTCAAAGAAACGAAAAAAAAAAACTATAAAAAAAACTTTTTCAGTTTGGTTGCTACTCGTAGATATAGGTACACTAATATTTAAAAAGCATTTAGTGTTAACGATTGTTCTCTTTAGTGTGTTTTTAAATCTTAATGATTCACGTGGTACAGAATAAAAATGATTAAATTTTCACGTCACTATGAAAATCAATATTGCTATGTTTTTTTTCACGTGTGTTATTCGGTTATAATATTATAAACATACCTCATATTAGTTTTAATTTATTTATTTTAATTATTTAATTCGCCTACTTTACGCAAACATTTTAATTGATACATTTAGAATAGGTACGCATACTGGCGATTATTAGTTAAATTATTGTTAAAATAATTGAATATTAATCTTGTCAGCGTAATATTACGTTTACGAGTCGTGTCTTTCTTCGTTCTGTTTTGTAAATTCGTTATTTCTTCCATTTAATTGATTAATTTGGTGATTGATTATTACGCCGCTGTTTTTAAAAGTTATAGTTTGCTTTTTTTTAATATAGCGTTTTGTGTAGTGATATGATGATTAGAAAATCATTATAATTTAAATTTCATATACTCGACTTTTACGAATACAAATAATTATTTCTTATATTCAATAACGTTTCAATAAAAATAAAAACGTTAATGCTGAATTATTTATTTTAAAACATCATAAATTGTAATGTTTTAAATGAGACTTTATAAAATAAAGAAGTATAACAGTTAAAGTCTCTCGTGCTTAAAAAAAAATTATGCAAAATATGGAATGTTGTAAATATTATTGGCGATAGTAAATAATAACATTCGTATAACAATGGAAAGATATTTAGAATAAATAAATGCAAAATATAATATAAATAAACATTTTTGCGTTGCTATTTTTTCTTTCTCATATCATATTTTTAACATAAATAAAGGAGGCGATTTCAATTTTATGATATCCATAAAATAAATTTAGTACTTTTCGTTTTAAGTTTCTAAAATATTTAAATCGACGTTATTACTTATTCTATAGTTTTATAGCTTGTGCGTTTGTGAATATTTGTAGTGTTTTCTATTAATATAAGAATAATAATTATGTTTTGATCAACATATAAATTATAATCGTATATGAATTAGTCTATTATTTCAAATCAGTAAATCACTAAGTCGAATATTTGTTATTTACAGTACAATGATAATATATTTTATTGGTGGGTATTTTAATACGAGTGTAAAATAAAATGTCTACGATAATAATAAATAAATGGCGCCAGACAATAAATTATTATTATTATTATTATTATTATATGTAAGAATCTGGCAAATCGATAATAATACGATACGTATTATAAGTATATTTTATTTTTATTAAAAATATTTTTATATATTTGTGGTAATATCATTTTTGTGATAACCGTATTACCGTTACCGTGTTACCGTTACGTATTACCGTTACCGTGGTCGTCGGTACTTGCGATAACAATACTGGCAACGACAACGCCGCTCTGACGATGTACAATAAATTTTTTTTGTTGTCGTATACGCGTAGCCATCGCGAGCAGTCGGTCTATTCGCGTTATTAAAGTGTTTTTTTTTTTGTGTGTGTAAAAAGAATCGGTGAAAAATTAAACGCCGTTTTAATAAAATAAAATCGTTCTTCTTTTTCTACAATTAGTTCTTGCGACCCACGAGTAATCCTTGCCGTAAACAAAAAACGTCCACATATTTTTGTTCGAAAAATATAGGTTACGTTACTTAAAAAAAAAAAAAAAATTAAACTATGTACATTGTATAGTAGATATTAAATCTAGAGTAATTCATCTGTGGTCTACGGCAATATTATTAATATTAATTTTTTATTGTATTCATCAGCTATTGTAACATTTTAAATATTATACTAAGAGCTATGGTTTTGACTAAAGTAATACGTGCAATGTACAATAATAAATAAGACCATTTATTTGTTACTATTCAATTTTATTACATTAATTTATTGACCATTTAAACAATCACTACGGTTTTAAAACTGGTAAAATAAGTGAAAATCATAATGAATTTCAAAATTTGGTTTTCAAAATACATATACAACACATCAATACAAACATGGAAAAACAAAAAAATTTAAAACACTTACAGTATCTTTATTTTAAATATATTTCTACTAATGTGACGTATTTGTTATATTGTAATTTTGTTATAAGGTATTCGATATTGGTTACTAAAAAAAAAAAAATTATTAACAAAAACCATGAAAATCATATATTCGATAATTTCCTAAACACTTTCGTTTTAATATTGCTTTAGGTTTCGAATATAAATCGTTTTAAGAGGACACACCCGCTATTAAGGCGTTCTGAACAGGGAGTTCTTAGGAATTTTAAGAAAAATAAAAATCTAACAATTTAAATTTATTTTAAAAGTCATTCAAAGATAGTCTTGTTTTTATTGTTATGTTATCACAATAGTTATTCAAAAAAACTGTACTTAAATTAGATAGAAATTAAAAACGCTACGATTTACTTCTTGTTTATATATAATAAAAATTTAACATTCCACTATAAACACCGTACGAGGAACCTTGTCCCCAGCACAATGAGTTTCGCACACGAATTACGTGTGTTGTGGCATCGTCTTAAGAACAGTATTGAAATGGGGACAGAAGTATACTTTGAAAAATTAAAGCCTTTTTTTAACGCAATTTTTGTACGAGTAAATACATACATTAAACTACTAGCTTTATACAATGGTATACCATAGAGTTTTTTAAACTGTGATTCACAGCCTCCCGGAGGTCCGTGACATTCGTGCTAGGAGTCCGCGTCACTATCGGTACCCGACATAAGTGTAATAATCAAATTATTCGCTATAAATTTGAAAATATACTTGAGCTATCGAAACTGACTACACTGAACCGAATTAGACACCGTTTTGCGATTGATATTCGTCGAATAAACGAGAAGAAGACGTGTCTTACAGACATTTCCACAAATTGTAGTTTAAAAATACAATTCAATCGGAATTCTTTAGAAAATTTCTAATCGCACGCACGAAAAGATTATCCAGAAATATCAAGTGAATTTCTGAAAGTTTTAATATTCAACTGCTCGCAACTCATTTGTGCGGAAAAGCTTTTACCGTTCTGGTTTTCTTTAAAAAACAAGTTCAGAAACTGCGTACGGAAAACGTCGAGTCCGTACTGCGATTAACGCTTTCGTGTATTGATCTCGTTGTTCAAAAGACGGATGTCTAGAACGCGACCGTATTCTTCGTATTAAATAAATACAAATTAAATTTGTGAAATTTAATATAGTAGAAATAAGTTTCTGCGTAAAACCGATAGTATAACAAAAATTATTATTAAACGTGTTTTTAACGTATTAATGTTCTTAATACATTTTATGTGATTTATAATAATATATATATATATTAAAATATTGTTCATAATAAAGTGAGATATTTTGTAAAAAAAAAAAAAAGAAAGTTTATTCGGAAAAATATTGTTAAGGGGGTTCGCGGTTCGAAAAAGTTCTCGCGTACTACAAGACTATAAGAATCGTTGGTATAGCGTAGTAATATATTTTTAAAGTAGGGTTTTGAAATATTTAATGTTATACTTGTCACGTGCCCCGGTGTACATTTTGATGTTTCTCGTCGCGGTGTATCAAAAACAAAGGTAATACGCCAAAAACTTTCGAATACCGTATAATATACACCCGTGTATTCATGTGTTTTGGACTACAAAAGTGTTAATTAACAGCCACGGCGAGTGATGACAATATTTATATTGTTCACAGAGTACACGATCCGTTATTATTTAAGCTTTCTCGTAGTACAAATCGTTTTCCACGCCTTGCGATAGATCAGTGCTTCTCAAACTTTTTTGTCACGGGCCCCTCTAAATTCAACGTGAAACTGTCAAGGACCCCTTAATCAAAGTCGTTAATTATTATTTTCTCTTAATTATATACTAAAATTACACGCACTATTTCACACAAATAAATAAATATCAGTGCTTCTCAAACTTTTTTGTCACGGGCCCCTCTAAATTCAACGTGAAACTGTCAAGGACCCCTTAATCAAAGTCGTTAATTATTATTTTCTCTTAATTATATACTAAAATTACACGCGCTATTTCACACAAATAAATTATTAAAATGTATAATAAATAAACGTTTTTAATATATTTTTGAAACAATTTTATAATTTGTATTAAACTTTAAACGTGTATAAACAAAAACGAATCGGTAATATAACTTACTATAAAACGATACGAAAATATTCAGTAATAATGTTGATGATTATTAATGTGACGGACGGGCTTGCATATTTTTGCACAACACGTTTATGTCCGGTGTGATATCTGAAACTGAAATACGCAAGTTTGCTTCTAAAGACTGTTGTGTAAATGCGCGATCTGTGTTTGTATTTTATAATTCGAAGTTGTGAAAATGCGGTTTCACAAAGATACGTCGACGCGGGAAGGCGCATTAATATAAGTAATGCCGCTTTCGAAATTAATGGATACTCTTGCTGTCGTCTTAGCCGAAATTCAGTAATTTCTTTTTCATTAAATTCGGTTTCAAGAGTTCTCTAATTTCAATTGATCGCTCTTTTGCGGCCCGTGGAATATGATCGTATTTCAAAGAAATAGAAAATGGTTTTTTTTTACCCAATTGTGTTCGTTATTTTTATTTAAATCTGGAAAATATTCAGATAAAAATTTTAGCATTGAAGACGTGAGTAGGATAATATAGGGGGTTCTAGACCATAGGGAATCCTGTGTTATAGGTATAGCTTCCCTGAGGGAGCTATACCCATAACACGGTCGCCCACCGGCACTGCTGCAGGCGTTAAACCTTATTGAACCCTGGTACCTCAATACTCTTTCATCGCCGTACATATCCTTTTAACACACCTTCTTTACACCCACATCCGTATATTAAAAAACATATGATATTATTATATGAAAAATAAAAATTGATATTTAATTACAATTAATTCGATTAATTCGCGTTTGATTACAATTAATTCGCGGTTGATTACGATTAATACACAGTCGTTTACGATTTCTTGAAATTTTATCGACTTATTAATACATAATTCATAATATGCTGAAAAATTCCTTTGTCATATGAATCGCTAAATAATAATATACACTACACTCATATAATATGAATCATACAATAGTGTTATACAGACCTGTAGAGGCCTGCATAATATGTTTTGGTAACAAATAATATAATAGGTATTCCCTTCAAGGTATAAGAGTATAGATACATTGAAGGCTATCGTTTAGCATTTATTCTTGTCGTTAAATACCTATATCAATTTTTATTTTTTATATAATAATATCATATGTTTTTTAATATACTGATGTGTGTAAAAGGTTAAAAGGATATGTACGGCGATGAAAGAGTATTGAGGTACCAGGGTTCAATAAGGTTTAGCGTCTGCAGCAGTGCCGGTGGGCGGCCGTGTTATGGGTATAGCTCCCTCACGGTGTCTGTGGGGGCCATGTTATAGGTATAGCTCCCTGAGGAGCTATACCTATAACATAGGATTCCCTATGGTCTAGAACCCCCTATATTATCCTACTGACGTATGTTCGGTTATTACATTGGAAACTGAAGTCGTTATTGAAAGCTCGTTGACGGTAAGAGAATTTTAATAACTAAATAACCGATTTCATTTGATTTTGAATCGAAAATAGTTATGGGTTTTTTTTGCATTTTGCACAAACGCTTTAGACTCAAAGAAAATATTTTAAATGAAATAAATATTTCACGGTCCGCCAGTCTCATATAGCCGCGGCCCCCAGTTCGGGAAGCACTGCGATAGATAACGGTAAAAGCGTTGAATTTTTAATTTTTCTTTCGGGACATTCGTACGAAGAAGGGATTCTTTTACTTTGGTTTTAGTGTAACGAGAATCGTCTTCGAGTTTTCACTTCTCGTTGAGTCTGGCACCGAGTCTCTCAGCGTCGGCGCCAGAACACTTGCAAGATGTGGGCCAAGTTGTGGTCAACAAATTTTAGATGGGGGGGGGCAATATTTTTACTCGTCTATTTGTGATGCTTGAGTACTTTTCGACACGTTTAAACCTCTGTTGACACAATATGTTACAATTGAAATACCTATATAGATACAATGCGTTACAATTTTTTAATATTTTTAAGATAATTTTTAACGACCGATTAGGATTAATTTAAAACCCGTAGAAAATGATAATTATGAGTCTTTACATAAAATTTAGGGGTAGGCCCAGGACCACGTTGGCCCACCCCTGGCGCCGCCATTGGAGTCTCTTATACAATATTGAACAAAAATTCTACAACGACGATCGTAGAAAATAATAATACATCGGTATATAGTAATACGAATCGATGGTTCCGCTTTAATCGCGTTTCATAACGATAAAATTTTGAGGATATTTCACTTTTATTGCACTGTTCGCATTCGTGTCTTTTAGTGCGCGTGTGTGTAGAAAACGTCCGGAGACGTTGTGGCGCGACGGGTGCAGCAGGCGTTGAGACGGGCGAAAAGTCACTCTCCAGACGACGGCAGAGGTACTCATAAATCTACTGTTTTATTTTTACGGCCTTATATTTTAACTAGTCCGTGGAGCTATAACGGTTTTAATTAAGAGTTCCCGCCACCTCTCTCTTCCACAAGCTTTCTCCCTTTCACACACACACACACATTTTCCCTATATTTAAGTATTATTTCGTGTGTGTGTGTGCGTGAAATACAAGGAACATCGAGACAGAGAGGAATAACGACTTGGTTTGACGTTATGAATATTCATCGTTATACCGAAGACTTTAAAACCGTGTGCGCGCGCTGAAAGATGTGGAAAATTCGTACAAACGTTTTGGAAATGTTTTAACTATACACTGTGGAAATTTTTTGCTCTGACCCGATGGATGTGTTTTCGGCGTACACTTACTGGCACTCTTCGTCGCGCTACGGTGCGAAATATAATAAATTCAAAGCTCGGATTTTATAGCACTAAAAAGTAGGTACTGAAATATACGTTATAATACAATCGGAAAAAAAAATCTTAAAATATACATTAAAAAAAGTAAGAATAGCAAAAAAAAAAAAATTGTTTTATTCATGAAATAACGAATTTAAACAAAAGGTAAAAAGATCCGCGCTGTACACACAGCCTTAGACACAGTGATGACTTAATGCATACATAGCTCATGATGTTAAATGTCTAATGAAATGCCAATGTTTGGTAATTTTTCTTACCGTCTTAATGTTACGGGATTTATAAAGAAGACAAAATAATTTTAATTTAATGCATATCAGCAAAAAATAAAAACAAATAGAAATAAAAAATAGCACCGAAAATTTTAGAACGATAAAAATATGGAAAAATATGCAGCAATATAGAATTTTATATACTTAGAATACTTAGAATCCTCGATGCATTAAATAAATTCATAACTTACTCTGCTATTTTTATCTGTATTCAATAATAATAATAATCAGCAAATTACTACAGGATCCGAACCCTGCTTATAATTGAATATTTTATATTGTAACGGGTACTCGAGGTTTGAATCGTCATTAGGTTTAATGACCAAAATCCTTTATATCAAAATCGTCCGCAATGGCAATAGCGTTACCCGATAAGATAGACCATCGTATAATTTTATAATTTATTATATGAATATAATATATACATAATACATATAAATTGTAGAAACATTTTCATAATCATCGTGTGTGTTATATTGATGACAACGAAAAAAATTTTTCCACGAAATATAATACGATTCGATTAGTTATATGCGGTCAGTTCATGTTAAAAAAAAAAATTAAGTTGGCAAATTAAAGTATATTAAAATTAAATTTACAATTTACGCAATAATATGTGTTTTACACTGTACAGCTAATGATGTAAATCTACAATTTTCATTATGTTGGTATACATCATAATTTTACTTGACCTGCTAAACGTTGGATGTATGTTAATGACAGAACAAATTGTATGAAATATATTATTTTTAGTATTGTAAGAAATTATAGATTAATAAAATAGTAAAAACAAAAGAAAAAAGAATTAGAAAATTTAATAAATTTTCTTTAAAAATTTAAAGAAATAGAAATAAAAAATTAAAAACGAAAACTATAAATTATAAATTTGTATAAATATATATATGTGTGTGCGTGTGTGTAAATATTGGGTATATATTAATATAAATATAAATATAATGAATTCTTGTATATGAATATGTGAATATACAATCGAGGCAAAGAGCATTATGAAAAATAAAGAAATATAAATTGAGTCGTTGTATTAAATTTATTTATTTATACACTATCGGTTTCGACAAAAAGTCATCGTCGAGTATTAAGCGAAAAAGAATAACAGAGCAACAAAACAAAAAAACAAAAACGAACAAAATTATACAGAGAAAATTATCAATATTACAATAAAAGGACGTAGAGTTAAAAAAAAAAAAAAAAATAAAAAAAAAACGGCAACGAAATCGTGTACACGGTGAGTTAAATTGATAAAAAAAGCAATTGTGAAATGTTATTAATATTCGTATTTACTATGTATATTGATATAAAATATTATTTATTAAATCTGTATATTTTATAAATTAAAACAAAAAAAAATTTAATACGTTTAATTTTTATATATATATATATTTTATTTTTTTTCTATACAAATTCTCTTCGTGGCTGGGCGCACATCGTGCGAAAACTACACTGAAAGTATCGACATGCGGTTTGTTTTTAATCCGTTTGTAATAGTTTGGTGATGATTTTAAGCCGTGTTTAATGACAACACGACCACTGCAGGGAGTGTACTCACACCTCTGCAGTGCTGGTGGGTCAGCGTAATAGGTCATGTGTGACGTATGGTGAAGGGGAGTCAGCGTCAGGTTTCCCTACAAGCAGAACAAGCGGGTGATTGGAGCGGCGAAATTTTTATGGGCGGCAAAGAAAACCTTTTTTAATAATATATTCATATTTGTGTTTTTTGATGTCTAACTGTTTTATAATATGCTTTTAAATAATGAATAATAATTTAATTAATAATATGTTTTGCTAAATAATGCGTTTTGCTGGTTAGAAAAACACTTGTGAAAATGAAGGGGCGGCAAATTTTCTTCTGCTTGTGGGCGGCAAATCGCTTGATCCGCCGCTGAGGGGAGTACGTAATATAGTCGCGCATAATTCCGATTTCGGTTATTTCGATATTCGTATTAGATACGCGCATATTTATAAAAATTAAGTCCCACTGCAGAAAGTGTATTTGTTAAAAGTAAAAAATGGCGACTGTTGTTGTTCGCGCGGGTCGGTGAAAAATTTACCGTTTTTATTATATGACATTTTTATTACGTGTTGATTGGACACATATTGCGCCATAACAGCCTACTCAGCAGGATAATAGAAGGGGTGCCATTGTGGGAAAGAACAGCAGAGGGCGACCGCCACTGGACTACAGTAGTCAAATAGTCAGAGATACGGACCGCAGATCTTATTGTGCATTAAAAAGGAAAGCGGAGGAGCGTGAGGAGTGGAGAATCGCTGCCAACCAGCCTTTGGGCTTTTAACAAAAAGAGAGATTATATGACGGAAATAATTACAATAATTTAAAAATGGCGCATTGATTTTTTTTTCCAGTAGAGTTACGTTTGCAAAAGGCTTTGCACTGGTTTTCACGTTTTTTACACTGTCTACAATATTTCACCTCCGAAAGCGCATATTATTTACTACGGTATCTATCATTATACATATACATTTGCTCTGTTGTCGAATAACATTTTTCCAATACCGTTATTTCCCTGGTGGATTTCTCGTGTTTTCCATCAAATTTACTAGATAACTTCAAATTATTACGTTATTATATTTTCGGGTCGCATATATATATACTATTACTTATCGGCAAAATAACTGTAGAGGAACGTCGTAGGAAATTGCGCTTTAATAATAACGTACATGAATGCCGCACGAAGGATGGTCGAAAATAGTTTTTATACTGAATTTCTAAATCTCGTTATAATTATAATTTAAATAGCGGGGCAGGGATTTTTAATCTACGCGTTTTATTTGTAAATAATACGTTTTGCAATCATTTCTCGATTGTCCTCGGTATTCGACGTTCTCATTTACAGAACCAAAGAAGCATTTATGAAAAGAAAATCAATGCAAATATTTAGGCGTTGTAAATATATTATGTAGATTTTCTATAATTTTTCTATCCTTACGAGCCTGTGTAACAGCTGTCAAATAACAATGATAAAAAGAAAAAACAAAATAATACAAGATTAATAATTTGATCAATCCCTTTCCGTTTTGAAACAAAACAAAAAACATATTTTTTTCAAAAATAATAATAATATAAAACATAATACTATCCTTTACAAGTAGGTATATACTCGTACAACATAGTTAAATTATTCCTGTAGCGTTATACGTTTTATACGATACTAATATAACGTACAACACTTAAATGTGATTATTTCTGGATAAAATTTGATTAAACTATTAACTAAGGCATTTGAACTTTTTCAGACTACTTTATTTTTATTTTTTCAGACTGCTAGATTTTGTTTTGATTTCCCAAAAAATAATTTCAAAATGTAGTTTTTTCAATTTATTAAAAATAAATCATATTTTTTTATTCAAATTATTTTAGTTAAATAATAAGTACGTAGTAAATCACTATTAAAACGATGATCATCTATGTTATTCACTAAAAGACACAGCATAATTTTTAAACATTTATTAAGAATATAATATACGATTTACTACTAAAAAAGGAAACTATACATTTGTCATTAAGTATTTTATATCAATTATGTAATATTTGTTTTTTTTTAGTCATTATTTTATATGTTTAAAAGAAAAAGCATTTTATTAACCGTAGATTGATTGTTATAGCCCATGAAAATCTTTTTTTTTTTTAAATATAAGAATTGAAAAGAAATTTAAAAATGTTCACAATGTAATAACGGAAAACAAAACATTTTGTTTCTTTTTAAAATCAAGATTTGTTAAAACTAAACAAATGTTTGTTTTTACAAATTTTTTTGATATTTTTATGCTTTGGAAAGCTTTTGTATAATAAATGAACACGGGTTCTTCAGTAAGTACTTTTAAAAGTATTTTAGTCACTTTTTATACATATATTATTGTTGAATTTTTATTTAAAGTAACAAAGTAACAGGCGTGACTAAATGAATTAATTTCATATATATTCAAAGAAATGTTTGTTTTTTCTCTAAACACTTATTTTACGATTATATTGTCAACTACCTTTTCTTTTAATATTCCTTGACATGAAAAATCATATATAAATATATTTTATGTATGTAGAGATCGAAGTGGATCGAAATAAGTGGGGTGATGGAAGCAGTGTCGTAATTTGAAGTTTTGAAAAGGGGGTTGGGCAAAGTTGAAAAGAGTCATATTGTTGAAAAATAAGCGAAAAAAGTCTTTTTTTTTTTAACAAAATGCTCTAACACCAGCCCTATTAACCTTGATGGTGAATTATATTTTTATGATTGTGATTAAGTGACTTTTAGATCTACTGAATTTTAAAATTTTAAAAAACGAAATAGTTCTTACAAAGAATAAAAAAAATGGTCCAATGATATTTTTCTAAAAAAAAATTAGGCAACATAACAATTACAAATTATAAAAAAAATAAATTTTTTAAAATCTAGGAGAGATGAACAATTTCAAACAAAATAAGTGAGGGGATGGAATATGCTAACTAAAAGAAGTGGAGAGATGGAATACCCCCCCTCACTTTGACCACTGTAAGTATAGAAATAATCAAATAAATATTTCAGCAGAGTATAACTTTTGGTTGATTTTTTTTTCATTAAACTTAATGACGAATTTGAATTAAATTAAATTTCTATGACATAAAATGTGTTTAAGAATGTTAATTTTTACTTGTTTCAAAACTATAGGTGTTCATCACCTTGTTTATTAAATAAATTGATTTTTTTTTTTGCTTCATCGATGTTGAAGTATATATATATGTAGGAAGAATATTTCCCAATCGTCAACGATACGTTTTTAATATTATATTGAAACGAGAAATATAGAAATTCCACACGGAATATAATAAAGAAAATTTAAATAAATATATTTTAGGTGTTAGGTATATATTATCCTCGGGGCGGTTGAAAATTCCTAGACTCCTTTTTTCATCTTCACTCTCGACTCAAGTGTATACCAACTTTTATTTTCGATGCTTGCATAATCAGTATGAAAAAACGTCGGAAGTGACACGGTAATCCCCGAGCTTATGGATCACAGAATCACGTTTCCGTTGTATTACTGTGCAGATAATCGATGAAAAAGTTTTTTTGCAGCATACCGTCTCGTGTTTTCCGTCGGATAAAAGGAGGCATTATTGTACCATGATTCCCACTACGCTCTCGCCATTTAACATAAATCTCATTGTCGAATTTATATAACAATATCTTCTATAAACTCCGTGGAGATCGGTGAACAGGAGGGTAACCCTCTTTACCACGGGCATTCAGGTATTCAGCCGTCAAAAGTTTTCTATCGCGATCAATCATAGAAAGATTTCTAAAAACGAAGGCACTTAACTTGATCAAATGTAATAAGGTCTCTTTTATTTTTCTGTTTTTTTTTTCTTCTGTGAAAGCGTGCACAGGTTTTTATCTTTGAGAGTTTTAATAGGATAATATAAACGACGACGATGTTGAATATTATATAGTATTGTATTTAAGATGTCGTTTTTCCTGCGCATTGGGTAAAATTGAATTTGTCGAGGCCAAAATAATATTGTTTAGATCAAACGAAATAGACATTCTATCAACAATATTAATCATATTATTCGAATAAAGTAAATTAAAACGTACCTATCTAATCGGTATTGTCTGGGAGAAAATGGTAACTTTGTTGAATTTAAACGTCAGTGGATTGGTTAAACATAACGATGTGAAAATGTCTATAAATTATCTGTTATTTATTAGGCCGATAGAAGACCAAACAGCTACTTTACAATTTAATTTCAAAGACAGATCATTCAACAAATTTACATTGTATATTTGTATAAATAAGTGTGTATTTATATTTATTGACGCATCATAGTGAATAATATGTGAAACGATAACCGATTTCGAATTATATTAATATTATTAGAATAAAATTTTAATAATATGATATATTATTAAGTAATATTATTTAATTTATTTAGCAATATTACATTAATTAATTAATTTTATTAAGTATAAAAAACACTAATGTTTCCTTAACAGACACATATCTCGATATGTAATTAATTTAAAATACACAGGATAAATATTTTAATTATATCGTGTAAGATTAATTATTTTTTAAATATTATATCCATTGAAGATATATGTTTTTGTTTTACATTTAAAATGGCATTTCATGCTCTTAGTATTTGAAATATTTATTCGAATAAATTTATTTTCATTGAAAAATACGTATACAAGCTAATTTGTTTATCACGACCCAGATAATATATGTTTCGCACATTCCATTCAATATTTTCTCATAATTTTATTATTTTTACCTTCATACGATTTTTTTTTATATAACAATAACAACTTTTTATTTATAAACGGCAACCTATGATTTTATTATGAATTCTTAAAAAATATATATTTTACAGAAATTAAAGTACGTTAATTTTTTAAATCTGGTGAATTTTTTGTATGTAATAAGTATTTAAATTTACGACACTATAGAAGTATTCTAGTAGAAATTGAAAATTTACCTACTTTGAGAAGACGTTTGTCAGACATTTTGAAGTTCGGTAGTTAAATGTCCCTTTCACTCAAGGAAGTTATAACCCCTGTCTAATATCTACGAAATTCAAGTTTATTATTACAAAAAAAGATACAGTCATACAGGTATTACCTTTACCACTGAAATACGCAAAAAGCAGCAATTATGACCAAATTTCAGAATAATATTTATTCATTAAGGAATATTGAAATTAAAAATTTAAAAGCATTTTTATTTGATTATTTTAATTCTATAGTATAGCGTAGAAAAAAAATAACTATTTAAAAATTAAAATTATTTAAAACATTATAATAAGGGATTATAATTTTGAAAATTGTCCATTGATTTATTTATAAATGCAGTATTGAAGCGTAAGATCAATATTTAAATTATTTGTTTGTTTTTTTCTTTTTTATGAAATATAATATAAAATATATCTAAATGATTGTGGATTGAATAATAATTTAATATTTATAAACGTGTATATCCATATATATTTTTGTGTTAATGAATTTTTTTCACCACAACTTTACCAAACAACCTGTGCTTCTCTTTTACTTTTACCAAAGATATTGTTTTATTTATTGATTTTGAGACTATAACAATAACATTATATAAATATATATATATATATATCAACTCAAACAAAAACTAATGCACTAAGAGAATAATGAACTAAGGGTAACGAAGCCAAGGCACGTGAAAAGATACACAAAGGGAAATATCGTAAGCTATTGAGATCAGATTTTTACAGATGAACGGAACGGTCAATTTCTTGGCACTGTTTTGGACCTGGACATATAATAACCTTTTGGATGATGTCCAATGTATGCAAATTGAATTAAAATGTTATATATTAAAATGAATATACATATATAATATATATATAGGTAAAACAGGGAACAAGACTCGTCTAAAATCATTTATCCGATAATAATCAATAACCATATTAAAAATATATATTCAATATATTTTTTATTTTTATTCTTTTGTTCTTGATTATTATTATGAATCGCGAACATACAATAATGGACAACTCGTTTCGAAATACTTGTAATTTATTAATTGACCCGTCATCGTGCCGCACTCAACGTGTATTAATTAATCATATATTATGCGTGACAATGATAGAATTTCAATTTAATTAATTATAGTTAATTAGTAATAATAATAATAATAATAATAATAATAATAATAATAATAATAATAATAATAATAATAATAATAATAATAATAATAATAATAATAATAATAATAATAATAATAATAATAATAATAATAATAATAATAATAATAATAATAATAATAATAATAATAATAATAATAATAATAATAATAATAATAATAATAATAATAATAATAATAATAATAATAATAATAATGTAGGCGAATGCACTTTCCGGTATGCCAGATATGTAGGATCTAGATTAAATATGGTCGACCCGCCGTGTTAATGTGATAGAACATTGCAATAAATAATTCTCTCGAGTCCGAATCGTTTCCAGGTTTAGTGCTATTAATTATATCACGACAGGATAGCACAGACTACTACGTACAGGGTATGATTTGCATTTTAAATAGTGGGACTGTTGATAAGGTTTAATTTAAACAATCGCGTTTTTGTCATGTGAATTGTGAATATTCGTGTTACACCTTAAAACTGTATACTTATTTTTATGATTGACTGTATAAGGGCAATAATGTTCTCTGATGTGAAGCATATGTACAGTGCATAGTAACGTTACAGTTACGTAAAGAACTATCGAATTCTCGTGGATATAAAATATTGGGAAAATAATATTGAAACAGAAAACTACAATGTCGGATCGTATTATCGATCGAGAGTAATATCATATTATAGGAATGTTATTGTAAATAATTGTAATCGTATAATTTTTTTTTTTTGCTACAAAATTAGAGTATTACAGAATATTTACATCCGAGAAAACGTTAAATACTTACGAAATTAAATTACATAAATTATAATGTATTCATAGCTTGGAGCAGCGGTTCTTATACTTTTGTAGTTCGCGGACTCTTGATGAAGAGCTTTTTTAAACCACGGACTCTTTACCAATTTTCTACGGAATAACCTTTTTTTTTGTTTATAAAATATCTCACGTTATTATAACTGATATTTTAATATTTTTAATATTATAAATCACTTAAGTACGTACATAAAAACACATACGATTTATAAATATTTTTAATATACTTGATTTTACGCAAAAACTTTAATAGTTTATTTTTATTATACTTAAAAATTATTTTACAAATTTAACTTTTATTTATTTAATGCGAAAGATGGTGGTCGTATTATAGACATTCATTTTTGAACACCGAGCTTGATACTTACAAATACATAACTTACTTAAAACTACAAATAATTTAATGTAAATAAAATGAATTGTGGCAAGTTGAATATTAAACCTTTCAGACCTTCATTTGGTATTTCTAGATAATCTTTTCGTACGTGCGTTTAGAATTTTTTTTTACGATTACCGATTAAATTGTACTTTTAAACTACTGTTTGTACAGATTTCTATAAGACTGTCTTCTTCCGACGATGCGTCAGACCGTTTATTCGACGAATATCAATATTGCAAAAGGGTGTCTAATTCAGTTTCTACTCGTATCTAGAACAGGAAAGTGTAGTTAGTTTCGATAACTCGAGTACGATATACTTTCAAATGTATACCGAATAATTTGATTATTGCACACTTATGTAGTGCACCGATAGCGCCGCGGACTCCCAGCACAAAGGTCACGGACTCCAGGGGGCCGCGGTCCACAGTTTAAGGACCGCTGTCGTAGAGTAAAAAATATGTACTAATTACAATGTAAAATACTGTTATGTTTAGTTAGTACATTTAGGAAATAAAAAGGGATAAACTATGGGCGTAACTAGTTGGAGAAAAATAAAAATCTTTTGCCCAAAGGGTACCTTCACAATTTGTTTGATAAATTCGCACTTAGATTTTGAATATCTGATAGCTATAGTTTCCTTTAAAATGTTCACTCTATAGCGTTGCCTTTTTGATAACATATTGGTATACCCGTACGTATGATCACGCGTTGACTAATAGTCGATAATTACACACCAAATAATAATTATTATTCGTTTACGACGAAATGAGTTCGGTACGAGAAGTTCTAGTGAAAGAATCGAATTCTGTTTCAGTAAATTATTCCTTTTTTTTTTGCTTTCATAAAAGTCAAAGTCAAAGTAAAAATTGAAAGTCAAAGGAAAAAATACACTGCAGGAAACGTTCTGTTTAATTTAATTTTAAATCAGAATAGTTCGACATACAAAAAGCCTTACAAGAAAACCTTCCAGGTTTCATGCTTTTATATAAATACGAACTAAATAAAAATGAACGAAATAATATTTTTGCAAATCAATAAATTACCAGTGTTGAAAGTTTATATCGTGACCCACCTACAAATTTCTAGTTTTCTAATTTACAATTCGCCATTAATTATGACCTCACAATAATATGCAGTCCGTACAAGCCTCACACATAAATTTATAAAAAAAACAACTGTATTATTTTTGATTTTTGAGATATATTATGTATAACGTCAATATTTTAGAAAAATTTTTATGCATTCGTCCTTCGTCCTGAAAATAATTTTTTACTCTACTTTATAGGCATGCACAGGGTTTAAGGTCAGGTGCGGCTAAAATTATTACTGTGAAAAATGTTAATCAGTTAATTGCATATTAATTATTAATAAGTGTCAAAGATATATTTATAACAGAATTATTTACCTATACCTTTATATATATATATATATATATATATATTATAAAAAAAATGTTTACAATATGAGTTGGCGTTAATTTGGAATTAAATGTTTGAATTCATTAATAATATTTGTAACATAAATATGTTACTAGTTAACTCTAGTCCCACAAATCAATCTACCCTGACCAATGGTGTTTCTCGATTTAGTTTTGATAACTGTGAGTTCAGAAAACGTACGATCGTTGCTACAACTCGTTACGGGAATTATTGATGCACCACCCAGTAAATTATTTTGAGACAATGTTCTTATATATTTATTCGACATTTGTGATTTGATATAGACTTTTGAGACTCAAACTAACCAAACCCTACAGGCTTTTATGAATTATTTCATAACTTTGTATAAAATAATTTTCGTTTTAATTTCAAATCAGGAAATAAAACAATAAAATATTTTAAATTATATAAAATGTATTATGATTTTAAATGATAATATTAGTGTCGTAACAGAAAGCAGATTGATAAATTCCAAACTGACATTAAATTGTACGTTATACTTTTTGTTTATAAGATATTTTATAAAATAACAAAGAATTTTTTACGTAAATTTAGTGCGATGATTAAAATAGTTTTTATTTTACGGTATTATGAAAATTCGCTTCGGAAGAAAATGGACAATTTACGCTTGTACGCACAAAAAAATAATAATGATAAAATACATAATATTTTATGAATATTCATTTTATAAAAAAATTATGAAATGCTGCATTGGAATTCGCGTTAAAGATAAACATATTTGTAAAATGATTTATTATTATTGTTGTTTTAAATTAAATATTTCGTGACTATAGGAACGTTGATATATAAATTAAATTAAAAATCTGATAGGATTTAAAAAAAATAAATAAATAAATGAAAAATTTACGGGAACTTTAATCGCGAAATTTCAAGAATTATTAAAAACCTAAAACCATCGATTTATGTGAAAAAAAAACATTAGCCGTTTGTATAATATTCCGTACATGCCATATGATGTTTAAAATCTATTATGATTTTCTCGCGTCATTAGGCGCTCCCTAGGCCCTACACGATTGCTAAGAAAATAATTGAAAATAACAAAACGATAAATCATCTTGTGGTGGTCCGGGACATTCTGTGTAGTAGTGATCCAAAAACTTTGGACGCCTTAAAAACTTCGTTGGTAGAGTGAAAAAAATATTACACCTCATCCACTATATATATATATACATAGACCTCTCATCACCAGGTTTAGAGTGTTAATAACAAATATTGAACTTTTTGTAAGACGAGCTTTTAATTTTCTTTGAAATTCACGCCCCTTCCAGAGACACCCTTGTTAGCCGTATACAGTCGATGATTATAATTAGTAAATATCAATGTAAAACATATTAAATGAATATAACAGTATATATTAAATGTAGAAAATAGCATAAATAGTATATATTATGTTCGAGTGAAAACGTCGGAGAAAGAAATTATTGGTATACGAATAGAATTTCAAAATAACCATTTTGGGAAGTATGGACGTCGCATGTGTTTACAAGGGTATATACTTAAGACACATCGCGGAATCGCACACATTGTATTTATGAATACAACAATGGACTGGCATTATTTTTCTTGGCACATCAATTGGAAAAGGGGGTGCGGAAACTTACTAAAACATAATAACACTTAGACATTAGGGTTGTTTTGTAGGCGTGGTGGCGGAGAGTCCTTGGAAGTCGTTAGACGAAGTCTGTGTATAATATTGATCACGCGTATATATATAGTATAGTGATTTTACTGCGAAACATATAGGGCCAGGATGGGCGAAGCTATTATAATGCAGTTTAAAATTTATTCGATCTAGGACGATAAATAATACAAGATATTATTATTATTATTATTATTATTATTATTATTATTATAAGCGGAGACCACATAAACGGCGGGCATAATGCCTTTAATGGATTTTTTTCTCTTTTTTTTTTTTTTTTTTTTTTTTTTAGTTGTCTTTTTCCCCTCTTTGGTTTTCAGCCTATACAAAAAACGAACGTTCATAAGTCAAGATAAAATTTTCCTATATATAGAACGGAGGATGAAAATTCCACTTAATTGCATATGCAGGATTATGCTTTATATAGTGTTAGAAAATATTATACCGCGCGTTTTTATTATTATTTGTGCGCGTGAGTGTGCGTACGTGTATGACGGTTAGCATATTAAACGAGAATAAATAAATGTTAATTATCTTTTTTACGAAACATATTATATTCCCATGTCATTTTATAGACGGCCATTAGTTTGGGTGCCGTTCCACGATGAAAATAAAGTAAAATTGCTAACAGCGTTGTTAAATATTTCGCGTTAAAGCTCGTATTATATATATAATGCACATTCAAACGGTTTTGTTATAATTGTTTTTTTTTTTTAATGTTAAATAATTCCGAGATGAAAAAAATGTCAATTACGTCGTACCTACATATGTGCGAGTCAAGTAAATACAATTTTTGAGTTTATTTTAATAAAAATAACGAAGTAAATATATATATATATATATGATGGGTTATAAGATGCTAAAATTATTCGTTTGTCTTTAAATCGTTATCGTGATTGAAAAAAAATTTCTTTATTTCCCCGTCAAAATAATAAAATAAATCTCGATCCAACAGTTTATATTTTATGCAATGGACGTTCGAATTCAAATCTCCTACAATATGAGTAACTTGCGTTATGCATTCCAAAGGTAATATACCCCGGAATACTCATTATACTAAAAAAAAAAATTTAATTAAAAAATATTTCCATATTTAACGATTTAAAGGTATTTTAATTTAAACATAATTTAGTTTGCTTTTTTTTTAGCAAAAATATTTATGATATTTTCAATTCCCAGATAAATTTTTTTCATTATTGTATAATTATCCATATATATATATATATATATATACTAACGAATAACAAATGAATATTTTTTATTTGTCGGTATAGAAAATTTAGTTGAGCGATTAAATTGTGGTGTTAGGGTTGAAGAGGAGGAATAATAAATTACAATGCTTTTATCTAATATTCTGAAAAAATGTTAGTAAATTATAAACTTTTACTTTGAATATTCGACATTTATAAATCAAAATACCTTGCGTCAAAATTTAATGTTTAATATATATATATATATATATATATATATATATAGGTATGCAACTATTAAAAAATATCAAATATTATGTAATGATTGAAGTGCTTTGATTGCTTCAAGTCATTGTGTTAAAATATTATATAAATACTTGATTATTAATCAACAAATTAGCTGTCACATTGTGGCAGTGAGAAAAAACCATTATCAATTTTCCCATACATAAATGTGTTGACTAAAATTAACTTTCTTTTTAAAAATCATATTTGCATTGGCGGTTTTATAAGTTGGGTCGCTTATAAAACTTATAAAACCGCCAATGCCACATCTTCCCGTTATGTCCATTTGTCCATCCTATTGATTCATTGCCGTGCAGTACCAAATACTTATAACACTATTAAAAAACGCTGGAAAGAAGAGTGGAATAAAAAAAAAGTCGTATAACTATGAACTTGTTGAGGAACCACATCTAGTGCTCCCAGAGGTTCATCTAGCTTGAAGAAAATGGTCGAAGCTAAATCGCTCCCGTTGTGATCAAGGGAAGTTTAATCACCTGGTGGCCAAATGAAACTCGGCAGATTCAGCGAGGTCGACGGAGCAGTATGAACGATGTACCACCTTGTTCAGGAATGTACGGTACATTCTTTCCCAAGAAGCATGAAATACCTCCACTCTCTAAAAGGGGAGACGATCCGATGGTTGTACGAATTAAAAAAAAATAAGTATGGTACATATCCGTACAATTAAATTCGTCTTGTTATTTATTTATTTATAATTGTTTCTCACTTTAAGTATATTTAAAATGTTTATAATCGATATTATATTGATGTTAATACTTGGTTTAAACTGCATGAATAAATAAAATAAATTGCCATTTTATTACAAATGTTGATAATATATTATACACTTTTTTTTATACACATACGTATTTTTAAAATTATTATAGATTATAAAATCTAGGTAACTCTTAAAACAAGTGCACAAAATCAGGAATATATAGTGGAGTGGACTTTTTTCTTATTCGGTATTAACCACCGTTCCACGTACACCACAACAGTCGAGGCGAAAAGTCACAGGCGAAGATTTATTAGCCGTCGTTATCGGTGGGAAAACGTGATGGTAAACGTGGGTATCGCGCGAGATACGCGTTCTCCCGGCGGACTAGCTGCACGTGTTGTTACGGGACGTGTTTAATTTGTCAGCATGCGGATTACGGGCAGCTTCCACTTTGTGTGTCGAGAAGAGCGCAAACGTCATCGAACGCCTCTAATATTTCTATACCGGATCACTGCTGTCCGGGAGTTAACACCGCAGAGAGTAGTCGTCGGTCTCCGAACGAAATCGTTTTTTAACTTTTTGGCAGTGACGGTGAATATGATAATATATATATATATATATATAAATTATACTCGTATATTTGAGAAAATAACAACTGTAAAATTAATATTTTAACCAAACCGAAATACAAATGAAAAAAAATCTCACATTACCGCCACCGCATGTCCATGATCAAATGTTATCTAGGTACGGTCAGGTGTGGATTCAGGATTTGTCCAATGGGGCGGGGGATACTATTCACTTGCTAAATCACGGGATATCTGAGTGGCTTTCATCCGTTTCAAACTTTTTTTTACGGTATCAGCAATACCATCTCGTGGAATTACCGCGAAGTATTGCTTCAGGAGGGCCGCCAATCCCATTTCAACTTGTGAATTTTTAATAACTCTTTAGTCTTTTACTTTACATCGAAAATTGGTTCATTGTTTGCACCATTATAACATTGTTTAAAATGATTTATGTTTTAGTTTTTTATGTTTATTCGATTGAAAAAAAAATGTATTATTCGGTATAATTACGTATAGGAGGGAGAGTAATGTAAATACACTAAGCATATAAATGTACAATTTAATCAAATTCAAATACAATTATTATTTAAACATTATAAAATAACATAGTACATCAAGTTTTTTGATAAACAAATAATAAAATATAACATGATTTGAGGTATATAAAATAAACATTAATTTTTTAATTATTACTTATTAGTATAATGTTCAAAAATGAAAATGAAAATCTATTTATGTATAGTATTATATATAAATATATAATATAATAAAAGTAAAGCCAGTCTATTGTCTTTTTTCCTCATCTTAGCTCTCAACTAAGTTTTTAGTAAACGTAAATGAGGAACAACTTTTTTGATATAACAACCGAAATAGGAAGGGTAGCAAGAGTTTGTATTTAATGAGATAAATATTAGAATATATTTAAGATCAAGCTTGTCTAGTAATGTACATAATACACGATGTTAGAGTAGTTAGCTCAGTTTGCCCCGTTGTTGCTAGGGTTGAGGAAAGGTTATTTTGATAAAGTAATTAAACGTGAAGAAGTATTAGAGACTTTACCATGCATGTAGCGTACATAGCCTTTTTTCACTGATCGATTGAGACTAATTTTTGTTTTAGGCATAGTTTAGTAATGAGTAATAAGTAATAATGAACCAAAAATACATAGAAGATAAACGGTATCCAAAAAATTAATTTATTCAAGAACATAAAAAAATATTTATAGAGAGTATTAATTTAAAACATTTTATTTATTTTTTGATTTTTATAGTATATAAATAATGTTACAGTGTAACAGTGATATGTATTGTCCCCAGTCGTTGCACTGGAATCGGTCATAAGTGAAGTGCTGCAATATGGGCCTATGGGTCTGAATATAGGACAAGGAAAGAGATCGTATTGGATACATTTGCAGACGAAATATTTATGATAGCAGAGACAGAGAATAGTCTTAAAGAGAACAATCGAAAATCGAATTTTGAAGCAGTAAAGAAGACCGGTTTTATCATCAATAAAAGTCTATGATTGTATCTAGGAGAGAGAGAAAGAGAGAGAGAGAGAGAGAGAGAGAGAGAGCAATTACAAAATTATGTAAAAAAAAAACACTTGAATTTTGAAAGAGTCCTTAACTACAAATAGCAGACATATACACATAAACAGATCATTTAGTTACGAAAAAATATATTGAAGAATTACAGTAGGAAATTACAGTATTTTTCATTAATTCAATTATTTAAATCTAAAAAATTATAGAGAAAGAAAACAGGTAATACAACACCGTTTACAGACCGACAGCACTGTATGCTTGTAGAGCACGAGAACCCATTAAATCTGACAAAAAAAAAAGTGTTGTTATTCGTGAGGAATATTTTACGAAGAATTTTCGATCCAAAGAGTGGTTTTGAAATAAGGCCAAAGATAGAACTGAGTACTTTATTCAACCAAACCAATATAGTGGGCACACTCAATAGCCAGAGGATATGTTGGGCTGAACACACGTGCAGAAGAGCCACAAGCCAACTTATACATACAGTCGTGAAATTAAAAACAAATAAAGCGCGAACGGAGGGTTAGACCTAGACTACGTTGGGAGGATAGAATCAAGGAATATTTAAACATTATAGAAGTACCCACAGGAGAAATGTTAGCATCACGTACAATAGAGAAATGTGAAGAGATATTGCAGGAGCGGCAATGGGCCTAAATGGCCAAGAATAAGCCAAAAAAATTTTAATTTTCAAAATTTACGTATTTATACTAAACAGTAAATATAAATATTATTATTCAGTATTATTTATGGGTTTGTTTGCTCAAGGACTACGATTTTAAATTTGACAATTTTGGAAACCACATACAAATTGTTTACAATTAGTTTGTGAAACATAAAATATCATTTTTACCAGTTTCATATTATTTAATACTTGCCAAAAAAATCATCTAATTTCAAGGATTTAATTTTAAACTAAAATTTAATCAAACTGCTTTTCATATAATATTTAATCGTTAACCACGAAATTAAAATAATGATTTTTTTTTTCATTGTTTTTGTCATTACGTCATACAAAATATATAACTGGTTATGTTATAAAAATATATTATATTGTTGTTGTTGTTGATAATGTACACACATGTCAAAAAAAAAAAAAAAACAAAAACAAAAGTAAGAATTACAGGAACTCTATAAAAGCTAGTAAAATAAAGTAAAATATTAAATTATATTATGACGTTTTATGTGAAAAATAATGTAAAAGCCATAAAAAGTTTAAAACTCGTTATTTGGCAAAATGTTTAGTTTCAATATTATCGTTGACATGCACTTAAATAATTGAGTGAAAATAAAAAAAAAAATGATGTTTTTACTATTGTGTGTTTACAGTATTATATTTTTTTTGTCAATACATTTAAAAAGTATTTCGATCTCATATATAGGTCCTTATTTGTTGTTTGTCTTACACGAATACGTATATAGAAACACTGTTACTGTGTAAACGTAAAAACTCTAACCATATTTATTCACTATCATATATAGTATGTGTGTGTGTGTTGAATACAGTATGAAATGACACGATTATATTAATATAGTGACTATTTATTAACTCATCTGTGCATTTTAGCATATATAACGAGAAAGAAAATTGATATTATATTATATAAACGTTTCGAGTTAATATGGGGTGTACCTAATACAACAGAAAATATAACTGAATTAATTTTTTTTCGACGACATATAAACCAACAAGAAAACAGATGTCTCATGGTTTAAAAGTAAAAACTTGTTGCATTATTTATACGAAACTTTAAATATTCTTTTCTCCTTGTATTTAAATTAATTTAAATTTCAATAACTTAAGGACAAAACTTATATACCTAAATACATAATGTATAAAATTATTTGAAGAAAAGAAAACAATGCGAATATACATTTTAGAAATAATAGAATATATATTTATATATATATATAATATATATACACCGAGTGTTTCCAAAGAAAGGTTAGTGAAAACGCAAACGAGTAGATAGGGAAGAAAAAAAAAGTGGCAACTCTGAAATTACGCTGGTGGCAAGCCTGGTACCTGTACAAAATAGTATCACAGATTATATGAATTATCTAATCTGTGGTAGTACGATAGTCGGCCACGCTCACTTGGTCGATTTCTGTGTGTATAGTGCAGTTCTTTACTAAGAAAGTTTTTTCCGGTAAACAGAGATGTTTTATTGTGAAACATTTTTGTTTTCTTACAATAAAATATCATATCATTATATCATATGCACGTACCAAAAGCACAGATTAGATGAATACAGATGGATCACTCGCGATGTAAACAAAAAAAATGACGTCATTCGAATCTCCCCACCACATCAGTGTTACCGCAATATAGCACAATATATTTACTCAAAATTTAAACATTACTCCCGTGAGGTAATCTATTTGTGTTGTTTACGTAGTGAATTCTGGTTTGGCGATCGTGTCATATAATGTCTCGTGTCAAATGTACTCGTTTCATACACACAGTTGAAAAAAAATCGGTGCTTAATCCGCGTTAAATTTTTACCGGCACGTGATAACCATTATTATGATAATAGGCGCGTTTTCGCGATTAACCTGGTTATATTTATTATCAGTCATGTTTAGACAATTTTGGTTATTGGTTAAAGATTCGCGAAAACAATGTGTTTGTGGTTATACACAGTTATTAGAGATAACAGAAAATAGTTCATATTATAATAAGTCAATGAAATGAATTAAACAATGAATATATACAAAAGTGTTCAAATGTAATGTAATATGTATAGTACAGCAAAATATAATAAAAAATAATGTTAAAATATTTAATTTATTAATATATCCCATTATCACATTTCCTATATCAATAACCAAACAACGTAAACATTAAATTTGATCGGTCATAAAATATCAGTAACCTATAACCAAAATGTATTACCAAAGTTACAACCAAAATCGCGAAAACGACTTGTTTATAAACAACAGTAAACTGGTTACATTTGGTTAATCGCGAAAACACGCCTAATATTATTCGAGATATTAAAGAAGTTGTACCACAGATTAGATGAATACAGATGGATATTGTAATATCATATAATATTGTCTATGCCTGTTAACGTCAACTTTCGGTTCGTTACGCTATCGAAACGATTTATAACCTCCCAGAAAATTGTCGTTACCTATCGATTTCTTATCATTTTGGCGGACATACACTTTGTAAGCGCAAGGTATCGATAGAGTCGGGTCGGGGGCAGTTGTCCGAAAATGATAACAGATATGAGATCGAAAATGGCGGCGTCGAATTCGTACCAACATAACATTTTCAAAAATTTAAAGACCAATGTTTTTTTTCCTTTTGAATGTGTACTGTTTTGCTATATGATAAAAGTTTTATTATGATATAAACAGAGGATAATAATTATATTTGTTTATGTTATATTCTATAGAGTATTTGGAATTTTGTAGTGTGTTGTGAAACGTAAATATAATTTTGTTAGCAATGGTTGGCAGTACTTTGTCGAGTTCAAACCTTTATCAATCTCAAATCTGTTATCATTTTCGGACAACTGCCATTGACCGGATAGAGTCATTTACAGAATCACGATATCGATAGCAAAATTCCATACATTTTTTAAAATTTCGATAAGAAGCTCTTATCGAATTAATTTGTTAACGCGTTATCGAGTTACAGGGGGAGGGGCAGACGGCGGACGGAAACGTGATTACGCGCATAAAACGTTTAAAATAATAATAATAATAAACAACACGACGAATACGTTAAAACGCGTACGCACTGTCGTCTATATACTATAATAATATAAACTATTTTGTGTGTGTGTGTGTGTATACGTTTTATAACGTAGTTATAGACACTGAAATGCTTTGGCGTAAACACCGGCCGGCTGTCTCTTCGGATTTCCATATATATATATATATATATACGAATTGCTGTTTCCGCCGCGAAGAAAATAAATTAAATCTACCGGATTTCACGAACCCGGTCCGATGGTCGGATAATAATTGAACGTGCGCGGAGCCCGTTTCCACAGCCGTGTCGTCGTCGCGGCCGCATTTAGCGAGTTCCGTTCAAACGCGATTACGATTGAAGAGAAAACTCCTCGAGTTGTTCCTAAAAACAATACGGTCGACAGCAGCCCGTCGTTTCTCTACGCGTTATTATTATATTATAAAAACCCCGAAGACAGTGTGTCACGTTGTCGCGCGCGCAGTTACTTACACGCGGCCGGGCGCACAACGTCGTGCGCAAACCGAACGCGCGCCCCCGTTTATTATTAATTTCATTATTTCTCTCGCTTTAAAACACGCCTCGGTACGGACGCGTGTCGTAATCGGTGGCGTCGTTTCCAACGGGGGATAAGAGATTATTTTAATACCGCCCCGGTGGTAAAACCACAGATAAGATAAAACCAGATGGTTCACTCTTTGATTTACTGATAATTCGACCCTCCTGAGATCAGTATGTGCACATACGATAAATTAAATTACTGTACATATTTTTCTACAATAATATTATTATTGTATCCAATAACTTTAGTATATGTGTTAAAATATTGATGTTAAAAAATTTTAAATGCTTGCTGTACTTGCTATAATGCGTTTTACACGTGTAGGTCGGAAAAAACATAAATTGCAAGTGAACGACTGAACGAGTATAGGCGGCGGGCGTTAGTACAATAGCGGGACGCATAGTAAACAGTAAAAATCAGTGCTGTACATTTAAGGAACTCATAAAACAATTTTTTTTCCCTCTCAGTGATGACACTGATCTCAGGAGGGTTTTAGTTTGTTTACATTTTTGAGAATTACATGGGCTGAATAGGAAATTTTAAAGAGTGAACCATCTGGTTTTATCTTATCTGTGGTAAAACTGAGCGGATTTAACTCGCTCACAATGTTACAATTGAATACGGTTTCGATGAATTCGACGCGATTTCGATATTTTCATTGCCGTACGCCGAGCTTGCCGGACGTCCAGCGGGGTTTCGTCGGGACGGTCCCGATTACAGGGGCCCGGTCCCGGTCGTCAAAGGCTGGGAGAAAGAAAAGTGAAAAGGTTTTATTTCGATTATCGATAATCGCACGCTTGATAATCTGACTTGAACAGTGATTTCTACGACAAAACAGACCAACAGGACCGGATCTTGGGGAAGAGGGGGCGAACCGGGGCACTTGTCCCGAAGTCTTGGTCGGGGGGCGTCAAATCACCAAAAAAAAAAAGTGGATATAATAACAGTTTTATTCATTATCTTTTTTTTTTTATAAACATAAAACACACGTTTGAAACAAATGCGGCTAAACAAATTCGTTTATGCCGTACGCGATATAGCCGATACGCGCCAGTCGTCAAACGTACACGGTCTTTGGATTATAAGACGTTAATAATTTTGCGCACCGCGTTCAACGGTCACCATAATATAACGTGTTTATCGAAAAGCCCGGAACCGCGGTAAGTTGTAACCACGAACTAAATAAGACCTTTAATCGTGGTTATAACCCGCATATTTTTGATAACGTCAAATAATACATAATATTAGCGCAGATTAGATGAATACACAGATGGATCACTCGGCCCGAGAACAAAAGAATTGCAAATACGCTCTTCTGATTGGTCCCCCGCATATCAGTGTAGGCGCACACGACGATATAAATTATTGTGTTGGTATTTTACAATGTTATAGTACACCTTCTTTACTATCTCAAATAATGTTATCATAATAATGGTTATCACGTGCCGGTAAAAATTTAACGCAGATTAAGCGCCGATTTTTTTTTTCAACTATGTGTATGAAACGAGTATATTTAACATGAGACATTATATGACACGATCGCCAAACCAGAATCACTATGTAAACAACACAAATAGATTACTTCACGTGAGTAATGTTTAAATTTTAGGTAAATATATTGTGCTATCGTGCGGTAACACTGATATGGGGGATTCGAATGACGTCATTTTTTTTGTTTACATCGCGAGTGATTCATCTGTATTCATCTAGTCTGTGATATTAGCACGAATCATGTCCGCGGCCACACGGGACGCGGGACATGTGGACACAGGCACACTGTTAACAAGGGAGAGCGGGTGAGCAAAAGCCACCTCACCCACAAATGACGCCACTAGTCCTAATACGGTAATTCAGTGGCGTTCACTCCCCCTCCCCCCCAAATTTAAGGATAACTTAATAATGCTTTCAATACTCAAAAATATAAGGATCCTATTTAAGCCTGTGTATAAAAAAATATCAGCGTCGGCCTCGTCCTCCCCCAAATAAAAATCTTGGCTACGCCACTGCAGGGTTAGTTAATTAATACGACTCGCGGCGGCCGATCCCGAAATTATAACAACACTCACGACGACGGCGTAATACGCAATACATATTTTTCTGTCTTGTTAGTTCGTTCATTTTGAATTGTACCGTTTTATTTTTTACCTTCATCGTCATTCTAATTTTTTTAGGTAATTAAAAGTGGTTATAAACAATGTTGAAAAATACTTATTTTCTATGTATGAAGTGAGACCCCAACGATTTTGCTTGCTGCGATTTACGTACATACAATTTATAGGAAACAACTTCCTTCCCGGGATACCCGCCGCACGTAAAGTCGAGGCACGTGCCTCAAATTCAGTCCTTATCGTTACGCTACTGTGTGTTCGTGAATAAAACAGTCATAGGCGTGCGCTCGGGGTATGCAGTGTATGCGCTTACATGTACACTGCAGACCGTGTTTTTATTTAAGGGCGCACAAGAACGCGGGTTACGTATAGGCACTACAAATAACTATGTGATGTATACGGCATAGGCGTGTTATAAAAATCTGAATCCTTATTAGCCTCCTTATTCCTCTAGTCTTCGTAATATTGAGTATAAGACACTGTACCTTACACTCCAGTGCCGTAGATAGGATTTTTATATGGGGGGGGGGGGTTCAGTGCTATAGATAGGATTTTTATATGGGGGGTTCAGTGCTATAGATAGAAATTTAATATGGCCTATGTGAGGTCATCATTAGTTATAAAATTGAAGTAAACATCAAGAAAGTGTGAATGATTTATATTATTTTTATATACTATAATTAATTTATAACAATATATCAATTTTTCTCGGTTTCTTAGATAATTCATCCAGTATCCGATGTTCAAGGGGGTTTGAACCCCCTAAACCCCCCCCCCGTGTCTACGGCCCTGTTATACTCAATACTAGAGGAATACTATATAATATTGATGCTTAGATACTGATAGTGATGTGTTATTTTCTACTATTATTTTCATATATATCAGTATATCGCTGTTTTCAAAGCATCGTTATAAATCCATTTATAATATAAGTATTGGACATACCCGTTTATTATTATTTTTATTATTGCTACTGAAATGTACCCCGTGAACAAGTAATTTAATTCAAGGTACCTATACTCGTACGAGGAAAAACAAGACCGGAATTGTTATAAAACGTAAAACGTATTTTTTATTTTGTAAGTAATACGTATGAAAATTTGTGATTACAAATTAAAAGTTTAAACGTGTTATTAATGCAAATACAAAACATACCTTATTAAATTAAGGTGTTGAACATTTTTCAAAAGCAACCTACGGTTTATCGGTTGTCACATTTTACTCAGTTGCATACTGCGCAACGGAACCCCGCCCGCGATAACAGTATATGCGGGACACGCGTAGAACTGTTGTGTTTTAAACATAGACATATAAATATATGGATTGCGCTTAGAGAGAGAAATCGAAAGCAGTTGTTGAGTAAGAGAGACAAATATATACTAGGGGATATCATGGAAGAAAAAACTAATAACATAATAATAATAACATTTTATGTCTATGATAGTCATTGATAGTATGATTTAAATAATAAATATTGTTATTTTGTATAATCAGGCTCGTAAAAAATACCGTGTTTAAATATTTAAAAAAAAGTATTCGGATAAAGTCCTTGGATAAATAAATTCGTGTAGTGTTTATTCCATGATATCCCCTAGTCCACAATCGTTCGTCGATTGATGGTACTGGTGGTGAGGAAAGCGCAGTCCATGTATTTATATGTCTACGGTTTTAAATAAATAGCCTCATCGTGTGTCATATCATATTTTGTGGCGTGTTCGCGTCCGGTCCTGTGCGCCGTCTAATCGACATCATTCCGACGACGTGCATAAATTACAACGTTGCCCTGCACGTCACGATGGAAAAATACACACGCATACGTACACGTTATATACTTCATTAAATAGCACTTAATTCGTCAGTCGGGGCGATGGCGGTGGTACGGTTTATGATTGTGCGCCACGATCCCCCGGGGTAATTGTTTTGTTGAGTTCCGGCCAACTTTTCTTCCGGGGTTAAATACCCGGGGTGAATTTTACCAACGGGTAATGGATGGCTATTTTATTTTTTATTTTTATTTTTGTGTGACGGGCGAGGGGATGTATACGAGGAAAAAAAAAATTATTATTATAATTATAATAATTACAATAACGGCGATGACGGCGATGATAATAATTTGAAAACGTTTCGTTAAAAACCGTATTAATTTTCTTTCTACGTCGTCGGCCAGACCGCGAAATGATTTACTCGAAAACGGGCCGAATCATACGAACTGGATTAATCGTATGGAAATCCGTTGTACGTTTCGTTTTTGAGTTGAGTTCTCCGACGGAATATCGTTGAACGTCAATTCGTATTGTCCGGACTGATTAACGTCAAAGATACGCGAAATTATCCGGATAATCGGGGACTGTACGTAACGCGCCAAAAGTCATTTAATAATTATTTACATTACGTTTATAAAATAAATATTATTCACGCGTTTTTCTACACTGATCTTTTAACGCAGCGTCTTCTGACAGTGTTTTGTTTTTAGGTTTTTTTCAACGTTTCACGTGTCAACGAATCCGTTTCGTCATCGAGATTATTCACGCGCCTGCAGGCGATGGCATTTTTTTTTTTTAATGCTTGAAGTCGTTGACGTTGCCAACGCTGTACTTTTCGGCCAATGCTTATCGGCCCGTTTCACCTTTAATAGCCCAATAATAATATCCGTTTTTTCCTTTACCTCGAGCACTACTCGGTTTTTTTTTTCTAGCGATACGGAGCACTGCATTCCCTAACCATTAGTTCCAATATTTGACAAAACGGTAAAATCACACAAGGATTCAAGAAATAAAAGAACGAAAAGGATACGTGAAAAAAAAGTAAAAACTATACATTGATACGCGTAAACAATAAATTTGTATAAAATATTATTTTTAAAAAGTTTTTTGTTTATTTATTAATATAATATTTAAAAATAATAATAATAATATCTGTGCACGATAATGATTGATTTACCCATCGGGAAATTGAATACAAAGTTTATACAACGACCGAGTGACTGATAAAAGAATACCGGGCGACGCGCAGCAAATTTTTTCGTGAATGGGAAGGTTCTTTCGGCTACTCGGCGTTCTATTGCATCTAATACTAGAACACGATTAGTAGTTAGGTTGAGTATTATTACACAGTACGCTTAAATATTGGAGATAGTGAATAGTATGCGATTTAAAGACAAAATACATTTCATTCCCTACATAATTAAATAATGTAATTACAATTTTTAGATGAAATAAAAATAATATAAAACATAATGTATGTAGTAAGTGTTCCTATATAGCTATCAAAAATAGTGTATAGTCAATAGTATATTATATTTTTTTATTCAGTTATTTGTGTAAATGAAAAACAAAAAATGCACAATATATTTTGAATTCTTATAAAAAAAAAATTGAAATATCAAGTGACTTCTACCCTAAGATCCAGATTCTTATTACTTCGCTAGTCTTTTGGTTGTGTTTCAGATAACATTGAATAATTTCTATGTATTTTAACTTCATAGGAATTTAGAAAAAGACTTATTCAACTGTAACGCAAACATTTTTTTTTTCTTTAAATCATGATTATTAAAATGCATTGGTCGTTATTATATCCTACCGTTTTCTTATACTTTGCTTAAGATGCAAACATTTTATTACCCCACAGTCATAGTTCAAGACTGAAATGGATGGAGGAAGACGTGACTTTGAAACAACTCTCTGAGATTATTATAAACAAGAAAAAGTAAAAAAATAAACATTAAGAACTATCGATAATTTTTAATATAGATACATCAATTTCATTTATAGTATAAATATAGTTTCGGAATCATTTTTATTAAACGTATATTCGTACCAAATTTTAATATTTCTGTGAACCTACGATATAACTCATATGACTTGAAAGTATTATTCTCTTTTTGTTTTGTGTAGCTATTCACTTTCAGTCTATTAATTGAATGTATTGTTTAAAATTAAGCCTGAAATCAGACTAAAAGAGGTTCGAATGAATGGTGTCAAATTAAACTCTTTTTAAAATAATAATATTTCATAATTAAATATCAAATAAAATATCAAAATGTCGAATAACTTAAGTCCTTTGTTTTTTTTATAAATGTTATATTTTTTTTTACAAAAAATAGAATTTGAAATAGAAATAGATTAGAATAGAATTTTATTAAAATTGAACAATTTTAACACTGATATCAGATAAAAAAAAAGGAATTAAATTGTATCGGCGTTTTAAAAACATATATTTATAAATTTCATTATGCAAACGTATTAATAATTTTAAGTAAACCTAACTTTATAAAATATACATGATATTATGTCAAATTTCGTTAATGTTTTATTAAATTAGTTTGTAAAACTTGCTACTGTATGTAATCGAAATATATCTTCACGACCAGCTTATTGCTTTAAATAATATTTAAAGAAGTAACTTTCGGCAATGGTTTATATTATTGTGTCATATTTTTCTAAAATGGTTTCATACATTTTTATAGAGAACAATAATTATGAGTAAAATTACTCTTAGCCAGTTGCCACACCTGGTCACTAAGAAACAAAACGACTACTCACAACCTTAATAATGTGCACAAACGACTTGGAGCAGATGTTTTCAAATCACATTTTTCGATACACAGACTTCAACTGCTTTTAGTTTTTGAAATGCTTATAAATATTGTAATAATAAATATTATTGTTTTTGTTTTTATTGCGTCTTTTATTTTGTTTTCTAAATATTTGCATGTATATTTAAGTAGGATATATTTTAATTTTATATTTTATATATTAATACTAACATATGTACACATAATATATTAAATAGGTACATAATTCCTCATATATATAAATGTTTGTACTAGTGTTGCAATAATGTGTAATCAGTAACTTATAGTTTCGTGATGTGAAATTAAAAATAATGCATTAAAAAAATAAAAATGTTTAATTGTTATTTTAACTATATTTAACTATGATTTTGTTCGTTTAAAATATAAATACCAAGTGTTTGGTCACCTGTGACTATAATGAAGTAATCGTCCTCACTTAACGTTTTATATTGCCGGGGTCGAACTCTTGTCAAATATTGTCAACATATATTGTTTTCATTATTTTGTTCATATTTTCTTGAAATCATAAAAAGTATAAAATTGCTTTTCGAGACAATTTTATTAAACTGGACGCTTGAAAACGTATACCAGATGGTAAAAGACATAAAATAAACGTTCATTTCAGAAAAAATCTCTACAGCTGTTTGTAGAAAAATTTTATAGTCGAAATTTCGAATGATTTCAACTGGACGTAATATGTAATATATATGAATAAAAAACTTATTAGTTCATATCCTTTGCATCGTTAATTGTTTCTGACAATCAAAATGAAATCGCATTTAGTGTTTAGCAAAAACGTTTTTCTGTTTTTCTTATGATCGTTTGCAGTATAGTTATAAATATTGAATATACATTCGAACTCACACGTACATAATACCTTAACTAAACAGTGTAAACCTATAGGCAATAGGATTCCAACATTACCGTGGAATATATTTCGGAAAAATATTTTGAAGCGGAGAAGTATTAAAAATTTTATAGCATCAATTAATTATTGAAATAAATTAGTTATTTAAGCAAATGTATTATATGTGTATAATAAAATGGAAAAATAACAGACGTGTTGGTTGTATGTTGCTTGTCATATATATTATTTCTGGAAATAATTTGAACACCGTATATTGAAAATAAACGTATTATAAGACCAGTTTTTCTGTTCTGAAGAAATGACCGCTATAATTATTATGATGAATTTCGTGAGCCAATGTAATTTCTTTGTTTCGTGAATATGTCGAAATTCCTTTGGAAAAAAAAGTTATAATAATTAAAATAACTGATAATTAATTATAACTATACGTGTTTGTTTCTTTTTGTTATTATTAATTTGCTTAGGATATAAACACATTAATAGTGTACGTACCCGTTGTTACATTATTGCTTAATCAGTTAATTATTTCGTTCAAATAACTATATGGGACAACGTAATAAATTAACGGATAGACAATTATTAATTATAAAATATACTTTTTACTCTTAACTCGCAAACACATGTAAAAACACACATAAGTTAACACACATATAAAAAGTTATTCCATAATATGTAATTGTGTGTCATGCTATCTCATAAATGGAATGACTTTTCCGATTGCTTTAAATTATTCTAAGTAAATTACTACTTTACAATTCCAGTGTCGACTACTTACGGTTCGATTGCCAAGGTTCTTGACTCTACAATGTAAGTACGCGGTTCTGCCAACTAATCCAGTCACGTTATTTGGGACTGTTGTGTCGAACACGGGTCCAACGATCGGCGGCGGAATATCCTGCAGAAATTCTTGCAAAAATTTTCTGGACGCCGTAGAATCTGTAAACGTCATCAAATTGTTAGTTAATAATTTATTGTTCTGTTTGTTTTTATTGTTATTTTCAATAATAATAATGAATTTCAACACAAAAAAATCTGGCCCAATATTTAACCAGACATAATTAAAACATAATTCACCTAAAATAAAACATTTATAAATTTCTAGACTCATATACTTTCATAAATACATATGACAACGTCAAATTACAATAATTTGAATAAAGTAGATACTTCCTTATTTTTTGTAGAATAAAGGTGAATTGGTTTATACGGATATTAAAATATGATAATTTTATTTAATTGAAGAGGTCGAAATTTGAATAACACTACTTGCTCCTCTCTCCAATCTCCTTTATTAAAATTTTGCAAGAACTCATTTACTAAAAGACATAATGCATATTACAACAAAGAAAAATATACAACTAGGTGGTTCATAATATACTTTATTTAATAAAAAGCAAATGGTATATATAATATATATATATATATATATATATATGTAAATATATTCTATTGAAAATAATAAATTGTAGATAATTTAGTTCGAATTTAAAAAAAAAAAAAAAATGTTTTATTTATATACTTCATAATACCATTATATGTTTTGTAAATGTATTTAAATCTTATTTATTGGACAAGCAAAGCTTTATTAATTTGCTAAAATTAAGTCAATCAAATATTTTACCCGCGTTAATATAGTTAATGTTAGTAAAAAAATGGAAATATATCAGTTAAGTTTAAAATTGAGTGAACAAAATACAATTTTAACTGTAATTTAAAAAAAAAAAATGTTCGTCATTAATTTATACAAATACGTTTTTAAACAATTATTATGAGACGTGAAATTTTTTTTAGGTACCTATTATTAGATATTATATATTATGTCACCTACGTTCATCTCGAATGTGTTTAGATGAAAATAATATATGCAACCAAATAAATCTTCGGCAATAATAAATGTACGAAATTAAATTAATCTCTTCAAATAGAGAAAAAAAAAACTGTTTTCGAAGTTAAAGCGAAGGAAAATGGGTTAAAATTAAATTAATATTAAACCAAGGATAATCGGTTAATTTAATTTAAACTTTTAAACTTAACTTTTAACTCATTTTCTCGTTAGTTTCCAATCCGATCTATATTCAGACGGTATAAGATTATATTTATATTATATAATTATATTTACTAAAAAACTGGTTCACATTGAAAATGACACAGTTTCAGTTCCTTATGGGATAGCAACATCCTTATTCAATATCTCTAAATCACACTAGTTATTTATATTATTAACAGAAATTATTTTGAAACACGAAACAATATTTGATTAAGTGAAAGAGGTCGGGCGAAAAGTAGTGAACTGCAATGTTCATACCTTTACAGTGGTGAAATTTGTGATATTATTCTACGTTTATAAAATCATTATTTTATAAAACTTTATCATATCTATAAAATACACATACAACATTTTATAATATTTATATGTTCATATTACATATATTCCGTAAATTTTATTTTTTAGTAACTGTGATTTATTTGAAGGTATCTATATATATATATTATAATATATAGTTCGTGTTACCATGCTAAATAATTGTCGCTTGGGGCATGACTACCATTACGATTCATTTTTCACTGGCTTTGCGTAACCGTACATCTGTTACAGGTAAATTCGTCAACTACTTTGCACAGAAATTTATTTATAACACTGTAATATTTTTGAGTATTTTTTCCGCAAAAAATCGATATCAATTTTTTTTCTTCGGAATTTTCATTATTTGGCAGTAGAGACGACTACTGTACGCACGACAATAAAACATCAATCAGTAATTTTTTTTTTTTTTTTTGGCTATTACAATTTATCATTTCTTTTTGGCGTGTCAATACGTGATATCTTCTTATACATTACGGCATGTACGTCATAAATAGTTTTTGTAGTTGTATTTTTTTCTCCGTAAAAATACGGATCAATACATTATTACATTCAGGTAGAGAAAAAAAACAATGTATAAGAGAACAGTCCTTTATTAAAAAAAAAAGTTTTGAATTTAATATATACGGTTAACAGACAATTTTTTTCTTCATTTCCAGCAAGTATTTACGCATAAAAATAAATGTTGTTCCTGTTTGCGCATTATTTTTTCATTCTATATACGCATATATTTTTACCCTTTAGATTATGCACGTGCTCTAAAATAATTAAACAATGAATAATTTCCCATCTGAAATGTACACGTTTGTCGAGATTATTGTTGTTCATTTATATATATATATATATATATTATAATTATTTCATACATAGTATGTATCTGTTGATAGTGTCTATACAATCGTATAAAGTATCAGCAAACTTCGAGAACGCAATATAAAACAGATTCGTTGAAAAGTAGTAGCTTCTATATAGGAGAAACTTTTAAAACGAGAATGAAAAAGAGGTCTATTCACGTGCGATGTACGTTTCAATAATTGTAATATCATGAAAATACAACCAGTGGTATATTTACGGGAGGGGAGGGGTTGGTTTAAACTCTCCTTCTCCTAACTAAAATTCAACTAATGATATTATTGTGCACTGGCAATTTTATATTTAAAACTTTTAATTTTACTGCCGACACTCGACAAGTAATCGAAAACAAATACATTACTCCAATTCTTCAATTAAAGAATGTGATGAAGATTTTTATCGATCTCGTAAAAGAGTTTATAGGTAGTGAAAATCTGCAGGAAATTGGACCGACTAGCTTGAGGAATTTTACATATCAAAGGTATAACAAAGTAATTTAGGTACGTTTATAATGTTTATAGAGTTGATAGTTTTATTTTATTTAAATAAAAGATTAATTTAAAATTGATTTTTATTTTTATCAGGGAAGATTTAACGGTTTAGCTATGCTCTCGTTTGGCGGCATACGTAAAACCAGAAGAAGTTCTTATACTGAACTGTCAAATACAAATTAACGTTTAGAATTGTTTACAATGTATTTTCTGTTTTCTAAATTATAATAAACATCGAAATAACCAAGTAAATTATTACTATTTGATTTATGTATAGGTATCTGTTTAATTTTGTTACTAAAAAAAACATTTTAATTCATAATATTATATAAAACCGTTTATCTCCCAGAGAGAAATTAAAAGTACGTGAAGCAGTGGCGTAATCATAGAGGGGCATATGGGTGTAGTGAATTCTACTTGTCTTTTATTATTATTATTAGTGGGATGGAATTTTGAAACAAAATATAAATGTTTTTGATTAAATCTGTACTATTAGCTGACCTGCAAAATCATCTATAGCGTTGTTAAAAATTTCGTCAAAAAACAGGTCGTATACGACGAGGGACACACGTTTGTACGTCAACTGACGGCGAATACAAGAACGAGACACGGCTTTGGAGACACTGACGAGCCTATTAAATGTTATATTCATTAGACTCGATTAAACGGATTGTTCATTACTGGCAGTTCATTAAAATAATGTGCCGCCGATACATCACGATGACATATTCAATTAAATGGTTCTGAAGCTAAGAATAAAAATACATGTAAAATATGAAATATAAATTTTTTTTATCCATTTGTTTTCTTATTTTAATGAATAAAAATTTACTCTAAAAATGTTTTACATATTTGTTCTTATGACAAAATATTGATCTCTCTCCCCTGATCTAGCCCTAATAACGCTACTGAAAAACTGAATACAACATTACAAATACTCGATATTTTAATATATTAAGTATATTCGATATGTACTTCAGTACGTTTTAAGGTAACGTTATAGTAATCAATCGCAGTGATTCTTAAACTGTGGGCCGCGTTTCCCCCGGGGGTCTAAACTGAATTAGACACCCTTTTGCAATAGCAATATTTAACGAATAAACGGGCTGACATCGCGTCGGAAGAAGCAGTCTTAAAGGAATTTCTGCGAACATTAGTTTAAAAATACAGTTTAATCGGAATTCGCTAGAAAACATTTGATCTGGTCGCACGCACGAAAATATTATCCAGAAATATCGAGTGAAGTTCTGAAAGTTTTTTTCAACTGTCCACAACTGATTTATGTGGCGAAAAAGCGTTCACCACTCTTGTTTACATTAAAAAACAAGTTTCAAAACCGCATATGGAAAATATTGCGAGGCCGAACTACGACTGAATGATTTCTAGTATTGAGCTCGATGTTCCGAAAACGAATGTTTTCGGAATGCGAACACTATTTTTCGCGCATTAATTAAATAAATAAAAATTAAATTTGTAAAATAAATTTTATATATAATAAAAATAAATTATTAATGTTTTAGCGCAAATTCGAGTTTAATGAAACAAAATTATTAAATGTGTAATTTACCTGCTTGTGTGATTTATAATATTAAAAAATTAAAATTGAAATATTGGTGAAATATTTTGCGAAAAAAAATTGTTCGGAAGAAAATTGGTAAAGGTCCCCCCGGTGGTTAAAAAAAAAGTTCTTTATCAGGAGTCCGCGTACTACAAAAATATAAGAACCACTCATCTATCGGATTGTTTTTGTGTGTTCTTGAAAACAGCAGGGAAAGTTGTACGCGCGTTATACTACCAAGGGTGGATCCAGGGGGAAGCACTGGTGGCAAGTCCCCCCGTTAACAAAAAAGACAATTTTATTATTATTTATTTATTTATTGTATTATTACATATTATTATAACGTACGGGAGCACAATGTCGTTTATATTTCCATTTACAAACATACTTCTTATAATTTTGTCTTCTCTCCCGGTCAGTGTTGCCTTTGCGGAAAGAAGTTTATCATTATTAAGAAGAGTTAAAAAACACGAATGCGATGTAAAATGTCGGAAGAAAGATTTCAGATCTGGCCGTTATTCGTGCACATAAAAAAGAGCATATATATATATATATATATATATATATCGATAGATTGGCAAATAAAGAAAAAAAATAGACAACTGGATTTCATTTTATAAATTAAAAATATATACTTAAAGGTTTCCAAGGCGCGATTGGCCGCAACAGCTCACGCAGTCCGACTGCTCTAATGATAATCTCGGAGTGTTGTTTCCAAGATGTGATCGGCGTGTGCGTCTTAAAAACCATAGACTTATAATATATAGACCGCGAACGACCAGTGTATCACGTGTAATGCACTGGAGCCAAGATATGTGCGAGAGAGACCGTAGACATGTTAATTATAGTTAATAGGTCTATGAGAGAGACAGACTTAAAAGAGGTTTTTTCATGGATGATAAAACAAAATTGTGACAACAAGATATCCGGATCCGCAGCGGATGGTGATACACGCTTATTTATTCATCCATGAAAAAACCTCAAATGGCTCTTTCTCTCTCGCACATATCTTTGCTCCGTACTTCTTTCTCTAATCGCGGTCTATATATTATATGTCTATGTTAAAAACAGTCGTTGCGCGTGAAGATCGTACTGTTTTAGAAACAGTGTGAGTCGCATTGCGTGTCATCGTAATTTTGGACTTTGCACTCGTGTGCCCGGCCAACAGCGTCAAGAAATTCAAATTATCGCAATAGCGTTATCATAATACGAGTATAACAATATTATTGTCTTTCCGTTCGCCAACGTGGTTATTCATTATTACTTTATTGTAATATTATTATATTAAATTTAAATGTTCCAAATTTTCTTCTTCTTCTCAGGCGCGTCCCCAAGGGGGAGTGAAGGGGCGTTCGCCCCTCCCATAACAATTTTTAATGTATAAAATTACTTAAAATTTATATTAATAATTTACTTTTCTACGTAAGCTTATTTGTAATGTAGTCGCATTATAAAAAAAAAAATTAATTCAGTAAAATTGACTTAAGTCGGCTCAAACTTTTGAAAAATACGCATAGGGTAATTATTGGTTTAAAAAATAGGTTAGCCCCACCCCTTGAAAACTATCTTGGGACGCCCCTGCTTCCTCTATTCTAATAGAAGTTTTATTATTACATTATTATTTTTAATAACTTGATCCATAGTTAATAAATAATATTAATATAACGATAAAATAAATACCGATAACAAAAAAAATAACAAATGAAAATACAATTCTAAACGTATACAAATGACGTACTGATATGAAAATATAATGCTATGATAATAAAATATTATGAAAGTTGCAGAGTACTTGCGCAGACGCAAACGAAATAACAATAAAACGGGAAAAGAAAGTAGTCACCAGATAGCGCTACGACACAACAATGCGAATATAAATAGCAGTCAGTCTCAAACACACACACACACACACACACACACACACACACACACACACACACACACACACACACACACACACACACCGCAGTCAAAAGCGAACTACGTTGTTCACGCTTGACCGCAGTGACTACACTGAGTGGTTCGGTGGTTTCGGACCGCTATTTATAAGCGGCTTTCTGCCACGCCTTCTGTGTTGTGTCGTAGCGCTATCTGGTGACTACTTTCTTTGCCCGTTTTATTACGGTCGGCAGACGCGCTATGACGGTATATGCACATGTGTTTGGTTTGACGCTGACTAAGCGACCGATCGTTCGTGGGCATGCAATATCTTTATTATTTAAAATACGTATTTATTTTGATTTAAAATTAAAATTGTTAAAAAATACGCGTTATTTTCGCGCTGCTTTTTGTAGGCGATGCGTATTTTATCGGAAAAAATAAAATGCAGAAATCGTGATAACGGATCTTTGATGTGCGGAAAATACAAATCCGGTATTATTATTATGTTCCGTGACATTTGTGATGTCAGTGTGTTATCAGTTATCTTATCTGTGGTATTAGCGGGTCGGGGGCAGTTGTCCGAAAATGATAACAGATATGAAATCGAAAATGACGGCGTCGAAATTGTACCAACATGTAACATTTTCAAAAATTTAAAGACCAATGTTTTTTTCCTTTTGTATGTGTACTGTTTTGCTATATGATAAAAGTTATATTATGATATTAACAGAGGATAATAATTATATTTGTTAATGTTATAGTTTATAGAGTATTTGGAATTTTGTAGTGTGTTGTGAATATAATTTTGTTAGCAATGGTTGGCAGTACTTCATCGAGTTCAAACCTTTATCAGTCTCAAATCTGTTATCATTTTCGGACAACTGCCATTGACCGGGTATTAGCACATATAATATATTCTGTGATTATAATATCAATGTTATCACGATTTTAGCACGTATAACTGAACCGTTTTACCCCGACCTGACGTGTTTTCGCCACCGCCACCGGGAGCGTAAAGATCAGCGGCCACTTTTCATTCGCCCGACTATAGGCAGCGCCGATTGCGGTACCGTACCACCCGGAAACGTTTTAGGTACACTGATAAGGTATTCGACGCCAGACCCGTGTATTAGCACAGAATAAAACAATCAGAATGGACACTGATAAGAAATAACACGAGTAGTATAGGACGGCGGCAAAAATCAGTCGGCCATTTTGTTTCAGGTAACGCAGTGTGACCCACCTTGTAAAAATTAAATATGTTATTGATTAAACTAGGTATTTTATACAGCAGTACAGTGCACAGTAAATATCACAGAAGTCAGGAATCAGAATGAAACGATATATATGTACCTTGTCACAAAGTAAATTTGATAAAAACTACCTGAAATAAAATGGCGACTGATTCTCTGTTATCGGCCCGCCGCCCAGAAGTGTCCACCCCCTGGTATTAGTCCGTGCTATTACCCTAAATACTATGCGCGTAACGTAAAACGCCTGTTTTTACGTTCCGATCCCAACAGTTTTCTTCTCGCAATGACCGAATGTCCGGCGGTGCTGCTGGGCGATTCGGACGTCCACGTTCGGCCGAACGGCCAGAAAAACTCGGTCGGTCGGTGATATATTTTTTTTCGTGTCGGATTTACTGTGTGTACCGCCGCCGCCGCCGCGAGGTGTGGGTGTGCGGGTGTGTGGCGGCGTAACACACGAACGGAATTTGTAATGGCGCGCGTGCGGGCTACGACGACGACGACGAGCAAAGTTCGACCCGACGCGACAAACGACGCCGCGTATAGCGCCGCGCAAAAGTTGATAATTCCATTAATTCCTCCTAACGCAGAACTTATCTCGGAGCACGCGGTGCGCGTTGAATAATAAAAAGATTTCGGGCAGCGACGGCCGATAGGAGGAGGACGTCTCGGCGGTGTCCTGCCACGCAGGACGGGCCACGAGGATAATATCGTGTCCCTCCCGCGATAATTATTGTTTTTATTTTGATACGCGGCACGCGGTAGACGTCGTCTATACGGTACCGCGGTGGTGGTGTCACTATAATTTTACAAAGTTTTTTTTTTTTTTTTTACTCGGCCGAGTCATTAAACATTCTCCGTGTACCACCGTTGCCGCATATTTAATACGTAAACCTAAATTATATGTAAATTATTATTATACCGTTACCGCGTTAACAACGGTTATACGCGCGACGGTCGTCGGTAGAATAATATAGCATTCGGGGGGGGGATTTACTTTATATAACACATATTATTCCGGGCGCAATCATTACGATATCTGTATGCGGCCGCATTTGTTTTTGTAAAAGTCGTCGATTTCGTAATGACAAACGCGCGCGAAAAGGCTTAAATTCCTTCCCATTTCCTCTCTCGCGTATAATTTTATATATAAATATGTATATACAGGGCTCTCATTTGAAAAAATAATAGTGTTTAACGTTTTAACGGTTTTTACCGTTATTTACCTTTTGCGTTTATCGTTATGGTATATTTTAGCGTTATGGATTATTTGTGTTTAACGTTAAAGAAAGTTTTATTGTTATATAATATTTACGTTTTACGTTTATCGGTATTTTAACGTTATTCGGTTTAATATCGATTTTTTTTTCCAAATAAATAAATCCATTCATATTCCGTAGACTATAGTAACACGTTTTCAAATCTCATAAACGTAATGTACTTCATTAAACTTCATTAATTATAGGAGTCCTAATTTTTTGATTTCATACATTTTTTCAGTGAGAACCTTGGTTTATTTTTGATTTTATATTCCAACGCAGAATATTTTTCTTAAAATGTTGATTATATTACCAATAGAAACTTTTCTGACTAGCCGAAATCTTCTCAGACGTATCTTTGAATAATTTTTACGCGTCCGTGTGAACCCAGCCTTATTATAGAACTTATAATAAACCTACACCATGTGCTTATATTTTCCGTAGTACATTGGAAAAAAGTATTAAAATAACGGTCATTATATTTTTCGTTTTTTGATATTTTGATATATAAAGTTAATACATTATTTCGTTTAATGATATGTTTTAATTTGTGATAGTTTAAAATTAGTGTTTATTGTTTTCCGTTACGTTTTTTGATATTCGTTTCAATTGATATTTTGCAATTATAACGTTATAATCAAAACGTTATTATAACGTTTGCGAGCCCTGCATATATATATATATATATATATATATATATATGAGGGCTGTTCAATAAAGACTGACACTGTTGATATAATAATTCCTTTGTTATATGGTCCTATATGAAGCAACACTTGTGTCACGTCCGAAGTATTCACCATTCAACGCAACGCATTTGGTCCAGCGCCTCTGCAGCCGTTCCTTAAATACGTGTTCGAAGCCATCCTTGGAGAAAGGTCTTTCAAAACCGCCTCTAAAGCCTTAACGGCCGCAATATCACTCGAAAAAAGGTCAACCTTTATGGTGTTTTTTGCCCTGGGCATCTCGGGAAAAGTCACTCGGAGCTAGGTCAGGACTATAGGGTGGATTCGGTACTGTTTCAACACTTTTGCGGACGAGGAACTCGTTTACAATGCGCGCGACACGAGGCCGCGCGTTGTCTTAGTGAAGTTTCCAGCGTTTAACAAGATTTGGTCGCTTTTTTTGGACGTAATCCTTCATCAGCCGCTTCAATATTGAAATACAGTACAACGCATTAACTGTCTCATCCTGTGGCACCATAATATTATGTGTATATGTATACGTTCGGAAAAACTCAAATGTGTCCATTCCGTGTGACATAATTATATATATACAGCGTATGACTGTGAGTGCGCTATAAAACCCTAGAAAATCGCCCTGCGATTCCAATATAAGTGCACTAAAATACGCGTATAACGTTGTTGTATATTTTTAAAAGGTAACGAGCCGCGGGATGTCGCTTATGAGCGAATTACTCGGATAAATATTTTAGAGTTTTGTTATTGTACTACATATGAATGTATGAAAGCGACGTTTTGAAAGACTTGTTGTCGACAAATCTGTAATAGGCGCTCGGCTCACACTTGTGCACCATTGACTTTTACATTGGTTTTAGGAATTCGGAGACAGACACTTGTCTCGGGTTACTACATCTACCTTTATAGCAGTATAGATACCAATTTGAATTCTCATTTAACAGCAATATTTTTAGAACATCTTTTTCCGACTTGTATTCTTATTCGTTTACTGTGGAGTACGATTGCGCGTTTTGCGCCTATTCACGGTTTGCTAATACCGTTTTTGTATATATATATATATATGTTTATACGTTTATATTGTCTTGGTTTTTCACTTATTTTCTTTGTTCTGTTTGACACATGTAAAATGTAAAACGTAATTTCTAGTAATGGTCGAGTAAACTTCACGACATAATTCTATTACGTACATGTACATTGTAAATATTTGGAAATCCTATTATAAACAACATTATAGCAGGATTTTGCACAGTGAGTTTTACGCACGAATTACGGATGGTGTGGCATCCTTTTTATGTTTTCGAATAAAAATGACGGCCGATTGTCTGCCATCACATTTTTATACGACAAAAAACTCTGTTCGACGTCTACTGACGTAATAGGAGAATATAGTAAAACGAAAAAAAATGCATAATGCGAAAAAATGACCCAAGAAATTCAAAATATCCAAAAATACAAAATAAAAGTTTTAAAATCGAATCCGTTTTTATAAAATTCAAATTTTACGTGAAGAAAGCTACGTTTTACAATGAGTTTAAAAAAAATGCACTTTGTTACAAATTCACAGCCTTACTTATAATAATAACTATAGTTGTCGTAACGCTAGCCATTGTTAAGGATTCAGGGGTTCCAGCGATTCTAGGGTTCAGGAGCGGTTATTTTGAGAAAGTATTTGAATGTGATAAATCATGGCGGACGCTGTAAAAAGCGCGTCTTTCATCAATCGGCCAAAAAACTGATTTTTTTTTTTTGTTCATAGTCCAAAACCAAAACTATACGTGTAGATTTATTGTACCGTCTAAAAACGGATTTATTAAATAATTATTACGAAATATTTATAATATTATTAACAAAAAAAAAAAAAATGATTTCAATATTTAAAATTGTTTGAGAATCCTGAAGCTAAATAATTATAGCGTTATTATAGGTACATCATTTGACAAAAAAAAAAACAGTCCATTACTTTTCGTATGTAATATACACATCAATTTCTCCGTTTAAAAACACTATGCGAAAAATTTGAATTAATTAAAAAAAAAAAGAAAACGTATAATCAAAATTAGCCGTAAACCGCTTTAAATATTGCGAAAAAAAATATTTGTATTATTTTTTTAAAGCATATTATAAGTATATTCAAAGCATTTTTAAACCTCTCAAAAACATTATATAACATACAATACACCCGTAAAAGCCCTGTTAATGCCCTTTCATACCGTATGCATAAAATCCCCACTGGAATACTCGTACACCATAGAATGCAAATTTATTATCAAACCATGCAAATCACATTGAATATGTATTAAAAAAATTCGTTTGGACTCGTTGGTTTCCAGAATAACACCGGAGACGGTTAAAATGATCGCATAAAAATTTTTGAGATAAAAAAAAATATATTAATATTAGTGTTTAAAACTGTAACTTTTCGTTTTTTCCCACAATATTTTATTACTATTATTACAATGAATCGATATATTTCCTATGAATAATAATAGTTTAAAATAATATATGTATATAATATTCGACTATACAATGTTTCGGAGGACAATTTTTTTTTTTTTTTAGTGTTTTTATTATTTTGTCGTTACGTATAAAAGTAATATATTTGATTTAAATTTCACTTTTGTTGGTATTAATGGTTTTTTATTTATATTTAATTCTTAAATTTGATATAAAATTCGATTATCTTCAATTATATTAATATAGGTATATAATCATATTATAATATAAATGAAAAACCAGTTATCACGCTGAAATTTGTATACGGTTAAATATTTAATAATACTTTTATTGACCGTGTATTACTATAATCTATAGGTACATTTAAAATAATCCTCACTTCCGAAACGAATAAATAATTATTTTTATAATCCTCAAGAGTTCATTAATATATTTAAAAAAATTAATTGCCGTTATTTTACTTATATAATATACGTGTGTAGCAGTTAAATATGCTATTTGTTTGACTTTCTTTTTTATATAAATTACATAAATATACTTAAAAACTGAATTGAAATTATTTGTAATTAATTAACGAGTATATTTTACTTATATTTATGTTATAATTTGAATCTTAACAATAATTTACGGCGTTCTACCAGCGACGTAAACATAATGTAAATTTGTGGCCCCTTCAAGGGTAATTGACCTTTAAATTTTTTCAAAATATAACAGAAAAAAAAATACTGAATGTTTTCAAATTAATGTCTGTTTGATCGTGCTGTCAAAAACATGATAATACCTTTCGTATTTTGATTTCCGGTAAAGTTGAAAATAAAAACATTTTCTTCATATTTACCGTAGCATAGACTACCGTAAATAATATTTTAAGCAAATTTAAATTTATTTTGTAATATTAAAAATAATCTTCTTTAAGGGATTTTATTTAAATTTTTAATAAAAACAAACTATACTGGAATTTTAATCCTTTTTTTTTTTAAGCGAATAAAGTATAAGCTGAATTTTTAACACCAAATGTATTACGTTATTGTATAATATCTAAAATCAATTTTTAGGCCTATTTTTTTTTTTTTGTAGGAGAGTTACAAATTTTTGCTTCTTTGTCATATATGTATAATCATTTTATTTAGAGATACTCGCTCCAAAATTTCGTTAGGTAATATATTATGGAGGTTAGCGTGATCCTAATATTTTCATGATCAATTACGCTACATTACATATGGATACCGTTAATTTACAAAAAAAACTGTATTAAATTGTCGTAGTGCGATCTTAAAAATCATATTAAATGTATTTATCATATTACACGATATTATGCCATTATTAAATGTGGATATTAAAGCAAAGAATTTATTTTTCTGCTCTTATAGATGGTTAATGACAAATAATATTTGAAAATATTTGTTATAATATTAGATAAGATTAGGTAATTTTTTTATATTTTTTATAAACAATATAGATTATAGATCAATAAAAAAGAAACTGATTTGAAATTAAACGAGTCTTTTGTATAATTTTGCCTACTTTTTATATAAATCTAACCGATGTTGAAAATTTTAATATTGACAATTTAATCCAGTTACAGAAGGTGATAAAATTTGAAAAAGTAATACGTTATACGCTCGTGATGTTGACAAAATCGGATGAAAATAACATTAAAATAGATTTTTCTATTCCTGTGAGATTTATTGTTAGCTTTCAAAATTTATATTGAACACATTGTATATAATGCATGTTCGAATGAAAACTTCATTTGATAGAATAAAATTAGGAATAAGAATGTAAATTGTGTTTTCTTCAAAGAAACTTGAATACTTAAGCCCATCACTTTAAATTGTATGTAAAACGTGTCCCTTACCGACCTTTTTCGCGTATGCGAAAACCCGAATGGTTCACCTACAAGACATAGTGTAATCCTATTTTGTTAGGTTGTTTTCCCTCGGGACGGACCTGCAGTCGTTTGGCAAACGTTTATTTTCAATATTTATTTCTTAAAATAAATCGGTCAAAGGTTTTTTTATCGACTATGTAGGTAGTGAAAATCGCACCCATACACATTCAGAGATTAGATGTAAATTCAATATTTTGTTATCAGTGGATTTGAGTTGGTCGTGTTTGTTAACTTTTTTGTTATAGAAAAACTATGCAATTAATCTATCGATGAATGTCTGTATTGGAAACGTAAAATACATGTTTTTAAATATATTAAATAATTATATTCGCGATTAAATATTATATAGAGATAAAGAAATTGTTAAATTTAATTTATATTTGCCCCGTAAAATTATATTTAGTGAAAAGCATTAAAATCATTTTATTAAAAAGTGTAAATAAATAAATTAAAATAAAGATTTGTTTGAACTATTTAGACGTGTAAAAATATACAATTTTAAAACTTTCGTTGAACGATTAACATAAAAATGTGATCACATTAAAATAAGTATTTATATTATATTAAATAAATAAATAACTAAAATATTCTAGCTTATATGTAAACCAATAGACAGTGATTTTGATAAACGGAGAAATGTCTGAGGAACTACAGATTGAAAAGGAGTCCATCCACTCGCCTAGTGTGTTTAATGTATATTTAAAAAAAGTATGACGGAAGAAGCTATTGGAAACAATAGAAATGGAGTGAGCATAAATGGACCTAAATATGAAGCAATTAAATTTGCAGATGACCGAGAAATAGTTGCTGGATCGACAAAAGCGTTTGAGAAATGACGAAAAAAAGTAAACTGCAGAGTAAAAAAAAAAATTTACATGAAAATCAATGTCAACAAAACAAAAAAATAGTAATTGCAAAAACAATGACAAAGACAAAAATCTCAGTGGAAGACTGTAACACAGAGCAGATAAACCATTTTCGTACTTTTGTCAGATGATGCGAGATGTAAAACGGAGATTAGGAAAAGAATTGAAATGGTGAAGATTGAATTTTACGAAAAAAAGCAGATGGTGTCATCAAAGAAAATAAAAATTGCATTCAGAAAAAAGATATTGAACACATACGGATGGCCTATTTATAGCATTATACTCAGCGGAGAAATGGACTTGCAATAAAAAAGAAGAAGAGTCAATAAAAGCATTTGAGATGTGGTGCCAAGACGTATGCAAAAAATTAATCGGATAGATTAAATAACAAATGATCAAGTATTGCAATAAGACAACGAGAAAAGAAAAATGATAAACACTATGAAATCGAGAAAATTGAAAAAACTTGGCTATACTCTGAGGCATATTAGCCTTGTATTTCTTGAAAAGAATATACTAAGAACGAACTTTATATCCACAGACCTGTGAGGAACTAGGCGTCTGATATATACATATCTGTATATAGATATAAAAAGGAAAATGGAAAACAGAGAAGAATGGAGAGGGATTGTAGGAAGGTAATAGCAGTGGTAGGAAAGAAAAACTAAAAAAAACTAACATCATTCCTAAGGAGAATTCTACAGAATAAAAAAAGATAGCGATCCACGGGTGTCGTGGCTATCGCTCGAGTGAATTACGTTGACAGAAATTTGAGTGTTTTATTATAATTATGGATTTGAAAGCCATGATTTATTCATTGTATTCGAAAAACAGTTTTGAGTGGAGCTTCAGTGTAATTTACATGACTATTGCTGTCAGAGTAACATAGGCGTGTCCAAACCTCCACGGCTGGGGAGGCCGGTTATAAAATTTAAATTTTTACTTGTTCATATCTATAATTGATATAAGTAAGCCTCCAATATTGAAAGAACATTTTTGAAATTTTTTTTCGTTAATACACATACAATAGAATGATATGCATATTTATTGAAATTTTCAAAGTTTCAGGATCATTATTTTCGAAATTACAAGAATATGTGTTTAAAACGAAATCGCGATTTCACGCGGTTATTGTGTAATTTTTCTGCGACGCGTTAAAGTACTATTAAGAAAGTCGAAAAATGAGCTGTCTGAAGTACCAACTAGACAAAATTTAGTATAATAAAGCGTACGGCATGTAACGATCGGAGCAGCACTCTTTCTAATCGAAAAGTTGTTCACACAAAAAAAATTAAAATAATCGTCATTGTAAAACTACTGCTTTTTCGCTTCCCTCGCTTAATCTAAAAAAACCCAATGTTAATCGATTCAGTAATTTTTAAAGATCACATGGACATAAAACAAAGTGATTTTACTTTACACATTTATAAAGAGATATATACTAAAATATAAAGCGAAATTTTACTTAAAATGAGAACATATTTTTAGTCATTCCGACGTGATGAACTCTTGATTATTCGCGTTATACCGATACCGACCGAACGATATACCGATACATTATTAAATAGTAAAATGAAATTTCCCAATGGACGCGTGTAGTCCGAGCAGTTTAGAGACGATGGCCGCCATTGTAGTCGTTGTCGGGAATTAACTTCGAACTCGAAGTTTTCGCGAATAAAAATAAAATGTTCTCTATATGTACGCGAGAGAAAATCGAAGTGCCTCGAGGTTTATGATAGGTGTTTTCATCAAAGGAAATGTATGGCGTGGAATATAAATGATCTAAAATTGACATTTTGCTGAGTGGTTCGTTGTACTCGTGGGATAAAAGAAGGTTGGGTATTGTGATAAAACACGAGGATTGGTATCTCACCTCAGCAATATACTACGTCGGTGATCACAATAATCTAATCGTGAATGTTTTATATTATTTTTTTTCTTTTTATATACGAGCAAGTTACAAAACGTTCCACGGTATACGCTTTACAATGTCATTAATACTTGCAATGTCGGTCTATAATAATATCACAGTTTGACAACTGTTTTGGTAAAAAAAAACACTCTTTTATGATTAGGTACCAAATATGGTACAAAATACTTAAAAATATAATATTAATAACATAAAAAAATTATATTATTAATAAAATACATCAAACATATATGTATATGGAATATATCATACTTAAATATATATATAGAATTAAAATTAAATATCAAAATCAATAATTACCATTTGATGTAGATTATTCGGTCTTTAAATTAACCACATTTTCTAAATAGTCTTTTAAAATAATTAAAACGTGCAAATTTATTGGTTTACATAAACACAACGAAATTTAATGACAAATATATTAATTATAAAACATAATGTATACAAAAGCCCAGAAAACTTAAAAAATTGATGCCTTCATCTAAACGGCGATATAAGTAAAGACAATTATAAAAAAACAAAAATATTATATTTTAAACGATTATTTCGAATAAGCGATTATTTTGTACGCGTTGATCTAATTACAAAAAAAAAAAAAAAAATAAATAAAATAATATTTTTGTTTGTTTTTAAAATGTTTTATTTTTCTTCGTGGTTTTGTTTTTTCCTTTTAGCCGCACCACTGAGGGCTTTTGGTCTTATCATTTTTCACATTGTCCCTTACTCGTGTAGTTTAATGTGTGTAACAATAATGAGTTCGGAGACACAAGAGAATTATATAAGAAATAAGAAACGTCCCCAGGTACGCCGAAAATTTCTCGATTTCATCGCGCGCTTTTAAGATTTCCCCAAATATGACAACAGACAAATTGTTAGTCGACGTCCGTGAGCGTGTGTTCATTTTTTATATTCTCTATGTAAATAACGTTATGTACAATGCGATGATACACGATTATCTTAATTTTTTCAAATATTTTTTTTTTTGTGTTCTTTTCATTTTAATATATATATATTTATATACATAATACATGCATATCGAAAACGTACGGACTGTACTGCGTACGATGACTGTATTATAATGGGACGAAAACAATTCCTATTTCAATATAAGAATATTGTATTATATTTTGCACTTGTGTCAGAAAATAGCGGTTCTTTTTCTTCTTTTTTTGCCTACGAATAAAAATATTACAAAAATAAAGTTGGGTATTTTTTTTCCTTTTGCCGTTAGGTTTCCATTAAAAAAAAAAAAAAAAATACCAGTGGGCTGCCGGGCCAGACCGCGGCACCGAATACTTTTTTGTGTCCGAATGTAATAATAAATAAAAAGTAAATAGTCATTCGAGATGATAGCCGGTCATCCGCGATAATCTATTTTCACTCATCATAATCGATAATTAATATGAAATTGTGTATCGTCCTTTCTTACTTTATATATATATTATATATATATATATATATAGTTTTGTTATTCGTTATTTTATATCAATTATAATTTTCGTGGCAATTGTATTAATATTATATTCGTCTCTTGTCGTCATAGTCGTTCATTCCGTCTCGTGTTTTTTTTTCTTCGAATAATCGTTTTTTTTTTTTGTAAAATCTCGTAATTCATCGTTTATTCGTGTTTATAAGTCGTACAATCATAATTATTTCATTCTCTCGTATGTATTTCGCTCCAATAGTCATTCATTTGTATTGTAATTACAGAAATTTCTGTTTTAAATAAATAACGGCTTGATAACCGACATAGTGTGGGCATTTGAGTATTAATTTCTATCGATAACGGAGCTGTGTATTTGAATATTATTGCCGTGTACATAATTTTGTATCGATTTAGATTTGAGTAGAAAATGGACAGTCTATATGTTCGTGTTTACTGTACCGCAAGTATCGAAATTTATTTCTTGTTAATAATCGCAAGTCATAATATTAATCTTTAACCGTAAGGGGGTAATTTGTAATATCAGTAATTTTTTATATTGTTGTCGTTATTTATTTTATTGTTTCGCTTCTAATATTTATATCCATTATTATCGTTTTAATTATACACGAATACTTAAATAATAAAAATTAATAAAGTAAAAAAAAAAAAGAAGTGAAACTACGTCGCCTAAAGGAGCGCCATGCTCGTATAATGTCTAAATAATAGTACATATGCGTGTGCCTTTTAACTAAAAATAGTCTGTACAAATAATTCACAATTTCACGTCTCGTACATTTAAATATATATATGGTAGTTAATTTGAATCACCTTTTTTGGCTTCACAATGTCAAGAATGGAGAAGATTAAAGCCCGCGGATCTCAAACCGGCCCTTATCTTATAAACCATTTTAGACATCGGTGCCAGCTTCAAATTTATCAAATTAATAATGCACCACTACGTTTAATTTCACATTTTAAACAACGTGACTACTGTATATTTCGACAACAGTGTTCTGAATTTAAATGCGCTTATAATTTTATAGTTCAGTGTTTTAATGATAATTAATGACGGTTTTATATCTAAACTCTCTTATCACGGACGAGGGATTAATTTAGTGGTCTTCTTTATTTTCAAAATTGCTAATGCCTATAACCATAGATCGTTTATTATATACTTTTTTATTGTTGGGCGTTACAGTTTGAATATGAATATCACTCCCTCACGTTTACAACATAGTAACTGAAAGGTGTTTTTTATTTTTGTAACGTAACTTTGACACGCTGTTGTAAATATAATGCGTATTACCATTACTAGTCAGTTTAGTATATTTAGAATTAAATTTCAATCGATTTAGTGTTTAGGTTTTATTTTTCTTAAAAATAAAAATAAATTTGTAAAAAAATATTACTTGTAGCATTCTGTAGCGTAGAATTTAGTTATAGGCAATAAAATGGTGAGTGATTGAAATTCAAAAGAACCAATCTAATATTTATAATTGTATGACGTTATTTTTAACGGTTAGAAAAGAACAACAACAATGTTTGTAGGGTTTTTGACCAAAGGAACTAATAAATTAATTTTTCGTTTTAATTGTTTACACGTGTACACTTTTGAAAATGATAAAACGATTTGATTGTGTAACATTATAGTATTTCAAACTATTTTAAATAAAATTGATTTATAACTTAAAATTAATAATAATAATAATAATAATAATAATAATAATAATAATAATAATAATAATAATAATAATAATAATAATAATAATAATAATAATAATAATAATAATAATAATAATAATAATAATAATAATAATAATAATAATAATAATAATAATAATAATAATAATAATAATAATAATAATAATAATAATAATAATAATAATAATAATAATAATAATAATAATAATAATAATAAAGACAAAAATAAATCAATTGTACGATTTCTTTGACGTGTATATTTTTAATGATGCCGTCTTATTGGAAATAATAATTTGGAGCTTTTATTCAAATTAATTTTACTGTATAATAAAACGTGTTTTCAATGCACGTTTTGATCATTAAAATAATAGTCCTGCATTCCAACGTATATTCATTTATATAGGTAAATATTATAAAACTAAAAATGATTTAAATATGAAACTTATTTTCCCCAAATTATTACATATTTAAAAATACAACTAAAAACGATTTAATCATAAAACTTACCGTTCAAAATTATAAATTTAAAGAGATAATGTCGATTTTGATCGTATTGATCATTAGCGTATTATTTTAATCGTTTATAATTTATAAATAATGTGATTATAATATGACGTTCGATGTAAAATTGATTTTGATTAAATATTTTACGTGTGTGTACGCCGAATTAGTTAACTTATATAATATTATTAGTTATTATCAATTTATAAATTCTTACGTGCTTTTCTGATATCAGTAAAAACTTATATTGCAGTGTGTCATACAAGTTTTTCGATTTAAAGAGAAGAACATAAATTTGGAAAAGTATTGTAAAAAAAAAAATATTTTACAACGTAAAAATACGAAATATAATTCAATTATTTTTATTTTCCAAAGTATTATTATAACATTGACTAATTTATATTGAGTTTATAATTTTATAAAGAACACGATGACATCAATTGAAATAAAAATATGGATATATAAAGTGCTGTATTTATTTTAACTTAATGTTAAAGACGAATTTTATCATGAATTTATATATATATATATATATATATAAATTCAAATTTCTCAATTAAAATAATTTTTCGATAATCTATACCAATGAATTAAAAAATATATATATTTATAAATAATTTTAAAACGATCGACATAAAATTATGTATAAAAATATTTACATTTGAAATGCGATTTGTTTTTTGTTTGTTCATAAAATGTACAGTATGTAATATATATATACATATATATAAAGTCATGCCAGCGTTGACAATATATTATGTACGTGCGATTATTATCTTTGTATTTTACTACAATATAAAACGTATGTTTTCGTGCTAAACGATAAATAATACAATAGAATAATGTATTGTGTGCAATAAATCTTTTAAATTTCGAAAATGGTTTGAAACGTACAATTTTGGAACGATATCAATTTATGATATCGGATCTAGGAAAAAAAAAATATATATATATAAAGGGAAAAATAAATAAACATGTCAAGTCGTTCTGTGTCGCGAGAAGTACGTCTTACAACATAAACCAATAGTTCAGTAGAAAATAAAACTGAGATATGAAGAAATATTTTACAGACTTGTATTATAAATATATATATATATATATATATCTATTTCGTGTACGAATTATATGAAAGTATTTTCTTCCAACAGTTACCGCGAATCGAAGAAACTGACCCAGTAAGGTACCTACGCGTATGATTGTTTTCGTATTACGACGGTATATGAAAATATATCTTGTACGATTAAAAACGAATCAGACCATATAATTATATGACAATAATATAAAAAAAAAAAAAATTTACCCTTTAACGAATTATTATGTATATATTACGTACCTAGGAAATTTTTTAGTGTTATTCAATATAATTACTAATTTCATCGATAATAGTTTTGATTAGGTACCGTTGTGAATTGTCGAAAATATCAATACTCAACACTCAAGTTTAGAATTGTGTAGGGCTTTATGTGTATATAAGTGGAGAGGAGTGTCAGTGTCTCCTCTTATACTACTTATTGTAGCGTGTTTGACTTTATTTCTAGCGGAATCGGGAAATAACGTGTTAATCGCAATAATAATAATAATACAATTTTTTTTTCTATTTTAATATTTTTTAATTCCGTAATAAAACGATTTTTATTCTACGATACGCTCGGTCAAAAGTACCGAGACTTTCGTTACATATGACACGTTTGTATTATGGCGTGAAGTGAATTATGTTCGGTCGACGACAAAAATATGTTTTAAAAATAACTTATCTAAAGCCGCCCCCCGTCTTATTACATTTCGTAATATACTGCAGGTTGTTGTACCTCGTTTATTTACGACAGTGTCGGCTTGTGTTTAATTAAGTTCATCGGGGAAATTCAAAAGTTTACCTACCACACCTACCCCACCCCCCTCACCGAACAATTTGGCGTATAATTATATAAAGATAAATTTTTTTTTGTCTACCGTGTCAGAATTTATATATTATTATGATATATACGAGTATGTATACTATAAAATATATTACATATTCAGTTCGTAACATAAATTCGTTTTAGGCAAATTTTCGTCACCGCTATCTTTGAGTAAAAAGTTATAAAATAAATTTTGTGTATAACTTTCGGCTTGAGTACTTAAAGATACGTTTGAAGATATATAACCGTTTTAAGAAATATTTCCGCCTTATAAGAAGATTGTTTTTTTTTTGTATCTTATTTTTATATTTACACGCACTATACAGATAAGCGAATTTATTTAGGACAGTGTAAAATCTGACACGGGTAAAAAAAAAAAACGTTCAATTCAAATTTTTAATTAATAATAGGAAATAAAAAAAAAAATGTTATTAGCGGGGCCTTTTGCTTTACGATTCCCTCTCGATACAACAACTGGTTACAGTGCATTCTTAAAACATATTTTTCTATTTCGTTATCACCAAAAATATGACTATTTAGAATTTGTTCATTTTTGTATAATTATCTCATGTTCATTGACAAACAGAATCACATCATAATGACTAATGGTGGTATATTATAGTTTGTTATAATAATGTAATACGTAATTGTTTGGTTTTTTTTTTAATGAAATATTTTCTTTAATAATATTAAATAAAAAATAATATATATAAATAATATTTATATTGTACAATATAGAAAATACAAAATTCATTTTGTATATTTAAAATATAATAGATAAATTAATTTTTCTCAAGAGAAGTCGTAATGAATTTTAAGCATTTAAGTTGTTAAAAAAAAAAATTGTCGGAATTTCGGGGAAATTTTTCAAAATTGTGTAAACTTTTATAAAAATGTTAATTTAAAAAACAAGCGAGAAAAATCTCATTCCTCAAACTTGTAATAATTTTATGGGTTTCTGTGAATTTTTAAAAATAATTACTTTAAGTTTAATAATTGTATATTGGTATATTATGTATTAATTTTCGGTCTAAGTTCTTATGATGAAAGGTTACGATGTTAATTAATGCATAAAATAACAAATGTCAAAAATAAAATTTAAAACATCACAGCGTTATTGGACAACGAATTTTTTTTTTAAAATTTAAATTATATAAATACAGAAAATATAAGTTCAGTTAATTTAAAAGTTCCAAATATTTTTCTTTTTACTTTCAAAACTTAAAATAAGTACCTTAACTTAGTTCAAAGTTAACATTTTATAATTAGCAATAATTGTCACGAAACAATAATTACAAACGTTTTATATATAGTCTTAAGTACTATCATATATAAGACACTTTGCTAACACTGTTCATCGTTGCTCATTTAACGTTATTGCGGTGCTTGTGTACAAATAGTTGACGCAAAATTAATACGTTAAGCAGGGGCGTACTCAAGGGGGGTTCGTGGAGTTTGAACCCCCCCCCATGACCTCACTAACCGATGTAGTTTTTTGCGTTCGTGCTTATATATAATATAATTCACAGGAGCAATTTTCTAAAAAAAAAATTTTTTAAGAAGGGAAAAAAGAAACAAATATTTTTTTTTACAATCTATTTTCAATTTTATGTCAACAAAGTTTTCAACCCCCCCCCCACATTGAAAATTCCTGAGTACGCCTCTGACGTTAAGTGAAACAAAACAAAAAAAAACACTTACTCATTGAGTTAAAATTTAATTTTCGAAAAGATTAATTTAACAATCTCTCGAACACACCTGTCTGTTTTCTAATCTCCTCGGCTTGTAATTATTACAGAGCAAATATTCTCGTATTCAATGTAATAATAATGATATGTGTTATGTTACGTCAAATTCCGTTTGCGAATAATATTTATTCATGAGTTCGTATTGCTTCGAAACAAAACGTTTTTCGCGATACATTAGTTTTTGTAACAATATTATAATGTTTGTGTATATGCAGTGTCGTTGCCAGAAATTAGTCAATGGGCGGATGAGGAGTTTATTAAATAAATATGAGACGATTTACTAGAATACCAAACGCACAACACATCACTTTGACGACAAGACGAAAAATGATGAATGTGTTCTCGATTATTATAGCAGACCAAACTATAAATCCGTTCTACACAAAGACGAATTCGAAAATTTAAAATGCATATTTTTTCTAATTTTAGAAAAAATTTCCGTATTTATTAATTTTTTGTGTTTTTAATTCAATTTATTTTTAAATACCGAGTACTTAGTATTTTTTTTTAAAAACATTTGAAAAATTATTAAAAAAAATTTAAATCCCTTAAACTTTTTTTGAATTTCGGTTCGGGTTCGAAATTTAAATTGAACAGTTCGGTTCGACCGCGAAAATCTGGGTTCGTAACATCACACTGATTTTCTTAAAATTTTAATATCACTTGCTCGTCGTCGCGTCCATGTTTCCAATATAGCTAACCATAAAAAATATATTCTCTCTACAACAAGACCTGCAGTCGTCGTTACACGATCAGCGGCGGGTCCGGGACGAAACGACGGAGGGGGGGGGGCGATTTAAAAAATGGATTGGGCATGCGATTAGGCAAAGAACTGCGCCGATGTTATAATATTACACGCCAATATTGGGGCTTATTGAACAAACAGAACAATTCAAATTTATTGTGTAAATATTTACTCAAACACACAGTCAGCTTTTAGGCATGCGCTGCACCCTATAGAAAAATAGAAGATATCTGACGACACTCCTGTATCCCCTATAACAGGGGTGGCGAACCTTTTTTGTGTCAAGTGCCAAAATTTAAAATCAAGTTTTTTGAAATATGCTCGCGTGCAAAACAAAAAAAAAAATGAATTTTACTAGGTAAGACGAAAAGAAAAAGCATGCAATAATTACACACATTTTATTATAGGTACACATTTATTTGATTCTTAAAATTTCTCATACTAAAGTTTTAAAATATAATTTTTTTTCAAGATAAATAATAATTTTTTATGTTTTTAAATTTGGCGTGCCACTGAAATAATTTGGTCAGCGTGCCACTTCTGGCACGCGTGCCATAGGTTCGCCACCCCTGCCCTATAATATATACTAGTCAATACGATTATACAGAGCGGGAAAATAGTAGGGCGAAGGGTTTACTTCCTATACAAGTAAAATACTCGGTATTAATAATAAAGCATACACGACAAAGTGCATTCACTTTGTAAATTTTAATATTATTTTAGATATGGTCTCCAGATAACAAACAGACACCGAGTGGTTTTTTTTTTGGCGAACGGGGGGATCCGTCCCTGTCCCTCGATCCTAGGTAATATAGCGAAATGCATAGAATACCGATCAAAAAAAAAAAAACAACCTTAATTTTAGATCCCCACGTGTAGAAGGGTTTTGGTTTTTGCGGCGAAAAATTTTAGTAGTTGTTCTGGAATACTGCAAAACAACGTTAATCGTCGCGGATTAGCGCACGCGTGTAGGGAAACGTTTTAATATTTCTTCTTTTAATCTCGCGGTCGTTTCCCGTATTCTTTCCCGTCGAAAGAACGCCACACGAACCTTTACAGCGCCGTTATATTCCCTCCCCCCCCAATCACCTTTCGCCACTGCAATAACAATTAACGTTAAGAGCGCCCGCCGCCGAAAACGACCGTCGTCTGCCATCGAATCGCCACGCTTTCGGCGGCGGCCCTTTATAATCGCTGTTGAGAAAGTAAAAACAAGAAAACTTTTAACGATAACGGGCTCCTCCGCCGCGCTAACGCTCTGGTGCACGGCACGCGATTCGCAGCATCGCGCGTTCGAACGAATGGGGTGCAATATTATAGTCAAGAGACGAAGGAAGAGTTGCGCGATGAACTACCGCGTCCCCCCACCGTTGTATTATAGGAAAACTTCTGGCGACCCGCGGTGGAAAACGGACACGATGATCGTTCAAATGACAATTATTGTCATCGACGCTACTACATACACGCGGTCCAGGGAAACGGTGTACGGCGATCTTAAATTCCCGACTGACACGATAGTCCGTTACAACACGGTGTAGTTTTCGTAGGCGAAACCGCGGAAAAACGATTCCGTTATATTTTATTCCGTTTCTCGAAACCGAAACAAACGCGCCGTCAGAAGGTCGCCGAGGAAGTGTCACGGGGGGACGTGTGGGATTTCGCATATTTTTTTTTTTTGTCAATGTCAAAATAAAACGGCGGAAAAAAATTACATCATCGTTTAATAATAATAATAATAAAGATAAATAAATACGAGGAACTTGCAATCCAATTAAAAAATATCTGGAAATTAGACAAGGTGACCCCATCCTTCCTATAGTAATCTCCGCGGAGGGAGTTGTCCCAAAAAGCCTAACAAAGACCATTGAGGAGCTTGCCATACCGTCCAACATAACCAAAGTAGGTCAGGTAAAGCAATATTAATTCAAACCTGCCATACAGTACGCAAGTTCCTCAATTGTCCTAAATAAAAAAAATTATCTGACGCTGTCGTGCGGGGTGTCATGGTGAATTCCCTATTCGCGACGACCGAACCTAACCCATAGCAGAGGAAAGAACAACGGGGTAGGTGAATGATTCACCTGCAGCACTATTGCTGAGTAAGTGAGAATAATAATAATAATAATAGTATCGGACAGCGCGATGCAGACGCGGTATAGAGGTGTATTCAGTAGGTGTACAATTTGTATGAGTATAACGATATAATAGTGTAATCTTCGTGTAAAGTAGATAGGTGTATGTATAATGATGTATGTGATTCGCTTGAGAAATCTGTCGGTGACGCGATGGGATTTGGTGCGTCAAACTTTCGTCCTCGTTTGTCGCGCGCTTTGAACACCTTTTCTTCGAACGAGCGTACCGGCGCGCGGAGACGCGCACAGAGTCCGTTTTCGCGCGGTCCGGGACCGTCGTCGGGCGAGGGGGTGGGAGGCGCGCAGCATGTGCGCGAACGAAGTGTACCAGCAGTGTATTATGTATGTACATGTGCATATGTATGTACATGCGCATATGTATGTGTATAGCGTCGTGACGGAACGAAACTGGGGGAAACGGGTGTTTCCCGTGGGAACTCTCGACGACGACAAGTACGTGGGCAAATCCGGAAAGATGCGCGCGCTCGTACGCATACGGGGACGTTATATAACCGTTCGTGCACGTGCGTGTGCGTTTTAACAATATCGTCATCAAGCGGCGCTTGTGTACGTGAAACGTGTGTGTGTGTGTGTGTGTGTGTGTGTGTCCGTTGCGGGAAGAAGCGCCACGCGTCGCGCAGTATGGAAATTGATGGCCGCGCCCGGCGGCGGCGGTAGCCCCGTTTAAATCGAGTTTTCCGGCCGCTGTCCGCCGCCGCTGACGACACGAAATTCACCTCCGGCCACCACGGGGCCACTCGCACATAGACCGGACATCTATCTGTGATAGATAATAAAAAAAAAATGAATAACACAAAAAAAAAAACTACCAAAATTAGTCAACACATTTATAAAATAATAGAAGATTTACCGTGTTAATTTTTATCAGTGTCCCGGGCCTGGTGTGGCTCATAGAGACATAGAGTAATGTATATAGAGGTGCCCCCGCAGTCAAAAATTGATTTGACAAAGGTCTTCTTTTTCAGTGTGGTCTGATATGAGAAACATAAATATATGATTTTATCGTAATGCGATAAAAAAAAAAGCGATAAAACTTAATTTTTTTCTTCAAAATTTCAAGTAGTAAATGACGTGCGAGATATAGTATAAACACTATGATACGTGTTTTTGGGTTAATTTTATCATTACTGAATACTAAATATTTAATAAAATTTGGTCAATATCCGTGCTATCTAGCGGACTTGTTACCGAGTTAAATGCCTCCTCACTGGGGCGAATGACTGACAATTGGGTGTTTGTACAGGCGAAATAGGGAACGCCACCTTTATATTATTCTGTGGTGTGGCTGTTAAACAACGAGAATAGCGCCTGCTGAGGATATGGGAACAATGTTGGTGGTATTTACGGTATATACCTATTTATAATCTACAAAATACATCTACTGCATCGATCAATACCGGTTTAGTGTCCGTTCTGTAATTTACGTGTGAGTGTCGTTCAATGTGACCATGTACGAGTATATGCGCTGCTGTGTGTCGAAACGAATGTCGGACGGAAAAATGTGTGCAGCATATTAATTTCAAATTTCTAGTGAAACTTGGAAAACGTGCGACCGAAAGTTTTTCATTTATTGACAAACTTGTGTGTGCGCGTTTGTGTGGAGATGCTGTCATGTCACGACCGCGTGTTTTGATCGTGGCGTAAACGATTTTGTGAGGGCTGTAAAGACGAACAACGGTATGGGTCAACTGCACGCTCTTGAAAAACGGATGATAACATTCCGAAACTAAATGATCGAATGGGTGGTACCTTAGAGATAAACTGTTAATCATCGTTATTATTATTTACACGTCTTGACAACACTCAGTTGACGAGTAAGAAGAATTGTGGAAAGACAACTTTTGGACCTTGCACGAAGACAATGCGCCGGCTCGTAACGCCATATTATGTATGCATAATATCTTGTCTACGCCTTATGTGTAAAGCGCAGTTTCTACCCCAAAAAACCAACTCCAGCGCTACGGTATCCACCATCAGCGCCTGACCTCGCTCCATGTGACTTTTGGCCGTTTCCAAAATTAAAATGAGCGATTAAGAAACACGTTCTGAGTGAATCGGAAGCTGTTTAAACCAAATTGACAGAGGTATGTATAGAGTCATTAGAAGAAAAAGGATTTCCATCACAGTTTCAACCAATGGAAAATACTAATGGAACGGTGCGCAGTAAACGTGGACTGATGTATAATATGTAGACGGAGAAAAACGTTAAATTATTAAAAATAATTAATAAAAAGTTTTTTAAAATTGAAGATCTCGTTATTGAATATAGCTAGTACACCTTGTACCATTTTGGACCAAAGAGTACTGTGTATAATAAAAAAATATTTATTAGTTGTTTTATTAAATTTGTTTATTTGCTTATACCTGATGATGATTTTACGTAGAAACCAGTAGAAATTAAACGAATTTAATACAACAACCATTATAATTTTTTTTTTATTTTACATAATATTACTCTTTGGCTTAATATTGAATATTCACATATTATACTCGTAGATACATACGTATATAAATTGATTATTTACGAATATTAATTTATCGTTTTTATTTTTTATTTCTATTTCTTTCACATGTTCTTTTTATTGTTTTAGATTCTGAGCGGAACCAGGAAGCTGTTGGTTTTACAATGATGTTTATTTATTTATTTTCTGTGCACAAATTTTCGACTAGAACGTACGCTCAGATGATTTCGTTATGCGTCACGTTCCGGTAGAAAATTGTATCTAGTTGGTACTTTAATTGAAACGTTTTTCGATTTTCTCAGTATAGTTCCCTTATGCGTAATTCAAAACAACCAAAAAACTGGAAGAAAAACTATTTTATCAATGGGTTTTGAAAGTGGCACAAAAAACTACCAAAATAATGGCCCTAGTGTGTTGAAATTTACACCGAATATGTAATTTGCAATACGTATTCACGTAAAATAAAATCTCCAAAAAATTTCTTCCGATTTTGGGTTGTTTATAGCAATTATTTAACGAGTAATTATTGCTTTTAAGGGCGGAAAATTCTATACAACGTAATACAATAACTATACTTAAAAAAATCTTGATAACCCTAAGTCACAATTTTCTTTTATTACCAATGGTTTATTACACAGGAACTCCGCTCAGAATCGTTTTATTGAATGCAATGATTTATCATTGCTTTCAAATTTATTGTAATAACAAAACTTTTTAAACTTTATGTAAGCCTTTCACTTAAGCGACACCCGCAGCTCGCTGTTATTCTTTTTGTTATTTACATTTATGTGTGTTTCTTATTTTAAGTGTGATTTTTGATTCGATAATTTCGTCTGGTTTGATACGTTGACATGTCTTAATTTTTTTCAATACGTCGTTTTTTTTTTTTCATAAACATTACAATAATTTCCTGTTACATACCATTTTAAATTTACGCTTCTATATAGGAATACGTTTAATTTTGTTGTATAACGTGTTTTATTTTGAATATTACATAATGTACATAATACGTAAACAAAATGTGAAACAATTGATGTGTGTTCATGAATTTATAACCATTATAAAATATAATATTTATGTTATTTTTAGTATTAAGTTATATTGGCAATGTAAAATATTATAAATCAAATAATAATCTCATACAATAATAGTTCTTAAATAATTTTAAATTGGACGTTGAATTTAAGTTATAAAGATCTATTTATTAATTGTATTATTCAAAACATATATGGGCAAAAAATTGTATCAAATTTTTAAGGGAACCGTGGGGACTGGTTTCTTGGATATTGATTCATATACATATTTTATTAAATAAATTATTTATATTGTGCAATCGATTAAGTTGTGTCGAAGTGCCTGAATTATACGTATATAACACTTAGAATTAATATAATTATTTACTTTACCTGGTATTCATTAATCAGTGAAATTCTCACCTATATCGTCTTAGTAAACATTATAGATTAAATATTATAGGTACATAAACGAGGCATAGTAAAAATCGTATATAATACACTTATATTTTCTATAAAAATAATGTTATTTTTTTTATTTTCAAAAGAATTGAAACTTTTCCAATGGATAAAAAAAATCTCGAGGAAAAGTCTTTGAATACCAAAGTTATGTAAACCTTGGATTTCGAATAAAAAAAATAAATATCAATCGGCATTTAAAGCAAATTCTAGACTTTAAAAATTGTAACAACTTATACTTGAGTGTTGAAAAAATAAAATGAGAGGAAAAATGTGTTTTATTTTTCCGAACCCTCGTGAACTTTGGATGTATAACTTCCATTTAGCCTTTATTGCAAAGCAGGTTCGAGTGGGAAAACATCACACACGTGCTTTCAACTATTCTATTTTCTCAAAGAATTATATTTGCTCACAGGGCCCCACAAAACACTCGCGCAGAATATGAATCATTTTATTATTGCTTTACACGTTGGCTATAGAAAATTCCACATTTCATCTAATGAACCGTTCGTAACGAGAAACATCCCCGAATAAAATACAAATTCCCGTGGCGAAGTTGTGTTGATTTTAAAATTAATAATAAACATTTATCGAGTACCGGCGTTGAAATAAAAAGTAAATCTTAATTACTCGGCCCGTTGATCTCTCGCAGTTTTATTTTATTTTTTATTTTTAGTAGTTAAAACGTTATTTAAACGATTGACAACTAATTTAATTAATGCGTAAATATCAAATAATTAACCTTTTTTTCAATTAAAATAATGTGCATTGAAAAGTCAAAGTTACGGCATTCCGTCGCACACAGTTTTTAGCACATGCAGTGTGTACAACGTATAACGCGGTAATTTGTTCCAAATAAAATTCATAAAGACATATATATATATACATTATACACTCGTGAGCAAAAAAATCGACTCAGAGTCAATTAAAATAAATGAGCGTCATATCGTGTTATCTTGTTGATTACAATTTATTGCAGGATAATTTAAAAGGTAAGGTTATCATATTCGATGTTTTCTTTGAGACAAAACGTTAAATTTGTAGACTTAAAAATAAAAATGGTATACAAGTTTTAATTTTTGTGCCAGAGACATTAAACTGCTAATATTCATTTCGATGTAAACATAACCCCACGCGAGGTTTAACTCTTCAACAATAGTTGTTGTTTTCAAAATTAAAAATAAATTGTGTTGATGGCAACATAATATTTATAAAAAATTTTTAAAAATATCATTTTTTATTCCATTTATATATTCATTTCTAGTTATTATATCAATACAATTTACTATAGGAATGTGGGTACTTTCAGTAAAAATGATACATATTGACGAAGTGACTTCAGTATGTTCATGACATTATCTTACTAAAAAAAAAAATTAAGAAAGGAAAGTGTAATTAATTATTGGACATAATTTTTTTTTACATACATGTGTAAACATATATATATATGTGTGTGCGTGTGTAAATTATTATGTTTTAATGTATATTCATAATAATATTATATTTTGATGAGGTAAATTTGAGTAAATAATACCTAATTTAATATTAAATATAATTAATGTCGACTTTATTTTTATAAATTTGGAGTTGAAAAAGTGATTTAATTTAATTATTGAAAAATTTCAAACAATATGTATTTATCATTATTAAAATATTAATAACTTTTATATGTACTCGTATACATTATAATATATGTATCGCATATAGGTAAGTATGCACACATACGAGTCTTACAATTTTAAAAGATAAAATCATTTTGTTGCGTTAAAAAGCGAGAGAACGAGGACTATTTAAAAAGTACTCTTAAAAATAATGGTTCAATTAATTTTTCTTATAAATGCTTTTTCGCGTCAGATAAAAGGTAATAAATATTACTTTTAACACGGTTCACTAAATGAATGCATTTTTTTTCCATTGGGCTAATCCTCTTTATTTCTGGATATTTTTACTATTAATATTTCATTTTTAATTTTACAATTGGGTTAACTATTAAAAAAAAAAAGTCTGGGCTTAGCACATGAATTACACCATTGGGACTAAAACAGACCGTTGTGTTATAAAGGTGAAAAATTATTTCTAGATCCTTTGTTAAGCAGGAAAAATTTTAAAATTATAGAAAATGTCTGAAATAATTATTATTGTTTTATTATTTATTGTTTATAAGTATACGTATTATAAAATAAATAGTATAACTATATACATTAAATTTTACCTACATAATATTTAAACACAAATTAAAACCATTAAATTGAATATGCATAATCACGCGCATTGATTAATCACACATCTGAAATTATAATACATATTTTAAAGCGTTTAAAAGTTAATAACAAACATTTAGTGAGAAAATTATTGTAATTATTATTCTATAATATTTTCGTTATATTATTGTCAGGTAAAAATAAAAAGCAATGACGTTTATGTTTCTAGGTTTATAATTAATAAAAGTTACTCATAGTTAATATTTGAGAACCAAATAAAGTAAATAAAATCAAATTTAATTAATTCATGTTTATTTTATAATACGTAAACAATGTACAGATTGTATGACTGTGTGAATCTAATTATAATTATTTACAAAATACTCGTTTTAAATGTTGTTAAAATGTATACAAATGACTAAAATTATTTTTAATAACGCTATCGTTTAATTTTGAAAAGATTAATGTTAAAATATATATAAATATCTACTTGAAAATAGTATTTTTTATTTTTATTTTATATTATATAAGAATATTGCTTAGCTAATTATATTTTATGAAAACAAATATGATTTTGTGTTTTATAATAAATAAAAATATTGATGTAAATTAAATGTCGATTATACTATAAAGTTTTTGAATATTGATGTTGGAGTGATTTAATTATATATATTGAAATGTACATTCATTTCATTATTTGGAAAATAATCCGATTTATCATGATGCCTATTCTTTTGAGTATTACATATTGTGTTATATTTGACGTGAAAGACAAGCTATCAGAAAATAAAAATCTAATCAAACACGCCGTTAAAGGGTATAGAATGGGATAGGTATTATGTAGAGTGTAGACTGTAGAGATATATACGTATAAACGTAGTGAATTAAATTTAATGTCATGTGCAAAAGAACCAGAAATAAGTGTTGAATGATTGTGTTGACTGATTTTAAAGATTTAAAGAGAAAATATGCCTTAAATAAAAAAGAACATGTCAATTTTACATCATTATACGCAAAATTTTAAATTTCATAATGTATTTTTATTTTCTTACATACTATTTAAATATTATAATATAGTTAAACGTATATAGTTATGTGAGAAAAGTGTAGTTTTTGAGTGATTATAAAATATTATGTTCATCGAAAATCAATAAATATACAAATAGACATATAATTTACAGGATTAAATTTTTATTTTTTACATTTTTTTGTCATAAAATTCGAAATAGCCATTTTGTTAATTTGAATTTTAGAAAAGATTAAAAGATTATATCGGTAAAAATTTTCCATAATATTTACGATTTTTTTTGAAATTTTCAAAATATTATATTTATGATATAGTGTGGTGTAGATTTTATATTTCTCATGGTGAATATATCAATGTACTTTTATTATTTATAATGTTCACGGTAAATAAAGTTTCAAAAAATCGTGAAAATTAAATTATATCGATTATTTAAAAAATTTTCGAATTCCTCTAAATAATATTTTAACGGATTTCCTATTTCGAATTGTATAAATTAATGAATTAAATACATATTTAAAACGTATTTATTTACTTAAAAAATATATATATATATATATATAAATAATAGTGCAAATATGTAGACATGATTAAAACAAATATATCACAAAATATTACATGTACACTGTATGTTAAAGAATTTTTTTTGTGAATTAATAAAATAATAAATAATTATAAATTGTACAAAAAAAAAAAAAATTAAATACATTATAATATTTTATCTTTTATTATAGCGAATCCAATTGGATTCACCGTGTATTTGAAAGATAAATAAAAATAAAAGGCACGAAGAAAAATAATGAGATTATAATTAATGTGTAATTGGTAATGATGATGCGATTATTTTTAGGAACGAATTCTAAGCTATATATAAACATATAGCGATATACATTTAATATAATGTAATAATATTTTGTTCTATATCGGTTATAAGAGAGCTTTTAATTTAATTTGTTTCGACGTGCTGAAATGGCAATGTGTAGCTTTGACATAATCATCGAGTTATAAGTATTTTAGCTCAAATATTTCTATATATTATATTTCTTCTGGACATCTCATACAAAATTCTTTGTGATCTTATAGAATTCCGTTTTTACACGTTTCGGCCTTTAACACGCTATTACTTAATGTCAATAAATTAATTAAGTACGATGCACGAATTTCGTACGGCATTCATACGATGTTTTTACTCAGTTTTAAAGTTCGCGTAAAACTTTACAGAAATAATTTATTATAAAAAAAAAAAAAATCTAAAATTATATATATGCTAAATTTTTTCATTATTATTTTCGTGCTATTTGAAAAACACTATCTTACTGTTTTTAAAGAAAATTTTGATGTACTCGTATATCCTACACTTGTGCGTTGGCCGTTTTGCATTAATTTTTAAGACCGTGCGTACTCGCATATTCATAAAAGAAAGAAGAATCAAAGTCAGGACTGTCTCCGATGTTTTATCACTATAAGTATCATTAATATTACAATTATTTTTGTACGTCAGAATTTTATTTCATTAAATACTTGATTCTTTAATGTATCACGTGGATAATCGAATATATTTACCTTTTTAGTTTTTTTTTTTTTTTATAGTGTTGAATTCGAATGAAAAAAATATGTATAAATTAAAAGTAATTAGGCTATTAGTGTGTTTTTTTTGTTTGCACATTAAAAAAAATGTTATATACACGAAAAGAATAAAACGATAAATAATAAATTAACGATAATGATTTTTTTCATTTTAATGTTGAAATTGTTTTATTTTAAGAATTTATAACACGTGCGCGCGTAGAAGTCGGAGATAATAAAAACTCGGTTTTTTTTTGGTCAAATACGTATAGTAATATCTATATATCGTTACCGTTTTATAACACTTTCAAACGATTTATAGTACTTTTAAAAAATGGAGTAATAACCAAGAGGAGGAAATAAAAAAAAAGTACCTATATTATAGTTTAATAATTAATACTGCGTGAAAAAAAAATTGTAATTAAAACGACCATATAGTGTTTACAGGGGCGTAATTACGAGGGGGGTGGCATATGGGGGATAGATCCTCTCCCACGGGCTTTCTTTTTTACATACCATATTATTATCTAATTTATGAAAAATATATTAAGAAATTATTATAATTAAAAACAAAAAAAAAAATATATATTTTTTTGTGTAAACAAAATTTGTTAGTATTTACCATAATTATTCATAATATTCATCAGTTTATTAACCGGTAACTATACCAACTGCGGTATGATGCGATCAGGTTAGGTATTAGGTCACCGAAGAAATAATTATTCGTATTATATGAAGTACTCAATAAATTAACTAAAAAACGAAGAAAAGTAGACATTTTGTTATAAAATTAAAATATGTCGTTTTTGTTAAAGAAAATAACAACAGCATAAAATACGAATATCAATCACTCTGATATTAATGCTGGAGCCTGGAAGGGTTGTTACAATTCTGGGTTATCCGATGATAAATTTTATATCCCCTCCCGTATGACATTCGTAATTTACGCCACTGAGTGTTTAATACGTACAATGCAGATCGACGGAGGTATAAAAGGTACCTTCAAACGGTTTCGTATGACTGTTATTAAAAAATGTACAGCACGACATCCGTAAAATATAATGATTGCTATTATTTCGACACTATTATAACGCCGCTTTAAATCGAACGACTCACTGTGGCGTATATACGCCGTTTCGTGCGCCTTTATTGAATGAATTTTATTATATTAATATGTACACGCGGTATTGACAACAGTATTCTCACTGTGCGGGAATTCGATTTTGAAATGAATAACGCATAACGGTATCGGCTTGATTAAAAATCTTTATGTGAAGTTTTATGTGTTAATTATATATTTAAATAACCCCTGCGGCGTCCACGGCACGACTGCGAAATGGACTTTTAATTAAATTACCCCGGTAACGGCAATATTCATGTAAGCGTTTTAACAAGTTTTTTTTTTTTTTACGCGATAATTTAGTGTTCTACACAGTCGGGGAAATAGAGGAGTTACAAGTGTCTTAATCTTCGATTAATTTTTCGTAAGACGCGTAAAGTTAGAGGCAATGGAAACGCGGAGATAAATAACGAATGCTACAATCAACATTTTTTTTGTCATCGCTTCTATATATATGTACGTCTTCCTCGGTCTTCCTCTACCACTGTGTCCGTTTCACTCGTCCTTCAAATATTATGTCTGTTATAAACGCATTACGCCTCGGTATGTGACCAAACGTTTTTCCACTTGTTTCTTTTATTACACTTTTCTCCCCTACTTGATTTAATACGTTAACGTCGCTTTCCCATTCGGTCCAGCTGATTTTCAATAGTCTTCTCCACGTCCACGTTTCCATAGACTCCAGCTTCTTCATATCTTGCTCATTGATGGTCCATGTAGTATACGACCGTACGTAGTACAGTACGCTCCGTACATAACATTCGACAAGATTTTTCCTCGTCTTTGTATTGTATATTATATACTGTACTCGTACGTTTTAATCAGGGCTCTCATTTAAAAAAAAATAATGATCAACGTTTTAACGTTTTTTTTATCGTTATTTACCTTTAGCGTTTATCGTTATGGTATATTTAAGCGTTATGGATTATTTGTGTTTAACGTTAAAGAAAGTTTTATCGTTATATAATATTTACGTTTTACGTTTATCGGTATTTTAACGTTATTTGGTTTAATATCGATTTTTTTTTTCCAAATAAATAAATCCGTTCATATTCCATAGACTATAGTAACACGTTTTTAAATCTCATAAACGTAATGTACTTCATTAAACTTCATTGATTATAAAAGTCCTAATTTTTTATACTTAATTTTTTGATTTTATACATTTTTTCAGCGAGAACCTTGGTTTATTTTTGACATTATATTCCAATGCAGAATATTTTTCTTAAAATGTTTATTATATTACCAGTAGAAACTTTTCTGACTAGCTGACGTCTTCTCAGACACGTAATGTTGAATAATTTTTACGCGTCCGTGTGAACTCAGCCTTATTATAGAACTATAATAAACCTACACCATAAGCTTATATTTTCCGTAGTGAATCGGATACAAATATTAAAATAACGTTAATTCTGTTTTTCGTTTTTCGATATTTTGATATATAACGTTTATACCTTATTTCGTTTTATGATGTATTTTAATTTGTGATAGTTTAAAATCAGTATTTATTGTTTGCCGTTACGTTTTTTGATATTCATTTCAATTGATATTTTGCAATTATAACGTTATAATCAAAACGTTATTTTAGCGTTTGCGAGCCCTGGTTTTTGGTACATATTTTAAATTGCGTAATATACCCGTAGTAAACTTTTGAAAAAGTGGACGATTTGAACGCAGGTCTGTTCGAAAAGTGTTAATGTGGAAGAGGATATGCGGATCTTTTTTTTTTTTTTCAATTACAATATCCGAATTATCCCTGCAACAGTTGTCCGTAATTGATTTTGAGTCATATAAACGTGTAATACGGCGAGATCGGGTGATTCGAGTTCGCCTCCTCCACCTCCTCCTCCTCCTAAACGCTTTGATGTGACCGGCGACTGTAGAAAACGTTGCAGTGCACGCGCGGGAAAAATAGAGTGAAATACACGCGGGCGACGTCCTTGCGGCCTTTACACCGATGGCGTTTCGACCGAGGACCGAAAGGAAGAATAATGGAAGAAACTCGCGGACAGGAAAGTATAGAATAATGGATTTTACCGCGGGAGCACTGCAGATGAACAAGGGGGCCGGGCGCGTTTCACTCGCGGCGTAAAGGTCGTCGCACGAATTCGACACGAGCGTCGTCGGCCGCGCGGGTGGCTTTTAAGACTAACGCGCACTTCCGTCAGTCAAAAATCCGGGCACGTATTGACGCGTTTTGAAATGGGATTTTTTTTTTTTTTGTTTCCCTCTATTCTTCTCCTTTCCAATCGATCTGGTATTCAAATGACGGCAGGAAGCGTTTAAGGAAAAAGTAAAAAAATGCTCCTGCGATCTGTACAGTATAGTAGCGTTTTTCCGCGGAGTCGGTATACACCTGCAGTGGCGCATCCAGGATTTTTTCAAGGGGGGGGTAAATTATGAAAAACATAACTTTTAATACAGATAACAGTGTCGTTGCCAGTCCGTATTATCTTAGTTCATGGTTGTTGACAACCGGTGTTATCTGTATCGTATTCGAAATGTTGACAGCAAAATACGAAAGTTGTATCAGAATTTGGATTTTCATCGATAAATTTAATACTATTACACTAGCCAAGGGGGGCCGGACCCGGAGTCCACCCCCTTAGGTGCGCCACTGGTATACACTATATTTACACGCCGTTATCTATATACTTATTTAAGGCGATCGGATTATTATAATTGTACCATTCTGGACGGAATAGGCTGGACGAAAATTCGGCGAGAACCGAATATCGTTTTGAAAAAAATATTTAAAAACGTCGGCCTTTTTTCTAGGTATATAGCTACGCATAAACTATATAATATGGATTTTGATTTTCTAATCGAAACTATTTTTTAATTTGTTTTAGATTTCTGATTTTGTCATTAGTAAATTAAAAAAAAAAAGAAAAACGAAACATTCGATTAAAAATCGACTTCGTACAAGACGTAGAAAAGAGGCTGACGATATTTTAAATTTTTTTTTCAAAATTCGGTTTTTTTTCTCTGATTGATAGGATTTTTTTGTCTAGCTTTTAGGTCCAAATCATTCCGTTATACGAGTATACAATTATTTCAAAACGTTTGACACGTGCTCGCGCGTACGACCGTCTTCTGATTCCTGGAGGCTGGAACGCTAATATTCCGTATCCTTTCGTCGATAAGAAAGCGATAATAGATATTTAAAATCGCCTATACTCCTTGTATGTTATGTTGGCCAGTAATCGGTGGTGATGTGCCAGAGTCACGCGAATGAGTTACATTTGCACAGGCGTATTTAGGCATTTTCATATGAGGTAGTTTTTCAATATTCGAGTCATGGCTTTTAACGTTTTTGTTATTTACGTGTTAAACGTTCGATTTTTTCTCCCGAAAATAAAAGTTAAAAAAAAAGAGGTTATACCGTTGGAAGCTTATTAAAAAAAAAAAGACGATTTTTTATGAAATTTGTACACCTGCTCTGAGTGACAAATGAAAAAAATCGTTAAATAAAACAAAATTCTTTAAAATTTAAACATTTTTCGAATTTTTATATCTTAAGATTGTGCTTGTGAAAATAATATTGGAACCTTGTACGGTATGTTTTCTTAAATTCGTAGAAATGCAATTTTAGTTCGAAAGCGATCGATTAAAAAACAAAAAAATTGATCCACCGCCTCGATGATAATTTGAATGCCACAACTTTAAGAAAGTTATCGTCTTCTTTCCGCTTTATCAGTTCGAAAATTCAAACTTAATATTGTTTGTCATTCTTTCAGTATACCTATAGTAAAAATGTATTTTTAAACAAAACTAAGACGTCTTGTTAATTAAATACACGGTTCTTCGTATATTTCGCATACTCGTACAGCGCTGAGCCATTATTTATTAACGCGCGCATTGTTTCGTGCACATATAAAAAATAATTTGTTAATACTTAACACTAACTACGTACAGCTCTCGGTTCAATTGCCAGTGTAATAATAAATTATTATTAAAATAATATTCTTAAACGTATATATATATATATATATATATATATATATATATAAGATGGTTTTAATAATATGCGTTTCCATAAACAAAAACGCGAGAAACGTACTTTGTCATGAGAAATAAACCGTTAGAAAATTTAATTAACGTCGCGCTGATAAAACGAGCATTTTAATATTAATAAAAAAAAAATCACACGCGGTTTCCTCGAATAATAATAAATAATAACAAAATAATAATAATAATAATAATAATAATAATAATAATAATAATAATAATAATAATAATAATAATAATAATAATAATAATAATAATAATAATAATAATAATAATAATAATAATAATAATAATAATAATAATAATAATAATAATAATAATAATAATAATAATAATAATAATCAATAATAGTAATACGAGACATTTAACACAGTTTAAAACAACAACTCTCGTTCGGCGTATACGCTGTAAATTGGCAAAAGATAAACGGTTCAATCGCATAAAAGCGAACGGTTTCGAATTGGTATTGGTTTGTGTTTTAATGCAAAACCGAGCTTTTTGTCTGAAATATGTGCGCACTATTATTAAAGCGAACGCTTTCTGGCTTGCCGAACAAAACGGAAATCCGTTTGAAACGCAGTGTTTATAGCTCGCACGCGATTCTGACGGATTTTGCTTTATTATTTTATACAATACCACGCCGTCACGTCGGAGTAAATTTTTAATAGGTACCGCCGAATGTTAATAAATTTTGATTGTTTGCAAACGGTTTTCGCATCTTTCACGATGTATGTGTTTCAGGCCAGGGAAAAACGGAAATCACAATAAATACTATATAATATAATATGTTATTATTCAATATAAAATAAGCGAAAATACCTGATTAATAAAAAAAAAAATTTTTTTATTATTTTTTTATTTATTTTCGTACTGTAAACAGAAAAACTTTCTCTGTATTTCAACGAAAAACCGTTTTGAACGAAACTTTGAAAAATCAACTAATCCTCTCAATTCTCGTGTTTTATTCGTTATATACATTTCACAGAATAATTTGTCGTTTTCGTTTTAAGACAAACAAAATATTATAAAATATAAATATATATATATATATATATTGCGTTCAATAATACTGTTCTTGTTTGTATCGCTTCATACACTTTACAAGTATAGTTTCATTTTAATAAGACGAATAAATTATAATCCTTCACATAATCTCAAGGAAATCGATATTTACCTGAGTAATTCGCAACATTTTGTCTTTTTGATGACGATTGAAGTGATCGTTTTTTTTCTCAGAGTACGATTTATAATTTGACATATTCTATATGGTAAATTTTAAAACGTTGGATTTTTAGAATTTATTAATATTTTCAGTTAGAATAAAGGGTCTACTGTGTCGGTACGTATATAGCAAGTATATAATTTTAAAATTTCACTCACGATGTACAGTACAGAACCTATTGAGTCTGAATAATATGTTATATACATTACGTTACACATTTTGAGAATAATACTTTTATAAATTTTATTGTAGTTAATTTAATCAATCTTTGTAATTAATTAATCAATGGTGCGTCGGTACAAATATAAATGTATACGTGGAATCCAATAATGTTATCGAACTCAATGTATATCCAGATGAAAACACATATATACGCATATTTCTCAAAGAATCCATACGTTCACGCAACTTTCTAATGTTATTGAAAATTATTTTCAAAACCAATTCTTAAAAAAATTGGATATAAATTTATATTTGAAATGAAATAAAATCGCGTACTTATATTCTCGCGATAACAACTGATTAATGTCATTGTTATGCCATATATACGTGGTAGCACCTAACAAAAAACAAAATAAAAAAAGAAATTATGCGCTTAGAGAAAACCCTATGACAATATTTCTAAAGATATAAACGACGGTATAAACGACTTTCGACGCTTAACATATCGATATAAAACTCAATTTTGTCACGTTGGACGGTTAAATATTTTTTCTTCTGAATAGCAGAAAGTGATGTCGGTCATTTTTTTTTTTTGAGCCGGAACCACGTTTTTTTAGAGCGATACATTTTCTGTGTAACCTATGTATATTTGAATATTTGGAATTTTAGAAATTACTCAAGTCATCGAACTACACACATCGGATTTCCACTATTGTATGTAAATGTAATTTTCAATCAAAATATTATTAATACTATAATTCGTACGATTTATATACATATATATAAATACGAATAAATTATTTATAATTATTATATTTACCTTTTTTTTTATAATCTGTTGGTCACGGCTTTTCGAATTTTCGTATAAAATATTTTTAATAATTTTTTATTTATTACAAATTGATAATTATATTATCCCGGACACAATCTAAATGGGAATGCATTTCTCGTGAAATCGACACTTATTTTGCGACACCTTGTATACACACATATCCTCAATTTACACCGCTGAAAAAATTATATCGTAAATGGTATATGTTCAAACAGGATCTTTATTATCCTGTTCGATTTATGATGGTTAGGTGCTTATACACTGATATCGTACTTCGATTTCACGAAGGATATCTAGAATTTCTGGGAAATAATCCCCGTAAGCGGATCACGGTCTTAATGTTACCGCGTTAGTCGTTCACGGAATAATAATTTATGTTGCAGCTTTCCTTATTTCTCCTGGTCGTAATAATTCCGTATTTTTTTTTTATCTGACAATACATTTTAAATCATAATATTTATTATACATTTCATTCGTCGTACACGAGCGACCCGAAATGTGAGAAAATTCATATCGGCGCAACTTTCGATCGATTCACAAACGGCGGATCACTCGGATGATCACAGATTATACGAATACAGATGGATCACTCGCGATGTAAAAAAAAAAAATGACGTCATTCGGCAGATCACAAATCAGTGTTACGTGCATGATAGCACAATATAATATGTACCAGAAATTTAAACATTACTGCCGCGGAAATGCGTAGAAAATACAAAAGTTTATCGAATAAATAAATATAAAAATATGTACTTAACGTAATAGAAAATAATTTTGACCGATTTAAGTTGGATATTAAGAAAATTTTATGGACGTTTTTTGACTTGATTAAAATTTTACCTGCAGTATGTAATAGCCGTTATTATGATAATATTATTTAAGATAATAAAGAAGTTGTACGATAATATTGTATAATATCAGTACAATAATTTATGATATGGTGTATGCTTACATTGATTTGTGTCCACCAATCGAAAGAGCGCATTTTCTTTTGTTCTCGGGCGGAGTGCAATCTTAATTTGTGATTTAACGATATGACATATTATACGTTATCGTTTATGACATAAACCTTATGTCATAGATGATAAATGTATAAGTTAGACGTTTTTTATGACAATCAATAGATACGCATACGCGTACTTTTTTATTCGATTATATATTGAAAATTTGACAACTTAGGCGATAGGAGGTAATGCAGGTTGCGCGACGGTTTGCTTATTTGGAATAATTTGTCATGTTTTACGAACATTTCGTAATAAATTTTATTCGTAAATATACGAATAAGGAAATAAAAATATAGGCTCAAGTATTTACCGAGCATTTGCTATGTGTTTTGAAAAACAGCAGTATAAACTATACACGCACAAACTCCATTTGATGTATAAACGCGTAAAAATTATTATAAAATCAATGTTGCACTAATGATTTATTATTATTTTTTGAATAAGCGTTGTTAAATTCGATACGATTCAATATAGTAGGTATACTGTTTATTATTATTCAATATTGTTCTTTTTTCGATTTCACGAAGCATTAAGTATTTCTTATGTATATATATATATATATATATATATATATATATATATTAATAAATGTATTGTACGCGTTAAACATTTAATTATTCAATTCGTGCGTTTTCAGAGAGTTTTATCAAAACCGGTAAAATATTGTTCTATGAATCGATGGTAAAAAAAATTGTTTTCTATGAAATTTCTCGTCGAAAATCCATAAAAAAAAAAAACGCCTTTGGCCGTCGGTATACTCTTTTCCAACACGCTTTTGAAAGTATACGGAAGACGGTCATTTATTAAAGCTGCTCGAATGATTACTGCGCCTGTTTTACGAAGACGGACACGGCTGGCGCGATTTATGTTCTCATTAATACATTTTGTCCGTCCACCGTGAAAGTTTAAATTATAGTTCGAACTACGGTTGCAATGCCGCGTGCAGTACATAAAAGTTCTGAGATTTCTACGAATAAAATATAAAAAAAGAAACGTCGAACGTGCGACCTTGTAAAAAAAAAAAAATGCCCAACATATTGTGTACGCGTTTAGAACGAAACGCGTCACGTAAAAGACGGTAAATATAAAATAACGTTTTATAAACGGTTTTCTTCGTTTTTTACTATTATTATTTTGTTTAACACGAGTAATTCTATGAAAAAAAAAAAAAATAATAATATCGAGTATCATAAAAAAAAAATGATTATCGCGTTCAATTACATTACAAATTAGTGCATATTATTTTTTAGATTCTGAACGGAACGATGAATCTATTGTTTTTACAATGATGTGTTTTTTTTATGTCTGTACCCAAAAATTCTACCAGAAGGAATGCTCCGATCCCTTCGGTCACAGTTTGTTCCCGGCAGCAAATCGCATCTAGTTGGTACTTTAGAGAGGTCATAAGAAATTATATTAAAAATTACTATTATTAATTATATGCTCTATACATACTCTATTATTATATAGTATTAATAATAAATAATATAACACCGAAGCTCCGCTCAGAATCGTTTTATCGAATGCAATGATTTATCATATTGCTTTCAAATTTAGTGTGATAAAAATACACTCTAAAATCTTACCCCAAGCAATTCACTTAAACAACATTCACAACACCTCGCGGCTCGTTACCTTTTTAAAAATTGCAGTCGCCTATTAGAAACGGTTTATTTAATATTACTGCTGGGCGACACAGGCGTTTCAACAGAAATCACGATATTCGTAATTATTTTATGTAACATTAATTCGTACATTTTAATGTTTGACATTATTCGTTTTAATCATTTCATATAATAATTTGAAATGTGAAGAAAAAATTGCTTTTTTCGTTAAATGACGTACAGCGTATAATCGTTTAGTGACTTTTGAAAACTCCCTTGTCTAGTACGCGTATATAATATGTCTAACCTATACACGAGACAAGCGTCTTCGGCAAGATATTATATAACTACGCATATATTTTATCTTCAGACTAATCGTTTTCAAATTTAGTTTAGTGTTTGTTCCTAACACGATAAATTATGATAAATTTGACTCGTGCTTGTCGACGCGTTTCGAGTGAATCGTTTTAATTTATGCGATATTGTCACATTCGGTTTGTGTATAGATTTATTGAAAAACAAAATCTTCATTATTAAAATATTAAGTTTTCGTGGTCACGAAGGCAGGCGTCAAGTAATGTACAAATTAACTGCGAAAGCGTATTTCAATAGAATTAATTGTCGCTATTAAAATTTGTAGCTACAAATGAGATTCAGAGAATCAAAATTTTAAACTTGACGGATGGTAATTTAAATGTAGCTCTCTTGAGAATGATGTTCCGTGTTCTAAATTTTGAAGGGTTTATAATGTTTTTTTTTTGGGAGGGGAGATGCATTCTGAGACTTTCTTCTTTGCGTTTAAGTCGGTCTTGCGTCGATATGAGGCGAAGCCCCTGAAATTGTTTTATGTCTCCCAGTGAAAATCCCATTAAAATATGCGAATCGTCTACCTATATTTTTTTCTCTTTTACAAATTACAAGTAATAATAACACGCTTCTTTATGACGAATCGTCAAAGGCAATACGATATTGGTTGTAGGTGTATAAGTATTATAAATTATAATATTCGAATGACCTTGTGAACAGTGTAAAGAAACAAAACGATTTCCATCAATGTACGATATTATTATATGGGTCTAGGACCATTCGCCGCGAACCTTTTCGTCGCCAGACCGATTCGCCCTTGACCGTTTCGCCGCCACTGTTTCGCCGATGCGTAACATTTTGGTTTAGTGTCCTTTATGAGGTACACCCAGCAAATTGCCCCAAAAATCCCAAAAAGGGATTTTTTTTTGAAATTTCTATGTACCAAACCGAATTGGTTCAAACTCGGTAGGCTTCCTCGAGCGGATATTTGACAAATAAACCACTGACTATTCTAAACAAAATGAACCCATTGTGGGGGGGGGGTACATGGAAGAGATAACTTTTTGGAATCGTCATAGCACATTTAGTTTTAGTCGTAGAGCAACCGGGATACCACTGCTGAGTAGAGCGCACATCTGTGTGTACCATACTAAAAATACCCCCCTTCGTTTTTTTGGTTTCGTTATAACTCCGGCACTGTTGGTAACTGGGACACCAAACAAACGCGAAACATTTTGGTTTAGTGTCCTTTATGAGGTACGCCCAGCAAGTTGCCCCAAAAATCCCAAAAAGGGATTTTTTTGAAATTTCTACGTTACCAAACCGAATGGGTTTAAACTCGGTAGGCTACATCATAAAGGACACTAAACTAAAATGTTTCGCGTCGGTTTGGTGTTCCAATCACCAGCATTGCCGGAGTTATAGCGAAACCAAAAAAACGAAGGGGGGGGGTTATTTTTAGTATGATACACACAGATGTACGCTCTACTCAGCAGTGGTATCCCGGTTGCTCTACGACTAAAACTAAATGTGCTATGACGATTCCAAAAAATTTTCCCTTCCAAGTCCCCTCCTCACCTATATGTTTAGAATAATCAGCGATTTCAATAATATTGAAAAAATTTTGGGGGGTCCGAACCCCCTCCCGACCAGATGCGGCCTTGGCCTGGTGTACCACTTAGAAATACTGAATCAAAACTAATTTCGTTAGAACGGTGTACTTATCACCAACAGCGCCAAAATTATAGCAAAATTAAGCGAATAATTTAGCGACGAAAAGATTCGGCGCGGCGAAAAGTCCGTCGGCGAAACGTGAGCGGCGATACAGTGGCGGCGAAACGGTCAGGGGCGAATCGGTCTGGCGGCGAAACGGTCAGGGGCGAATCGGTCTGGCGGCGATGATACGTCTGGGTTCGTTATTATCTTCATGAACTACGAGAATTAATATTCAAACAAAACGTGTTTACATCCGATCCGTTTGTGATTTTATTGGTTGTAAAAATTAAAGTCTCCTTGTTCCCCGTTCCGCTTATACAGTACAAAATTGCCGTTTACACACACACGATAAGGCCATAGTTTATGCGAGTAAAATGACTTGGTGTACGTATCAGTCACACGAATAAATGTTAACTGCATTACTGAAACGCAATAAAGATAATACTGACAATAAAAGGGATAAAAGTGGATCGGGATTTGAAAATTTGTAGTGATCGATTGTACGTTTTAAATGCCGTATAAAACGTGTAAATAACAAAAACAAAATTGTAAAAATCACGTTATCCTACATAGTAAAAGCCGGTATTAAGTCAGTATTCGGTTGGTTATATTTTTATAACTGAGAAACAAATTCGTTGGTTTCGTCATTTCCGTTCGTATAATTGAGTTCGTATAATTGCAGCATTTTCCTCTAGCATTTGGTTAACGTACCTACAATTGATACAAAAAGCTTCGTTTAAAAACAAATAGAATGTGATGAAAAGTAGTCGAATACAGAAAAAAAGAAAAATTTAATATATTATACTAGAAATTATGATTGCTAGAGCACGCGTACCTGATTAAAAATTATTTCAATATATTATTTGCTTTATGTTTATACGCAGAGTGAAAAGATGTACGCATAATATTACGTTTCAGTAAATAGGTATAATTATTTTTCATTGGCAATACAAAATCTAGACCAGCTAGTGGTATGAAAACTATTAATTTTCTACATATTACCTTAAGCCGCGTTTTCTATTGTAAAAATCCGAATATGAATCCAGAGAAAATCTAACGAACACTACATTTTAAATTAAATAAAAATGTCCAAAAGTCGTTGGTTAGGAAAAAGAAATTGAAAGCAGATGATAAATAGTCAATATAGTTTGATCATTTTTCAGTATTTCTGATTAGTTTTATAAAAACATTATTTATTTATCAGATATCTGTTTTTTAGACTTCCTATTAACATAATTTTACACTGATGAATAATGAATTTATATTTTCTTTAGATAACGGTCCATAAACCTTTATTAGGAGTAATTTTTTTTGACATATTAACATTTATATTTGTAATTTTATAATTTTAAGTTCTTCATATGCATAATCGTTACTTAGTTTATGCTGGCAAAATAGACTATTATGATTAATGAATATTGTTTTAGTTGCAGAATATTGAATGGCGTAAAATTGTAAAACCAAAAACAATATAACGATTTGTGCTCTATTAAAACGTTTTTAATTCAAGGACTATATTAAATCATTTGTTTAATAATATCTACAGTTATAAGAATTCATTACGATATTAAACTGTTTACAAAAATCTTAATAAATAGTTTTTGCAGTATTATTCTGAACAAATATTTGATTTTTATGATAATAAAAAAAATCATTATATACATATTTTTTAATGTTAGTGTAAATTATTGACTTTTATTATATAATGACACCACAATCTTAATTTAAAAACGAGTCTTATTATTTAGAACTTGAGGTGAAAGTTCAGCTCAATTTTAAGGTAAAATATCTTTATTTTTTCAAGACTTAAAAAAAATCTTATATATTTTGACAATGACAAAGTACTAAAATACTTCAACGTAAGTTAAAACATGTGCTTTCTATTTCATTTATTCTTTGTAGTGTGTCTTGGTAATCTATTTCGGCTTTTATGAAAACGTGGCTATAAACAATACACAACACTGAAGTAAAACTGTGAAAAGCTAGAGTGAAATTTGAAAATTGCACGTAGTTACATATTTTTAATTAATATGTAGTTGTAATACAGTATTTATGTTTATTATTTTTTTATACCAATCGTTACATTTTTGGAATAGTTAAGAGTAAAATTTGTCATAAACTTTTTACGACCATTAGCTAATGAAGACTAAATTATATAAATTAAATAATTCATTTAAGAAATATTATCTTAGGCCAGTAGTAGATTTGAAGAATGTGTAGATGGTTTTTCCGGTCCATCGATTTTTTTTTTTAATAATGCTAGTCAGTTTGCCGAAAAACATTTTAAGCATAAAAATAAAATAATAATTCTAGACATGTTTTACAATATTCTCCGTACTAGTAATGTGTATTTAGATTATAATTATTAAAGACAATTAGGATTTTAACATTATTCTTTTGATTTATTTAAAGAAAAAATCCTGATTGATCATATGGTATTAACTGATTACACTTTATCAGTGTTAGGGTAATATTATCAGTGACTAATAATGTGTCAGGTGTTATAATATAGTAATCTGTTTATTGATTTATGTATTTAAAAAAAATATATATAAACATTTTGTAGTTTAAAAAAAAATTAATCGAAACTAAATACATATATATATATATATATATATATATATAATATACGTAATATTCGATCAAATATTAAATATTCATTGTTATAACTCATCAGATGGAAACGAATAAATATTTAAAAGTTTATAAATTTTCATATTATTTCCCGGTATGTATTTACCTGCAAATATTATTAACTTTCAACATCCAACCACGTTTCGTCAGATAAATAATTCAGGGTAGAATTTTTATATTAAAATTTTGAAATAAATACACTTGTGTATATCGAACGTTTCACGTTCGTGAATTAAACTTTAATAACAAAATACCGATCTTTATTATTCAATATTAATTTTTTTTTTTTTATTGAAATGTACGAATAAAATATTTATGACGATATATATAAAAATAATATACATTAAATATGGGTAATTTTTTTCAACTGAACGTTTCTGTCGTAACAATAAAAAATTAAATAATTGTATTTAAATCATCGATACGGTAAAATAATCACAAGTTTTTACACAATGTATTGTTTGAGAATAAAAATTCTACGCGTACATCGGCAGTCTAAACGTTGATGATAAAATATTACATTTTCAAAATTAACACCAAACAATCGACCGTCTCTAGACGTTTCAGGAAATTGTTGATAGAATAACTGAAACAGTAAAACCCATTATTTTAGTCCCTGTGAATTACCACTTGATTAAACGACCCGAACACTCGAGTTGAAAACTACGTAACACAGTATTAATCGCATACGTCAAACGAGTGAGCGTGTCAAAGCTGTTTATTCGAGTTCACTCTCCTAAATATTATGTTATGAGTTTTTGGGTTCATTAACACACGAAAAACGCGTTCCGTTGCAGAAACACGGTCTATCGAAATATGTTAAGCCGATTTTCGTGTTGATAGTAATAACTTGTTACACCGTACGAGTAAAATTATACGATATACTCGTATAATTATTTTATATTATATTATACTCGTATATTTATTACATTGAGTTGTGGGCGATATAAAATAAATAATAAAACGCGCGTGTGTTACGGCTAATGTCAAAATTTCAGGCGTTATCAAATATCGGCCGTGAATAATAATATTAAATATTTTATAAAAATTAATAACGTAACGATTGTAGAAATTAGTCGTCTGCTTGCGGATACGGATGTGGCTTTTGAATTTATTCGTTCGTGTTCGCATCATGAAACGTAATAAAATTATTTAAATACATACATTTTGTCGAACCGGTCAAATAACGAAATCATCCACCCATAATTCGTTATTTAAATAACCATGTAATACAATCGTTTCATTTAAAATGATTATTAAGGGTTTTCAGATTTGATTTTTTTTTTACATAAAACGCGTAAATTTGATGTTTTGTGAATTCAATTCTCGCAAACTGTAGTCTAGTAAAATCTACAATAGTTTTTTCTTTTGTAATTTCATTTAGATCGATAATTATTATAAATATGCTAGTTTAATATAATGTTTTCTTTGCTTGCAATACACATATCGGTAGGAAGCACGAAGAAAGTCTATAATATAATAATTACATACGAGAGTACATTCATTAATCGAATAACAAATTTTCTTTGAATTTTTAAAAAATTTATTAGATTTAAAGATTTTCAAAATACGAATATTGATAATAATCAACTAGTCACGTGAAATGCAGATTGAATCGTGAATTATTCGAGAATGTACACAATTATGATCATTTCAAGGATAAATAAAATTTATTCATTTAGTGGACAGAATAAAATTCAATTTTAACTATTTAATTTTAAATTAATTTTGACATTTATGGTCAACTAATGATGAAAATGATAATAACCTAACATAATTATCTATTATGATAACTGGTCGACGAGTTTATTGGACATACATTTTATACCATTTAACTTCCAAAAAAAAAAAACAGAAATATGTAAACTTGTTATTATGCATCGTGTTAGACAACATTCGCTTAAGTGTGTTATTTTATGATAGTCATATATAATTTTTTTTTTGTAAACAATTTTTGAGCAATTCATCAACTGTAAATTGAAAGAAAAAAATAGTAATTAATGAACGATATTTGCCATCATTTTCCAGTTGTTTTAAAATTGTCGAATTGAAAATGTACTCTTTACTATGATTGCGAAAAGTAAAATGAAAATAATATAATACGAAAATATATTTTTAGTTAATTAATCTTCGTTTAAATTACGTTTCCAATGTGATCGCAATTACACAACACCGTATTATGCTAAAACGAGTGATTGAAATTATAAACACCATTCTATTCGATAAGTTAACTATTTCTGGTGTTTGAATTATTATTAATATTAAAAAAAAAAAAAAACAAAAAAAATTTGTATTTTATTGTCGCTAAGTTATCGTTCACCACTTGTCAAATGTATCACGTCGAACTATTTTTTTTTCTTCAAAATTTAATCCATTACTTTATGTCATATATACATATATCACGTATATGTTGTAAATTCAAGTTTATACTACAGTTTTATACAATATTACATTGCATTATACTATCATATCAGATTTCCAAACCTTCTCCTCGTCTTCCAATCCGTAGTCACGGTATTGCAAAATATGATAATTATACCCGTGTGTCATATATATATATATATATATATATATATATATATATATATATATATGTATATCGCATATGTGTGTTTAGGTCTGAGTAAGAGAGTAGAAGAGAAAACCAAAACACTGGTGGAGTACGAAAGCACTCCACTGGGAATATGAGCCGACACGCTGAGAACATCAATGGACGCGTTATTGCTATCGGGAATAACGTTAATAAACTCAATGTCTATATGTCGTAGGCATATAGTCGAATCAGGCATTTGACCAAATGCCTAGGCAAATAGTCAAAGAATTAAATTTGTATGCGATTTTACTATCCGCCTAGACATTTAGTTAAATGCCTAGTCGTTCAATTAAACGCCTAGGCGTTTAACTAAATGCCTATTTCAAGTCAGGCAAATAATACGAAATAATAATAATATAAAAATCAAACTAAATTTTCTTGTTAAACTCATAGTATAAATCTTATTTTATTTAATTTCTTGTCCATGATAAAATACAAAAGTATAAAGTGTATAAAAATATAACTCTCATAGGTTTTTACCTTTGAAAAGTAGATTTTTTTGGCATACATACGAGTTAATATTCTGCCAATAAAATTTGAATAGGTACGTGGTAATTTTTAAGAGGACGTCGCACCGAAAGTACACGTAATATGTATTTAAATTATTAATTTATACACGTATATAAATTGCCACGTCTCAGACTATATTAACGATGTATACATTTTCTTTATCACAGATTTCGTTTTATAATCCAGTTGTTATAAATTTAAAGCAGGTTTGTGATGGCCAAGGAAATGTAAAATAATATATCAATAACCGTAGTCATTTTACTTGATATATGATAACATGTTTGTTTTCTCTTATAAATATATATTTCATTCAAAGTTCACATAACAATTTATTATTATTATTTGCCTTACATGAAATAGGCATTTAGTTAAACGTCTAGGCATTTAACTAAATGTCTAGGCGGATAGTAAAATCGCATACAAATTAAATTTGTTGACTATTTGCCTAGAAATTTGGTCAAATGCCTGATTTGACTATATGCCTACGACATCTATACAGTTACGGTGAACCGTTGAATAGCCGAATAGGTAGGTATAAGCTAAGGAGTGTCCAGAAAAAAAATGTATTCACGTGGAAGAGAAGTGTACGAACTTAACGTAGTGTAAAAAACCGTTTTGCACTCGAAAAAGTTGAAAATTGATCCTTTATTATTTAAGTGCAGACTGAACTGTAAGATGATTTACACTGAAATGTACAAGAGACAATAACAAATTTTAAAAAAACCATACGTTTATTTGAAATAGTAAAATTATTATCGTGATTAATGAACTGAAATATAAACGGTTCTTTTTCCCGTTTGTGACACCTGCACCGAAAGATTAATTTTCGGTGCAACTATACGAGTAGTAGAGTAAAGTGTTTTTACAATCCGGTGGTCGATAAAGTGTTTTTTGTCACCCGCAACTATAACACTTCCCGCCCTAGCTACCGTACTATTATAAGAGTCATTTTTTTTTTTTGCTGTAAAGAACACTTTTTTTCCGTTTATTTATACTGTATATTGTACAGCCGCATAATTGTCAGTTTTGTTACACGCAGTCTCGATTATATCGAATTATAATTATGACATTAGTAAATAATCTATGACAATGAGCATGTGAAAGGTTACTTAAGGGCTTGAATAACCATTTAAACCGCTTAGTGGCAATGATCCTTCGAGCATAATAATGAACCATTGGGATATGTACACCGACTAAGTTAAAGTGTACCGGCATTTAATAGATACGTGTTTAATTTACACTAAGTTATGTGCAATTGTTTGGTGGAACGAACAGTGTGGGAAAACGTCCAAAACAGACAAGTAAACAATATGTAATTATATATGTAAGTTTTACCAGAACAAATCTGCAGGATTCAACGTCGTAACTCATAATAAAAGGCGTGTAACCAAGAATTTCCTTGGAGAAAGTTTGCTACAAGGGATTTTTTTCTCCTTGATTCATATAACCTGTAGTCTGTGTAATATTCATGAAAATATATAAATTCATGTATAGTTTGAGAAATAAATTTTGGCCATACACGATTTTGCATCGTGTATGTAATTACTTTTCGATTGATATTATGTACAATGTAATAGGTATATGATTCATTTGTTCTGTGTTCTTATTTTATAAAAGTGTGCATCATTAGTTTTACACAATTCCGTGATGTGTATTTATGAATAGAGAAGTATCAAAATTTCTTTAACTTTTTAATCGGGTTTTTCTTAGTCTTTATAAAGTACAATATTTATTTTGAATTGTGTTTAAAAAAAAAAAAACAATAATTCCTTAAAGTTGCTTATTTATATATTCAGGTAGTAAATTAGATGAAGTTCTTATATGAAGATCATATAAATGTACTTAAATTTGCCGTTTAAACAAAGTAATTATTTGTTTAGTACCTATACATAGAATTTATTACAGCAATCAAATGTAATATTTTAAAATACATTTATGACGATAGATAGTTTTGATTTAGTGTCCGACGTTTAGAAAGTTAATAATTAGTATATTTGCATTATAATAACGCGTGTTCTAGTCAATAAAGTAAAACATACGTCTTTAGACGGAGTAACGTGACGACGAACATAAAACGATCATTTCAAGTATGGAAATTTATTGAGTCAATTCTGTAAGAACAAAGTTTGAACGAAATGAAAATACATAGCGAATACGATGGAAACGTTCATAAAACGCATTAAAAAGGATACAGTTAAACAATTAGCAAAACAGAGATAAACTAGAATACTTTAGAGGTATTGCCTATAACGTATCATATATTGTTAAAAATCTCTGGATTTTATTAATAGATATAAGGGATAATTTTATTGTGATTTTCATTGGTATAATATGACAGAATATTATATTATTGTAAGCCTCGTCGGTCGAAAGAAATTGATGATACAGGCCTTTCGACCCGACGCCGGGGTCGCACCATCAAAACGTAAGCGAACGAGTTAGTGTTGTGTGGAGTATTGTTTCAGAGAGTATAACTGTATTGACCGTTTGCAGAGCCTTTATTAAATCACGTATATTGTATTAGTGTTTTTGTTATTATCAATAAATTGCATAAAATAAGTCACTGAACACAGTTTTTCTTTGTTTGAGTATGGAGGTCTCTCAAACGAATCCGTAACAATATCAAATTTTGTATCATCGTGTGGACCGATATCGAGATTTTGAATATTTTTTTTTTATTGCCAAACGACGAGGGAAACCTGATTGGGTGACCGGTTGGACGTTTTGTATCGTATTCAGTCATTTGTCAGCAATAACCTAAAAAAATATATTCACGTGCTAAAAATAATTCGCTATTAACGTTTTTTCTGCTTAAAAATTTAACGACTTTCGTTTTTTGTTTTTCGCCATTTTTTCCATAGATTTAATAGAAATCAAGAAATCCTGAATAGAATTTTCCAGATTATTCTTGTTACGAGATTATGAAATTAAACAAGTCGTCGTATACAATTGCAAAAAAAAAACAAAAAGAAAATATTAACGAAAAATATTGTAAAAGAAAATGTAAGAATTTTCCGAACAAATGCCGACTCTTTTGTACTCGGCGTAGCACTGATACGTTTCGATATAATGTCGTAAAATATTTAATATTCATGGTCGACAAAATAAAACACACATATACGCCCTAATAGATTTCCTTTTGATGTCGAGAAGGTACACTGTGGATACGTCGTTTCGGTTCACAGATATTGCACCGGTTTTCAATAAGAGAATTTGTACCGTTGAAATTCAAAATTGAGAGCACTCGACTGCAGACATTCGAAAGACTATTGATTGAAGTTAAAGTCATTATTAAAATTGATAAAAAACAAAAAACAATCTCACATGTATTCTGTTTTATACACTTTTACTGTCTCCTATACATATTTGATAAGGTTAGGCTTTATATGTTTTTTATCGCGCTTTATATATTTTGTATTTATTATTTATAATACGAAGAAATATTTCTTTGATTTAGAAAAACATTTACGAAAATTGTTATCCAAAACAACACAGACAATTCGTGTCGTTTTGTGTTTGGATTATTTTTATTAAATACAATTTTAAACCTAGTTATAAAACGAGTGTTTTAAGACGCATTGTATTAAACACGACAGATTTTTTTCTGTGCGTATAAATGTACATACTTTCAGGACGAATGAATACGATAAATTTATGAATTGAACGCGTTTAAAATTAAAAATAATAATCAAATAAAAGCAATTTTCGTTTAACGACCACAGTATTATCCCGTGTAATTTATACATGCAAAATTAAACGAAAAAGGCATATCGTTTGAAGTTTTTAAGCAATCATTACTTTGTACTACGTCAAAAGCTTCTCTGTGTGATTATGGTGTTTGCTCGTAAGTTTGACAATAATGTACATTTATGCGGTTTCCATTTCGTGACACGTTTTTTTTTCTGTACCAACGGATCGAGGTCAACCACATGAAATGTTTTAACGGTTAATAACTATTTCTATTTAAAACTCTCACAAAGTGCGTTGTTTAATCAAGTGCAGTTCTAATAATAACTACTACGATGAAAATACGCATCAAAAATTACTCGTATAATAATCCACATTATTGAATTTTCGAAATGTTTTTGAAATTAAAATAAACGGTTTTCTTTCAAATTTACAGGGAAGGATTAGTAACGACATTATATTTTACAATACGTGTAATGTTATTTAATAGAACCAAAATTAATCGACATTAGTATTGTTGACCGTGTCAATTGTTTTGGTTATACAAAACACGTTTAAAACTCGAAATCGTTTGAATAAATGAACGAAAAAAGTTTTCGTGATGTCACAAGTAAACATTATTCACGAAAAGTAAATTTTAAAGTTTTTTCTAACATTAAATTATATGCGTGGGGCGTATAATATAGACCGAATATTTTACGGACAAAACCGGCATTATAAAGAAATGTAAAATAAATAAATATATTTTTTGTTTTGTTTTAATATAAATAGAAATATTTATATAATAACCTAGGTATAGTAATGTATACTTAGGCGGTGGCGTGAAGAAGGGGTTTTTGAGAGGCCATGGCCTCTGGATATTTTGGGATGGGTGGGTGTGTACATATCTGGTCAAAATTAATATTATGCGTTAAATCATGATGATAAATTACAAATTTTGTACGTATAATACTATAATATTATTACAACAAACGTTTAATATAATATAATTTAGTTGTAAAGTTCAAGAATAAAAATAGTAAATACATTATGGAACAGTGAATATACTAATATAATTTTATTACATTTTGTTGATGGTCTTTATTAAAGAGATAAATTTGTTCAAAAATGTAATATAGTATAATGTATTCAGTTATTATAAAAATGTAATACGTTTAAAGTCTAAATAAATTAAGTTAAAACGTAAAGATCACTTAATTATTCTTCTCCACTTCCGAATTAATATTTATGTGTTAAACCAGTTTTTCGGAAGGTCAATATTAATTAATTACAGTTAAAATCGTGTAAGCTGTCGTATAGCCCTGCAGATTAACAATATGAAAGATTACAAAAAAAAAAAAAAATTGGTCACTACGGTATAGCTCTTTATGGGGTGGTGGGTGTCTCAAAATGTATATTGCCTCTCATAGGAGAAAAATGTTTACAACGCCACTGTACTCAGGTATAGTAAAATAATTCATACTTATTATAACTAGGTTTACAGGAAAATTAATGAAATGCAAATTTACTAAATACATTCAATGTGTATTGGATTGTAAACAAGTATATTTTCCAATAAAACGTTTTCTATGATATCGTATATTATAACTTTATACACGCGAAATTGATTTGAATATAGTTTTAGGCGTAGACTATAGAATTTTTTCGAAACTGATTGGAAAAATTCGTAACGGGAAATTTCATGTATACGAATGTCAAAAACGAAATAAAAAAAATGTAGACAATTTTTTTATTAGCTCGTCGACGCGTGTAACTATACAATGGCGCGTGTCATTAAATAGAGTCGTTATAAATATAATATAATTTGCCGGGCCCAAAACATATTTGTATAACATCATCATTTGTTCATATTTAACGCCTGTCAATAATATCGTCTTTTCGAGTTCACACGCAATCGGTACTGTCATTTTTTTCTTTTTTTCGAATTCCAACTGTTCGGAATACCGTAACGTCACACCGAACGTTGGCAAGAACATAATATTGCCGTGGTGCGACACGCATTCCTGAATGAACGGTAAAACGGTATCCGTGTAAAAACCAGAGGGATGTCGATATTTTTCTCAATCACTCAGGAATGTCGGAATTATGTTGGAAACGACGGCGTTTAATGAAACTGGAAATTATTATTAAAGCCGAGCCGTAATTGAAATTCAGAAGATACGTCTGGTGCCACGAGAATCGTTAAAAGAATTCTATAATGAACGCCGCGAACCGCCCTAAAATAAAACCTGTATATAGGTAGGTATAATATTCTCTCCGGCTATTCCGTATTATACCTATATAAAACGAAATGACGTTTTTATGATTATTATTTGTTCCATTCAAATATCGAGGGAATATAAGAAAAAAAATTATTATTATTATTATTATTTATTTTTTTTCTTTTTTATCAAAGAAATATTATTATATAAAAGTTGGAAACGCGTACAGTTGTGAAAAGGAAGTAAATCTTCGCTTTGCAAAATTAATTAAGAATATAAATGGTTTAAATCGGAGCGTCAATCAATTAAAATTAATAGGTATCATAATATACGGTGTTGTGATTTACCAACGTATAATCGTCAGATTTGTGTGATATAAAATGCAAAAAAACATTTTAAAAATATAATTTTTTTTTTAAAAAAAATGTAGCGAGCCGCAGGGTGCTATGGATGTCGCTTAAGTGAATTACTTGGATAAAGATTTTAGAATTTTGTCATAAGTATATAAAGTTAAAAGCGATTATTATTATTTGCATGCGATAAAACGATTGTGAGCGGGGAGCTTCGGTGTAATATTATTTATTATTTAATAATACAGTGTGTATAGAGTATATAATTTACGATTAACCTTACAGTACATCATTCTAATAAAATTTCTTAAAATAAACCTCGGTAGCTAAGAGTTTTCAAAAATTGTTTTCGTTTTTATGGTACAAAGTTACATAAAGTTACACAGAGTTACAGTAAAAATTTCAAGACTCTAGGACGATTATAGTTTGGAAATAACGTAATTTTCCACAAAAAATAAAATACAATTTATCGAAAAAATTGAAATGTTTAAGGAGAATTGTGACAAAAGATTTTCACGAATTTTTGAATACAGTTGAAGTAACGCACGTCTGGTATTGTTAAATTTTTAAGCCTCAAAACAAAAAAATTACCTCTTTTATGAAATAAATATTTCAAAATCTATAATTGCTATAAATCGTACAATACTGAAAGAAATTGTTTGAAAATTTATTTTCTTTAATATAATATAAAGTTAAACATTCGGTGAATATTTTAAGAAACCATTAGTTTCAAAGTTACGAAGAAATAACAATAATTGATTTCGACGAAATCGCGTTTTTAATGTTTTTGTGTCATTTTCTGTAGTTTTTGAGTTTTTTTTTGTAAGTAAAATACTAACTAGATGCGATTTTCTGCCGGAAACAAACTATGACTTTAAAACACTTTTTCTGGTAGAATTTTTGAGTACTATCATAAAAAAAAACGACATCATTGTGAAACCAATATATACCTCACTTCGCTTAGAATCTTAAAAAAAATCTAAATTTAAACTAAATTCAAGGTTTGATGTAATCAAAATATTTTAAGGTAAATCGTCTTACACTTTTCTTGGAAATATACGTAAAATATGATTTTGTTAATGGTCCATTATCATTATTATTATTATTTAACTGGAAACCTTGTTAAGGATACCAAATTAATGGCCCGTGGTATAAATTGAATCGGATAAGTAGCTAGGTGTAAGATGTTAATTACTGTAAAACATAATAATATACTTGGGTTGTTCAACTCCTAAGAATTACATCTTATAATACAAAACATATTTGTTGCAACTTGTCAAATTAATGTCCGTAATATATAAGCAGAATGTTTAATAATTTTATTTCTTTATTCGTAAAGTATATTAAAATATATTTTAATATATATTATACATATATATTAAAATATACGTGTAGTTTAACAATAAAGAAACCGGTATAACTGCAAAACTGGTGTAAACGTTTATATTGTTATGTTGAATTTTTGTACTAAAAGAACGAGTAAAACAAATATATATATATTTTTTTTAGTACAATAAATTACGAGTATTTATTAAAATGTATAAATACTACCGAAATCGATTATTTTTTCTATACCGTAATAGCACGTGAATGTCGTATCCAAGTCGCACCAAGATACGTCGTAATAAAAATACACAAGTAATCTCATAAAAGTTGTGTTAATGGATATAGAGTTTTTAAAACAAAACCAGATATTTTCGATTTTCAAAAGTTTTCCAAACTATTTCGAGAAAATGCCATATCGAAATGTATGATAATGGTTTTAAACTTGAAAAAGTTTAGAAGATTTACATTCTATATCGATTAAATTCGTTTTTAAAATAATATTAAAAATATTTATTGAACGTGATTAAAATATTAAATTCATTTTTTTTTTTCTGATCAATTTGCTTAGAAATAAATAAATAAATATAAAATGAGCAATTTTTTTCAACAAATATTAAGAAAAAGAAACTAAATTCAAATTTTAAATATAAAATTTTTATCTTTCGAAAATAAAAAAGGAATTTATTTCTATAAGGAATCAAAGAGCGAGAAATTTTATTACTTTAAAATATGAAAAATAAGTAACAATATTGATGTGTATTCAACAGTCAACAAAAATATTAAATAAATGCGTCATTTTAAATGAAATAGGTGTAATACTATTCATTAAATTTGTATATTATGTATATATTTATTTAACAGGCATAAAACGTAATGTTTTAACGGGTATTTATGAAACAAAAATTAATTGATCAATGGTACCTATAATATAATATTTGACTGTGTTATTTTATAAAGTTACGTGTACGTCAATGCGGCCAATATTATAAGGTTCAAGCAGGGATTGCAACAAAAATTGGTTTTTTTTCATTGATGGGAGCCCACAACTAAATATTGGCCCCTGGGCCCTTTGAAGTCTTAATCCGGGCTTGACTGCCCCGTTGAAGGCGATTTGCAATAGCGATTTCCGCGTTTTCGCGATTTTATCAAAACAATATAAATAGATACGCGTGGCCCCATAGTACGCGTGGTGTTGTGTTTTATAAATTCGTTTCGGATTTAATACATTCGCTGCATCATCAAATAATTCATGTTAAATACTATAGGTAGGTTACCTATCTAATAAAATATAATGTTAAGGCCGATAACAATTATTTTGACCTATTATTTAGACCTCAAACGTCTTAATCCGGGCTTGTATACCCAGCGGTAACCCAGACGACGAGACGCGTAGTAAAACAATAATAAATTTTTAGCTCGAATATAGACGGTGTTTTTTTTTTTATTTATTTGTATATATAAAAATACGGATTGGTCCGACCACGTGGGTACCAACCGTGTATATATTAACAATTTATCGCGAAATCACGCATCAGCCGCGTCTCGTCCCGTTCGGAAATGGATTTAACACATTTCTTCGGGGACCGCGGGTTCTGGAAGGACGTGGAGGACGGCTTGTCGTTGTACCGCGTTCATATCGTCGACGTCATACTGACCATCGGATTTTCGTACATGGCGTTACGATGGTATTGCAACGACGGCGACGACGGCGACGACGGCGCGTCTTCTCCGGACGAGGAAACGGACGGTTTTGTGTGCAACAGCCGCGAATACGGCGGCGGGCGTCATCGGATCGTCGTCGAACTGAACCGCCGCGACGGTAACGGTAATAATTATGATGATGACGGTGTTCTCCCGTGCCGCTCGCCAGGATTCGAATCCCGTGTTATATATTTATTCCTTCTTCTCCGACTATAATATTAATAATCGCCCGTAATAATTATTCGGTTCGCGCCGTGCGTTATTTTGTACCTATACGCTGTGCAGTGGCGGACGAAAACGCGCCGCGGTACGACGCGTTAATGGCCGGAATCGTCGACGTGAAAAAAAACCAGGAGAAAACGGACGGGTCGATAGCCGAATTGCGCGCGGTCGTCGAGAGGGCTGCGACCGAATGCAGACGACCGAGAAACGCGGACGGGACCGCCGATTCGCTCGGGAAAGCCACGGGCGACGAGGACGACGACGACGACGACAGAGACGGTTCCGCGGAGTGCACGCGAAATTTCAACGCGATCAAAAACGATTTCGACAATTTACAGAGTACGTGGGCTAGAGCCGTCCCAAGGGGGGGGCGGGGCGGGGGCAAATGGGTCAAGCGCCGTAGGGCGTCCAAAGTGTTATATGAATGCAGGGGGCGTAAAAAAAAATGAATGATTAAAAGAAAAAAAAAATTAGTCGTTTTATTTTAGATATTAATTTCCCTTGTACCTTTATGACGATTTCGAGGACGAGTGGTGTTCACTATTAAAATACGTTTTACGTTTTACTATTAAAATTTTTTAGCGCTTAACAAGCCTTTGTAGGTGTTTTCCACGCTCTTCTATGCTTTATTCCGTTTAAAATTATATATCGGGCGGCGGACGAATATTGGTTCGTTTTTGTGCAGGCGAGGTTCCGTCGGTATTCTGTTTGTCGGCAGCCGTCGTGTGCCGACGGCCGCCGACAGCAACAGCCAATGACGGAGCAGCTACTAGCCATCGTTCCGGTGTACGTTCAGCGTTGCGCGTTCCGGTATAAACTTAAACTGAATAGAGTATAACCAATAGTATTTCCTGCAACTGTCACTTGTCCTTGCCATTTCTATCGTTATCCACTCATCCGTTCACTTATTTCGCGTCCTCGACCATTCTTTATCTACGCGCATATTGGCCTCTCTCTTGGCCACTTCGTTGATAATACGGATTGAAAAAAAAATAAATTTATTTCTTCGGTGTTAATTAATATTATTATAATCACGCGTGTTGCGGAAAAACTAAAAACCGCCACTGTGTGTGCGCGCGCGCGCGCGCGCATTTGTAAAATTGTATTTACATCGAATTTTTGTATTTAACGTTCACAGGGACCAACGAAAAGCTCACACGTAAATACCACGCGTTGAAACTACAGCTTCGAATCCTCGAAAGTGAATAATACACAGCAGATATTGTGCGAGAATAAGACTCGGATGTTGTTGCGATTTATTATACCGCAATACGTTTTTAATGCCTGAAATTAATCACCAAACGCTTGTACGAAAATCGCAGTCACGCGTAAAATAATGCGTACTTATAGCCTATATAGAATTCAGCGGTTCTCGTGTACTTTTGTAGTAGGCGAGGATTCCTGACGAAGAACGCGTTTTTAAACCACATTTTTTTTCCGAATAACATTTTTTTTTTTTGTAGACAATATCTATTGGCGTTATTATAACCGCAACATATTCATTTTTTATATATAATAATGTATTGGATACGTAAAAATAACATTTTACGTATATACGTATATAAAATGTATTTTACAAATTTAATTTTTACTTATTTAACGTACGAATTAAAATATACGTTTAAAGTATACGTGAAAATAAATTATTAAATTTTTTTTTTTTTAAGTAACGCGAAAGTATCGATAATAATTCGCCGACTCGATATGTTTTCTACGCGGTTTTCGGCGTAAATGAGTTGTGAGCGATATTGAATAACAGGAAAAAAACACTATCTCGACTCGATATTTCTTTTCGTACATACGTGCGACCGGAAGGTTTCTAACGAATTAATTTCGAATGAATTGTATATATTTTTTTTTAACAACCGTTTTAGACCCGTAAACGGGGCAAGAATACGCGGCATTTTTCGATTTTCGCCAAAAAAAAAAAAATTCGATTTTTCTGCGTATCGCGCGATACGAATTTTAAATCAATTTCATCTGTCTGCGCGCGACATCCGAGCCGGTCCGTTCGGGAACTCCGTGTGTGAAAATCGCGTTTCCTGCAGGAGAAGTGACGAAAAACTCGTCCGTCGTAACGGCCGGTTCGTATCGCGGAGGATTTTCCAATCGGCCGCCGACGGCGTTCGGATCGTACGCGGACGACGGGATTCGGCCGACGGCTGCCGGCAACTCGGACGGCGGACCGCCACTGCCACCGCCACCGCCACCGCCACCGCCGCCGCCGCCGACGTCGTCGGAAGCAACGCCGCAGAAAGCCGCGCAAAAGCTCTACTCGCCGATACCGATTACCAAAGAAATATTGAATACCGTGGTGTTGACGAAAGCCGGCGTGGTGCCGCCGAGGATCAAAGTGCCGGCCGGAATGATCGCGGCGAGAAAAAAAGTGGACGGTTAGGTTACGGCGGTGTTTTTTTGTACAGTGTATACCTATTGTTGAAAATAATCTTCAGGACATTTATTACCCCGTTCGAGCGAGGCGAGAAATAAGATTTCGTCGGTCGGTTTACCGTACGTATATTTTAGATTTTTCTCAGCCAACAACCTCCGCGTAACTACGGTTCTTTTGTTTATTTATTTATTTTTTTCTGTTAGCGACGATTTTTCGACGACCGTCAGTGGCGGATCCAGGGTAAGGGAGAGGGGGCGGGCGATTGCCAGGGCCGGCGAGAGGGTGGGACAGGAGGGGCCAGAGCCCCGGGGCCCGGGTCTTTAGAGGCGGCCCGTCGTTTCGAACTTAAATATAAAATAAAAGTTATAAGCATATTTTAATACGTAGATTAAAATGTATTTTTTTCTTCTTCGAGTAATTGAATATATTCAGCCGATTTCGGTGCAAAGACACTGTCACCTATGGATCTTCTTAATGCTATTAAAACTTTGAAATTAGAAAATTTATTTCCTAATATTACTGTGGCCCTCCGGATCGGATTCATCACGATTCCTGCTACAGTAGCGAGTGCAGAACGTTCATTCTCAGTGCCTGAAAAGAGTTAAAATGTTTTACGTGCAACCGTGTGCCAAGACAGACTATCAAGCTTAGGAGTGTTGGATGTGGAGCAAGAACTGGCTAAAAACACCAACTTAGACTGCGTTATCAATGACTTTGCCACGAAAAAGGCGAGAAAAGGAACACTAGAGCTTAACCTAGTTCTCCGTTTACGATAATAAAATAGTTAGTAATCAATTTTATTTTTCCTTCGATTAATAAAATATTTTAAGTAAATCAAGTATTATGTTTATTTATTCACAAATTATCAACTCAAATGTTAGTATTTTATTAAAAAATGGTGTGTGTATTATTATACAGGTTAGGTTAATTATAATATATCTATATACATACAGATATGTATATTTTATATATCTTAGCCAACAAGCATATGTAAGTGAGGCCCTCAATCAATCAACCCCGGGGTCCGAAAATGTTCTCGCCGGCCCTGGCGATTGCCCCCCGTTCGCTAAAAAAAAACCATTTGACGACTGGTCGTATCTGGAGTCCATGTCCGAGTTGTAATAATTTTTGTAATAATCTCGTCGAGTTCCGGTCGGAAAATTACTAACCCGCGCATTCGGTCAATGGCAGTTGTCCGAAAATGATAACAGATTTGACATTGATAAAGGTTTGAACTCGACAAAGTACTGCCAACCATTGCTAACAAAATTATATTTACGTTTCACAACACACAACAAAATTCCAAATACTCTATAGACTATAACATAAACAAATGTAATTATTATCCTCTGTTAATATCATAATATAACTTTTATCATATAGCAAAACAGTACAGATACAAAAGGAAAAAAAACATTGATCTTTAAATTTTTGAAAATGTTATGTTGGTACGAATTCGACGCCGCCATTTTCGATCTCATATCTGTTATCATTTTCGGACAACTGCCCCCGACCCCCGCGCATTTACTTTGGCGCAGTTTAAATAATTACTGGATTTCCCCGCTAAACCCGTAGAAATAACAAAACTCGTAGGACGTTTCTTATTTTCTTTGTTCTATCTCGTAACCATGGTCTTGTTCTGTGGTGTTACCGTCATAAACTTTGGATAATCATTGTGTACGTAGATAATCATGATTACGAATGTTGGTTTATAAATAATTTTTTAAATCGTTTTTTGATTTATTTAATTCATAATAATTATTTATTTGAACATTACTGGAAGTCGAGTATTTTAGGTTAGATCAAGTCTACGCGAATGGTCTAAAACAGTGATGTTATAATTAAGAAATGATTAATAGAATCAAGTTTTGGTGTTATTTAAAATGCAATTTAATGTATTTTAAAATCGCATCCCCCACTGTTATTTTGTCCTGGATCCGCCCCTGACGACCGGTAAAAGTGCTTCTTCATTTTATATTATTACCCCGCACGTTT